>CM020044.1:3600000-4200000 GCA_009769605.1 Bucorvus abyssinicus
CTCGAGGTGGCTGTAGTGGTACAACTGTGCTGTACTGGAGGCAGTCTGCTAACAGAGCTCTGCAGTCAATACTAATGCAGTGTATGTTGCAGGAGCGACCAGGGAGTTTCCTTAGTATTCATAAATCTGTTACAAGAAGTGATTTATAAATGCAACATTTGATTAAAACATTTGTGTTCTTTTAGCCATGAAGAAAGAGCATTTACGATATTGATGCAATGTAAATGAAATCTCCTTCCTAGCTGCCTAAGGGTTTTTTTTCTTGCTACTGCTATTACCCTTTTGTGGAAGGGAATTTGGTTGACCTTTTTGTTCCCGATGTGTAATGAACTGTCTTGGGTTCGTGCTTGTACCTGGCATGACTGTAGAGGTAGGCTGTGTAGTTCTTCCTCAAGAATCTTTGACTAGGAAGTCACCCAGCATGACTATTAACAGTGTAATGAAAACCTCATTCAGTTCCCCGTCAGTTTTCAGAGTTGTAAGTGGCTTCTAATTTGCACGAGATTGGAGTAGTACTGAAGAATTACAGTAACGAAGTGGAACGCTCATTGGTTTTGCAATGTTCTGATAGCATCCCTTGTAATTTCTTGTAACGCGCCTGTAGCCCAGAACAGTGACAAATGTCAGGGCTCGTTGTACCGCTTTTCTGCGCGTCAGCGCTAGACCGGGAGGTGGAACGTCAGCTCTGTCTTGGGAAAAGCCAGGGCGGCTGCTGCATACTTTCCCATCGCTACTTCCACGGCAGAAAGAACCATCGTTTCCAGGTGTGGGAGGAGTGGAGAAAATAATTGCTGTCTAGATATTTTTAATGACTTTTTTATTTTGTAGAAATTCCAACAATAAAAAGTAAGCCTGAGAGGCCTGTTAATAATTTGGTTTGATATTAGCAAATGAATTCTGGATATCCATTAGCTATTTCCCACGACAAACTACAGAGAGCTCGTGGCTGTTAGTTAAAGCAAACGCGTATATGCTGTTAAGCTCGTACTGCATAGCTTGCTGCCTTGAATTATTTAGATGAATAGTCACGTGCAGCAGCTGGGTACGATACTGTCCCTGTAACAGCGAGGTAACAAATGCTGGTCTGCATTTGAGAGAAATACAGATGGGAGAGTCAATAAAAATACAAACCAAACAACAACAACAAAAACGTGATTCCATGCAACGCAGTTCATCTGTAGTGAATAAAAGAAGTCTTGCTGCTGAGCTCTGGTACTCTCCTGCACCACTCTGCCTGTTATGTAAAGCTGAGGGAGCTAAACGTGACTGTGAACAAGGATTTAGGAACATGCATAATTGCTTGAAGCTGATTTTTCTCTGCTCTTGCAGTACTGTTACTTGGATGGAAGCAACTATATTGATTTTGGTAGTTGGGGGGGGAAAAAAACCATTCCCTTTCTTTTTTGTAAACCCGTAACACCTTTAGGGTTACGTGCGTAGAGACTGGTTAAAGAGAGAAGCCTTAATTAAAACAATATTTAGTGGATTCCATCTGATTTGGTTAGTTGAAGGTGTTCTGAACGACTATTGACTGAAAAAAAAAACAAACAAACAAACAAACCAACCCTTCTGCAAATATTGACTTGTCCGAGTACCAGCAATTCACAGAGCCCGAACTTGTCCTGCTGCTGTTGCCATGTGTTCTCGGCTGGGCCGGTTCAATGCCGAGCGCTCCCGTCCCCTGTATCCGGTGTTTCCTACCGCTTTAATGTGCCACTTGGGGAGTTACTCCGAGTGTCCTTATGACGCTCATTTTCCTTGCTCGTGTTGTCTCCTGATTTTGTCCTAGTCATCTCCTCTTTAAGAACCATATGAAGATGAGTAGGCTCAGATTTACAAGGTTAATGAATGGATTTTGATAGTCGGTTGAGTTGCCTGTGTGTGACGTAATTAGTGTGATACGTAGCACAGTCTGTTGTTATGTACATAGCTTATATCTGATACATTTACTATGAGACAATAACTTCACTGTTAAATAGAAAACCAAGCAGTATTGCTGTTTTCTCAGTGAAGGTCTGGCTAGTAAAAATTACAGAAAACGCTGGTTTTGTAGTTACAATAAATCAGGTATTATTCATCATTGTGAGAAAACCAAATGTCTGAAGAGAAGAGGAAAAAAAAAGGAATTTTTATGTGACCTTTAGAAACATGTCAAATCTGACTCTCCAGCATTCTAGCTGCTTGAGGAAAAAAACCCTATCTTCTTAGTAATTCATCTTGAAAGTATTGATTAAAAATAGAAGTCCATTCCAATACTGTCTGGTCAGAATTTTTTCCTGACCTATACTTGGGAGAAATTGCATAGTACGATGGCTTAGAATGTCTGGTTTCTGTTAGACCTCTTCTTACAGCTAAAGAGCATGAGTTTTGAATTTACAATTAACTCAATCACTTGCCAACAAAATTAGAATCATCATCTTTTTTGGGTTTTCTTATAAGAACTAGAAGGGTTTTTTTGTGATGCTTTTCTTCTGGGAAAGCTCTGTTTTGGAGTATTTTACTTGTGAGCAAAATACTTCGGTAACAATGGTTTAATTTTTCTATCTGGGAGTATGAATGTAACGTCTGAATTAGAAAGGTTGCACTTAATTTCATATTTTTTTCCTTTTAAACTATTTTTAAAATTTGCACTATATTGCTGTGTGCATCGTGCATATATAGGGCTATAGGAGTTAGGTCTGAAAACATGGTATTTCTTCAGACTGTAAAGCACAGTAGAGAAGAACACAGAAAAAGTTTAGAAGTCGCATTGTGAATTTTGCAAGGCACGCTGAAGCATGTCGTGATTTGAGAAATGTTCGTTTTTACCACAGTTGTTCTCTCTTAACCTCTGATACACAAAGGTGTAGATCTTCCTCAGTCAGGGTCATCTTGCAAAATTGTGCCTATTTTTTCAATACAAGGACAAAGCAAAAGCTATGTGCTTAGACAATTATTAGATGTCTTTAAAAAGAATCCTTGGGAAAAACCTTATGTTTAATTTTCTTGCTAATACGAAAAATTGAAGCTGTCACCAAGTTGCAGAAAGGAAAACAGGAATTGCAACAAAGCCATTTGTAATGTCTTCATAGAAAGTAAAATTGTTAGCTGCTTCAGCTGCTTCTTGGTGAGACAGTGCTCATCTTAATCAGATTCGATGTCAATAGCTCATGTTTCTTGAATGACACTTACAATGAGTAGGTTTTTAAATTAAATACAAAGGAATTGCTAGTTCTTGGTTTCAGCCACGCTTAGTGTGGAGGTATAATTGAAGTAATACATTTAGTATTTTGGTAAGCCAGTACTCCAGAGTATGCAGAAAATGTTGTTGTGAGTTAAGATGTTTTTGGACTGCAGTTCAAGTTTCATGGCACTGATGTGATGTTGCTGAAAGGACCCAGGACTGTAAAAATCCTACCGGGCATGCCTGCCGTATTTGGGCTTTGACAATGCCGTAGGGATGCCGACAGTACTGCACCAGAAGGGAGCTCTTGGCTCGGGGCTCAGAGGGCTGCCCTGTCAGCCAGGCCCTGCAGGTGGGACATCTCACTGCCCGGGTCCCCGGTGGGTCTTCAGAAGTAATTTGATGAAGAGTCCCAACGCTCTCTTTCCGCATGCTCAGTGCCAGAAGTTCTCCTCTCACCGCAGTGAAATGGGCACAGCAGCAGCTTAACCGAACCTCCCGCTACCTGCCCAGTGGGTTTTGTCAAATGAAGTTAGGTAAGCCACAAACGCTGTGCGGTTTGGTGTCTGTTGGCTTTCCAGGGGTGCTAGCTCTGTTACTGGTGGGTGTGGTCTGGATTGAGGTGGTTTTTCATTTCCTGCTGATCTGATTTGCACTCGAAGAAGCACAGTGGATGATTTAAATGGTAAGACCATGTGGACAGCAGGAAAGGCAGCAAGGGATGCCAGGGCAAAGAACAGGGGAGGTTGTTGATAGATGGTTCGCACCTCAATCAGTGAAGTAGTCGGGCAGGTTTGGGATTGGCGGAACTGTGCTGGGTGATGACAAACGGTCTCCTTGGCTGGCCTGCTTAGGTCAAAACTGCAGTGCTGCTTTGAAAAGCTTCTCTCCTTTGTTGACATAGCATATGGAGTGTTTATTTATTAGCGTTGAACCATGCTTTATCTAACCTTGTAACTGAAAACAACTGATCCGGAAATGCACTGCCTTGTTACTTCTTCAGTAGTGTTGCCTTGTGTTATGTGTTCCTTGGGAATTCCTCTTTTCAATGTATGAAAAAGTACTGTTAACCAAGACTGATACAAGTTTCCTGGTATTGTAGAGTTTAAATACTTATTTTAAAAATATTTTGGTGCAGTTTTAGAGTTAATGTAATAAGCTTTCAGTAAATTTTTTTTTTCCTGCTCAGTGATTCACATGCCATGAAATATTTTCATTAAACCACTCCAAGGGTTACCAAGTAGAGAATATAAAGGACCTCAGATACCTCTTCAGCATAATCAGTTCTCTTCAAATTGGCTGCGGGCCATAATTTTACTGTGTAAATTGTTTAAATGGACCACTGGACTTTTTATCATCTATTGTTTCAGAAAATTAATCCAACAGGAACAAATATTTAGTTGAAGCATGGGGCACAGTTCTTTAAGATGCTGCTGCTGTAGTTACAGCCTTTGTCCTGAACCGGAGGGGGTGGGCAGTAATAGTACCCTTGCATAAATTCAGCATTTTGGACTTCTGCAGCATGCCGGTAATAAATTTGCGTGCTCACTAGTTTGTCATGTCATACTGATATTACCACAGTCCACGGGTGGGCAGAAGTCCTGGTCTGAGGGGAAGGAGGCTGCTCAAGCGTCTGTCTGATACCAGCACTTGGCAGTGCTCGGGCAGGTGCTAAAGTAGGCAGGGTTGGGTTAACTAATTAGAATTTTTAAAGCACTGTAGTATGAGGGTATGTTTGCAGATTCTCTGGTCCTCTGCTTTATTTCTGACTGCAGCTGCTTTTGCATCCACAAAGGTAACTGGAAGCGTACACAGTTTTACCCTTCTTTCTTACTCTGTATCCTGCAGTTTGGATATGGGATTAAACTTCTGGTCTGGGGTTTTAGGAGCTGCGTGAAAAGCTATTTAGTGAAAGGAATGAGAAGCTTTAATCTCGTCGTCCGAATATCAGCCCGCTAATGAACTACTGTTGTGAAATATGTATAGCCATTACTTTGGTGACTAAATTATCCTCACTTTCAAGTCTTACTTAAATTCTTAATAACCTTTATTAGATAGAGGAGAAAAGATTCCACCCAGAAGCCTTCAACCTCCTTCAAAACTGATAGAATACACTAATAAAATCGTGTGCCATATTAAAAGTGAGAATTATAGTGTAGTATAATATTGTCAAGGCTAAGTGAATGGAATAAATTAATAGGGTTTTCGATAATTAATTTGTAAGAAAAATAATGAGAAAGTTGGAGTTTTCTGTATCGATGGTTTTGAACTCTACAATTCAAAGAAAACAGCCTTTCTGCTTTTAAAAAACTGATATGAGAAGTAAATGTTGTGAAGTAGTTCATTTTTCATAATGCGCTCACCCTTTTATCTGGCATCTTGTACAGACCTTTACTGGCTTTCTGGGTCGTAATTCTGACCTCTGATGTTTACTGACATCGGGAGGAAGGAGGTTATAGGCAGAAAAGAGGCGGCTTCCCAGCTGCGGAATTCCGAGTCTCTCTGAAAATGCATCTCTACTTCTGTGCTGCAGGGAGAAATGGGAAGTTGTAGTTTGTATCTGCGTGAGGTGGGCTTTTTGTGGCTGTCTTCAACCCGCTCCTTTGCCGTTGCCACAGCGGAATCGGTTAACGTTTTCCTGAGCCTCTAGGACAGATGGTGCTTGTGTGACAAACGTGATTCCTTTCTAAGTCATTCAGTCACTAAAGTGTCTCTAACTTATGTTTATTTCCTCATGGTTTTCTCTGTCTATGTGCCTTAAGATGTCAGTCAAACACAAGAGGCTTTATCTGAAAATTCTGGAAGATGCCTGGCTGGAGCCAGTCCTCACGGAGTAGCATGGTCACAGCAAGCCTTGCTGTTGCCCTGCTGGTGGAGCTGTGCTCTCGGTGAGGTGGTGGTAGAGCGGCTGTGTTGCCGACTAAGGGTGATGGATATTTATGGGTGCTGAAGGTCGTAGCGTGTTCTGTGAAAATGCTGGGATTGGGCTTACGTGAACTGAGAGTGCTGGGCTGCAGTTGGCACCTCCTTCCGCTGCGAATGGCTCGGCTGTGAAGTCTACAGGAGCTCTCTTTTGCTTTGCTACGGGGAACAGGTCACTAAGCGACTGTCCCTAAGCCAGGGTGATCTGCAGCTTCTGTAAGTTAAATGTACGTGTTTCTCTCATGAGAAACTTGATGGGACCGCTTCCTCCAGGGTTCAGAAAGCGCCACAGCTTCAGATAATTTTCATGTGTGCTGTTGAACTTTATACATGTTAATCAAGTTGCTGTTCATAGTGGTTTTGTTTATCAAGTTACTTGGTTAATTAAAAAAAACATTAAAAGGAGGAGAATTAGGGTTTTTTTTTTTAATTCCTTGCTGAAAAGGAAAAATTGAATTTTGAAGCTCCTGGAATCTCTTTTTGGCATCAAATGTGTTTACAAAGTCTGTGGTGTAACCTTTCAAGTTGCACAAATCCTATTTGCAGTTTTGGGAAGCACATACAAACAGCCCTGCTCTCTGCTGGGGCAAGTTTTTAACTCGCTGTTCTCTTGGGGGTGTTTCGGAGGAAAAATGCCTGAAGAGGAGGAATCGAAGTACCATGACATAGTACAAGAGATTAATTAATTAAACCTGCTTAATTTTAATTCAAAACCAGATAGTGTAGTCACTTGTAGTATTAGGATATCTTCAAAATGGAAAACAGGTGTACTGAAAGGTTGTTACTGACTTTCTTGTGCCTTTAATGGACAACTTGCATGTTACTGGGAGGAGGGAGGTCACTTTTTTAAACCATGTGTTAAGGCTGTGAATTGCTTAAAAGGCTAAAATTTTATTAGGAAAATTAGGAGCAAATTCCAATCAGATAATGTCCAAGCTGATTTTAGTTTTGTGGAAATAATCTGCCTAATTTTGTTAGTTGAGCGCTGTGCAGTTCTGTCTTTTGTAGTATGTTACAGATTTGTTGTGATATTTTTTCCTGGATTTCCTTATAGTTAATCATTGAAAAAGGATATGCTGTTGTGTTCATCTCTGTTCTGGGGAGATGACACAATAACAATGGAGATATCTAGTGTTAGTTATCAGCGATGAAGAAATAGCATGTCTAAGGTCTAGAACAAATCAGGCCAAGCAGAAATCCACTGGGGTTTGAATTCCAGCCCATTTATTCATGTTTCCTTTTGAAAAGAGCCAACACCAGTTTCCTGAGGCATTTCAAAGGGTGCATTTATTAAAGGAGCTTTTGGCTTTCTCTGTAGGGCCATCCAGGTTTAAGTATTTACTCTTCTCTGAAGTAAATTAATGCATGCTTTTGTTTCTTTAATTATTCCTGGTTTCTGTTTTTCCAAAGTTGGTACAAAATGTTCCAAACACCTGAAAAATTCTGGTCATTCCTGTGCCATGTGGTCCTGCCGGTTGGTCTGTCAGGTCTCCTCACTACATGTGCAGCTATTCTGCAGGTGCCATTCGCCGCTTTTGCGTGACGTTGGGTGGTCAGTGTCCAGGTGGGTATCCCAGTCCTTCTCGGGAAGGGCAGGGGAGGCTGAGAGACCTCTGCCCAAGTACCCGTGTTTGCACATGGTTCTTCAGCCGTGGTAACCTGTGGGGCTTTCAAGACCGTTCACCTGAGAAGAAGCTTGGTAACTGCGGCATAGAAAACCACGATGATTTTGGGCAGGCTTTGAGAAAATGTCCTGCAACGCAGCTGTGGAGCAGTGTGATCCCGTGCTTGTGTGCAAGGTAATAGTCACTGCATGTGCCCTCGCATCGCATGACAAGGTTTTATTTTTATGGTTTTCCCTCCTGTAATGAGCCCATGGCAGTGCTGCTGAACACGATGTAAGTTCTGTGTGACACCACAGAACTAATGCGAACCACGGCCTGCCGCTGGGCACAACTGGGTGCCTTCCTTAGGTGAAGAAGAGCTGGGTAGCCATGAGGGAAGCGTGAGTGCAGGGAGCCAAGAAGCTGGTAGAGCAAATGCAGGTGTACGCAAGGCACGCTGCTGTGGGTTCACGTGGCTACGGCATGCTTCATCTTCTGAGCGACGGTGCGTCTGTTTACTTGTGTGCTGTGAGAGGTCTCAATTTTAACAACGCTTTTCAGTTCGCTTTTCCTGAAATGGAGAGTTGGCTTAAAGCCTGATAGGATGAGCTTATCTCAGTGCTTTCTCTTGTTCTGTTTTTAAATGGTTGAAATAACCACGTATGCAGCTTTTCCTCATCAAAAGCTTCCAATGTACCAGTGAAACAAAGCTACTTTAAGAACTGTCACAAACCCGGTTAAGTTAATGGGATTTACAGCATTTTTGTAGTGGGATTAGGGTGGCAGAAGGAAGTACAAATTTAAGCTGCATCTCCTGGATGTTGATGACAGTGGTGATGGTGGTGGGTTGGCCTCGGTGCAAACAACCAAATGCCCTCCCTGGGAGCGGCTCCCTCCTCCCTCCCAGTGCAGTCCTTCCCGGGCTGTGCTGTGGGCCCCTGCTATGGGACCTGGGGCTCCTCTGGCTTCAGCGTCCGCACTGCTGGTTCTCCCTCTGTCTCCTCCTCCTCCGCTCTCGTTCCACTGGGTTTTTCGCCTGTTCTTCAGCACATTTTCCCAGAGGTGCCACCAGCCTCGCTGAGCGGCTCAGCTCTGCCCGGTGCTGGGGTGTCTGGAACCAGCTGTGTCCGGCATGGGGCACCCCTGGCTGCTCCTCAGAGGCCCCCACAACCCCTGCCACCATCTGGGCATGGACACCCCGTATGGTGATGGACAGTAAACCTAGAGAGCTTTTTTAATCCTTTCTTCTCTGAACCCTCTGAAATGCTTTATTTGTTGGACTCTCTTCAGTTATTACATACGTTCATCTCCTTTTTTATATACTTGAATGTAAATGAACTGTGGTCAGTCCCCACAAACAGTGGGGCCAGAACTGTTTGATAAAGCACGGAGCAGTTTGGAGGAGCACTACTGATTTGTACCTACAGGTTATACCTGAAGGGCTCCGTTTTGAGCACTTGGGAGTTGTCAGTGCTTGTGAAAGCAGTGGGCGTGTGGGTCCCTGCTTTTAATTTTTTTGACAATGACAGGCCATCTACTTAAACTCCACTGGTAATCATGGTTTAATTCTTCCATGTACTCTGTGCTGCTCTATTTTATTGCTGAAGTTATTTTTATGAGAAATCCATACCTATTCTTTTGCTATTCTCCCGCCCCCCTCCAGCTGTCGGTGCTGCAGACTCCGCCAGGGAGCTGAAAATCCTTTTATTCCTCACTGGCAATACAAGTTCAACACATCAAATTATCTCCCCATTTATTACTGTGCCACCTCATCAAAAGGCTACTGCAGGAAAATTTGTGAGAAATTATATATCCTGCAGATATAACTGAGCCAAGACATAACCAAGGGTCTCTTAAAATAAAAAATGTTACTCTCAGCTGGGTCTGTTCTGCTCTCTGTGTTGTCCTATTGCTCGCCTTCCCCTCACAGTTGTCCTTCATTTCCCACCCACCACCCCCCCGAGCTTTTCTGTCACTCTTTTCCTTTTTCTCACTTTGTCAATTTAGAACATGTACCTACAAGTAGTTTCCCAATTTGATCAGGCCTGAAGAATGCACCTTCCCCATCATGCTTTCTTAATCATCCTTTTCTTTGCAAAAAAAAAAAAAAAAATCTTTTATTAAATAGAGTTGGGAAGCCATAGCTCCTGCCTTAGCTTGGGCGGTGCTGTCAATCACAAGCTCTCCATAGAGCCATCCAGGAAGGACACACTTTGTTCAGCGATCTGAAGCTTGTGGGGACAGACTGGCCAGGAGCTGTTTGAAATACAAGTTTGGTAATAGATGTTTCTTGAATCCAATTTTTCTGAGAAGTACCGAGCCACGTGTGCATAGCTGGACAGTGCTGTGTTTGTACACCCGGCTACAGGCTGTGGACGTGGGAGGGAACAGATGTAGTTTGAAAACCTGTAGAAATTTGATGTTCTGTGAGTTCCTTAAGGCATGATAAAGAAATGTAGCTGTGTCACAGAGATGTGAGACAAAATGATGTGTGAGATGGAGAGTAGAATGAAGCCCCTATAATGCAAGAGGAGATGGTCAGTGACCTGTTTCATGACTTGGATGGGTACAAGTCAATGGGGCCAGATGGGATCCACCCAAGGGTCGTGAGGGAGCTGGTGGTAGTGCTCACCAAGCCACTTTCCATCATTTACTAGCAGTCCTGGCTAGCTGGGGAGGTCCCAGTCACTTAGTGGACCAGGGACGAGCTGAGGACATTATCTACTTGGACTTTAGTAAGGCCTTTGACATCGTTTCCCACAGCATTCTCCTGGAGAAACTGGCTGCTCATGGCCTGGATGGGCGTATGCTTTCCCGGATAAAAAAGTGGCTGGATGGCTGGGCCCAGAGAGTGATGGTGAATGGGGTTCAATCCAGCTGGTGGCCGGTCACCAGTGGCGTCCCCCAGGGTTCAGTTTTGGGGCCTGTCCTCTTCAACATCTTTATCAATGATCTGGACGAGGGGATTGAGTGCACCCTCAGTTCGCAGATGACACCAAGTTATGCAGGAGTGTTGATCTACTGGAGGGTCAGAAGGCTCACAGAGGGATCTGGACAGGCTGGATTGATGGGCTGAGGCCAGTGGTCTGAGGTTCAAAAAGGCCAAGTGCTGGGTCCTGCGCTTGGGCCACAACAACCCCCTGCAGCGTTACAGGCTTGGGGAGGAGTGGCTGGACACTGCTCAGTGGAAAAGATCCTGGGGGTGCTGGTCAACAGCCAACTGAACATGAGCTGGTAGTGTGCCCAGGTGGCCAAGAAGGCCAATGGCATCCTGGCTTGTATCAGCAGTAGTGTGGCCAGCAGGACCAGGGAGGGATCGTCCCCCTATACTGGGCGCTGGTGAGGCCACACCTTGAGTACTGTGTCCAGTTTTGGGTCCCTCAGTTCAAGAAGGACGTTGAGGGGCTGGAGAGTGTCCAGAGAAGGGCAGCAAAGCTGGTGCAGGGTCTGGAGCACAAGTGCACTGAGCAGCGGCTGAGGGACCTGGGGGGTTCAGCCTGGAGAAAAGGAGGCTCAGGGGAGACCTTCTGGCTCTTGACTGCTCCCTGACAGGATGAGAGGAAATGGCTTCAAGTTGCACCAGCCGAGGTTTGGGTTGGACATTAGGAAAAACTACTTGACAAAAAGTGTAAAGCATTGGCCCAGGCTGCCCAGGGCAGTGGTGGAGTCCCCATCCCTGGAGGGGTTTAACAGACATGTCAAGGTGGAGCTGAGGGATGTGGTTTAGTGATGACCTGTCAGTGCCGGGTTAATAAGTTGGGCTTGATGATCTTAAAGATCTTTTCCAACCAAAACGGTTCTGTGAAATGCTGCCTCGTAGATTCAGGCTCACTGAATTTTGTGCGTTAGTGGAGCTTTCTTGTCTGACAGAAATAGGTTACTTTTGTTCAGCTTGTTGGAGATGTGTTGGCTCTTTGAAAAAGAAGCCGAGCTTGAAATCGGATCCTTCAATTCTCCTTGAGGCATTGGGTAATGGAAGTTACTGAGCTTGTCCTGGAATGCAGGTTTAGGAAAACTGCTCTCTGTAGTCTCGTCATAGTCCGTTTGATTCATCAGCCTCAGCCTTTGGTGTAAATACCGTAATATACTCAAAGATATAAACCAGCACAGAGATACAGAATGGAATTAGTGAGGCAAACACCTCCAAAAACATCTGAGTTTTCCTTAGGATTTCTTCTTGAGCATCCCAGTCAATGACCTTCAGCTGCATTAGTGGGTGTGTGCACTTTCATTTCAATATTACAGTTGTCTTTTAAAAATCACTGTTGTTAAGCAACTTCTGCCTCCTGTGTGGTAATACGGTTTTTATGCACTTGGAGAACAGGTTGGGGTATTTTTTCTCCAGAACGTTGTTTTTTCTTTCGGGATTATAAATTTTTTTTTTTAACATGAATTCTTAATACTTGAAACTGGTGAGGCAGGAAACATATTTCATGTAATGTACGGAATATGGAGACAGTGATATAGTTTAACTGTCAGTAAATTGGGATGTCGGAACGGGATTGAGAAGGTAGACATTTAAATGGAGATTTACATTGATGTCTAGTTTTTAGTGTAGAACTGCCTATGTTTAAATCTGCTGTTAGAAATTGCAGCGAATACCGTGGCGCCTGTAACTGTAGCCGAAATCGCAGCCTGCTGTCGCTTCAACTTCTTAGACTGCTGGATAAGTTTCTCTGCTGCCCTTGGCTGGAAGTCTGCCCTCCGCTTCCACCCTGAGTCGTAACCTTGCCTGCTGCTTCCCTGTTAATAAGGCAGGGTTGGCTGGAACAAGTCAGGCATGGGCAGCCCTTTCAGATGTGTCTTTAAAAGTCTAAAGGGGTTGGTTCTGGCTTTGTAAGAACTATCATAACGCGTGGTATGTTGTTAACATTTGTAGTAAATGTTACATACGTGCCCGAAAATATTTCTAATTGTCCGAAAACATAAGCAACAGAGTAAATTCTATCTGATACATTTGTTCTTTGCCTCATTTTGCTTTTACAGAAGTAGGCAACTAAAATGTGCGTATATATTGTATTTCATCAGAGTAAAAATGGGATTTGCATATTGTGCTCTGCCATCTTTCATCTTTTAAAGCATATCGCTGCTTATCAGTTGGGTTTATGGTTTTAATTTCAGGTTAACTCTGTGCTGCTGTGTGCCCGACATACAAAGCAGCCCAGATTCATGCTGCCCTGGCACTGTGACAACACCCTCGGTGAAAATTTGAGAGAGAACACAAGTAGCGTTTCTAAATCATCTCAATTTTTCTGTTTCTGTGTAGAGACATTGAAATATTTATTGGAACAGGTAGACTGTATTCCTCGTAGCTAAACATCGTGCATGTGACATGTTGAGCTGTTCAGCAGACCAGAACGTTAGAAAGGAAAACAGAAATGGCACATATTATGTCATACTCATGGAGCCTTTTATCCTGGATTCCATGCGACAGGGTAACTTAGAGCTGTGGCCCCTCACCAGTGTGGCTTCTCTTTATTGACTGACTTTCTTGTAGTGAACAGTAGATAATCCATAGAAATCAAGGGGAAATAGTTGTTAACCACTTGTGGTAATTTTCTTGTGTTCTCTTGCTTTAGGGAAGATGTATGAGAAAGCAGTTGTTAAGTAAGAGCGTGTACGTAAAGTTTCAGTGTAGCTTGTACAGGTCTGGTGTTTCTGTGTTTGTGTTGGTGCGTACAGACTTCTTGCAGGGTGCAGGACACGAAGCAGTGCCTTGTATAATGCATTCAGTTGATGATAAAAATTTGCTGCTGAGAAATGGAAGAATTCAGGCCATTTGGAGTTTAATAATGACTGCTGTTCTGGCACTGATTTATCTGCAGTGACCTTTTGCAGTATGGTTCAGGAGGCAAGAAGCTTCAAATTATTTTTGTTTCCCCTAGAAAATATTTGAATCACCAGAGAAGCATTTATGAGATAAAGTTGAGCTTGTTTCTGATTTTCTGTGGAAAGCTCTGTTCTCAAAATACTTCGTTTTTTTTTTTTTTTTTTTGCAAAAAATGATTAATTCCAATATAATTCCATTCCTTCAGAGACCAAATAACTTTGAGATGTATTTGGTTACTGGTATGCTACAACATAATGGATGACAGAAACAATATAATGAAATGTATCTTTCAATAACATCGTGGAAATTACCTGGTCAAAGGTGTAAATTAAAACCCAAGGCTAGGGCTCTGCTCTTACTGCATACAGGTATTTTATAAAATGAGTTATGTCTGTTAGAGAACAGCAAAAATCCACCTGTGAAGTGAGCTGTTGGCTTTTCTGTCGAATGGCAGAGCACGAGTTTTGCTTTTCTGACAATTGTGCTATATTTATTTCTTTTAATTAACTTTGGTCACCCTGTTTGGTTTAGCAGTATAAGCTCAGGGAATGGCAGCAGCTCCTGACCGTACATCCTATGTTTGAATGTACTGACAGTGACTGAGATCTCTGCGTTTGGGACTGTCATGGCTTGGGGCACATAGGGAACTGTCAGTTAGACGAGTTTTGAAATGAAAATAAATATCAGAATGGACCTTTCAGATGTTAGTTTATAATCTGAGGAGACATCAGCTTATTAGCCAGTTTTTTACGATTTTTCTGCTCACGATCAGTGAATCAGAATTCCATAGTTTCTGATGACTGTCCTCTTTGCCCTATTACATTCATGCGAACACATATAAATGTAAACCTCTTAATTCATCAATAAACATCTATTACAATAACTTCATTCCATACTGAGGTAGTAGGGATTTACGTAGGGTCGTATTAAAAATATTTTCCCTTGCCTTACAGTTAGGTAAATTCCTTAGTGAGCATACCGGCATGCCAATGAAAGTAACTTACTCAAAATGTGTCTTACTCCATTTCTGCTGTTGCCATCAGGACTTCTGGATTAATTGACTCTGGGTTTTGTTATACCAAATAGGAGGAAGCCCCCAGGATCCAGGCTCTCTTGACCAGCTCCTGAATTGTATTATGAAGTGTCTTTTAGAGGTTTGTGGAGTTGCCCGAATTTTGGAATCAATGGACCACAAGACTGTAATTCTCAGCTCAAATCACCGCAGCTGTAGCAGAAAGACAATGCAGTGTTCTAGCCCTCACTAGTCCCAAACCCAGTCATTTCCATCTTACTGTTCCCAGAGTTCAGTTCTGTTTTCAGTCTGGCTAGGCTGCACTTAATGGGAGGGTGTCTTGCGTGTGTCAGAGCTAGTGTAAGACTTGGGAAATCGCTGTAACTTAGTCATGTCTTTGCACAGGGTCGTGGTCATCAGCAACGCCATGACCTCTTCTCATGTGTGCTGTTAAGAGAGTTTCATAGTGGAGAGAAATAACGAGATTTTTCTGAGCCTTATCATGCACTGAAAACTTGTGACCTGTTTCCGAACGCGTTAATTCACGAGGACTAAGTACAAAACAATGTCCATTTAATGGAAAGGACAATTTAAACTTGAGTAGAAAGGAATCAGTTGCGAAGTACTGATGAGTAGGAACACAGTACAACACGTCACGTACTGTACCTTATTTCCCATCCAGCTGGCCTATCAATTACAACCTGTACTCTGCAGATGGTGCGATGTATCAGAATTAAGTCCGTCAGTTAGTTCGATCCCAATTAAGCGTTAATACTCCCGGTGGAGAAAATTACCCTGTGTCTTAGTTAAGTGCCTGTCTTCTCATATCCCTTTATGGCCTTATTTTGGCATTTTAAAGAGATGCCCTGTCGTGTAGGCCAGAACTTTTTCTGGCTTGTTCTTCCTAGTGCAACGTGTGTTGCACTCCTTGATTCTCTTTGGAAGATAGACAGAGGATTTGGTATTTCAGGGAGCTGGGAGTAGAGGGACCATGCAGAAAAATCTTAGGCTAAGTAAGGACGTGTAAGCTGGCACTGCAGTGAGTGGGACTTCACGCCGTAGTTTAGGTGCACACACGTCCTTGCCACTACAACATCTGAATGCTTGATGAGACGGTACAACTTCAGCAAGAAACTAGTGTCGCGATGCCCAACCGCTCCTTCTGTGACTTAGGAGCTTAACGAACTTGTCTCCTGAAGCTCCCTGGCATTACAAGGCTTGCTTTTGTCAATGGCTTAGCGAGGTTACTTGAGCTTGTATTTCACGTGCTCCATCTGTCTTGTTTTAGTCAGTGTTCCAAGCCGTTTCAGCCTTGCCACTAATACTTGATATCCAATTCCACTGCACTGCTTTCCACTTTCAGCTCTTAGTCTTTGCCCAGTTAAAGGCTGGTAAATTTTCTGACACCTTTCTTCTCTTGCGTCTGTCAAGCCAGCTGTGGATTTGGTCACTTGATCTGTGGACTTGCTGTCTTCCCCTGTTAGTCTTTAAGGTGACCCTTCACTGAGAGGAAACCCTTTGACAGGGTTTGTTTTCTGAGGCGACTCCAGAGATTCCAGGCAATTACCTGAGCTCTGGATGTCTCTGTTCAGAAGTTTAAAAGACACGCTCTTCCAGCGCTGCCACTCTTACCCATGTGGATTTGTTGCCACACTGTGGGAAATCTCCAGTACAGCAGACACACGGAATCGCAGTGATTTCAGCAGTGTCTTAATTACCCAGAGATGTACAGAAAAGTCACCGGTTCCAAAGTGTCTGTTGTGAGCCTTTTCCTGGCAGCTGGCTTTATGATGTCTGTGACACCAAGATGGAAGAACTGCCTTGTATAACTGTTGGCAAAAGCATCTCTTTGGTACTCTTGGTGCCACCAGGAATTCAAGTTGTGTAACTTAAATTTCCTGAGAATTATTTAAATGTCATTAACTTTATTATATAATCTCTCTCCAAAAAAGGGGGGAATGTTAAAAATATGTATTTTTGTGGATGTGAAATACAAAATACTGTTTGGGAAAGAAAGAATGTGTGTATCAAGGGAAAATCATTGTGTAGTTCTAATCCCAGTATTAAACAGTGATGAAGTATTCTGTGGGCAGTACTAAAGTTCATGATGAAGCGTAATGCTATGGATTCATGTGGATCATAATTCAAGGTTTATTAGACAATTGAAGCTTTTCAACACAATTTTCTGTGTTTTACAATTTCATTTCTGTTCAGGGACATTCTTTTGGTTTGGGTTTTTTTTGCTGTTTTGATTTGATGGCGTAATATTTTTGAAACATTGTGATCATAAAAACAGATGCACTGATCCTATTTGCATCAAAATGAAATAACACCATTTTGAGTTCTTATTAACAATTTTTAAAATAAACCCTGATTTTTATACCTTGCATATGGAATAAACTTTTTATCTAGCACCTTTTTGACTTTGCTTAGGTTTAATATTTTGCTGGGGTTTTTATTCTCACCCTCCCCCCACAAAAAAAAAAATTGTTATGGCCAAGAGCCTGACTGCAATGGGCTCCTAAGATGATTTTTTTTTTTTTTTCCCTCCTCCATAATTTGTATTTTAGAGGATGCTGTCCTTCTAGCATACAGTAAGTGAAGTTGCTCCTGACCGAGGGTTTCAAAAGAGAGCTCATAATCTTGTGCACAATGTAGAACTAGATTTGTAATTCTTGTTATATTATAGATTAACAGAATAAAACCAAGAGAAAAAAAATTGTTGAAGCTTTACTTAAAACATGAAGCAGTTCCAGAACGCAAGTCGCGTGGAACATTTTATTATTTTTCACTTCTGGACTATTATATTTTTATAAACAATTAGAAATTCGTATTTCAGTTAAAGTTCTTGAAGTTGAATGGGGATGTGAAATTTCACAGGGTTTTTTTTACATAGCAGCTTTGCCACACATCGAGTATATTTGAGTGTATTTATTTAGACTGTTAGCTTTTTTTCATTGGATATTCATGCCTTTTATTGAGTCCTCAGATAAATGTCACTCAGTGAGCTGTTGAGGGAAGGGAGGTTCTTTATTAGGAACCTAATCATGATGCTGCGGTTGTCCTGTCATGCAAAAACCAGGAGGTAATGACGGGCTTTGTTTAAGGCATGTAATAGTAATGATGTGCCAAGGTACAAATTACCTATCGTGTAAACCTATGTCTTGCAAGGTACTGGTGAAGTATCAGTAAATAAGTTACCCAAGTCTTGATTCTCTGTATTTCAATAGGACATTACACAGATTTCTATGCAAAAGACAGAGAAGAAATCTCGGTATGCTCTGTTCATTTAACAGAAGCAAACAAACTTGCTGATCGCTGCTTGTTGCTTAAGAGCTAAAAAATCAGCAGAGTCAGTATTTGAAATAATTGCACTCTATGCAATGTTTAAATCTAAACAGAGGGAAAACAGCTGGAACATTATTGCTTAGCTCTGTATCTCAAATGTTTTCTGCTCTGCATCGTCTTCAATATCACATGAGAAGTTAGTCACTTCCTTGGCCAAGGAAGTCCTCACAAATGTGACTGAAGACCTCTCTGGGAACGTGTCAGTCTGTCTTTGTGGCTTACCTGTGAGCGTGGCACGTACCCTGGTAACGATGTACACCCCTCGGGTGCGTCTCCTTGGGTCTGGGGGACACGACCTTGGGTTCAGAGGAGACTGGTGCGGCTGCCAGAGTGGAGGGGCTCCAGGCTGGCTGTCCCGCAGTGTCTGAAGTGGCACTAGGCTGTCACCTTTGGACAGCTGACCCCAGCCTTGATGCAGTGTTCGGTACATTGTGTGCAGCACGGTCCCTGCTAATGCGTCCGACACAAACAAACAGTGTGTGCCAAGACAGTAACACAGATCAGGAAACTGCCCGGGACTTTGATTTGGTAAGACTTGAAGACTGGAAATCCTGGTATAACATCATGGTTGTGACTGCTTTTCATCCCAGTTATGTCAGTCCAGGAACCCACCCCCTCAAAAGAGTTGCCTGTGTATCCTGCTTACGTTCAGCATGTGATTTCTGGTTTGGTATTTCTCCTATTGGTGCCTCTTGTCGCAGCTGGACTTTGGGCTTTGTCAGGGTAACTCACAGTCTTTGTTTCAGTCAAGTTTCTGATTTTGCGTTCTAGCAACAGAGAAGTCGTTGGTACCGTGATGTGCGCTTGAAGCGCATTATGTGCCTTGATTAAAGCTGGAGTTTTCTGTGAGGTGTAAGAATATCAGTCACCTACTCTCCTTTTGCTTCATCGTTATCTTGGCTCTCAGATGTAATTGCTTGTCGAGAGACAGTAGAACGAACGAGACAAAGCTTTTGTGTGGACTGTTGGGAAGTGACCGAACACACTGAAGGGACATGGAATGAACTGGTTCCCTTTTAATGAGTCTTCATAAATTCTCAAAAACCTGCAGCGGGTGGGAATTTTCTCGTGCTTCTTTTGGGCTGAGTTTGCAGATGGTGAGCTCTCGCATGGAAAGCTCCTCTCGGGAGCTCTGAGACCCCAGGCTGTGTGGGCACACGGAAGGGGACCTGCTGCTGAGAGAGGTGCGAGGAGAGTTGGGGCAAGTGGAATGGATCTAGTGTAAGCAGGTGAGGAAGAAGATTGGGATCTGTAGTTTCAACTGAAGTTGAAGGGAAAGGATAGGTAAAAAATATTCTGGGATTCTTTAATTATGATTATTTTTTAACGGAAGTAGTTTGCAAGCACTGGAAGGAACATGGTGAATGTGATAAGGGAGAGATCCTTTGTCAGCACTGCGTTTTTTTATTAGGCTATGGGTTTGCTTGGGGAGGATTAATAAATGGAATTCTAGCAGAAATCAGTACATTTTAGGTAAATAAGTTACTTGGATATCTCATTGAAACTCATGAGGATTTAACAGTTGTGAATCATGTGATGTTCTAGACTTGCGCTTTGATTAATGCTGTAGAAATAAAGGAAGTTTTGAGCAGTTGTAAGTGGTTGAGACTTGGGAATATGTAAGTTACAATTTGGAAGAATAATTATCTGAGTTGTTGGTATTTTAGTACAAAAAGGTAATAGCTTAAAATGCAAATTAATACAGAAAATTGTGTTTAATGAAGAACTGAATCTTCAGCATAAAATTAAGTTTAAATGCTTAAAATTCAAATATACAAGTTCTGGACAATAAACATGAAAAATGTAAATCGTAAGATTTAATTAAGTATTACAATTATTGGTAAATAACTATAAATAATAGTAATTGTGAATAATAACTAAAAAGGATCTGTAAAATTGTTCTAAACATTCTGTAAAAACTGAAAACCACAAGAACTCTAGAACAAGAAAACAGTTACTGTCAAAATGAAGCTCGAGTGAAAAACTTAATGTGTTGTGTTTGGAAACTGTGGTCCTTGTTGCATTTATGTGTTTGAAAAAAATAGACAAAAAAAATCAAGAACAAAAGCTTTACTCCTCTGAGTCCTTAGAGGGTCAGTTGAATGAGGAGAGCTGGATTTATTTTCCCTGTTAAAACCATTCCTCTCTTCATGTTCATTTCTCATACACAAGGCCAGTGCACTGAATCATCCCCGTTCGCACGCAGGTACCTTTACCATGCGCATATTGTTTGGAAATATGTCTAACCCCATTAACTGGAACTGGTAGTGGGCAATCATCCATCTTCCGATAAAGCACAGAAAGCGGGAGCGTCCGCTGTGGTAATACGGCGTATAACCACGTCAAGTCACATAGCTGTTTATATCTGACTAATGACTGGGGTGGAGATAGAAGTTGTATTTCTTTTTCCAAAGGTACCTCTGATAAAATCAGAAATGTCCTTCACAGTCGCCGCTTCGTCCTTTAGCCACGCACCCTCCCTCACTGGTTCTGGTAGTTAACATGGGACCATTAAACATGTTCTTATCCGTAGGGCTAAGGGTAGGGAGACTGCCTGATCAGAGAATCCATAGGCAGGGTCTTGCTCGGCTTCTCTGCAGCAGATCTCTAGAACAGTTGGAACATGGCTTGAAGCTGAAATCCATGGGCAGTTCCTGTATAGTGTTCTGTAGTCCAAGTAACTTCTGTTAACAATAAACAAGCCAAAGTTTAATAGTATTTTCCAGTGCTTCTGGGACATGTAGTGCCTGAAGCTGATTTGCAGCAAACATTGTACTTTGAAAACTCTTGCTGTCCTCCCGGCCCTCTCCTGTTGCGTGCAGAAATGCCACCGGAGTCAGCAGTTTGGTACATGCTGCATGATGAGGAGAGAGAAGGGATGGTGAGACTTGTGTGTACTGGACAGACTGTGAATTTTGTCAGCAGTAACCATCCTAATTTGTGTCTAATGAACATATTTAACCATCAGGAATGACGATTTTCCTTACTTGTCACACTCGCTCTTGAGACAGGAGCATGTAGGTGGTGTTGGTGTGACTCCTCATGTCCTTTCGTAGCGGAGATCCTGATGTTGCTGTGTACCTTGGAAAGCTTGTCTCCATGTGCTCCCGTTTTGTTGGCATGAACATTTAAATAATGATTCTTTTGTAGGACTTTAGGAGGGGATAATTATGATCGCCCGGTTTGGATGCTCTTGAAGCCGTATCTGGAGCATTATGTCCACTTTGGGCCTTTCAGGAGAAAGGTATGGAGTGGAGGCTGGAGCATGTGATGTACTAGCAGGTCACTGGGGAGCACTGCTGTTGGCCTCTGTCCGAAGAGATCCAAGAGGAGCAGGAGCCAGGGTCTGCTTAGAGGTGCACAGCAGAAGGACAAGCAGCAGTGGCTGAATGGGTTTCTCAGAGAAATTGTGGGCCTTAGGTATTTGAAGATACTTAAAACCAGATAAGACCATGAAAACCCTTGCCTCGCTTCGAAGGTAGCTCTGAGTTGAGGTGAGGCTGACTGACCTCCAGAGCTCATCCTTCTGCGCTCAGTTACCGCACGGTTCCCTTTGCCCTGGTGGGGTTTTCAGATCCACATACCGAGCTGTGGGTGTGCTCCTGTAGGCAGGCAGAGCTCTGAGCCCATATTCGCTAACTGAAGTTTGTAGGGAAAGCAATAAAAACCTGTCGTGATGTAAGTACTGTGTGAGTTGGTATATTATTAAAGCGTTTACCCCAGTTCCTTCCTTTGCAGGCAGCGTAGAGCTCTGAACTGACTGGGTTTCAGTGGCAGCTGGATTATTTACTTTTCAATTAGCAGCGCATCTTTAGTGATTGCACAAAACAAAACAGAGTTATATGAGTGGATGAGGCAATTTAGTAATGGAATTAATAAGCTGAAATAAGGTTTTCTAAGTAGTGTCATCTTAAGGATGTAGCCCTGAGGTGATGAATCTTGGAAGGAAAAAGTTGAGGGATGTTTTCTTTAGGAACAATCAAACAAATATATTTCCTGTTCATCTTCTAGCCAAAAAATAACATGGACAGCAGCTGCTCAAGCTTCTTCATTCTGTTTTTCACAATGTTTTTAATTCTTCAGACCCTTTGGGGAGGAACAGTCCTCAGGGAAGAAGACAGAACCTTTCAGAAAACCCATGCCTATCTATTTACTGTTTTGAGATTGTGAGAAAGATACATTTGCAGTGATAATTTCCACGATGCAGATATCTGTGCAGTGCCCTCAGTTATAGTTAATTTTATTTATTCTTTCCAAAGCCATTAAATTAAATTGACTTTCAGCTGTTGGAAGAAGGCATTAGGTATGTCTATTTGGATTGATTAATGAGTGATTGAAAAAAAACCCCGCACTCTTCTTACATTAATCTGGAATTTTATTAACAAAATAATGCTTAGGATTTTTCTGCAGACTATTTTGAAGAGAGGCAGAAAGAAGACATTGTGGCCTGAGTTTATCAACCTTTAATACAGGTGATGATCATGAGTGTGTGAAAGCCCAGGGTGAGAAGCAGTGTTGGTTACCAGTTGGATTTTTCTACCGATGGAACCAGTTTTTCACAAGGTCTCTGCTTTGTCATCCTTTAAAATATTGGTGTTGGATTTGGCCTTTATTTTCTGTGGTAACTAATTTCTCTTCTGTTTTGCAGTGTCAGGGTTTCCTTTGTCTCAAAGGGTTGCTTTACTCCTCTTTGAGAGAAGAATTCAGCAACCAACAGTATTTTCATTCCCCAAAGTGTCAGTGACCTGCTGAAACCATCAAAACCTCCTTAAATTCAGAACAGAAGATCATGGTCTCTTTTCTTGTTTGCAGTTTTAGTAACAGTATACCAAGCAGAAGGGTGCATGCCTGAGATGTAACGAATGTAAACGAGAACTAGATTTGGTGAGACAAAAAGGGGATTTAAACAGCTGCTTGAAGTGAAAGTAGGTGATCCTGGGAAATGACTAGGAAACAGCAGAAGTACAGATTTTGTCAATGCTGTTATTTTCACTTTTCTGATATCAGCATGTTGTCTGCAGCATTTTTCGGAGTAGCAGAATTTATTTAAGCAATATAACCTAAATGTGAGTAGAATAAATAGTTTATGTTGTGCTTAGACATCCTGTTAACAATATTTGATTTGTGCTTGCTTTAGAAATTGGAAAAATTGATTCCACCCCCCCTTCACATTACGTGTTTAGGCTGTGCTTTCAGTTCCCATTTTGGGTTCTGCACTTAGAAATAAGTCCATTTCTCATAAAATCATGCCCTTTCATAAGAGGGTCTACAAGTGCTATATTCCTGTTTGAAACATCGCTTGCCACTCCTTTGGAATCCGTTAATGCCTTTTAAGTTTAAGCTTGCACCATAGAGAGCCCTAGTAGTGTTCTTGTCCTTAATCAGAGCACAAAGCTACTGGTCTTGACCTCAGGTCATTCTCGTCCTGGGCTGCTACTGGTTTACTTCTCGTCTTTCCTGCTTCTATTTCGTCCCAACAGCGGTGACAAAATGACCTAAGTCTCAATCTCTGGAGATGAGCATCAGAAGTTTCTGTGCACTTGCTGTTTGCAAAGGAACTCTGCGTGTAGAACCTCTGCCTTGGTTCTTGCAGTTCTCTAATTTAGTTGCCCATTCTTAATTTATCCGCTAGCAGAATTGATTTGAATGTATTCATTACATCCTGCTTAAGCATTTTTGAGGTGCCTTGGGACTCAGTCTGCTGATCTGTCTGTCCCACCACATATCCTTTTTCCTTACTTTCATGACTCAGACCTGGCCTCTAGATTTGTATTCTGTTGTTCTTAGCCTGTGATCTAGTTTTAAAGTTTTATGAAGTTATTCAAAACCCTGATTACGACTTAACTGCCCATACAGAATATTTCAAAACTTGGTAACCATAAGGTGAATCTGTAGGTACATCGGTCCTTGATTTTACTTCTCACTTTCCTGTAGATTGAGGTAGATGTAAAAATATTTAATAAGTAAACAAACAAAAATGAGACTGCTAATTCCATACTCTTTATGTAAGTACTCGTCTGAATTTTTGCATTTGTTTAACATAAGAACACCTAATTCTTCGACTGCAGAGCTGTTGAATCTTTGGCTAGAGTTGTGTGCGGAGTTTTGTATCAGTTTTTTCTGTATGCATATGTGGAAGTCATTTACTCTGTCGTTCAGGTGTTTGTGTACTTCTTGCGAGCAAATACATTTTGAGCAGTAAAAGACTGTGTAGGAAAACTTCATAGCTTTGTGACGATTGCTTCCAACATTTCACAAATCAAAAATTGAAAGCTACTGGTACATAGCTGCAAAGGTACATGAATACGTAGGCAGATGCATGATTTGCATCAAGTAGGTGTCTTTCCATTAATTCAACTTCATTGTTGTGTTACAAAGATTGAAGACCGTTACTTCAACATTCTACAGGAGTGATAAATCCAAGTTAGATCTACCTTTGTAGTCGCTCGGGATTAAACCTTTTGGTGAAGAGATCCATTAATGTGTTTTAAATCTATTGATTCATAGTAGAAAGGCACAATTTAAACTCGGAAGTCACTGAGTGAACTTTCCATTAAGTTAGGGAGACTGTGGTCACAGCTCATTTGATCTTTATGAAGTAGAAAATGTGATGTAGACCACACTGGCATTCTATTAGAGGAAATCATGCATTTAACCATGTAGCAAAATACTGTAGCCAATTACATGAACATACACCTATTTTACACATGGCTGATCTTCTGAGCATAAAGTATTAACCATGCGCATACTATCTTGTTTGGAGGTCTATTTACTTTTAAGCCATCTGTAGAGGATGAAGTTTAGAGTAAAAAATGAATTATTTTACGTTTTATGTCAAAGTTTTCTAACTGGAAATCAGCCTTGCATAGAAATGCGTGGATGTTCTTCAGCCAGTATCAGGAAAGACTAATTGTAACCCTGCTTTATTAAATGGTATCATCTGAAATTGCGTTTAGAAAAGAAGTTCATCAAAATTAACTTCCTAAAACTGTTGTATATTAAAAATAACTTTGACTCTATTAGAGGATATAAACATATGTTCTGATTAAAGAAAACAAAAATGTTTCTATAGATACATTAACTGCAGAAGGAGGGCTAAAGAGAATCTCCATCCTCTGTTGGATGCTGTGGGAGACATAGTGACCAAGGATGAGGAGAAGACTGAGGTATGGTTGGGCTCGATGATCTTGAACGTCTCTTCCAACCAAAATGATTCTGTGATTTATAACTCAACTTCTTTATACTCTAGCGTGTACATGACACTATCTAAAAATCTTTCCACTTCACATCTTTTCTGGAAAAGTAATAGTTCGGGTGAACTTGCTCTTAGCATTAGATGCTTAGTGTGTGATGTCACAGTTCAGTTAGGCTAGCAGCTGATTTCCTTAGTGTTACTGTGTCTTTTCAATGGATTTGTTTATATAAATAAATGTAGTCTCATGCACCTGTGCATGGATATTTGAAAAAATGCCTTTTTACAGTTTAGTCGCAGTAGACTCTTACTGTCAGGAAGTAAAGTACATGTTGAAAGTTGTTACGGAAGTCAAGAGCTAAACTTTAAAATGTTGTGGGTGTCACTTGTGGGTTAGCTATGGTAAAGTCCTTGATTTATTCTTCCGTTCCTGTTCGGATGTCCCCACACCCACTGTCTGGGCTCTGGGCATTTTGAGTGGCAGAAATAGTTTTGGGCTGGTTTCCACCCCCCCCCCCCCCCCCCCCCCCGATCTTTGGCCTTTGTGGTAAAATGCTTTTAGGAGGATGGAAAATCTTTACAATGTGATTCATGATGACTTGATCTCTTTTCACCAGTAGTTTTGACTTATTCCATTGCCAGAAATAAATTATGGGCTGGGAGGTTATAACCTCTGTCGTAACGGGCTTATTGTGTATGTTGGCACTGCACAGGTGGAATGGGCATATGAAGATTAATGTGGTGTACACCAACGTGTCCCTGCCTGTGCAAAACAGTCTGTGGGTACTGAGGTGATTTGTGCAAGAATTTTGCCGAGAACGCCAAAGCTGAGTCAAAGTACGTGCCCACCTGGCTCTACGTTCTTGGACGTGGCCATGGCTGTATATTCCAATACAAATTACTCGACTTGTTGTAGCTCTTACTTACGGTGTGGTTTTCCTGAAGCTCTGCTGCGTGGTCCGTTAGTCACAATTTTCCAGAAGGGTTTCTGCATCTCAAAGGTGTTTGCACTGAGGAAATGGGAGAACTCTACATTCTAGGTAGGCAGCATATTCTTAAGATGAGACATTAGTCTGACAATACTGCATCTGATTTCAGTGGCAAGAAAAGATGCTTTTGAAAAGCATAAATCTTGTGGCGTTAATTCTGTTGCCAGATCATAATTGACAATGTGTAAAATAAATTCCCTAACCGTATCTGAATCTGAAAAGAGTTCTAGTGATTAACCTGTCATCCAAGGTAATTCTTTTTGTAGAATTAACAGAGCAGCTTTAAGTTGTGTTTTTTGAAGAATTGGGCTCAAATTATTTTAAGTATTTGTATGCTTTATTTTAGTGGGATTTTTCCAGAGTTAAATATGTACTATTACATACTACTGAAATAAAGAAGAAATACAACTTGTAACCTAGTTCTCCACTGTGGAATGAACTGCAGGAGCAAACCCGAAGTCGTTGAATTTTGGCAGTAAAGCTGCACGGTTAGACAAGGTAGCTTTCCTCCAGCAGCTCAAGGCTGTTCTACCTACCCTACAGACTGGGATTATGGAGGGCAACATCCACTACATGCAAGGGAGGGAAATTACATCTTTAAGTTGCATATGAAACCCAGTGAGTTAAGAACAGAAAAGCTGATTGCCAAAGCCGTGATGGTGTGAGGGTTTGTCGGTGTGGACTCGTGTGCATACACACACATACCCGTGTAGAACCTTCCCTTCAAACTGGGCTATAATTTCTTGTCTTCTAATGAAGTTTTTCTTTGTTTTGTGCACCCAGAGCTTCTAAGACAGAGTATTGCGTGGTGAGAGCACTTTGAGAAGGTATTTCTCATTGGTTTTACCGGCTGTTTTTTATTTTTTAAGGAAAGGTTTGCACTAGCTCTGTTAGTTTTAAGACCTGGAGATCTTTGACTCTGTGCTCTGTTACTTCTGACACCGGAAAGTGGAAAGCTAACATGGATATACTTCGAAAATACTATGATGAAAAGTGCAGGTGAAGTCCCATTCAGGCCAGTATTTTTGGGTACTTCAGATAGATTTTATCATGCAAACACTTTATACCGATAAAAGACAGCGCACATGAGTGCATGCATGTGTGTGCTGTGTACAAAATGCATTTTTTCCTGTACCGAGAAGACACTTCTGTATTCATAAGCATGACGTACTGTGCAAGTCAGCAGTGGTTATGCTTCCATCGATTTTGGGAAGGTCTTTTTAATTTGCCAGCCGTAGGGTGTGTTTCCGTCACTGAGCAATGCGTGAACTTGGCGGTGACCTGCAGTAAAAGAAAAGATGGGGGGAAAGTAACAAGAATGAGATTCTGGCTGCTTATCAGTGAGTGCACAGACTTGCCTTTTCTACTGCCACTGACCAATGTTATGTCTCTTAGGAAAGTAATTACAGATAGTTCTAATCCCGAATTCCAAAATGTCAAGGCAAGGATTAGTCCAGCTAGTAGTTTTCTCACGAAGTTTGCTATAAATACTCCACATCGAGTCTGCTGGAATTTCCATTTTTTGTTTGGTGGTTGGTGCTAAGCAGGGGCTTGGTACTGGTGGCTGTTACTGGGCAGTCTCAAAGGGTAAAAATAAGTATTTTAACTACACGATGTTTGGTCAAAAATAGAGCGTTGTGTTTTCACATTGTGTTCAGCTTTTGCAGTTCAGCTTTAGCAGTATAATGAAAAGTAGTCAGTGGTAGATATAACCGATGAAAATCTGAATTCATACCCATTTCATTCCAAGACCCAGATGGTATAAATCAATTTAGATTATGTTCAGTTTTCTTAAAGAAAGGTGAAAATCCAGTTTTCTCCCCAATCTTGTCAAATGAGTACTTACCTAGGGGTCAAGGATTATAGATTTCAGTCTAATCTCTTTGAGAGCGTCCCTGGTGTCCTCAGGCAGATCCCTTGATTACCGAGTCACAATTCTCCCCCTGTAAGAGAGAAATCGGAGCGATGCTTCGCCTCTGCAGTCAGGGCAGGGCTATCTTAAATTACTAATGCATTGTGCTGACGCAGGGCTTTGATCTTGGGTACAGCGTCTTGCTCGTCATAAAATACAAATGCTAACAATCCTGATGAAAGTCACGTGAGACCTGCCACTAACAGATTCTCAGGTTATACTACGGGGTGTTATATATACCTGAAAACTAGGGTTTCCAGAGTATACTAAGAATTGCTGTCACAGATACTGTAAATGGACAGTTAATAAACACAGGCTGATACTGGGAAAGAACAATGCTGAGAGATGCTTTGTTACAGGAGACAAACAGACGAAAGGAGTAGCAAGTCTTGCATGTAAAGCTGCACAGAAATGGAATTCCAGAGATGAAAGCAAGCCCAGACGGTTGTGCTCTGTAGGACCGTGTGCGCACGTTGTTGGGCTGTTGCTGTGCGAGCTAAGGGCGAAGCAGAAATGCCCTTGTTCCTGCCCTGCTGTACCCGGTGCACCCTGCGGCGGATGGAAGAGATGAGCTTTGGTTGACCACAGTCTCTCAGTTATACGGCTTCACAAACTTTCTCCTGCTTAGGGCTGCAAAGTGACTTACTTGGTTTTGTTTCTTTTTTCATTTCCTCTAAAACTTGGAGCAGATTTCTTTAGAAAAAGGCAGACATGGTTCTCTTGTGTTTCTTGCTTCTGTGTTGGGTACTGAGCTTAGATGAGTCAGCAGTCAGGAGTGTCTCCTCCTTCCCCCCCCCAATTTTGGAAAAAGAAATGGGCAAATACGACCTTTTCTTTGAGCTTTGAGTGAATTAAAAGGCAACACTTAGGATCAGGAAAAACTTGGAGAAAACTATAAAAAGTTTAGTATCCAGCCTTATGATGAATAAACTTTAAGATACTGGGTATGGTGAATGCTTAGTAAAGGAATGACCAGCAGACTACAGATAAACCTGGTTTTCCGATCAAGAAAGTAGACCTTATTTAAAAGAAAAAAATGGAGTAACTGTTGCCCAAGGAAGTGAGTAGTGCCCCCATACACTGAACAGTGACACAGGGCAAAGACTCCAGCTGGGTCATGTTAAGCTGAGAAGACGCTTTGGATGACAGGTTGCTTATCCCACCTCCTGAGAGGTAGGTCCCACCTCCTGAGCGGTGTCCGTGTCTTGTGTGTGTTTGGAGCTGTGAAGTGGGTCAGCAAGACTCGTACATGCAGTGTTGCAGAGTCCCTTGTTACAGTAAAAGAGGAAAATCTCTCTCTGACAGAAGTCAAACAGTTTGGTACAGGCCAGGTAGTCAGACGTGTTTGCATATTGAGTAGCAGCCAGCGAGTTCTGATTACTCTCAGAAAAGCGTTCAGGGTTCCAATTTACTACAGCTTAGCACAGAAAAATAAATCTTCTTTGGCTTATTTGGGTTGACTGGGAGATGTACTATTTCTTGGGTGGTTTGGGGTCTTTTTTTGAGGCTTCCTGTTTTTGTTTTTTTTTTTCCCCAAATGCTGTAATATTATCTGTGTATCCATGAGGTACAGCAAAACTTGATAGTTCTTTGAATCATTGAGTTGTGATGACATAGGAACACTTTTAATTACCGATGGAATTAGTGTCTGGATTCTTACTTCTCATACCTTTAAAATCATCAGAAACACTGTTTTATGCACCTTTATTCTTCCAGGAAATGGTAGTGCTGAAGTTTACTAATAAAATTAATCTTCGGTACAGTTGTTTACCTGATGTATGCATTCATTAATAAAGAGTCCCTGCTGTTGTTGGCTCCAGCACAACTTAATTACTATTTGAAATATGGATGTGGTAAATGATCCAACTTAGTGAAACAGGAGAACAGCTGTTACCTTCTTTTATGTTTGAAGTCACTGGCTTTCATCCTTATTTGTGTGTGACATCCCCTTTTTCATCTGATGACAATAATTCCATAAATTCTGGACTTGGACTCATCTGTAATCCCTGATCCCTGTTTTGTTTTCTCGCTGTGTCATCTTGTTCACCTCTGTGCTCGCCATTTTATCATCTCGTCTTACAACCATCCATTACTGTCTCTTCTGCCTTTCTCTTGTCATGGACTTCCAAAATCTTGATAGTCGGTTTCTTTCGGGTTCCTTCAATCATTCCGTGTTCCTGAAAGCCAAGGTGTTTTCTACCACTTCTGTCGTCTTTCCTTGTGGTGTGTTTTTCTGAGAAACCACGTCGGCATATGTCGCTAGAACAGCGTTACGGAAATCATGGGAAGTTTTTTCCGAGCTATTTCCATTTTCCCTAATAGTCCTGCTGCTGTTTTCTCTGGTCAGTTGCTGACCTAAATTGATGTTTGCTTCTGCCTACCTTTTTTTTGGCTTCTTTTTTATTTTTACTCTCTAGAAGACACACTGACAGCTGGTTTTTAAATAACACCTCCAATTGCTGCAGGGTTTCCTGTCATCTACAGGAAACAACAGCATTTCTGTGCAATCAGGTGCTGTCGAGAGGGAAGGGAGACGTTTTAGTCCTGCACCCACAAACTCTCTCAGCTGAAATACCCTCGGTACCCTTCCCATGAACATCCTGGCACCTTCAGCTGCGGTGTTCTCTCACCTGATATTTTTTCTAATAAGTGGATTTTCAAAGACTTTTATCTTTGAAACTTGCTTGCTTTGCTAAGCACTGCTCGAGCTGACCCTGCCCAGAGCAGGGTGGGGTGGACTGTGATCTCCAGAGGCCCCTTCCAACCTCAACCATTCTGTGATTCTGTGAAGTACAAGCGAAACAAGAACAGAGTGTGGAAAACACCGTGTGTTCACTGAAAGCGATGTCAAGCAGAACTAACAAATGTCATTGTAGAAGCAGTTTAACCTATTTAACTCAGTACAGGAGATGTAAATTCCAACTGCGGAATGTGAGAGAAGCTGAAACACCCAGCGGATACATCATATGTGGCTTTATTGGAGAATAAAACCGGTAACACGCAGCGTTCTAACTCCTTTCCCTGTTCTGTCGGTTATATGGAGTGCCATTCTGAATGTGCTTTGGCAATATAGCTGTAATTATTTTAAGGGAAAGACTAAAATGAAAGAGCATGTTCACAAATGTAAGCACAACTTAAATCCGTGATGTAACTCTTCAGGTATGAAAGAATCCATTGTTTTATTATTTCCACAGAGGTTTTATGGTTTCAGAACTGAATAGCCAGGGAGGACCTCTAAAACCAGACTACAATTGTTTATGGTTTTTTAAATACAGAATGAAGAGATTTTTTTATGTTCTCTGTTGTAGAGACAGAGAACAGGAGTATTTCCCGGGGAAAAAAAAAAAACCAACAAAACCCAAAACTTTGTGGAATTATGGAAACAAAAGGGATCATGAGGTAGGGAAAGTGCTGAAAACATAAATCTAGGAGTGTGATTTTCTTTCTCAACTACTGTTACAGAATCAGACCTATGCTTCTAGAAACAAGAAGTTCTTGAAGCTATTTCCTTTTTGAAATGAAATGTTGAGTTACCAAAAAAGCCTTACTGTCTTTGTGGAAGTAAATGGAAGTCCCTTCATTTCACTTACATTCTGTTCTGATTATCCTGGGCCACGGAGTAGGAGTTGGGGGAAAAGCAGTGGGACAAAGAAAAGAATAGAGACAGAATTTTTCATTGTCCAAAAAAGTATTTTCTTCTATCCCTAAAAACTAAGAAAACCCTTGTGCTTGGAGGAGTGAATAATGTTTTGTCAGTCTTAATACACATGGCACTGAGAAAGCTCTTGGAAAGGTTGGTTGGTGGGTTCGGTCTATGGAATGATATCGATTATTGTTTTTCCTGTAGATACTTGGTGGCAGCTATTTAAAGGAATGATACAGACTGTAAAAAAAAAAAAAAAAAAAATCAAATTATGTGTTATTGACGCTTATTGCCCATGGTTATACCTTCCAGTAAGTGTCCCTTCCCTGTGTCTGTTCTGGTATGTGTGGTTTTTTTTTTTTTTATGCCTTTCTGTTGTCACTTCTACTTGTTCTTCTAGTCACTTATAAAAGCAGTAGATCAAAAATTCTGCATGACTGGGCTGTAAATGTTTATCAGCTCTAGTTTAAGTGTTCTCCATATGGCAGTACCCCTTTCCTAGTCTCTTGTTTGGTTTTTTTTTTGTTTGTTTTTTAAAGAGGCTGTATTTTTTCCCGCACCTGCTGTGATGTCTGTTCTGTCCTGTGTGTTGTGAGCCCGACCTGAGAGGCTCCCACATCCCATAGCCAGCGGTATGAGTACCGTAGGGGGTACCTGGGCTACCCCTAAGTGCACACTTACGTACTGAGTGGAGTGGGCAGAGCTTTGCCCAGTCCCACCTAAGGGCTGCGAGACTGATGGCTGGGTTTGCCTGGCAGTGAGCGGTTCAGATCTGCTGGGGCCGGTTCTAATTCTGACGGGTTTGCTTAGCTGTTCTTGCTGCGGTGCAGGGATGTAACTTGATAATGATGTGGAAATGGGAAAAAACATAAATTCCCAATGGGAGTTGAGTTATGGAATATTTGTTTGGGAAGAGCAGGAAATAGATACAGCTAAGGAGAGGCGTGAATTCCAGTCAAACAGCTGAGTCGTCACCTCCAGGATTTCTTCTTCTTTGCCATCTGTACTGAAGACACGACAGTTGGAATGTCGTTTAAAGTCAAATGTGTACAAATTCAAATTGTAATCAAAGTCATAACAAGTCCAGATTTTTTTTTTGACCTGTTACGTGGTGCACTACTTTGAAGATGTTTTAGCAGTTTTATTACTTCCAGAGAGACTTTATTTCTATTTGACCCTGGCACATGAAGTCGTGGCACTGTCAGAGGGATATAAGTTAATACACAAGTGTAGGGTTTGTTTTTTCTTTTTTTTTTTTTTTCTTGGTTTGGCTTTTTAAGGTTTTTGGTTGTTCTAGCTGAAGTTCTTGCATGTGTTACTGCCCGTTTGTCAGAGATGGCCTCTGTGCCCAAATCATCAGAATGGTACATGCCTTTATCTTGCTGGGTTTGCAGGTCCATATTCATTGCCAGCGAAAATGAACAAGAAGTTTTCTATGAGAAAGAAATACTAAGGTTATGTCAGGATATTATGTTCTACAGATCTGATTCCCTATTATAGGCAAAATCCACATGGAAAAATAGGAGAATCATGAGTAGAGATTATACAGCATATCAGGCGGTAACTTATTTTTTTATCAGCATTTCGATAGCAGAGGTTTGGATTAACTCAAGAAGTACAGGTATACTGCTATGGCTATCAGCAGGTAACAAATTCCAGGGGGGATGGTTAGTTATTGTTGTCATCTGCTACAGCGCAGGCAGTGGGACACTAGAGAAGGAAAAGTAGTATTTTTGTGTATGACAAAGTGAGACAAGCCTGGTTTTAGCAGGTACCGCCGTGGTGCAAGGACAGTACTGGCCAGGTGTGTCTGCTGACAGAACCCGCAGTGCTGCTGAAGAATTATCTCAAAGTTTTGCTTTTTTTCTTCTTCTTCTTTCCCCCCACCACAGCATATAGAAAACCAGTCTGGCATGATATTCAAGCTGAATATTTCCTGAGTAGGAATGGTGTAGACTCCAGAACCCGAACTGTACAATTCATTGGAGCCTGTTCGGATGTCTGTTATCAAACATTTCAAAAAATTTAAAACTGTGTGTATTACAAGGCTTCCCCCTTCCCCCCCCCCCCTTTTTTTTTTTTTTTACTTGAAGAATACAAGCATGGCTGTGGGAGACTGACACACAAATTTCTGGAAGTCAGTTGATTTGGCTGTTGCATAATAAAACCCTTAAAGCTTTTATTTTGTTTAAGATAGGGAAAAGTCTCTTGAAACCCTTAATTTCTTGTGGTCAGTATTAGAAAAACATTCTGTCTTTATTCACTTGAAAACTTAAACAAGGGGTAAAAATGCTCATTCTTTCTGGGGTGTCAGTTGAGAGGATAAACATCATTCAGAGTGACTTACTCCCTTGTCCTAGAGTTGGCCTCTCTGATCGGGATGGAGATCTTTCAGTGTGTCAGTGGAGGTGAGTCCTATGGAGGAAAGAAGTCTGGTGCCCACAATTACAGAGACTTTGGACGGACAGTGGTTTAATTTTCAACAAAGTCCCACACCTGACTAATGGGAAAAGGGGAAAAAACAGTGGGGGATGAAGAACATTCTAATATGAAGTCCTGACGTAAAGGTAAATGTAGTGATCTGTGTTATGGAGAGCCACTTGACTGCTCCTATTTTGAAAAATTTTGGACGTGTTAGGTGGCATCTTATATTACCTAACACAGAGTTAACCAAACCACCTGGAGTAGAGTACAATTGTCATAGAATGGGATTGTAGGAGAAGTTTGGGAATTTCTAAGTGGGTATGAAAAGGACGTTACTTGAGTTGTGGTGAATCTGGCTCTATTGTATTGAGCACAGCAAACTCAGATTTCAGAGATTCAGTTTTTTGATCAAGTGCCTTAAAATTTCTATTAAAAAAAGACATTTCAAAGAGGAGAGATTAAAAATGTAGTAAATAAAATGGAAATGATATAATTAAGTTTTGACCCCTTAAATTGCTCACCTTCAAAGCTAATGCTGGGGAAGCCCAGTAGTATTAGCAATAAAAAGAATTTCCTTTGCCCTTTTAAAATTACCATAAAGCGATTGACTGAGATGGAACGATGTGAGTATTTAAGAAGTAGGACGCTAGATTCTGTTATCTCAAACTCTGTCACCTGGTACTCTCTGTAGTCCTGTTGTCTAATTGTTGTCTAATTATTGTCCTGAAATTGCTTTAGTATGCCAGCAATTTCTCTACTGTTGGATGCGTAGTTGACATTTGGGTCACTGCTTCACATTTGGGAGACTCGCTAGCTGGTTCCAGAGTCCTCTTCTGTCCGTGCAGATGAGCTCAGTTTGGCCGTGCACTCTACCCTTTCACTGAGCGTGCAACTAGTCCTACGCTGATACAGAGTCAAAGTAAACACTGCGGTGGTGTGGGTAGAGGGGAGTGTTTGTTTCTTGGCATCCTCCGTACTCACACATGTAAATGTACAGACGTTGGGTCAGTAGATGGGTGGAGTCCCAGAGCTGTGGACGCACATGGCCACACCCATGAATAAACCTCTTCCACCTTGGGAAGGGGAGCCATCACGAAGATGCCGAAATGCTCTGCTTTATCTCACAGAGAAGCTGTGTTGAGGGTTGCTTAGTACACACATGGCAGTGGGATGTCTGCCTCTCTTCAGGGGGGTCAAGCACCAGCTCAGAAAGATTTCTTTGTGAGAGTGGGTGCTTGTGCTGCCTTGCATTTCCAGCTCGTTAGGTCTTGTTCACTTCCACTTGCCTTCCCATATCTGTTCTAAGGCAAGCGGCCCACTTTGGTTTCTTTAACTTTTTTCTTTAATAATCTATGAGTATTATCATTAAAGTCTGTTATATTATAATAAAATAGTGTTTTTTCTAACTAAAATACATCGGTTTTCTTCTGATGTTCTATAGTAATTTTAGTTTCCTGGTTTGTTAGCGTTTGGATGAGGAGTGCTTCCAAACTCTTTTTATATGATGTCTTTGATTAAAATTTAAAGGGTATTTATTATTCTATGTAGCCCGGACAAGGGAAGAGCAGCCTGTATTTCAGCAATTGCATTGCACTGAATATGACTCCATGTCTCTGCGAAGGGTTTGGTTTGTGACCGTGTGCTGTTAAATGCTTGAAACTTTCTAGACTAATGTAATTTGGGATCTCAAGTTGATTAGAGATGCATGATTACAAAATACACATAATAATTTATGTGAAAACAGGAATTAAATAAAAAAAAAATAACTTACTATCAGGAATGTAGTTGTATCGTGGTGGTGATAATTTTGCTAATATAAATTGTTTGGAGACTTTTCAGATCACATTTAACTTAAATATCTTTTTTTTTTACAGGGCTATTGTCTAAACTAAAATTTAATATTTTAATTTACAAGATTGGTGATATTGGTATAATCCAGGTGAAACACTTAATGTTGGCTAAAAGTGAAAATCTCAAAAACTTTATTTGACTAGAACTTTTGAAAAAATATTAGAACACTGATTACATGTCTTCAGAGGTCTCTGCCAACATGTCTTTAAAGTACTTTATCTCCCAATGACAAGAATTCAGGATTTGTGTCTCCTTGGTGGCTTACATAGTATAGTCACCTTTTTTCATTTACTATGAATTTTTTAAGATCTTTTGCAGACCATGTAATTTCGTGGAATATTTTACATAAACCACACTCTCTTTTCCATTTCAGGAAAAAAAAAATGTTAAGGGAATCTGTAGAAAACTCTAAGTGAACTTGATAAAATTATCAGAGTTTCGAAAGGTTTCAGCAGTCAGTCGTGGCAGAGTAATTCTCAGTTAAAAATGCGTTTGGAAAACAAGCGTTTTCCCCCAGAAATACCTGGAAAGGAATTAAGTTTTCAGAAAATACTTGTGCTGCCAGTGATGACGCCATTTGTGGAGTGAGGATGGCAACATCTCTCAAAGAAATTGTGAAAATGAAGTGTGTGAGCAGAGCGGTGATTGCCTGTGCCCTGAGCTTTGTGTGAACCACGGGCTCTGTTCCAAACAGCCGAGCTGTGAGGGGAGAGGGTCTGCAGAGCGCTCGTCAACCTGCGTGCTCTTCACGTGAGGTCACGCTGAGGTTATTGCTTTTCAGACAAGTAATACTGCATCAGTAATGACTATTTTTAAGATTCTAAAATCTCTAATTCGAGCAGGTGAGAGCATGCTCTAACTGGTGAAGGGTGTTCAGAGACAACGTCTGTATTTTTCCCACGCCGTGAAGGTTGTACCTGGTGCAGGACAGGCGGCTGGCAGTGACCAGTGGGGTTATGCTGGCGTAACACGGCGAGTCTCCTGAGTCAAATGCTCAGCTTTGTTTTGCTTTAACACTCTGATAGAGGCAACTTTACTGTTAAATCAGGAAAAGAAAATTAACCTGTCTGCCCTGAGGAATGCTGTGTTTAAGAGGTCAGAGCTGTACCTGGCGGCAGGGGGATGGCCCCTGGTAACGATGGCAGCGCAGCATTCTTCAAACACTACAAGTGTGAGTTCTCAGCAGGACAAAGGACGTGGCAGAAGAAACACGAACTTCTTAGACTGAAGATTCTTGCTTACGGAGCTGTTCAGGAAGTTAGCTAAGGCCAGCATTTTCAAGAGCTCAGGACCAGAACTTCAGATTCTCAGCCTACACAGCAGCTGCTAGATTTTCAAAATAGCTCATCTCCGAACAGTTCCTGATCTGCAAGGCACAGAGCTCCTGGGAAAGTCTGGCTCTCATTTGGGTGCCAAAATGAGATCTGAACTCTCATGAAAACCTGACTCGCATGTAAATCTGTGAGTACCCTGATTTCTTGGGGAAAAAGGAAAAATTAAAAACCCAAAAAGGGGAGATGAAAATTAGATTATAGCAGTATATTTATTTCTTAGCAATTAATTTCTTGGCATGATTATGGTAATGCTCTGATAACCAGAAGTCTTATTCTCTGAATAGTTTTTAGAGGTCTACGTATACTAAAAACAAAGGATGAGCTGTACAGTTATTTCTAATGGATTCATGTCTCTCATTAGCGTTGCTTCTCTTTGCGTTCTCTGGTGCTCTCTTCTTGAGGAGCACAGAACAATAATCGTATGGACTTTTCCTCTAAAAGTGAATTCAGACAGGAACAAGTGTACGTGGAAGGTACATGTGCATGTACTGCGGGTATGATGTCACAATAGATTAAAAAAATCTAGTTTAGACGCCTAGTCCTGGCAAGTCAGGTGTCTCCCTAGCCTTTGCAATAGAAAAACCTGAACTGGAGTAGATGGGAAGAGGGAATTTTGCTCTGACACTGCCTACAGTGAAACTGGAAGAAAGGGAACTTCCACAAAAGGTTGTATCTTCATAATATTGACGTAATTAAAATACACAGCATTGCACCACTGTTTTGTTTGGGGTGGAGTTGCTTTCTAGTGTGAGAGGATTCGTAGCTGTGTTTACCACCACGAATAACACCAGAAAGAGAAAGTCATTGCTGGGTTTAGAGAGATCTCTGGAGCGTGGTTCTCACATGTGTGAGAACAGTGTCTTACAATTTCAATTTGCATTTTGCTCGTTTCCACGTGTTGTCCCTGCACCATTTTGGTGAACTTTTCGATGGCATTATTTGTTCAGAGATATTTTTTCCAGTGATTTATGTGGTACAAAATTTGCAATTAATTGTAACTTTGAATGTCACTTTTAACAGGTCCCAGTCTGTCTCGATTTCTATACTTTGTCTGGCAACCACAGTTTGTCAGGAATATGTATTTTATCATTGAATGAATGCTAACAGAGCTTGCAGGGTGTGTGCCGTAACTGTATATATGCTGACATGCTTGTACATCCGTGAAAGCAGGATACAGATGTCCGTGCGTGTACAGCGTAGCTGGTTGTACGGCGTAGCTGGCTTTCCCATCTCATCTATCTTGGTGCAATAGTTCAGAGTTTTCCTCCAAAGCTTCAAGTTCTCAATCTCATTTGTGTTTGAGGAGGTTTTCAAAAGTACCTCCACATCGCTTAGTGAATCTGTGAAACGCTTCCTGAAATGAGAGGAAGGCTGTAAATATACCAGGAGTGCTGATATGGTCTGGAAGCTCTGTTCAGCAAGGTTGAGAAGGTCGCTGCCCCCAAGAATTTTTTTTTTTTTTTTTCATTTTGTAGCATCTCTATTCAAACAAATATACAGAGAAGGTAAATTCTGCAGCAGATGAATAAGCCAACAAATTAATTTTAACGCCAGCTTTTCAGTTGAATTCTCCTTTGCCATTTGTAGCATTAGCTCCGTTACCGTGTATATAATTCATGCGATGGTGCTGAGCGTATACTGTGTTCTGTATATTAGGCTCTTTATAAAGAAAAGAATGAATGCAGTTCAACACCATGTTTTCTTTCATCCTATTTCCAAAGTCTCTTTGGGTGCGTTTGTGATTTGTTGATATTTTTCCCCACCTGTGACTTTGCAGGTGTTTAAGAAGGCTAAGGTGTAGTTTTCCTGCATTTATCCAGAAGGAGTAAGCCCTGTATTAGCTTTGTTTTCTAAATGAAAAGATTACATCACCATTACCTAGTTGCAGAATATATTTGCATCCAATGTCTCTACACTTCTGCTACAGTAAGCTGTAGCTCTGTTTATTAACAGCTCTTTGACAAGGTGTCGCCGTAAATCACCGGGTAAACTGGCAGTTCTGTAGTAGCCACTGTGATTTGTGCTCTGAACTGGTCTGCATCTAGGAAATCTCCTTCAGACAACAGAAGACAGATGAGGGTAGTGAACAAATAAGACAACACTAAAATCCCCTATCTCTGCTTGAATGACTTGGAGCTTTGCTAAACTGAGCCCAAGGCCGACCTCAAGATTTTGAGTGTTGAAGTGAAAGACCAAATTTCCCATACGGTATCTACAGAGGAATTCAGAAAATATGTAACTTCCTTCCCTCTTATTCTCCAATAATCTTTTAAAGGCAGCAGTGGCATCTTTTTGCCTTTTACACAGACTTACTCATGCAAAAATGAGTATTTTCTTAGAATAAGTGCCAGAAGGCAAAAATGGTTATTTTTGGATTGAACTATTTAAAGAAAGTCACCTTTAAAATGTATGTATTTATGCAAGTTTTCTGTCTGTAGCCATGTGTGATTCAAGGAGTTGCTAACACAGTATTCCTGTTGTTGAGCAGCTCCCTGTAAAACTACAGGCAGCGTGTTGGACTGAATTCACAGTCAAAAAGGTCGAATGAAACATCTGCCGGAGTTAAAACGCACAAACAGTTTGTCAGTTAGGACAAGTAATGTAGCCTAACTTGGAGACTGAAATCACAAACGCTGTTCAGATAACTTAGATCCAACTGTTCCGGAACGCGCTTGATGGCTGAACAGGGAGCAGCGCCGTGGCGTTCTCTGGGTGCTGAGGCACGCGGGGAAGTCTAGGGAAGTCTAGTTTAATGGTTGAAGTGGGGTGATGCTTCTACAGGCTTCTAAGATAGCAGGATGCAACTTACTGGTGCTCTTCACAGTCTATCCAAAAACTTCTTTATGTCTTCGAATAATGTTTTTAAGAGAGGATGAAAAAATAGAAGAGTAATACAAAAATTTTATTCTTATGGGTTTTGTTTTTCTGATGTGTTAAACGTTCATTTGCAAAGATGTTTTCCTCCTTATGCTGTTGTCTTTACTTGGGCAGTTTTCAAAAGGATTTTCCTTTTAACCATGCTGGCTTTAGGTAATTGATCCGTCCAAGACTTGAATTGCCTGTATGGGTCGAACATTAGTTAAAATGCAAAGTTGGATGAAATTTTCTTAGGAATATTCTTGCCTTGCACTTAGTATGCAGGAGGGTCCCAGCTAAAAGCTCACTCACCGCTCTGAAGTGGATGTGGAATTTCACTAATAGATGCTTTCCTGAAAGGAAACAGACTAATGAGTACTGTACGGTCTGTTCATTTTGTGTCTCGACAGAAAGGAACAAGAGAAGGGAAAACGAAGGCTTGGACTTTGGGAAAGCAGGGTGAAAACACTAGCTGAATCCCCAGCACACCGACGTGTTGGTTGCCAATCCTGATACATGTGGGGAAAATGATTGTGCCCAACTCTTAGGAACTTGTCTCTCTGGTGGTTGGGGGTTAAGGGGGCTCCTCTCAGAGCTGTGGTCATGCTCATAGTATTAAAAAAAAAAACCAAAACCCAAAATAAAGAGAAGAGACTTGCTTTGATTGAGAACTGATGGGACTGTATGGAGACGTCAGTGGCAGATGCACACCCTTTTCCGTTAGCCTCTGTTCCCTCGAAGGTGGCAGTCGTAAAGACTTGCTCTCACGGAGAGTCTCCTTTCCTTTGCCAGCGCTGTTCGGGCTGATGAATTGAGTGAGTTGTGGACAGGTTGGATTAGACAGTAATCCCCGTTTTGTTGATTTCTCACAGTAATTGTTTGATTTAGGATGTTGGATGTTATTTTTGTTATCTCATTTTAATATAAACTAGCGGAGAGTCTGCTGGAGTGCTGGAGTGGAACATAATCCTCATTGTTGCTAGCACATCTCTTGGGGACTTAATCTGTGTTTGCATTTTGTGTAGCTTCTACAACTCTGAAGCCTTGGGCACTTCACAGGCTTTAGTGAGCCTCCTAACTTTGCTGTTCGGGAACAGAGGATCTGTTGCTCCTATTTTATACGTGGAAAGGGAAGCGTATAGATGCTAAGTGATGTGCCCAAGGTTGCTTGACAATGTAATGATTGACCTGAGACTAAACTGATAGGCCTAATTCATTGGGTTGGGTTTTTTGCTTGAAGTGATAGACTGTTATGAATTCTCTTTCAGAACAGTGTTCAAAATCTTCCAGGTTCAGGGTTTTGCATAGAGACTCCTGGAGTGTGAGTTAACTTCCCACCCTGAAGTGCTTGCAGTCTGAGAATGGAAAATAGAAGGGGCACAGAAGCACCAGGAAGTCATCACCTGCCTGAAGTCACATACAGCTGCTGGCAACAGAATGAAATATTAACCATATTTTCAAAATAATTTTCTTAATATAATTTTTGCGGGACATTTCCGCACACCTTGTTTGTCTGAGAGTTCAGAGATGATTTTTTTCCCCTGTATTTCAGCAGCTCTGTGGAAGTGACATGTTTAATGGGAATGGTGTAGTGGGAAGGTCATTTTAAATACGGCTTAATAGGATGAAGAGTGTATTTAAAGCTTTATAAATACTAAAATCAGAGCCGTTCATTCAGCCTGTCTGCTAGGCTGGGGAGGGGATGCGAGGCATACCCATGCCTTTTGTGAATAGTGCCAAATGCTGAGGATGTACTTCTGTATTGCTGTGGGCTCTCTGGGTTTGAGAAACCAAATCCACGCGATAGAAACAATATTGGTTTTGTAATAAGCTTCAGTGGTCTGATTATTTCTGTTTTCTCTTCATGTTGCACAATCCCCATTAAGTAGGCAACAAGAACAGAGCACTGGAGTAAAAATTGTCTTCAGCTTCATATTAAGACCAGCTTAGGTACACGGAATGTTATCTGCCTTGGTAATTTTTTAAATGGAGGAGGAGCTCTGAGATCGAGTTTCTTTTGAGACCACATCTAAGATATTTCCCAGTACTTACGTAAAAGAGCCATATATGTTGTTTGCATAGTTGTTTAATGCCAGGTGCTTAAAGGATTTTTTTTTTTCCCATGAAGGAAAGTAGTTTTCAGGTCTGTAAAGACTGAAACACGGGAAATAGAGTTTTTAGGAATACTAGAATCTGAGAAGAGGTCAGAAATAGCTGGATTGCCTTTATGGGTGCAGGGTGTTAGGAAGTTAAGAAGTTCTGGACTCCAAAGGTTGCTGAGACAGTTCTGATAACAGCAGTAGGTATTTGTGCTCAGTACCTGGTGGATATCTGGGAAGAAATGGGAGGTTGCCAAAATCTGTAGTTGAAAGTGTTGGGATAAAATGTCACATCCAGAGCCTCATTTGGTAGCTTTCTCTGAAACTTGTGATTCACACAGCATGAGGAGAAAGGAACTTCTTAGTCTAGGTAAATGAATGAGAAGGTGGTAGAAAAACATCAAATATAGACTTTACTGAAACAAAAATCATGTATTTTCATTACACTTACGACACTGATGGTCTTTTTGTGTTCAGAGGAAGGATACAGGCCTTGATTGCTGCTTGTCGTTGACACAGCTATGGTTATGGTCCCCTAATGGTGTCACACTTTATCCGGTGCTCCGATAGCCTTGTTAATTCCCCAATAATACCAGAAAAAATCCTAGATGGTGATCAAGTGTAATACGTGGGAGTCCTCTTCAGGAAAGAGGTGGATAAAGGGACAGCTAGGGACTGAATATGGAGATGACATCTCTTTTTGATCTCTGGGGGAAAACTTCTTCTCTTTACTCCATAACCAGGGAATTCAAAGCTGAAGCAAAAGAAGGTAGAGCTGCAATATGTTCTGAAGAATGTGACACAAATCAAAGCTTACATACTGACCAAGCAACTACTCCCCAAAGTCGTACAGAAAAAAGATATCATTATTTCCAACCTCAATCCCCTGTGAAAAGAATGTGGTTCACGGTATCAATGCCATTCTGTTAGTTTCAGCGCTGTTCCTTATCCTCAGCTAATAAAGATTTGCTTTTTTTTTTTCTTTTAAAAAGAATTCACTGAGGACCAAAGTGGCCATTTCGCATGGACAGCGGAATAATATGAAAGAGCAAGAAAAAAAAAAAAATTGCAGACAAATTTTTTGTTCATTTCTTCAGGCGCTGGCATTGCTCTGTGGACCGTTTCCAGTGCTGCCCAGGGAGGCCTTGCGACAGACCACGAGGTCAGCTGGCGGATTTAAAAGGCTTGTTTGTGAAATTAGAGTTGAGATACGAAAAATGGTTCAGTGAAAAATTGGTGCCTATTTGGGATTATAAAAGAAACGTCGTGTTTCCTTTGAATAATGGCTCCAAAAGCAGTAGAATAGTTCAGCCTGTTGTTCTCAAGTGACGGCTCTCTTGGGATGGAGGAGCCTTTATGCTTGGTATTATCTTTGTGAAGTATCAAGCAGGAGAAGGAGAGAATGCACGTGTCTGTGTGTGCGTGCATGTGTTTCAAGTATCCACTTGGGAAGCGTTTGTGTGATAGAGGAGCGAGGGCCGGCTCCCGGGGCCCATCAGTAACCACCTGGGAAAGCTGCTTCTACTCAGGGAACAAGTAGTGCCTTTAAAGGATTGGGCATGGCTCTTCTCTTCTAGATAAAAATGCAGTTTATGCATTGAGTGGAGGTAAAAATAACATAAACCCAGAGAAATGCATTGTAAGGTACTTTACTTTTTCTGATGCTTAGCACCAAAAGAGTTTTGTTTTTCTGCAGTAGTAAAAAAATGTGACTTCCATTTCCCTGCTCTCTCTATACAATCGCAAACGGGTATGTTTGAAAATTGCTATATCAACAACTGTTAGACAGGCAGGCACGTAGGTTTTTAACATGTGATTTAGTGCTTTATACCCTGTGTCCATTCCATTGAAACAGATGTGTTTGGGTGAGATCTGTGCATCAATTACGTATTCAAAGACTGTACGTAAAAGTTTGCAAAGTTTTGTAAGGGAGGTTTTTTTTCTACGTTAGTTCTGCATGGTATGGAATTCAGAGCAAAGCATACTATAGTGAATGTGTTTTCTTCCTCAAGCACTACATTTCTCTAAGATGTATGTAAACACCGAATGCTTCATTCTGTCCGTTGTCTGTAATTCAGTAGGCTGTAGCGTTTCCCTTTGCAACATCATTCCGTTGGCTTGATGACTCTTTCCCCGCTTCAGCAGGTGGCTGGGTATGTCCCCATTTCATCCCGTTCTTGCTTCTTCAACAGTTGAGGAAAGGTTCTCCAACCTGTTCTAGGGCCCATTGGCGGTGATGCTGTGCTGGGGCTAGCTGGCACCCATTCATTGTCGTAGTCCTCTACCGGTGGGGCTGGAGTACACGAAGGAAGCAGAGCTTTCTGTTTTCTCTCGGTGCCCCCAAACCTCCTCCCAGCCGGTTCACTATCCTTCGTAAAGAAAAGCAGGAAGGATGAAGAGAGTCAGTGAACTGCTGATCCCTTGTTAGCATCTCTGCAGGATGTGACAGGAGGTTATGATGCTTCAGCAGCAGCCATCCCAAAAGTGCCAGGGCTCTGGAATTTGTTAGAGGAAGAGGGTGGTGCTGTGTCCCTGAATCCCTCTGGAACTCGGTGGTATTATCTGCTGCTGTTCTTGCTGGAGGAAAATCCAGATGAAATGAGTTGGGTAGTCTGCAGACTGTGCAGAGTGAGCACCTGTGAGGTTTGCTTAACTGAGAGTGTTTTTCATACAAACATTTGCTAATGACTGTTCATCAACATCATGTTAAAAAGTATCTGAAGCAGTTCATTTTAAGCAAAATGGGAGTACAATGACCAAAGGGTTACTATCACTGTTTTTAGTAACAGCCATTTATGTTTACCAGTGGGTAAAACGTGGAAGGCAGTACTGATAGTCTGATCATTCACTTTGGCATGGTGGTGTGGGTCTCGTGGACTGTGTCCGTGAGCTCGCCGTGGCACGTGTCCATCCTGTGCACCTGTCAGGGCAGCTCCGGTGTCCTCCTGGACAGAGGCTGCTGCAGCCAGGAGGACCGAGAGGGTCCTTCTTAGGCAGGTGTGGGGTAGGAGCTCTTCTTCCCTTTTCTCAACAATCTGATCTTACATTAAATCCTCATTTAAGAAGAAAAAAAATTGACTGTATTTCTGAATGTTTGCCTTGATAAATTGCTTGCAGGATATCAGTAGTACTTTAGTTTTTACCCCTGAGGTGTGTTGGCTGATGTTTTTCTGTAACTGTGCTTCTCTGACCACATTCTCTTATTATCTTCTTCACCTTATCACTTCTTTGCTGAAACATTATTAGACTAAAACTATATAGTTTTAATATGCTACTAGGAAAACTTTTCAAGCTTCTTCAGAGCTTTTAAAACCTGTGCCTTTGAAGTACTTCTGCCACAGTGCTTTTAATGAAGCCAAACAGAGCAAGGAACACGATTCCTTTAAACATCAGCATTTCTTGACAGAACGGGAAGATTAACAGATGAAATCCCTTAGAGGCCATGGACGTTTTCCTATTAATTATAATGATTTTGGATAGAAACCACAGAAAGAAATGAGAGTAACAATATATAAAGTTTGGTATATAAATGATTGCCAGTAGGAGTTCTATGTAATTTTTTTTTTTTTCCGGTAGCAGAGGAGTTGTGATGGGGGATGCGTGGTCCCTTAGCAAACAGCACGGTGCAATCTAATAGTGGAAGTGCTACTTTTCTGGATAATGTAATATTATTACAAACAGATGCCACAAAATTTGAGGTGATGGGAGTGATTTGAAATAGTGTCACACTAGACCGGTGAAGAAGTATAGCAAAAGTTGGGATTCTGTTCTTAGAAGTATCAGTATATTAAGTGGCATTTTCCAGCAACATAAAAAATGTGTTGTATGAGAAAATTGTCCTGGACTTCTCCTGGTCATGCTTTTGTGACTGGGATTTAACAAATGCCAGTGAATATTTTTGCATTTATGGTTTATTTATATTCTTATAGAATATACCAAAAAGTGTTTTTTCTCAACTACAACTAACTTGCATAATTAGGAAAATACAACTAAATCTTCTTTTTTAAGATGGCTTGAATGTTGATTACAGCTTGGCTCTCTACATCAGAAAATGAGCACTATTTACCTGTATGCCATCATTAGAAACCCTGATAATCAGTACCGTTGAATTAACAGCTACCAATAGCTTTCAGTGTAGCTAAAAGATCCTAGACGTTCCCCGCAGTCTTTCAAACAGCGCAGTTCACTGTTTTGATGGAGTCAGTATTGCCAACGTGGTGCACGACACGTGCCACAAAACAAGGAGTTCTCAGCAATTTACTGAAATCCATCTGTATGTTTTGTGTGTCTACATGTTTCTTACTAACCTTGCAGAGGTAAGGTGTAAGTAACTATAACAAAATGGGTAAGTGTATACTATAGGTTTTATAATCTCTTCTGGCCAGTGGTTAAGTTAATAACGTGTCATTATTACAGGATAACTCTGCCCCTTATCGAAAAGGACAAAGGAAAAGTGTAAAATGTTTCAGCCAGAAACATTAAACCAGGTATTTAGTCTTTGCCCAGTGGTTTGGCATCCAGGTGCTGAAAGATGAAGTGCTGTGTTTATAACGCTAATTTAAATGTTTTATTTTTATTAAAGTTACAGAGTAATTGCTTTCGTTTCAGCACATTTTGAGAGGTACAAGAAGCTTTGAAAACTGAGACTCTTACTTAGGGGCCGAAAATGCAGACTTCAGACACTGCTAGGAATGCAGTTTTTAAACTTCTGGTCAAAGATTTTAAACCTGAATCAACGACCTGCGTAGTTACCCCAGGGTGTCGCTGATAGTACGTGAGACTACAAACAATTGGGACGTGAGACAAATCCTAATTTGTAATTCCTGTGTATGAAATAAGGCCTAACCATCACGAATTGTTTCTGAAGATACTTAAAATTGGAGAACGTGGTTGTGATTAATAAACACCTCCAGACTGCTTTTAATGAAACAGTAGACTGTGCTACCACCAGGAATGGGGAAAAATGATTACACTTAATACGGTAGCAGCTGTAAGGGTGCCATTATATTAAGTGACTTAATGAATACCGATCTTGAAGCAATAAATCAAAATGCAAACAATCTACTCTAATCAAGTAAGCAGAATATTTGAGACGCCTAAATTATATTAGATGAGCACTTCAATCAAGGTATGTACCTGCACATGTTCTCGTGTTTAATCTGGTTATTGTCTGTGTAACATCACTTTTAGGTTAGATTCGTAATTCAGACTTACTCTTTTTTTTTTTGCATTTTTTGGGTTGATTTTTTTTTTTGTGGTGGTGGTGCTGAGGGGTTTTCTAAAGAACAGTCAACAGAAAGGTTGTTGTGAAAGCTATGGCAACTATTTCTGCAGGTAGGGGTAGCTCTGGGTGTCCGCGTTTACACGTGTGCTCAGGGGTGTTGGTGTCTGTGGACACGTATGTACACATATGTGCCTGTGTACGTCTAGTGTGTGTGCAGACGTGGGCACGCACAGGTAGGGTCAGTTGCTACCCACTAGTGCAGAAATGAAGAAGAGAAGCGTGAGAGCACCATCTTTTTGTGGAAAGTAGTTCTGTCATTGTGGATACAGAATATGGAAATTAAAAGGAAATTACATTTCGTAAACTACCCTTCAGAAACTGCGGAGCCCCTCGGGGGATTGTGTTTTTTCCCAGTCCAAATGCAGCTGGGCTGGTTTAGGTCCTGAGCCTGCACACCTTTGTATGCCCACAAAGAGGGGTAGTTTCTGGGGGGTATTTACAGTGCTTGCCCCTCTGCAAGGTGCTGGTCTTAGCTGCTTCTGTAAATACTTGTACGCCTTGGCTTTTTCCTGTTTATCTCAGCTTGCACAACTGTTTCCACTTCACCAGGATGTACGGCACGTTTTCTTGACTTGCCGACCAAACCGAGGCGGGGGAGATGCTGTGTGTGTGGGGGCATTGTTGAGCCACACTTGCATTTCTGTTTGAGAATCCATCGCTGCGGAATCAATAGATACCTTTTGTATTTTCTCAGTTGATATGTAGTTTTTTTGGTTGTGTTCTTGAAGTGGAAAGTAATACCTGTGAGGCCTCTGTAGCCGATTAAAGTATTCGGAGGGCCTCAGTACTTGACACTGCCCTTTATTTTGGGAATAGCTTGATGTTTTTGCCTCGTGAATCATTCAGCTCTGCTGCTGGTGTCTCAGGCTTTGCCTGGAATCAGAGATATGCCGTTGACCTGCTTGTTGATAGTTCCACAACAGCGAACTTGATTGGTTAACAGCAGAAGTGGAAGATAGTAAAGAACCGTCTCCATTGTGTAGGCTGCCTGTCAAAGCTGTGAGTAGCAGGTGAAGGTCCGCACTGTCCGCCGGCAGAATAAGGAGGATGGAAATGTATTCATTTCGTTGGTAGCTACAGGAGATGGACTCTCTTTGGACTAGCAGACTAAGCGAAGGGGATATTATTGCTGCAAGGTGTAATTATGCTGTGCAGCTACACAGCCTGGCTCTTCAGAGTGTGCAAGGTGTAAGCAGCCATCAGGAAGAAATCCAGCGCAGCTATTTCTGGATTAGGCAAGCACAGATGTTATGCTTGAGCTGCTGACAAATCCCTGCCGGTGTCTTGGCTGGGGGGGGGTTTACTGAGAATGCCTTTTTATTGATCCAACAGTAAAAATAAATTACACCAAATAAAATTGGTACAACCCTCACAATTGGCCATGGCTGTCCCTAACTGTAAGATGCTTTTTCGTCGTGCCCTAGTGTGGGCTGGAGGACAGATGCCCAGGGTTCTGGCATTCATTGTGTTTAGCTAACAACTCCTTGAAGAAAACAACGGAGCAGGACTGACACTTTTTTCCTGTGTATCCAGCCCTGCATGTATTAAACAGACACGTGCGATGGGACTTGAGGCTTTCCGCTTTAACGTGAAAAAAATTTGTTCCTGTTTCGTTCCTGTTGTTCTGTTGTCAATGCACCAGGGCACTAAGCCCATGAGAGTTCCAGGAGTGTCTGGATCACACTCTCAGTCCTATGATTTAGTTTTAGGTAGTCCTGCGAGTAGCAGGGACTTGGACTCGATGATCCCTATGGGTCTCTTGCAACTTGAGTTTTTCTGTGGTTCTGATGAAACCATTTACAGGAAGGGTTCAGGGGACTGGCTGTGATTTCGATCGTACTTCCTCTTTTGTGCTAAAAGCTGATGGCTAATAGCTTGATGTTGTGAGCAGAGCTGATGTTCAGTTGTCCAGGCTGCAATTCTGGTTAGCCCAGACTGGAGACCTGTGGAAACGTAGTCACTGACATTGCCACACATTTGTAATTATGATTTGTAATACATAAATAAAGGATGAAACAGTCAGTCACAAGTTCCAGTACCGTCGACTCAGAGTACCTTTCGTGTCACCTCTAAATATGGCATGCTTCCACTTGAAAAAGAACAAATGCTGGTTTACTGCTTTTAAAATGATGTTGCTGCAAGACCCAGGACAGGCTGTAAGCAGTTAATAGCGCAAGAAGAATTGTTCATATTGAGACCATCAGCCTTCTGTGCACTGACGTTGATGTTAGTGTTGGTTGACAGTGAGCTTTTATAGCCAGGCGATTGGAGTACAAAAGGCCATGTTTGGAATCTGCCATTAACAGTGCCTCTTGTTTTGTAAGAGCAGCACATCCTTTATTCTCACTAATGGAATTCCCCATCATGGATGAGACAGGCCAGAAGCTGAAAACGTTATCATAAAAGGAAAAATAGAAAAATAGGTTAAAGTGCCTTCATAGTTGTTAATCCTATAATTTTTTTCCATATTAGTTCATCTTAAAAAAAAAAAAACAAAAAACCAAAAAAACCCAAAACAAACCCAAACAAAAGCAATGGTTCCCTCAGTTTGGTTAATTTTTGCGATCAGAAGTCACATTCATTGCTTTCCAACCTGGTCTTTCAAAGGTGTTTCAGCAAAGCTGTTACCTGTTGAGTACTGCGGCCAGAAACCCATCACATTGAAATGAATACTGCATCCTGCGTCACAAATGTTTGCTGCTTTGCTGCTGGTGAGAGTGTGATGACTGGCATGATTAATTGTGCAAATGGTCCTGAGAAGGAGGAGGTTCTTTATGTGCGTGGCCTATTGCTCATTTTCAGTTTTATGCTGGTAGAGATGATGAAGCCTTGCCTAGGTATGGATTATACCAGTCCATAAACTTGAAGTGATTCTGGGAACACCTATCCACTTCAGATGTGGGACCTCAAGGTAAATCAAGGTCACGCGAATATTACCAAAGTTGTATTTGCATTCTGTTGGTGCCTGTGCTGAGTAACGGTGTGGTGTATATCCAGAGAGCCCTGCCTCTCAGTCCAGTACTGCCGTAGCTGAGACAAACAGACATGAATAATTGCTTTCAATAAGAGAGGATTTGTGTTAGTCATTCGTCCAAAAGATACACCTGATTTTAAAATGTCTTTTTTTAACTTGATGGTGTGTAGAGTGCCTTGTAAGACCTTTTTTCTGAGTGCCTTGGAAGGATGGGTGAGGCGAAAAAGTATGGAAGGTTTGTCAGATTTATTGCATTGCTGTAATTACTTGGCTGAGCCTGTTATTGACTGGGATTGTGAAGATGCAGTTTTGTATTGTAGTGTTTCATGCTTTTGTGTTTCCTAATGACTGCGTTGAACATGGTGATATCTGCTGAATTTTAGTATTTGAAATGGAACATCCTGCCCCTTCTCTGGAAACCTCTCTGTGAGTATGGAGAGAGAAGTTCTTGGAGAAAGGAGTATGTGGTCCCTGAGTGGGAAATGCCTGCGTTCAGGGGGAGCCATGTTAAAAAGGTTCCTTTTCCTCCCGACTCCTAAGTCTAAGAAAAATAGGGAATCAGGACAAGGATATGCCGCTCACAAGAAATCAGCTACTCAGTTTAAAAAGACAAGTTTCACTTTTGTTTTATTTATTCATGCCATCCATTCATTCATTGATAAAGTTCTGCATTAAAAAGCAAATTGGAAATGAAGATACTGGTAACATGATGAGAACTGATGCTAAACTTCAGTCCCTTTGAATGCGTGGCTTCTCAAGTCTCTTACTCAGACTGTTTCCTCTGAATAATAAGGGAAACTCTGAATTCACTGACTTTCCGTTTGTTCTCTTTGTCTCACAGCCTAATCCGTTGGAGGTGAGAGAAGTCTATGTTGCCTGTAAGGCTCTTGGTATGCTTCAATAAATTAATCAGTATCTGCTTTTATATCATTATAAACCAAATACTTTTTATTGATTCATGTAAGCTACAGAAAGGAAAGAGAACGTGAAGTTGATGTAAAGATGTAATTTGTCAGTAACTATGTTTTCTGCTGCCACCCCCCATTTTCTTTTTTCCTATTCTAGTTTTTTTGGCACGTGGAAAGTCGTGATGCTCATTAGTCTGGCAGTAAAGTGGGTAATGGTTTCTTTCTGAAACTGTGAGAAGGTAGGAAATAATACAAACAGAAAAGCAGCTGGAAGCAATGGGGGGAGTTAGTCTATGAGCAAGGGCTGCAAGCATTCACCTCCAGGAGCACAGGCTTCCCGGGACGGGCTACAGCTTGAAAACACCCCCCAGGAGGCTTTCACATCCGCTTTGATTCACCTGTACATCCAAGCAGCTAATAAAACCACTACTTAAGGAAGAGAATGGGACACCAGCAATGTATCGGTATACACGTTACCGTGATATAAACAGTACTTGAAGCTTAAATTGTTAAATAATTTATGTGTTCTAAGTAGAAGTATTTATCTGGAAACGAAGCAGGTTTGCACATTGATGTCTCTTACAAGGCACTGAAGAAACGGTATCAAGCGGCCCACATTAATACTAATTTTATTTTTAACTTGGCGTAGATGAATAAGGGCAATTCAGAATGTTGCAGCTGCCATATGTCTGTCGTCTCACCTTTTCTCTTGACATTATCAATTGTGGTATGAAACTTAAAATCCGTATTTTCTCCACATATGTATCAGTTAAAATGGTGAAAGTTGGAACTAGAATGACAGTGTGAACACTGACTGGTTACAGCTTTCTCCGGCTGAATTTTAGAGTTGCAGCTGGATTAGGCTGAATTTAAATGGCTCATCTAATAGCAAAAGACTTTCAATCTCTTTTCTCAGAACGTTGCTCCTTGGGTTCCTCAGCAGAACGGTTGAGTTCGATGCGCGGTATCCGTGGATGTATTAAACGCCCGAAGAGCCTTTGAAAGTGCCAGGCACTTAGTGACAAATCCTAGAGGCTTATTTTTTCTCGTGTTTGTTAAATGTGTCATACTTTTCCCAAAGTTACCTCATTATCTCTGGTGTTCTGTTTGAGTTGCAGCTTCCTTCATTTTTCTTGTTTTAGGAAAATAGGTAATCTTCCAAGCTACGGTAGGCAATTGCTTTGGTATTGATTACCACTTCCATATATAATAGATGTTGTGTACAATATCACGGCTATCTGGACCTGGGGAGGGGAGAGGTGATTATTTTTTTTACTTTTTGTTTTAAACATTTATTTTGTAAATGATCTTGATCAGGTTGGCTGGAGAGAAAATATTTCAGGAACTGTTAAAAATACCCAATTTGTGCAACGTGTAGGAGGTTACCAAACCTGCTGGTGCCCAGGTGGTTCAGTCTTAGAGCAGATGAGTGGCTTGGTAACAGCAAGGTATGATACCCGAGAGGACTGAAGCCTGGAAATTTTTTCTCTACTGGTTTCATACCTTGATAGTTTTGTATATGGGTGATGGACCATGTTGATCTGCCCTGGGAGGTAACTGCGCGCTGGCTGCGTTTGCTGTTAACGTGGGACTCCAGCTGGCAGTTGCTCTGAAGATGATATCTGTACCATAAATTGTCATTGTCACCTGAGAAACCTGCCTCTTTCTTCCCTTCAGTCCCCTAATTTCTTGACTAGTCTGATGGGGTTTGTTATGTAAATTCAGGGTTTGTTGGGTTTTTTTCTATATATGGGCACGTTTTCTAAGGCGTTGTTCTATTTGCGCAGTGGTAGAGGCTGCAAAAATCATTGAGTTTTTACAAATTAAAATTGTAGCTGGGTTGCAACAGACCAGTTGCTAGACTAGGGTCTTAGCAGCACCCTAAGGGAAAAGCTGCACTGAAAACTAAATAGACCTTGTTAGCACGCCAGAAAGTTCAAGGAGAGAGTGTGTTTATGTAAGTTTTTGAGGATAGGAAAGGTTTGGTATTTTCTTAGGCACCAGAGTCAATCAACTATAAGATGAAATTCTGTAGGAAGTCTCGGACTTCCTCATTTCCAGTGTTGATGTACTATGTGGGGCTTTTGATGTCTCCTTGTTCATGGATTCAGCCACAACTCTCAAACTTAACTATGCTTCAAAGAAAGCATTTCCCAAGAAGGAAAACCAGAGCTAGCTTTTAACCCACAGCCCCACTATACCAACTAGATTTTAAATCTGAGCCAGGGGTTTTACCTCTTTGAAGGAGAGATGGGGATGAAGGAGAGGAAAGCTAATTATACAAATGCATGTGGTGTTCTCTTGTTGATTATTTCAGAGAACAACTGCATAGGTGATAAATAGGAAATCATGGTGGCACTCAAAGCAAATATATATAAAATCCAGTATTTTATGCATTGTCCATTCTAGCTGTAATGAGCCAAACCCAAGTTCGTACACGGTATCTGTGAGAACAGAAGAATTAGATATTGGTTTTGTATGCTTTTACCACAGCGTAAAGCTGACCTAAAATCAACTTGACTGACCACAAGAGAATAGTGCAAAGTGCCCACCTTCACCATCTACGTATTTTTCCCTGGAGAAGGAAAAGAAAGGCTTTCAAGACCATTTTATATCCTTCATTTATCTACACCCGCCATAATGACTCCCATGGGCCCACCAACAGCCAACGCAAGTCAAATCAGGTTCTTGGGGACCAGCCAGGAATAGAGTAAGTCCAAAGTAAAAAGCATACAAGACCTTTCAAAAGCACGTAAGCTCTCTAATAGCCAATGATACCGCCTGGTGGGTTTATACTCAGATATAGGACATGTTTTATCTAATTCATTTTATACGTTTCTGAGGTCAAACTGGGTTCATTAGTTTGTGCAGTGTGTAGTAAAAATGAAAATGCCACATTTAACGTTCTGTTTAGGTTTTTACTTGTTTGAAATAATGTGCTCTGGTATTTAGATGTATGGAAATAAAGTCTTATCTTTTACGTGCCGGGGAATGATACGTGCCCTGCTGATGAAATCCTATTAAAAGCTAGTCACAAGTGATTTATTTAGTGTTGATATTTAAGGAGGTGTTGTGCATGTATGTAGACTGTAAAACGGTTCAACACGACATGAATGAAGGAGGGAATGCTTTTTCTTGATACCTTCTGCTTTTATAGCTCCTTGAGTCAATGTGTGGTGTCATTCACCATTTGCATACTAAGAAAATGAGTGCAGTCCCTCGCTCAGCGTGTTCTGGGTGTTGAGACTGGTACCCTTGTACAGCTGAACAAGGGGATTTGTGTGTAGGCTGCTGTGGTTCATTTCCACTGTCTTTAGAGCCTTTTCTCTGCCTTTCCAGTGCAGAGTGAAATGTTCCCAAAGCTGAAACGATGATGTTACTCTCTATTAGGGCCACGATGAACTCAAAGGGATCGTGGTCCTTGGTTTGTAAACATCGACTTAGTGCTCTGAGTTGTCATTCAGATTTGAGAAGATGGTGGGTTCAGCTCCTGAGGCTGAGCGTGTTAAGGCCAACAACTATACGAATCGGTTATCATCAACTTACTCCATTTCCTCACAAATTATTGCCTGTAGTACATTTCCACAATCAAAACACACAGTAAAAGTACTGAGATGTAAAATTTGGCCAATTTTCAGCTCAGTCATCTTTGTATTTACTCATCAGTAGAGTTCAGGAGTTCCACAGCAGCCGTAGAAGTTCTTCTGTGGCTGTAGAAGTAGCTCTTGTGCCTATGCCCAGACAGGAAGAGGTCTTTAGATGTTCCGGTGTCTTTCATCTCCCAGTCTCCCCATCTCATTTTGAGAATTCACAGTCCAACCTAGTGCCATTTCCTGCCTTTTTCTCAACAGCAGTACTCATGTAAAGAGCCTTTGTTTCTGTTCTGGTGTACTCATCCTGCCTTTGAAAATTATCTCATGTTCTAGTAAAAAAAAAAAAAAAGATTGAGAAGCACAGTTACAGGTGTACCATTTGAATCTATTGGTATTCGGAAACAGCAGGCAGCGGCTTTCTTTTTCACCGGATGTGTTTGGACGTTGTGAAACAGTCATGTTTTTGGTGTATAATGTCTTGACACTCTGATTCTGCTGTGGATAGACCTACTCTTCCTCCCTTGACAAAATTAATTTTCCTAGGTATTAATTTCCTAAACGGCTGGTTTTATTCATATCGTACGCTTGTACAGGCCTTTTCTTAAAGTTCATTTTCTCTCTCATCTGGCATTATTCTTGGTTTAGGGTGCTGGCTTGTGCAGCGGATCTGTATTTCATAGATGCGACGCCCTGGTGACGCCCTGGTGACCTGCTCAGGTCAACTATTGACTTACATAGTGTTTTATTTTCCTATAGAGATGCAATTAATACCTCATTTGGGCTACTGGTATGCCGGAGTTTTCACTTTGTTTCGCTGTGCGATGGAATACCTATTAGGGGGTGAGACCTTAGGAATTTATTTCTGTCGTCTTTCAAAGACTTTCCAAGTTATAGCATGCTGTCCAGTTTTTTGCTAAAATGTCTTCTAGCAGTAGAAATCTGCTATTAATTGGCTACAGACTTTTTGGAAGATGTTTAGCTTTTGGCATTTGTGGTGGTGTTAGTAGAGAAACAATTTAGAACTTAGGAGGCGTAGTTCAGCTATTAATAATGATTTGATCGGGGATGTCAGTGCCTGAATTTCCCACGTAGATTAAATCCCTTATATTCATGTCTGTCATCTGTGGGCAGTTTTCTGTTTGTGAACCGTACGTTTTATACTGTCATCCTATGGAATGTATTTTTAATTTCTGCATACTGAGAAAAAATATCTATAGGTCAGCTTCTCTACCCTGACCAGGTCCCCCAGTACACTGTGCTGCCAGGAAGAAAGCTATTCCGTATTGACACCTGTCTGGCGAAGAACAGAGCAAAAATCGTTGTCTGAATTACAGGGCCCTGAGCAAAATTTATTTCATAGTGTTCATAGACTAGCAGCTATTGACAGCTTCATCTAAAAATGTAATACCGCAGGAGGCAAAGGTGTTATTTCTGAGAGAAAGAACCTTAAGGTTGGTTCTCAGTGACGCCTATCCATGGCAGGAATGAAGGCAGTCAGCTGCTTTGTTAGCTAGAAATTTAATTTTGCGAGGCTTGTAGGGTCTGTCTGTTGTCCTTCACTACAAATACAATTGTACTTATGAAGTGTCTTTGACGGAAGAGTTTCTCAAAGCTGATAAAAATTTAGAGTTAAATACTGTGGGTTAGTTTTCAGTAACTTCCCTAGCATGAGCTGTTCACATTTAGAATGTTTCTGTATAGGCAGAGGTATCTCCTTAGCGGGAAGCACACACTGTAGTTGGTGCGTCTGTTTTATGTTAGTACCTGTGTTGTAGTTTACTGTTAGGCTGTCTCAACCCGTGATACCTTTGTTTCCCCTCCTATTCTTTCTCCTCAAATGAAAGTAGCTTGTTTATATTTTAAATTTTGGACTAGTTATTGAATGGTGACTAGAACTTTTCAAGAATCGCTTGGTATTTCTATTGTGTGAAGGTGAAGATGCCTTTGGACTATCATTCAAATTTCAAGGGGGTTCTGTAACAAAAGGGCGTTGGGTATAGGGTGATGCCCTTTTTTCCTTATGAAATAGCTTTGCGTAACAAAAGTGTGCTTTTATTTCTTTTATTCTCAGTGAGGGATCACCTGTATGGGAGATACAGAGCTGGTAATCTTCATATTGTAGGTATTCACTAGGAGGTAATAAAACCCAGTTATTCATATTTTGCATCCCCATATCTGTTTCAAAGTCCTGACTGTGACTTTAGATGGCTCACAAGCTGCTGGGGCAGGCATAAGGTGTGCTGCTGCTCACCTTGCAATTACTGGAGCTGTCCTGCGCCTCGCAGCCACAACGGCAGACTCGGTGACCCATATTTCAACCGTTCACTTCATTCGATGGAAGCCTTCCAGTCTCCTTTGACATTTAAGACTGTGGTCCTCGGGATGGCAAATTGATCAGTAGCAGGGTTTTGGAGCGCTAACGACAGCTTCTGTGAGGATCTGCACTGGGGTAAAGCAATCAGCCCCAGAACAGAAAAGCCAAACCTGCGTCAGGTTTGGAGCACTGAGAGTGCTCCCAGGGGTCTCTCATTTAGCCCACTGGCAAACTGTGTTAATATCCTGAAAAATTCCTAAATGAAGAGAAGCCAAACTTAGCTTTTCATTTCTCACAGAAAAACAAATGGTACTGTATTAATTTAGAAATACTGCACCATGTATTATACTGAAATTAGGCATTAAACATACGCAGTGGTGAATTGGTAAAATAACTGTCTTCAGAACTCGCTGCAAGTCAGGTAAGACCGGGATCAGAATATTCAAACTATTTGCAAAAAGCTTCCAGTTTATAATTGGATTTGCTACATAATGTAATTTAAATAATCTGCAAATTCTTTGTATGTTTTTGATGCTGAAGCTATACACAGTTGGCTTACTTAATCCTGGGATATTTTGCTACTTTATGTTATCTTAAATTTTTCATACTTGTAGGGCAATTTTCTAGGATCTTTTATTTGTGATAGAGCATGGAACAAATTCACAATAATAAACCCAGGATTATCCGAAATTTCGGATGAGTTGAAAGGGCACGTCCTTGGGACGGAACCTGCAGCATTCTGAGGGTGTGTTTTACCATCAGTGGTCACAAAGAGGGACTTGGCGTCCCCGTCCTTGGAGCAGTTCCAGACTGGCCAGGGCACAGCCCTGAGCAGCCTGTTCCACCTGCACCGGCTGTGAGCAGGGCACTGGGCCAGAGACCTGGGGGGCTCTCCTCATCTGCGTCACGGTACCAGTCTGGTTCCCTAACAGAAATTTTGATAGAAAACAGTGTAAACATGTTACTGTGTGTACACGTATATTTCTGTTATATACAATCCATGTAAAAAACTCAGATTACGTGTGTGTGTGTGTAGCTTTGGTATGATGGTAATAATTCTTCTGCCTCTCTTTTTATACTTAAAAGGGTGGTTCAGGCTGATTTTTACATTCCAAAGCATCCATTCTTTATATGATGCCTTTATTCACACTTATCATGGTTCACCAATTTTCATCTCTGTTGCTGTTACTGGTAAGGAACTTCTCCAGACTGGGGAGTGTTTGCATCAGCAAAATCTGTGAAGTTCGTTATATACACAACTAAAGTTACAATGGAAACCCATGCGTGTGTGTTGGGTGCAGGAACTGTAAATTTACTTGAGCTGTGGCATTACTTTAAAATGTTTTCTGGTATAAGATGAAATTACTTACAAAAACTGTTCTTAAAATAGTTGAAACAATGTTTTCAGTAATGTGTTAGTATGTCAGGAAAAAGTAGAATAAATCTGAAACTGATGAAGAGAAATGAAGGAACAGGATAATTTAGGACTGAAATTATTCTGGAGTTGATCTTTAAGTATTTGCAGGAGAGGAGCTTGCCGCTAGATTTGAAATTCAAATGTTTCAGCCAATTTTCAAATCTGTCTCTTTAGTGACAATGCCATTTTATTTCAGTTCCTCACATCTGAATGAAGAATGCCACTGTGTTTCCTAGAATCTTTTTCCAATGACAATAGGAGGTCTGAAATATTGGTGTGTGTTCTCGGATGGTTTATACACAAACAGAGTGATTCAGAACTCTATTTAAAATGGTGTCTTACCATGCCTTGCCTTCAGGGTGTTGCAAAAACTAGTGTACGTGTGTTGTTGCTGTTTCTGTACTGAGTGTGGCTTTTCTTTTCGCTATAGGATGGAGGAGAATTTTGGTTTTAGCTGTTCCAGCCTTCTCCTCTCACATGCTTATTCCTTCTGTGGGTGGCATATGTATGTGCACTCAGCTCTGTGCCGAATAACACGGTATGCTGAACAGAATTAGTTCCTTCTGCAGCTCCCGTTTAAAAGCGAGATTGCGCTCAGATGAACTTGATTCAGTCAGACATTATGATCTCACATGTTTTAATAATGTGTTGAAGTCTGTTGTTGGTCCGAGAATCAAATACTTTTTATAAAGACGGTGCCTTGGTAATTTGATTTTCAGTGTTCTGGATATGGCTTTGCCGGAGTCACTGGAGCATCAGCCGGGTAAATCACCCACCTCAGCTTTTTTATAGGACCTTACCTGTAGAAGAGCAGAGCTGTATGTGGAGGGTGCTTGGTGAGGGGGCAGGATGATTTTGGAACGGGTGGAAGTTTTTGTGCGTTTGTTTTGGCTAGTACGCAGGGTATGCTGAGGCCTTTCAGTTTTGTTGGCCTGTCTTGTAGAGAGAATATGTGTATCTCGGATCAGGCTATAACTGAGTGTTGAGTTAAGGACTGCTTGGATTACAAGAGGTGGGTAAAATACGAAATCATTTTCACCCTACAACTGTGGGACTACAAGTAGTACATAAATCAGTGCACTTTCTGGGTGGTCAGTGCTGCAAAATGTCATGAGCTCATGAGATACACGTGTGTGTGTGTGTGTGTGTACGCACTGTCAGACTACTGAGAGAGTCTAGCTTGTATTTCTGAACTCTTTTCCTAACTCTGTATTATGTTCGATAGGGTGATGAGAACTGTTAGTATAAATAGTGTGGAGATAAAAAACCAAACAGTGGATGTAAAGTTCAACACAAATGAAATGTGATGTATGACGGAAGAAACTTGTCCTTTTGTACAAACCCCAGGTTAAATCAGCAGCAGTGCCACTGGAAGTCACGTCCTATTCAGTAGTGGAAATGAAATAGCAAACATCTTCAGTTCTTCTTTGTGCTCCATCCATTCTCATTTGTATTTGGAAATGCATTGATTTTGGTGCCTCTCCAGGTTCTTCTGTAACAGGGAGCGTCCGCTCAGCATCACCTCTGAACGTGCAGCAGTATACCCGGGTAGTGGTTATAAAATCGCCCAGTGTCGCGGAGATTAGTGTACGTTCATTGTGCGCTCCTGTTTGTTCTCTTCTGCTGAGTTGGCCGGCGGTTACCTGATGTCTTTGCTCTGACACGTGATGCTTGGACTGGTGCCAAAGCCACCCAGCCTGGGAGCTCATTCCTAAAGCCTCCTTTAGAGATGGATCAGGGAACTGTGAAAGCACACCCCTTCTGCCCCTTCCCCAGCGACAGACCCAGCTGGCCAGTACTCCCTCTTAGCCCCAGGACGGGGTGGGGGGGGGTGTCTAAGTACTAGCAGCAGCAGAAGCAGGGCGGGCAGAAGGTGGAAGTGCCCCTTGTGACAGTGGTGAGGATTTATGTGGCATCGAGGTGATTTACCTGACAGCACACAGTTCCTGAGTTCAGTGCTCTGAGGTAGTACACGGATCCGTCACCTTCACTGAAAATGAGGCAATAATTTACACTGTGAATAGTGCTGTGAAAGTCAATGGAGAAGGAAGATGCCGCTCAGCAGAAAAGCTGACAAAATCTGGTTGTTAAGTACCAGTCAGTACATTAAACTTCATATTGCTCTGAAGAGTGGGGAGGGAGAGCAATACCTTGTGTAATACAGAGACGTGTTACAGCAGACAGATGCCAAGGGAGTACTTTATAAAACTTGTATGGTTTAATGCATTTTTGTAGTCATTAGACTGCCTTTTCTGTCCGCCCTTCAGCGTGACAGCTGCAGTGTGGCATAGACCTTAAATCATCAAAAAGCAGTAGAATACCTTATTCTGTTGGGCTGGCAAAGACTTCTGTTAAAGTCTGTGTTCTTTGGAGATGGCTTCCCCGGCAGACCATCTGGCTTGACTATTTTGAGACGTTCATTTTCGTTTGCAAATTTTCCGACATCTCAGCAAAAACACACCGTGAAATGAACTTATTTCTTTCAGAGAAGCTTTACAGGTATGCCTGGAAGGAAAAAAGATTGGCAAAAGTAGTTGTACAATGAAGGAAAAATTGAAACCCTGATTATCAAGTAGAGAAACATTCAGGTATGGTGAGTAATGATTTGTATACTGAAGGCAGCACTTGGAGGCGGAGGGAGTGTGATGTACTACAGTTTGCCAAAATTGCTTGTGACCTTATTTGGAAGTTTGATAAAGATGCGTTTAAGAGGTGTGAAACAGTTTCCAGTACAGTCTGAGATTGGGTCTGTAGCTTGTTCTGCTGACGTTGGAGGCCAGCAGGGAGTTAGAAATGGATTACGGAAGGTTCTCGAGGGACGTGGTGTTTAGAAAGCCATTTCCAGGTTGAGAAATATTAAAGCAAATCGTACTCTGGGAAGTGGTTACTGGCTTGTTCTCAGACTGACACTGGAGCAGAAGGTTCCCCGTCCGACTGATGAAGTTGGGACTTTTGCCATGTTAACAACAGTATTCTGTGAGACCGCAAAATGCCAGTACTTGTTCTTGGCCACCAAATCTTTGAGATCCCTAAATCTCTCCCAGTTTAATCAGGAGAAGCTCATTCTCCTTGCACCCACTGAGTGCCGGAGACTAAGGGATGAGCAAAACGGCTTGTCAGAAACATCTCAGAACAAGCAAAACCGTCAGAACTGAATAGTCAGCTTAATTGATACTCAAATGAAACGAATCTCGCTGAAATACAAGTCAAACCGAAGGTTCTCAAATAATTACGTTTCTAGAATTGAAGGGATTTTTAAAGCATAGATATTTGCTTTAAGCTAGGACAGCTATCATTACTCCATCACAATTTGTCTTGTTCCATAGAAAAAAGGAGTAATATGATCTGCCAGCTTGCATCATACTGTTAAAACGTAGCCAACCGAATGCAGAGGTCGGTTTAGAAGCTTGAATACAGTGTAGGTAGGTCATTAGCTTTTCAGTTTACCTAGAAATGTTAAGGTTAAACCTAAGATTTACCTTGTCCTTGTCAAACAGGTTGAAATCATTAACTTGAGTGCCTTGAAACACGAGGATTTTTTCAGTGTTATTTATTTCGTGTAAAGAGTCCATTAATATTAAATTTCTTCTGTCTCCGATGAAATCTGTTAATAACCTTACACAGTGTCAAGAAAAAATCGTTGATGTAGTCAAGTGCTTAGCAATGGAGCTAAGTGAAATGTTCCACTAGTTGTTCTTTGTTAAAATAATTGACATCGCAATTTGTTGTGTAACAAACCTTCATTTTACTTGCCTTTCCTAAATTGCTCTTCTCTTTTTTGTTCATTTGGAACTCTCTGAAACGGTTGATGGCCGGCAGGCAAAAATTTACAGTATCAAATCCTTCTTTTTTTTTTTTTTTTTAATGGCAGGAAGAGAAGACAAATAATTGGCTTTCTGCCTCTCCACAAACTGGACCTGTGTGTGCTTTCTTCTTGCCGCAGTCTGCCCCTGCTCTGAATTTCAGAGTTTTCCATTTCAGTCTCTAATGGCAACTTGCAGTTTGCTTGCTTGTTTGTTTTCACCTTTATTTGGGAAGATTAGAAGGCAGTCTTCCCAATGTGTCTCCCCTTGGAGAAAGGGGGAAGTTGGGATTGGCATTATGCGTTTGGACCCAGCCCCTCTAACTCGGCAGGTGTCGTGGTGGGACACGTGGTACCTGGAAAGCATATGGGCTTTTTTGTTCTGTTTGACTTGAAATGTTTCTTTGGTAGTTTGAGGAAATGCTGAGGCAGGAGGACATCATCCTGGGCCTGTGAGAGAAGCTCTGGTACTTCAGGGCATGCAGTCTTCCTCTCTGGTCTGTATAGCAGGAGGCAGGAGTTGGCACTTTATTACCTGGGCTTCATGGCTTCTTTCCTACGTGGCGATACCATAACAGCATTACGTTCTTGGGGCGAAGATGGTGTATTCCAGTTTGAAAACTGAGTTGTACACTCAGCCTACAAACACTGAAGCTGGTGGGAGCTTGGCTTACCCAAACCGTATCTGTGGTGCGGTCCGTCCAAGGTGTCTCGGACCACCTGGGCCAGATGTGGCCAGTGTGTCGAGAGCAAAACCACATTTTCACCACACAAATCCAGTGATTTTAAGTGGATCCTTATCTAGGTGCTGTGGTGTTACAGCTCCATATCATTCAACGTATTCCTATATATGTAAGATGAGAAAAGAAAAAAAACCAACCAGCCACCCTTTCCATTCCTCTTTTGTATTACTGTGTGTTGGAGTAAATGAATCCTCTTGTAGTCTATTTACTACTTCATGTTCTGGTGAATTAGCACAGGGGTCACAAACCGCATTATCTTTTTCAGCTTTAAGCAACATCGTAAAATGTAAAACCGAAGCTTAAAATCCCGTTGTTAATCTCAGAAACATAGAAGTGGTGGCGTTCGTATGTTTTTCAATCAGTAGCAAGTAGATAAATCTCTGTGCAGGCTACAAGTTCCTAGCACCGTTACAGTACACGTCTGTTTTGGAAAAACTTAAATTGCTTTTCAGAACGTTCTCAGTGTTTAAACAGACACTCCAGAGCTGCATTTCAATTTCTGAAATTATTTAAATGGTGGTGTAGATTGTTATTTGTGCATTTTGCCTGATCTCAGTTGCTATTTTTGCCGTGCGTCTGTTTATGCAGATTTTTACATTTGGTTACTACCCTGGGAGCCACCCGACGATGTGATAGCGAGGCGGGAGAAAACAGTTGCATGCACTCCTGTAGCATTCCTGCCTTCTGTCAGAAATGCGGTCAGCGGAGACCTGATAAGTCAAAAACCGGAACGATCTTAGTTTTGTCAGCTTGCGATGCTGGTTTTGTGCAGCTCTGTAAGAATATTACATTTGCTTTATTTTTTAAATTGGTGACTTTTAGCTCCTGTGCTGAAGTTTTGGTTAAGATTGAAGAGAATCGAGAATCACCTGCTGTCAGAACACGCAGTTCTGTTCAGCACCCGGAAGAGCAGGAAGGCGCACAGGTTTTAATGTACGTTATTTGTCACCATACTCGTTTCAGTCTATGAATAGAAAATAGACTTTGTTTTCAAATTCACTTTTTATTTCTGTGTCCTTCCTCATTACCCAGAAAAATGTATTGGTAGTTCTTGGGATGGGGGAGAGGAGGAGGAGCCGTACTACGGACAGGACGTCGGTGTGGTCATAAAGGAGGCAAAGTGCGATTGCAGCTGTAGTAGCAATAGTTCTGCAGATCAGACAGGAGAAAAACCCTCAGTATTCCAGCTGTGCTGCAGTGAAATACGTAATTATGTCCTTTGTATGAAGTACGTCGCAATCCTCTCGATTTCGTTATTTGGTAATGCAAATATTAGTATTGCAGATATGGTTAGAATTAAGCACATAATTCTCAGTTTGGGGACTAACGCTCCAAACTTGTTTATTTTAGTACATTTTCATACTGGCTTGGTTTATTCTTATTTCTATACTTTATTGTTAATATTTTAAACGCTATTGTTACTTCTACACTGCAAACCTGTATTGTGGGGTTTTTAAAATTAATTTCCAGAGGTTCATAAATAAAAACTCAGAAAAAGATGTGAAATAAGGCAGACCGGCCTTTACAAACTGAAGAGTAATCCCAAACTGTTGTTCTACTCCTATTTTCATGTATCTCTGCCTGGATTAAGAACCAGTAATACAGAAGTGCTCTGAAGTTTTATTAACCAGTTTTGTAGTTGAAATTAATTTGTTCAGAAGCTAATATAAATCATCTGAGGTGAAAGAAAATTGATTTTTATGATACCTTTCACTTTTTGATCTTTTGGTAGTATTAGCTTCGTTAGACTCTCAATGTTTATAGGCATTATAAAACATTTAGAACTTGATATCTTGAGGTACTTGAATGGGTTTCAAGCATTAGAGGATTATATTGAAATTGTTTTGTCTTCAGTCTAGCATTTGGCACATTGATAAGGAATCATGATTTTTCCTCGTTATGGCAATAAATAGAACTGTTTTGTCTGACACTAAAGAGCTGATACACGTAGTGAGCAACCCCAGGACTTTGAAACAGTGCTGTAAAATTAACAGTAAAGTTAGTGTAAATAGCACTTTCACCAGTGTGTTAGTCAGAAAAAGCATTTGGAATTGTACAAGAAATCATAACCGCCAGTTTGGTGGGCATTTGGCTTCTGTGTTCGAGCTGTCGGTCAAAGCCACCAGCCCTTGCAGAAAATCCCCAAGAAATGTGATGTTAGAGGTGCTTGCCCCTTGCAGTGCACGTACAGTGATACCAGCTACTAACATAGTATACATGCTGACATGGCCAAGTCCTCTGCTGTGAAATGAAAGGACAACCTAGAGAAGACAAAAAATACTGAGAAATCAAATCCCAGGAGATACACAGTTATATGCCTTAAAAATAGTAATAACGAGAAAAGTCCCCAATGCAGTATGTAGGAGCGGAGTTGGCTCTCGTGCTGTAGATGTCACCTAGCTGCTGCTGTTCCCATCCTACGTTTTAGCAATGAAGATTTTGAAGATTTTTACTGTAGCCTTCGGATTTTGTAGTTGTTTCTAATATTTTGGAGCTATTAAAGTAGATTTTCTAGTTAAAGTGTGTCTGAGGGTATAAATAGAATATTGCGGGCGGTTCCTTAGTGGGTTTTTTTTTTCCTTTGCTTGTAGAGAATTATAACTTTCTATCAAGTTGAGGTATTTTATTTTATTTATCAGTATAACATCAAATAACCTGATTCTGTCAGCCATATTCTCAGTTAATGGTGACTTATTAAACAAGTGGTGTATTTTTTTTTTTTGCATTGGAAGCACGCACTAAGTTCTGTAGAATCTGAAAACAGCCGTATGTGTTTTTCTGTAAGCTTTAGCTGTTATTTGCAAAAGTCTGCCTCAGTGAGGATGATGGTGAGATGGTTCTTGAAGGCCTGAGTCAGGGTGTTTGTCACTCTGTAATAGTGGAGGCATGGGGGAGGAAAAAACAAAAAAAATAAAGATCAGGTAGTGAACTTACATTTAGATTATTGCTTTGTTTCCTGGAGGCATGAGTTATAGATACCTTTAAGCTCAAAGAAATCAGTGTTACTTATTCCTGGAGCAGAGATCTGTCTACCTTGCCATCTCATTCTGTTTGAAAATTCTGTTTCCGTGGTGTCCGGCTGTTGGCAGTGAGCTGCTGCTGCCCCTTCCTTCCCAGGCATGTTCAGCACGGTGTATGTGATGTGTGACTAAATGCTGCCTCTCCAAGCAATTCTAAAGGAAACTTAGCTATGTCTCCTACCTAAGTAGATTTTTAAATTCCTGTATTGTTTGAAAAATAGAGGATTTCACAATAAGCTGTTGCTGATGTCCTGGATTGAAACTTCAAGTTCCAGTTTGGTTCCTTCTGGTCTTCTCCCCTGTAGCTCCGGACACTCAGGGACCACAGGGCTTCCTTCCCCAGGGCGCAGCAGAAGTCCATGCAGATGGCTTTTGGAAGCACAAAGCAACTCCTGATAATTGGTTTTCTTTCACATTTCTTATACAAAGGAAAAAAATTGTAAAATAAAATGCAGATGTAAGAAAACATAATTCAAAGTTTCCACTCTTACAAATCTATAACCTACACTGATGGTAACAGAAGTTACTGCTTTATCTGTCACTCGATTAATGATTTCCTTTCCCATAGATCTGAATTCTGCGTGCAGTTTGCATATCAAAATTATTTTTAATGTGTTTCCATTTTTTGACAGTTAATGGGAAAAATATTTTGATACTGTTATTGAACAGTAGTCTTGACTTGTAAACAGTCTTTATGGAAAAAAGCACTTAATCATAGCAGTATAGAGCAGGTTATTATAGAAATAAATAGAATGGTGGTAGTTTTCCCTTAGACAATGTAGGAAGGGCATGCTTTCCTAAAGCCAGCGACCGACGGAGGAGAGGCATTAGTATTTTTTAAAACTTGCCTTAGGTTCCTTGGCTTTGAGGTTGTGCCTCATGTACAGCATTTATGATCTCAGAGCACTGCCAATCTGTTCGACCAAATGGCATGAAGTTGTGAAAATACTTCCAGAATGCTTCTACATAGTGAAAGTCCTCACTTCACGTGTTCTCAGTGAAAGCTGTCTTTGAGACAGCTAGTTCTGGGCGAATCGTTGCTCCTGCGTCAGTATGGTGGGGGAGTCGTTCAGAAGTGAGTTTTCCATCGTTGCACACCTGTACCCACAGATAGTGCCGTTAATGTTCGCTGGTAGCCTGCCAGTGCGGGAGAAACAGATGCTGCTCTAATTAACAGCCAAAATTAATACCCTTTGTGAATGAAAATGATTGAGGGAAGGAGTATGAACAAGTTAAATTTCTCTCAGTTTTCAGAAATTGGATTTGTTTTCAGAGAATCATCTGGTTGGAAGAGACCTTTAAGATTATTAAGTCCAACCGTTCACCCTGCACTGCCAGGGTCCCTAAACCATGTCTCTCAGCGCCACATCTGCACATCTTGTAAACACTCCCAGGGACGGGCACTCCACCACCTCCCTGGACAGCCTGTTCCAATGCTTCACGACCCTCTCTGTAAAGAAGTTCTTCCTGATACCTAACCTAAATTTCCCCTGCCACAACTTAAAGCCATCTCCTCTTGTCCTGTCACTTGTTACATGGGAGAAGAGACCAATCCCCATGTCACTACAGCCTCCTGTCAGGTAGTTGTAGAGAGCAATAAGGTCTCCCCTCAGCCTTCTTTTCTCCAAGCTAAACAACCCCAGGGCCCTCAGCCGCTCCTCACAAGACTTGCTCTCCAGACCCTTCCCCAGCTTTGCCCTTCCAGTCATGCTCTAGCACCTCAATGTCCTTCTTGGAGTGAGGTGCCAAAACAGAACACAATACTCAAGGTGTGGCCTCACCAGCACCCAGTACAAGGGGACGTTCCCTGCCCTGGTCCTGCTGGCCACACTACTGCTGATACAAGCCAGGATGCCATTGGCCTTCTTGGCCACCTGGGCACACTACCAGCTCATGTTCAGTTGGCTGTTGACCAGCACCCCCAGGACCTTTTCCACTGAGCAGTTTCCAGCCGCTCCTCCCCAAGCCTGTAACGCTGCAGGGGGTTGTTGTGGCCCAAGTGCAGGATCTGGTACTTGGTCTTGTTGAACTTCATACTATTGGCCTCAGTCCATCAATCCAGCCTGTCCAGATCCCTCTCTGGAGCCTCCTGACCTTCAAGCAGATCAGCACACCCACTCAACTTGGTGTCATCTGCAAACTTACTGAGGGTGCCCTCAATCCCCTCATCCAGATCATTGATAAAGATGTTGAAGAGGACAGGCCCCAAAACTGAACCCTGGGGGACGCCACTGGTGACCGGCCACCAGCTGGATTGAACCCCATTCACCAGCACTCTCTGGGCCCAGCCATCCAGCCACTTTTTTATCCAGGAAAGCATACGCCCATCTAGGCCATGAGCAGCCAGTTTCTCCAGGAGAATGTTGTGGGAAACGATGTCAAAGGCCTTACTAAAGTGTAGGTAGACAATGTCCTCAGCTCTTCCCTGGTCCACTAAGTGAGCTGCCCTGTCACAGACAGAGATCAGGTTAGTCAAGCAGGACCTGCCTTCTTAACCCCATGCTGACTGGGCCTGATTGCCTGGTTGTCTTGTACATGCCAAGTGATGGCACTCAAGATGGTCTGCTCCATGACTCTCCTCGGCACCGAGGTCAGACTGACAGGTCTGTAGTTTCCTGGGTCCTCCTTCCGGCCCTTCTTGTAGATGAGTGACACATTGGCTAACCTCCAGTCAATTGGTATCTCCCCCGTTAGCCAGGACTGCTGGGAAATCATTTGTCTCCGACCTGTTTACCTTCAGTGTTATCTTTATGGGTCTGGAGAGTAGACAAGCAAGACTTTTAGATGCCATCAGTACACTAATCTCTAATCAGCAGAAGTGAAGTTTTTTGAACAATACAGGCTAATATGTTGATTCTTCATGTTTCTAATCAAAGATGTGTGTTCAGGCTGTGAAGTAGGGGGTCTTAAACTCTTCACTAGTAGCACATAAGAAAATCTATGCTTTTTCTTTGGTATTGCTTGTTTTCATTTCAAAATCTTGTAATCTTAATATATAACTTACAATGCCTTGGGCACAAGCCTTTTGATCTCTTATTCAAAAAATGGGGGCATGTTTTAGTTTTCATATCACTTCGTATGCCTTTATTCACCTCTAACACTTGTTAGTGAGCCCTGCTATTTTTCTTACGCTTCAATAATAGCACATCATCTCTGTTTTTGCTTCAGTGTTGCATGGAAAATGTGCAGAGATGAAGTACATTGCTGTCATGTCATTAAAAGGATATTTTGATTCCAGGGAAGTATAAGCAGTGCATTCCTTCTGCAATAAAAACGCTATCTTGATTAAAAAAGGTTTCCTACAAAAACCCAGCTAATTACATTGATAGCACATTAGCAGAATGTGCAACTTGAGTAAAGGTGCAACAAATCAAAGTCATTACGTAAATGGAAGCATCTTTGAAAAGTAGAACAAGAAGTTGTCTGAATGTATTATTTATTTAATACCAACTGAATATCACAAGAGCAAACCAAGACAGGTAAAGTACATCAAAATATTAATTATATGGGTTCATGCTATAGCTTATGATAAATGTGTACATATGGTTTCTCTTCAAGCGAATTGCTGATAGAAGGGTAAAGCATAACATCTTGAATTATTCACAAGTATGCTGCGTAGATCTAAGTGATACCCAAAAGAGCTTTGGTAGTCCAACAGGACAAAGACAGCACAAAGACTTTTTATCTATGCTATAAAGTTGTGAATATGAGATTTGAATCATTCCTTCCTGCACACGTTTTTCAAGGTACAAACTATTGTGCTATAACTTTGAAAAAAGAAAATGGTTATGTTTGGGTTTAGTTGACTAAATAGGGATCTTGCTTTAAAATAAAACCAATAATAAATAAATGAAATAATGTTGCCATGATTTCTTTGGACAAATCATTATCCAACAACAACCAGTAGGTGATGGTTTCAAGGTGTTTGGTTTCAGTAGCAAGATGCTGAGACACTTTGAATTTGGCTCGGGAGAATTCCCTTTAGGAAGCAATTATCTCAGACTCCTTCTAACAGTGACTTTTAACCCCTGTAAAGGATGAGGATGTGTTATGCTGCATCCAGGCAGAACTTGGTTACTGCACAGAAGATAGGTGACTCAGGCTGTGATTTGCTGCTTTCAGCAGACGTGACAGCTATTTGGAATCAATTCTTGGGAGCGTAATCTTTGAGTTGTAAATTAGAGATGATAATTTAACCGTTACAGCTGGCAAATACTGCAGGGCACTTGGTGACTTGGCCGGAAGCTGGGACAGTTCCACGGTGAAGAGCGGCCCCTGAGCCGTTCCCTCACGTGGCTATCAGCACCGGCTTCTGCTCTGTCTCGCCGTTCCCAGAGGAGAGGGACAGCAGCTGGAGCAAGGGCATGCTCCCAGCACTGTTGGGTTAATTGCTCTTAGGTGCAGATGTGAAAGAACAGCAGAGCAGCTTTTCGGCAGAATAAATCAGTTTGGAGAAGATCCTGTCTTTTAGAAGTTAGTGATTTTGGAGAGTGCATTGAAACAGCAATGATTTTGGCAATGAGGATTGCTCGGATGCTCGTTTTGAAGCAGCATGGAGGGCAACTTTGAGAAGTGTGTGTGTTCTTAGACTTGTTGTAACAACAGCATCCTCAATTTGAGCTCAGCTTATGGCACGCTTAGGTCTGCACTAACTAAAGAAAGATACTGATCTGTTGCTTGGCATTGGAGATGATCTTTTTCTAAAGCTCAATTGAGTAATTTGTGAAAAAAAAATTTTTTTTAATAGAGAACCTATTGCTTCATTTATGTGTTAATTTTGAGAAGTGAATGGTGATGTTGAGTGAAGCTCCTGAGAAATGTACCTTGGCCAAGGAGAGAATAAGAATGGACAGTAGGTTATGCTGTAATGATTGTATTTGTATCACAGAGTTTGAGATTCAGGCTGCTTCCTTATTCCCTCCCCATATGGAAAACTTTGAGTCAGATTCCACTGCACTGCCACCGTTGGTACCTGGTGTCCAAAATCCCTCTGATGGTGGAGTGCGTGGGCGGGTGGATGAAGCCAGGGGAATCCCCGTACAGTTCTGGGCAGGTTTAGCGGCCCCTGGGTTGCCGATCGCTGACTGCGGGCTCGGAGCTGTCCCTTGCTTTATGATGCCACAAATATGATGTCCCTTGTTGTGGTGCTGGGTGTCACGGTGCATATGGAACGTAAATGAAACAGAGCTGGGATTAAGTGTCTGCATTTGGGATTGTTCAGGAAGGCCGTTCTGCGGGACTTGCAAATATACCGGGAGAACGATGGAGTGTTAATAACGGGAGTTACGTGAGGTTGCGGTGTGAAGAATCATTGCTTAAAGTGAGCCTTGTCATTTTGAAAGGTATTACGGGGAGTAGGAGAAGAAATGGAATAATTTGAATATGAAAGGCAATGAAATGGAATGAATCAAAGTATGACTAACAAGGTGATTTAGAGAGATGGCGTTAAGCTGGATGCAAGGTGATTTTGAAAGAAAAGGGTAGATTTAGTAATGGAAATGTAGACACGTTCAAAGCAAAATACAAAATAAGCAAAAGATTCTAAGTGGAGGTGATTTTAGTAACGATATTTTCAATGTAAAAACTATCAGGCGTTTAATTATAATTTCATTAATTTTAAAACTCCTCCTTCATACATAAACATTCACATAAAAAAAAGGGAACAAGTTGCCAGGTTGTTGTAATGTAAAATAAACAGTGAAAGGGAAAAAATAAATGGGCTGTGACTTACAGTGTCACTGTGAAATAAACAATGAATATATTAATGTGAACTAAGCAATGTTGGATAAATTAGAAGATGAGTAAGACTGAGAGATGAAAAACTAAAATGTAAGTACCACTTAGAAGCTAGAACCTTGTTGTGTACGATGGGCAGAAAATTGTAGTAGTCTGGTGTTTATGAAAGGATATTAGCAATTACCCCTGGCTGGTGACCTGATATTGGACTAGTTAGACCACTGGTTAGGTGCAACGTTTGAGTCATACCTGTCAAGGTTGTAGATCCCTTCCAGTGAATTTAGGGTTCACAGCAGACATGCTGAATATGTGCTGTAAATGATCTGAAATCTGGGCAAATTCGTAATGGTTTAAAGGAGCGGATTGCTGGCTCAAAGGATTTTGCACTGTAAAAACCAAATGTGATACTTTATTTCATGTATTCCGAAGTCCGAGCAGGAAGGCAAGGACTGCATACTCAGTGTCCTGATGTTGTAATAAGATACGTGTACTTCTTTACCAATCTCTAAATATAGACTAAAATTTTCTCATCCCGTTGTTTCCCTCACTAAATGGGAAGTACTGTTGTTTAGTTAAAAAAAAAAAATCTTGATTACCTCTTGAGATGAAAAAAATACTCAAAATGAGCTCTGCATTGAGAATTTGTATGCTGAGCCTGTCAGACTGCGAATCTTTATTATTACTGAGCTTTATCCTTGAGTACATAGCTTGCAATTCTGCTTGAATATTAAGTGTCAGGCTCAAATGCACTGGTGAGAGATTTGCAGCAGCCAGCAGGTTCCTGTGCCAACCTTAGAAGCTTCTGACCTCTCTCTTCATTGATAAGTGGTCGTATTTCACGTGTGTCAGCTCACTGGTGTGAAGCTCCAGATGCTGTGAGCGGTGGAGGAGGTACCGTTACGTGCAGTTTGTGATTTTGGTAGTACACTAGGAAAGGTTACAGGTGAAGGAAGAGGCGCGTGGAACTGGTCATTCAGAAATGGGGGGGGGGAAATGTGTGATGCTTACAAATCTGGTTCTTCTTCTGCTTGGATGAGGCACAGCTGGAAAGAACTGTAGGGTTGTGTTAACTTGAACTTAACTAAGAAGCTTTTCTGGTTTGTTTACAACTTGTAAATCTGGGACAAGTGGTTCTGCAGAGATGTGTTCTGCGTGCTGGGCTAGAGGCTGTGTCATTTACGCTGGTGCTTTCTGGTCCCTTTTTCCCCCCGTGAAAATCAGAATTTGATCAGCCCAGGCAGGACTGTTTTGTAGGGTGTGTTGCTCTTGGGGAAAGTGCTGCTTTTCCTTGACACAGGTAATGCTTCCTACCTATTTGTTTTCTTCTGATCAGAGGTGAGCATTTGAACTACAACGTGGGGTCTGCGTGGACTTTCTCGGTACCGTGACTTCATGTTTTGCAGTCATAATCAGTTATACTCTGGTGGAAGCAACAACTAATTCTTCTGAAAAGAAACCTGCACAAAGGTTCTCCTCGTTGATGTAAAGTAAACACTAACTTCCTTTTCAAAATCAGTTGTAGTCATTATACCTAGCAGGAGAAAATCTACAAACATCAGAGATTTATAGTGTTTTGCTGTTTACTTTTTCATACTGACATCTTATTTCTTCCTGAGTAATAATATTTTTGGTAGAATTGGTAAAAGTACCTCCTCATCTATAAATATAGATATAACTTTCACCTTCTCGGTCGAAGTCAGCCTGTGATTGGGTCTCAGGAGCTGTGTCTGGGATCCCGCAGGGTTTATGTGACAGCTGGTGGGAAGGCTGGACCCTTTCAAGACCTGATAACTTTATAAAAGCTGTTATTCCTCAGGACGGGTAACTGTCAGCTAACCCATCCCACCCCCTGTCTGTCCTGTGTGGCAAAGGATGCTTCTATTTTCCATGGTGATAAAAATTTCTTTGGATCAGAAAATGTGGGGTGTCTGCCCAAATTAGGTTTTTGTCCACGGGAAACATGCTGCCGTCAGTGGAATGTGCTGTACCCTCTAACTATAGTTTTTCACTGCATGCTGCTGCGTTGCTCTCCATGTGTTACATTTTCCTGATTGTGGTAATAGATGCAGCCTACAGTTGAGCTGTTTCTGTAAGAATAATCATGTCATAAATCACAAAGCTATTGGATAAACTGATTTTTTTTTTTCCCTTTTGGCAACTTTATTTTCTCTTGCTCTGGTCATTAATTTCAGATGTATTTATTAACATCTAAAGCTCTTAAGGAATGTAAAATTTTTCATTTAAAAAAAAAAGGCAAATACCATTCTTTTCTCTACATGTGAAATTTCTTGCAAAACTGCATTGCTTATACAGGCATGATTCATTTCTTGACCTATGATAGATGAGATAAGCATTAGTTTAAGAAATACAAAATGTAAACCCCCTTTTCTGAAAGTCCGATGCTCCTGCTTTTTAGCCTTTGTTGCTGGCAGGGTACTCAGTGCTGAAAGCTCACCGCTGGAGCTGGTAGAAGGACCGCTCAATGGCTGCAGTTGCTAACAGTTAAGCCTGTTTCAAATCACTTGGTTATTTCTGCATCTTCAAGTTCCTTGTGCACTTGAGTGTGTGATAAATGGTCTGTTAGTCTCATGAGTGCATTGCCATGGTTAGGCATATGAATCATCTTGCTAGAGGCAGGGAATTGTAGTACCTACTTGAGAGCTTTTTTGGTAGAACAGTCTCTGTTGAAGAGTGAGGAGAAAAGAAAAAATGGAAGAAAAGTTCTAAACTTGTTATTTGTAGGTAGGTGTGCTGACTCTAGTAACAGAGAACCTTGGTGCCTGGGACTTTGCCACTTCCCTGCCCCGCCTGGGAAGCTGACTTTCCCAGAGCAGTAGGCACATGGTTGGTAGCAACCTGTCTTTACAGCCAAATTTTTGAAAGATCCATATTTTAATGGACCTTCAAAAAGCTGTTCAAGATCTTACGCTAAAAAGACAGTCAATGTATAAATGAGAGGGTTGGTTTGCTGGTGGGATGGTGAGTGGGTGTTGGAACTGCTTTTGAAATATTTCCATAGAAACAAACCGATTTTATTACTCTTAGTATTTGCGGTTAATGGATCTGACATGAAGCACCCAGTGAAGAAATCAGTAGTGAGGTTGTGATGCCATTTGCTGTATCAGCCATGTCTACCTCCAGATGTCCTCCCTTAGGACAATTCTGTTTGTCCTTTCCCAATATTTCTTTCGGTTTCACAACATGTTTACTGTCATACTTCATGCTACAGTTTTTATGCTGAAAATATTTAAACATCTGTGTGGCCTCAGTCGCAGGAATAAGCATATTGAACTCGGTGGCTTACCTTCTATTTTGAACAGTAGGTATCTATTTAAGTGTTCTGCATTTTCACTCATCTCAGGGTAGGTGGATATACCTTGTAGATGATGCTTTTGTCTCTAACAAGGCAAAGGTAGTTTGCTGTGTTGGAGCCTGTATGGCACTGCTGTACCGTAGGGCTCAGAGGAGGCACAAAGAGCTTTTTACACGGATTGTACAATGTTTTTAAAATATTTCAACAGATCTGTGGTGTTTCTACGTCTGTAGTAGAAGGCAGTTGGGAATGTGGTGGTCGTTACGGTCTCGATTGTCCAAATGACAAACAGGGTATGTTTCAGTGGCTGTGTGGAAGTTCTCTTGTCACCACATGGCACAGCACTCTTGCTGAGGGGCATAGCCCCAAAGGACAGGGAGGATGTGCTACGGAATGGTTTGCTAAAGGCCCAGGACGCAGCTGAAAAGAGTTCTGTTCCCACTTAGCAACCGTCTCCCTTCATACACCGATAGAGTTACCCAGAACGGAGTATTGACCGACAAACGTACCGCAGAGCACTAGCATTTGGCCTTGGTTTGTCAGGTCAGTTCTTCCGCCAGGAACAGCTGTTCAGTTTCAAGCGCCACTGGGACAAATCCCTGCTCACATTCACCAGATCTCAGGATTTGTCCTCCTGTCATGAAGGAAATGTCCACGATTCTTGCATGCAAGAACGTGCTCTCTGTACTCCTTGGATCCCAAGCGTACTGGATGCTGTTTTACTTCTGAGACAAAAAATTACTTTAGTTTTGACAGATCAAACTTTGAAACCTCATAGAAAATTATTTTCAGGGACTTTACGGTATTCTTCATTTTACAGAGAATATTTCCAGAATATTATTCCTTGCAGTATGTCCTTTCTATGCTTTCTTGACTGCCCTTCTGGTGTAGTTGGTTGTACGTTTCCCTTCTACACAGAGCTCCAGTCTTGACGTTATCAAATGTTCTTCTGCTCCTCGAGTTTCTTCTGTATCTGCTTCTCACTCTACGGTCTGTGCTTGGTGCTTCATCCTTCCTAAGACTCTTTTCCACAGACACTGTTCCCTGGTGACACCGGGCCACCTTTCCAGCACAGCAGCCGTGCTCCTAAGAGGAGCGTGAACCAGTGAGAATCTCACTGGAAATTTCCCGTGAGGCTGGTGAAGGGGATTGCTCTGGCTGCCAGGTGTAGGTGCCGTGATGTCCAGCGTAGACATCCTAGGGCCTACCGTCAGCTGGCTGCTGCTGCAGAGCAGGGAGTCAGGGGCTGAGCCTGCGCTGTCCCCGTGGGGTGCAGCCCCACTGGGACTAAACCTGGGGGAAGGCTGAGCCAGGTCCTGGAAACAGGGTCTGTCCATTGACAGCCCCGAGCGAGCTGGTGACCCAGGCCCAGGCTCTGTCTGGGGAGTCCAGTCAGGAGCAGCAGTTCATGGGGACAGAGGCAAGGGGACAGTGGGGGTCTGAAGTCCACTCAGGAAACAGGGCTAAAAGACAGGTTGGAGAGAAGATGCACTGAGGTCTAGGGGGCCAGCCCAGGAGACGGGTTGCCTACCACCACGTCTGAGGTCCATCCAGGGCTGGAGGTGGGTAACTGCATGGTAGGGTTTAGGCCAGGGGCTAGAGCCTGACAAATACTATTTGTTTCCATTGTGATAAGAAACCCTGTTCTGTCAAACACCCATTAGAATGATCACATTCCCCCAAAAATAGCGATAGCAAGGTGATGCTGAAGACTTAGGATTTAATGGTAGAAAGGGCAGCTGGCAATGCTCCGAAGATGGTTTCAGTCTAGCTCTTGTAAGGCCCGTCAGCGCGGTGAGGTTCTCCGTGTACGTCGAGTACGCTGGAAGAGATACCAGATACAGTTTATCGTATTCCAGTTGCATTTCTTTTTTTCTCCTTTCCTCCTTTTTTAACCTGATGTTCCGAGGATTGCCTTGCGGTGCCTACAAACATCTCCTTTTGACAGACAGTGCAAATTAAAAGATACGGCCAGGCAAAGGAGACTGGAACCCAAATATACCCCCCGGGTTTTCATTTACGGTTGAAGCTACAGACACAATTACTGCTGACAGAAATTCAGAAGCCAGTGGCAGAGTGCATGTGGCAGTAGACTCATGCCAGGCAGTAATTGGGAAGATTATTTTTAATCAGAGCATATCCTACAGCCCAAGCATTAGAAATCTCTTGTAAGGCTGACAGGAAATTAAACTGAGACCAAACAAAAAAGCCTCAAAATAGAAGTAATACGGTTAGAAGTCTAATGATGGCAAAACTTGCTGCTTGTTGTGTTGGGCTGTTATCTAAAGGGAATGACTTCTAACTTGCAGCAACAGATATCATTGTTTAATTGCATTTTTTGAACAAAATTAAAAAAATCAGATTAGATCAATTTATAGGTAGGCTTTTGATAAAGGTGCGAAGCAGTAGGTGTTAAGTCAGACTTAGTAATTGTCTAGATGTGTCAAACCAGGCGAGTATGTATTAGTAGTAATTTTTATTATTGTCTTGGGGGTTTTTGTTTGTTTGCTTAACACAATACTTAAGGGAGCTACTTCTGTGGGAAAATAACATAATGTCTGTCTGGGATACTCTGGGAGTGCCTGGGTAGGGGAAGGATTAGGGAAGCCTGAACGGCCTGGGGCTGTCTGTCTCAGTGACACTGCAGAACTTCTGCTAGGTTGGGCTGCCTGAGCCGACTGCCCTGCGGGAGAAGAGAGCAGGGTAGGCTCAGGACTTGTCCATGCACCTGGAATTGAAAACACAACTTCTCCATTTTTAAGTGAATCTTAAAACATCATCTTCTGTGTCAGACTTGTACACACATACTTAGCAGGACTTCTTCTAGCTGACTCTCAAGTTTTCCCTTTCTCAGAATAGAAAGTGTGGAGCCGTGCCGGAGGGTACCGCTGCTGTCGGTCCGAAGAAGGGTGGTGCTGTTCTCATAGGGGCCTGTCACACGGAAATGTTGTAATACCAGGCACAAGTGAAACATTGCTAATTTTAGATTTATTTCTACGTGACAGGAGTGCAAAATAAGAGCTTGCCTCATGTTTTGCTAAGGTGTGTGATGGCTGGGGAAAAGAAAATTTAGCTTTAAAAATCGATATCATATGTTTCTCCACGAGGGTGCTTTTAGCTGTGTGGACAGTCTTTATGGCATTCCTTGTCAGTACGTAGAATAATAAGGTACAACTTCAAAGTCCATCCTAGTCAACTAGGTTATCCTGAGGCTTGGAAATAGGATTTTATCAGAATGTAGGGTTTTTCCACAAAATTATTAGCATATTTCTGCTGTATTTCCTTCGACTGAAAATTGCTTTATATAATCATGTCGATATGACTGAAAATCTTCCTTGTGGCTTAGATGTGGCCTGAGCAGCTAGATAACAGATGAAGTATACTTGGTAATGAACGCGGGTTCTGCAGGGTGGTCCGCACGAGCCCTGGCAGTGCGCTGCGTCTCGAGCAGTGGTGCTGCGTCCTGGTCCGGGGCTTGCCGGAGCCTCCCCTGCACTGCACGGGCAGCTGTCCTGCCCTGGCTCCTGGTCGGCAGGACGGCTCCGCTGGCGCAGGCAAACGACTCTGTGGACTGGCTAGACCTTTGGGGGGGGAGAAATCTTTACAAACCTTTGTGAAGCTGGTGAATGTGCTGCTCTTCCTTTTGTCCAGCAGTAGGGTGAAGGTACCTTGGGTGGCGGTGAGAGCGCAGGGTTGGGATGCAGTTCCACTCTCCTTTTGGCAGGTGCCTTTAGCCCACCGGGTTTGAGGAAATCCTCTCTTCGCTGGTCACACTCGGATTGTTAAATGTTTTAAAGAATGTCTGCAGTTAGAGCGTAAAACCTTAATATTCCTTTGAGGAGGCAAGTACTGTAAAATTAGGCAAAATGAATACTTGCTCAGTTAAATAATATAGCCAAGGTAATTGTTGTAGAGGTACCTATTTTTCGGTTTCTCGTGCATTTGCGCTGATGTAATACAATAGTTCTTTGTAAATTATGTACAACAACATGAGTTGCATATATTCTTAAAATTCTGTCCGTCTTCTTTCTGTGTGCATCCTGAGTTTCCTGAGTCACCAGAGTGTGCAGCTGCAGGATAAATGAGGAATACGAGCAGTAGCAGTTGGGAGTATAATGTTTCTAAAATTAATGATAAGTAACATTGTGCTAACAAAGTCTCCTAGGATTGAGCGGCCAGATACAAGTCTTTCAGAAAAGGAAAATCAATGTACTGTAACCTGAATGAGGTGATGTTTTAATCAGTATGAAGTTGAAAAGGTGTGAGTTTGCATTTGAAAAATCACAGCGATTTCAAATTGTGAAGCACAAGTACCCCTGATGGAGAAAACCTGAGCGACTTAATTTTCAATTAGTCGATTCAGTTTTGGTGACCTGTGAGTACGTTTTGCTGTGGCATTACAAGACGGTACTAAATCAAATGTCATTTTTGAACATGTAGGGTAATGACTTAAAAAATACTTCTTAGAGATTTGTAAGGAACTCTCAGTACCGTTAATTTACCTTGTGTTGTACTTGGAGATACCTTTGATCTCCCGACCCAGAAAGGGTAAGATTTACTTAAAAGATTTACTGTTTGGAATGTTATTGAAGTGGATAAAAATATATTCAAGTACTAAAATATAAAGTACTACAGTATATAAAAGTATATATGGAACGTTTGAGTAATACATAGACCTGGGTGTGTATTTTCTTTGAAGGCTCAAAATACGTGCAGTGTTTCTGTTTACAAGAGCATTTGTATCAGAGTATATACTACAACTTGCCCATGGAAATGAAAAATGCGTGCAGGGAGAATCTGTTAGGAAAAACATGGCTGAGCTTAGTGAAACCTGCAAAATTCAATTAATAATTCAGTACAACATTACATGTCACCAGCTGCTCATCAGTCAAAATGTGGCATGGAACAGAACGTTACCCCGTTCTAATGCCCAGCTAGGTGTATGTATGTGAGATTTTTGGATGGCCCCATTGTATATTTTATGTTTTGTTTTGTTTTTTTTTTGTTTTTGCAAAATTGCTTGAAATTTCCAATTGAAAAATATACAATAAGTGAATTACAGTTGTGTGTTACTATTGAAACCAACCTGTACTGGGGAAAATTCTGAACTCTGGCGTAGTAATTGCATGTCTGCTTTAGTAGGTAAGTTCAGAATGCAAACACGGGATTTAGGGTTCAAGTAAATTAGAAACTGCCTGGAAATTTTGACTGTCCCTTAAGTGATTACTAAATAAATAATAAAATCTTTATTGTTGGTTGTGAATCAATAAGCAGATTTTACGGTTTGGCTTTGTACTACAATGAAAACATGCTTATGACCCAATAATGTATGAACCCTTCTTGTGAAAGCCCAAATTCCATTAATTTTAGTTTTTGTTACAGCACTTTGAAACTTAAAAGCTACCTTCAGCCTTCCATAGGTACAGGGCACAAATATGAGCTCGTTTGAGTCTCTCATTTACAGTGAAAATGTGTTTTTCTTTCCTTAGGAAACTACACAGAAGCCCCATGCAAGTGGTACCTATTGTTTTCATGACCGGAGCCTTCTTTCAGTAAGTGCACTGATTTTTGTTGTCGTTCGTTTATTTTTTTTCCCTTGGAATTTGAGTGAAACCTCTGTTGTGCTGTCATTCTGAATAAAGAAATACTTTGGACTTCACAACTTGCCATGCCGGTGCTGGACCGCCAGACTAACCGACTGTAAGTACAAGATCGATACCTTTTAGTTTTCAGTGAACAACAACTTGCTGGTGGCGTGCTTAGAAAATAATCTTCCCTGTTGCTGCCGTAGGTTGGAGTGCTCTGCTCTCGTTCTTCCCTTTCACGCTTAAGGGTTATGGCACTGTTGTATTTGTTTTACCTTTGGCTGATGGCGTCAGAAATGACTTTGGACGCAGGTTAGTCACAGACACTTTTCCCCTTAGAACAGCTATGGGTGATTCGTCACGCTTTCCTTTTTAAATGCCCCCGTAATGTCAGCATAGGGAAGAGCATGAATTAAACTCCAAAATTTATAGGACCTGTGAAAAAGTGATTGTGCTGATTCATTTTCTGCTTTTTTCCCTCCTGAGAAGAGGCTTTCGCATCGTTCTTTCATACTTGGAATTTGTATTTTCTTGTGAAGTTTTTGTTTTAACAAATAACTTAGAAACAATATTGATTAATCGTGTTCTAATCATTTCTATACCTATAATAATAATTACAGAAGTATCAGAAAAAACTAAGTCTGTGATTCTTGGTAGGTGTGTATTTCTCAAAAGTTAATCATCTTTTTCTTAAAATACACTGCAGCTCTGAGATTTTGTATTGGGTGACAGCTTGCTCTGTATAGGGCTGACTGAGTATATCTTATATAAGTTTATAATTCTGTTTTTCTTTGTTCTTTGTGTAGAAATGAAGAAGCAGCATATGTGTATTGACAAAATAATTTTCTTCAAATGTATTAATATTAGTAATTGAGTTCTGCCTGAATACACAAAGTTTGGTGTCATGGAGAAAATTAGACACACCATCCTTGTTAGAAATAAGAGTGTTTCATTCATTCTCCTACACTGAACACAATCTTCCTCTTAATGCTGTTAAAAAAGGGCTTACAGGGTAGAAAATAAAAAACATGTTCCTCCTGAGGACAGCTGAAAATCAGCTCTGCAGTGCTCAGCATGCTTGTCGCTTGTAGCTTTTCCTCTCTTGCTGTTGTGGTTTAACCCCAGCTGGCAACTAAGCCCCACACAGCCACTCGCTCACTCCTTGTGGTGGGATGGAGAAGAGGATCAGATGGGTAAAAGTGGGGAGACTCGTGGGTTAAGACAGTTTAATAGGTAAAGCAAGAGCTGCCCACACAGGCAAAGCAGAAGGAATTCCCCACTGCCAGGCAGGTGTTCAGCCAGCTCCAGGAAAGCCGGGCTCTGTCACGGGTACCGGTTACATGGGAAGGCAATCACCATCACCCTGAGCGTCCTCCGTTCCTCCTCCTTCCCCCACCTTTATGTGCTGAACATGACGTCCTCTGGTCTGGAACGTCAGTTGGGGTCAGCTGTCCCGCTGTGTCCCCTCCCAGCTCCCTGTGCACCCCCAGCCCACTCGCTGGTGGGGAGGGGTGAGGAGCAGAAAATCCCTTGACACTGTGTAAGCGCTGCTCAGCAGTAAGGAGAACATCCCGGTGTTACCAACACTGGTTCCAGCACAGATCCAAAACACAGCCCCACACCAGCTACTGTGGAGGAAATTAACTCTACCCCAGCCAAAACCAGCACAGTCACAAATGGTATTTTCTGTCACGTTGCAGCTCTTAGCGTAATTTGATGCAATTGGCAGCTTTTGTTCCAAAAAATCTGGTAAAAATTTGTAGAACGAGGTTGGGGTCTCTATCCTGCGGGAGACAGGGGTCCCTGAGATAATTCCTGGCATGTTTTTAGGAAGCTAAGATTAATTTGTCTGTGAATGTAGTGCTTCAGTTTCTATGAACGTAGTTGAAGGAAAAGATACTAATCTTCCTTCAACAAGCGAAAGCAGATATTTGGGAAGTAAGACAAGAAAGAAGAAGAAAATACTCATTTGGAATTTGGGGAAGGTTTAATGCTGCCAAATTTCAATGTGCTTAATTGGTTTTATTATTTTCCCTTGTGACCACAACTCAACCAGCACAATGAATATCAATCAACTTCCAGGGCTAAGAGGTCATTTTTTTTTTTTACCAGGCTCAGACTGAAGTCCAGCGTGTTGCCTGGTAACAGTGGATGTAGATGAGTTGGCTCTTAAGTACACCATATGGCTGGGCGTGATGCCCTATTCACCCGTGACATGGTGTACACATGTAGTACATTACCGATTATAAAATGGTTTGTCCCGTTCCCTTGTTTAGAATAAGCTTTCAAAAACAGCAATACCAGTCCAGCACAGACGTGTTAAGATTATGGAATTGTACGTAATGAAGCAAGTATCTGTTCACAAGTTTCGAAAACCTCATGTAATAATCACAGGAAATTTTGTGTTCAGTATGCTGCGGCGTAATTTAAGTATAATTCTAGCTATCGTTGCTTTGCAGTATTTTTTAACTTAATTTTGATAGATAAATGTGTTGAGGTAGATACAGTCTAAACAGTTTAATTACAGGGAAACAGCACATGGATTTTGTTGGCATTTGACCTTCTATTAATTGTGCAATAATGTCTACAGTACTCAACCAAAGCTGCGTTGAGCAAACCAGTAAACAAGGCAATAAAAGACGGGTCCAGGAAACAACACTAAACCGGAACGTGACAGGCGAGGAGGTAGAATGTGCTTGGTCTCCCATTGTGTATCAGGAACAAAGTGACTGGCAAGAAGATTGCGGTAGAAATGGATGTAAAACCGAGATCAGCAGCGTCCTCCCTCATTCCCTTAATGGGAGTATATTTCTGGTTCTGTCATCACGAACTGGAACTCGTTCCGGTGGGACTACTGCAGAGTGCCCTGTTAGGCACTAGCACGTACTGGGATCTCGGTGCGCTGGCTCTCGTCTGCCGTTAAGAGTTGGAAGACAAGGAGTGGAGTTGATCCTTTGTGTAACGGCAGTGATCTGCACAAGTGACACGGGAGATCACTGGCTGGTCCTCAGCCCAGAAGTCTGGACCGCTAGCAGTGGTTGTGTTGCTTTTCTGTGTCTAGCTTGTTTGGAAAGATGGATTGTCGTGTTTAGCCCTCCCCTACACAACTCCTTTGCCTAAAGCTGTAGTTCTTTGGCAGAAAAGCTGTTTCCCGTTGGCATTCGACCTGAGTTCTCTGACAACAGCTCAGGAAAAAAAGTAGAAGAATGCTGTTATCTTTGCTGTGTGTTGCAGAAAGCTGAGAGAGAAACGGTCCCTGTACGTGCCCATTCTGTCGGTGTTTTGCCAGGCTGTGTATACTTGCGGCATAGCTCGATAAGCAGACTGTAGTGAAGTGATCTGGGTTTATTACTAATACATTTCCTTGGCTAGAAACTTGGGAGGTAACGGACAGGGGTGCTGCCCCGTGTTAATTTGACAGTTGCATCTTTTGGAAGATCTACCGTGATTACCCCCAGCAGATGCAAATGCATGTGTGCAAATACGCTGTCGGTCTCAAAACAAAGTTACCTGACGCAAAACTAGTTGCCGTGCTCTAAAGGCCCATCAAGCCATTGAGAGAAAGGCGTTTAAAACCCTTTGTCTAATTTTAGAGCTGTATTTTCCTTGGAATTGTGAACATGTTGAAATAAGTAACAGAGAAATAGCTATTGTTGCATTGAAAATAATTTATTTTGGAGGATTATTAGTCCTTTTTTCCTCCTCATTAACCACATAGTTTAAAATTGTTAATACAGTAAATCTATTTTCCAAACCAACATAGCTTGCCAGAGGAATCTGAGGAGTTTAGTGTGATCTAGGGACTTCTACCTGAAAGGCATGAACAAAATAATTGTGAAAGAGAGCTATTATAAAATACCATAATACTCTTAGAAATAAACCAGTATTATAACCTTTTTTCTAATAAATATATAAGGAAAAAAGATTTTAATGATTGCTTTCTTATTTATTCATCTCTTGGTATTCTAACGTAGTTTGAATGATGGTATTAGTCTAGGGAGTTGAATATTTTAAAAATTGCAGCACTTTGAATTACTGATATCTGTGAATTACAATAAAAAAGGCTTGAAAAATGGTAGATAATGTAAATGAAGCAGTAAGTTCTGCTCCATTACTTCGTCTGAGCTAGGATAGGAAACTGTTTAGCTCAGTATCTGCTCCACTGTCATATGATTCATTGTTGTTTTGAGAGATCTTCAACTATCTTCGACAGTTATTGCAGGAATTCGTTAAGGACCAGAAGCAGCGAGGCATTTACACGCTCCTAATGATAAGCAGGAGAATTTTCTCATGGATGTTTTTTCTTCAGAAACATCTTAGCTGAGGTAGCTGAGCCTGACCCGTGTTTGAATTTTTTTCTGGCGCTGGTGCAAGGTAATTCACTTTTAGGTGGCTGGTTTGTAGTATTACCTTTCCATTAGTTAGACACGTGTTCGGTTAGATACGAGCCTTAGCTCTTACTGCGTAGGGACTAAACATACTCCTTTGTGTAGTGTTGTGGGTCTGGGTTTTCTTTGTCTTCATGATCCAAGATTCACCTTATTTCATTTCCCATAGGGGAAGAAAACGTTTTCTTTTGCTGGATTGCATTAGTTTGAAGTTTGTATCAGTCACATCTCGAATGATCGTTGACAGAAAGAGCGGTCGAGTGCTAGCAGGTTACCCCGAATCACTGTTAAACCACTGCTATAATTTATGATTGCCTGAATTGTGGAAGGGAAGGGGGTGGTTTGTACAAGGTACAAACCAGAGTGTCAGTGGTCTGGGTTTACAGGTGGTTACTGCTTATTTCACTTAAATCATGACCTTCCTACATAAAGGAAGAACTTGTGCTTAATCACTGCTGCATATAATTGTATATGTATTTATTTCAGTGTCTAAAGAATTCAGAAGTTACTCTCTAAAAGCAGATTCAGGAGCATAAGGCTTACTGAAATCGAATAGGAATCTTGAAACCAAGAGAGAGGCTCCTAACACGAGTGGTTTTTTGGAAATGCTTCTCTAGATCATTTTGAACAATAATTCAGTTAGTAAAGTTAGCTTTGTAATTCTCTTATGGTTTCATACAAATGTACATTTAAAGCAATATCTGACACTTTCTTTTCTCCATCCTCTTTTAAGAACGCAGTCAGTATTGCTTTCTGAGGGACTGCTCTGTGAACTTTCTAAATCCCCCGTCTTTTTGGAAGTGGTGTTTTGAGTCTACCACCTAACAGCTATAGGTGTTGAATACAGGTTAACCTTAGGATCTGAATTTACCATACGTAGCAACCTGTTTTCTAACTCTGCTATTTCCTTCATAAACATCATACTGTGGGCATTTTCTTGTTCAGGCATTACGAAAATCCTCACGTGTGTGTAAACACTGAGCTTAGAATACTTTGGCTGGCAACTGTCTGCACTCTGGATATTCTCCAGATGACAGCATTAAGGAGTTTTTGATCAAGTTCATTTCCATAGCGTTGTGGCATTTAAAAGATATCAAGTCCCCAAATTGCTGTGAGATTAGTACATGTTATTATCTCTTTATTACAGAAGGAGAAGCCAGAAAATTGAACAGCCTGACTGATGAGCCAGGAGAGGGAGAATACCAGAGCTAGGGTCTGAATTCCTATTTCTCAAATCCCAAATCATTGCCTCCATTACTGGGCCGTCTTTATTCCTACTCTCCCTCTAATCCAATACCTTTCATTGTTAATGATTTTTACATTTAACAAGTGAGAAAGAACGTGTAATTTCATGCTCTCTCCTGTTGCATAAAAAATTGAAAATTTTCCTCAAGAAAATCATGCAATTATTAGGAAAGTCCTATCAGCACAGCTCAAAGCTAATTGAAATTTAACAGTTCTCATGGTGATCTGGGTCATGTCAAGGGTGTTAGCATTCTTTAATAATGATATACACTTGATCCTTCTTTCTTTTCCTTTGAAGAGCTTACAGACTTGTGTAACTATTCCTGATAATGCTAATTTTGCCAAGTGGAGGTACCGTCATTGCAAGCCCTTGGGTAGTTCAGTATAGCAAATGCTGGTAACTGCAGCAGTGATATTCTGGGCTTTGGGGTGTGTTAGCAGTGCGCGGTTCCCGCAGGACTCGTTTCTGTGTTGCTGTGATTCTGCTACTGTGTGTTAGTTGGTGTGTTGCTCCGTCTTTAGCGCAGTCGCTGCCTGAGCGTGGCTGGTTTGGGCAGGGCTGGCTTGGAGTGCCGGAGCCACGAGCTGGCAGCCGTGCCTGCACACAGAACTTTGCAATAAAGCCTTGGTAAGTCAGACCTGTGTTCAGTGGGGAGTCGCTCTGTCCCTGCACAGGATGTGTTCATAGTTGATCTAATGCCACAATATTTGGCTTTTTGTGCATCGTGTGCCAGTTCCGAGAGCCCGTAGAGCTGCGTCTGGACGCAGCCCTGAGCGCAGGTCTGAGAACCGGCTGGTATTTCACTGGGGGAGTATCTTTAGTGCCCCTGGTTTGGATTTTAATAACTGGATTAGATGTGGGAAACATTTAATTTCTGTTCTCTTTTTCCGTTACATGGGAGTTTAGTTACTGGCTTGACAAGTCTGTGTTGCAACGTTTTATTCCTGCGTAGCTCATAAACAACCAAGGAACAACATCCTCTCGGAGAATTTTTACTGATCCTGCAAGATATAGTAGAAATCTTTATAACTGATGGCTTGTTACATTAAACCCATAAAACTGCTGCTTCACTGTGAAGTTTCTGCCTCCTTCATCTGCACCCCATAGGAACAAAATTTTATGAGCACATCTGGAAAAGAGAGAAGTGGTGCAACAGAAATGCTGGAGGAGTGGTGGCTTTGTAATTTTTTTTTTCTCGAGGGATATTTTGCACAGCTAAATAACCCAGTTAAAAAAAAAATTTGGTCTATACGGAGAAAAGACAGATCTGAAATACTTCAGATTCATCTGAAATTATGGTTTTTATCAAGACCAAGCTGTTGTGTGCTACTGATTTTTAGAAATGCACAGTCTGCAAGTAGTAAAAGTTGTAGAGCCAAAATAATTTGGGGTGGTTTTCTGTCTTTTTTTATATGCCGGGTTAGCAAATTGAAGTACAAATCAATTGCTTGGCCACTCAAATTCCTTTAAACTGGATAGAAAATTTCAGCGTGAGTTACGGTTTCCAAATGTTTGTGTTTTCTGATTCTGAGTATTAGCCTACCTGCAACAGGGCTTATTTTGTCTGACAAGCTTTTCTGCAACTTGATCACCAGTAGTCCAACAGGCAGCTAGAAAGAAAAGCAATTCTACAGGAGGCAGAATCATCAGCGATGACTCTAGCAGCAAAAATGTGAAATATAATTATGCAGAAACCACTTGCAAATAGCAACATCTAGCAATGTCTACACAGGGTCAAATGTGAAGGTACAAGAGCTGTGACAAAGTGATAGCGCTCCCATCTCTTTGCGGCTGGTTATATTCTCCTACGTGTGCTGATGCACACTTCCAGAGATGATCAGGTTTACTACCGAAACAGTGGGAATACGCAGACGACAGGAGCTGAAAGGATCAGGGCAGAATCCGTTCCGTAGGTGTGGCTTTGTCATTCAAGGTAGCAATTCTGAATACATGAATTGTGGGGCTTCAAATAATATTCATCTGGAAATAGTCTAGGTCTTGGCGACTGGTGAACACGCTAATAAAACTGAAACGCAAAAGTTTCACGAGTGATTTTATGGCAGATCAATATGGTTTCTTATTACTGACTCAGGAGTGGGATTTAAGGGATGTGGTTAGGACGATGTAGATTGACAACCTACAGGTGTGCTTACAACAACGCACTCCATGATTATTTAATACATTGTAAGAAAAAAATTGTTCTTTCTCACTTGATGTTTAAGTACCACAGAAAATCTGCGTTTGCATAACTTGATGAATATCATTACAGTTAGAATTTTAATGGTGCTTTGTTGTGTCCTAAAGGTGGGGGGGGGGGCAGTAAAATTCTTAACTTGTAAAGCAGCTCTGAAGTTCACTTGTTAAAAAAATGCTAGAAGTATTTTGTGCCGTGTGATGCGCAGTTAAAAAATGACATAGGATGGTTCTTCGTAGGTTTAGAGATATTTGTATCATGTTCTGGTTGTTCCTAAAAGCCACTTTGATGTAAGATCATGCAACTCTTTCCTGATTCATATTCTTGAAGAAAATGGCCCATATTTAAGTTGTGGTTGTGTCCACAACGTGATCCCTCAATGCCAATAAATTACTTCCTTGGGACTACTGGCCCCAAATGACGGTTTTTGTTAAAAAGATTCCTGACTAATGCTCCTCTGTGTTATCTGAGGACAGCCTCCATAGTTCCTTGAGAGACCTTTGTTATTGTTCAAAGTGGTCTGAAAAAGTGCAGAATTTATCACCCATGCTGCTTTGTCTCCACCCAGTGTGAAGATACCAGTAACAATCTGCTCCAGGCTCACTTCCCTCCCTCTTCTTTCTGTTCCATCCCACTTCTCCTCCTCATGAGATGTTTCCCCAGCTTCCCTCAGGTCTGAGGATGAAGTCCTACATGGATTTATGCTTTATTACTGGTGGTGATAACGTTTCTTTCTTATGTACTTCTGGGCTTGATATTGGAGGAGAGAAAAACAGCATAACCTTCTCATTGCTTATAGCGCAGCATAAAATATACAAGTCTTAAATTGTATGGAAAGGCCACTTGAAAACATTCTAACCTGAAAATAAGCCTATAATTCCCTGGACTAATGTTCTCTGCAGTAAAGTCAGGAAAGATCTCATACAAAGATCCATTCTTTATGGGGGGAAGTAAACTGCTTGAACTGAAGTGTCAGTGGAAGACCTGGAAAAAGGTTGAACTGGAAGGCAAAAAACATTTGCTGAAGTCACAATTATTCAAGAGAAGTCACATGGAATTGCAGAAAGATTTCAAGGTATTGGGTCAGTGGCATATGCAATAGCTGCTGGTAAAAGGGCATGTAGTGCAGATAGCAAATATAGGTTATACTGAGAAAAGAGGAGTTGGGTTTGTTGTGAAGGTAAGGAGGTCAGTGGGAAAATGCAGCCAGAACCAGAAAAGAGCAGTAACCTTAGACATGCTTTGGTAGCAGAGCCTAGAGATGAGAGTCTTCCTCTCTTCACAGAGAGGAGAAGTGATGGAGGAATTTCAAGTGCACATGCAGTGAACCAGGAGGCTTAAGTATACTGATGGCAGATCCACGAGTGTTTCACTGGTATGAAGAAATGGTGAATTTTTACAGTGAAGGGGCTTTGTGGGTAGAAGTCCATGGGAATCTATACTATTCAATACAAAATAATGACATAAGGTTCTGTTGAGACAGGATTATTTTGAACAGATAGAACTAAGACTGACTGGGAAAGTGCAGAAAGCTGAAGGATTAAGTGACAGAATAAAATTCACTTTGAGAATTTCATAATAGATGGAAATCTGTTCTCGAGGAGGGAGTATTTGACTATTATTGCTCAGAAGCCTTTCTTGGAAGCATCAGATGGAGTTCTCAGAAGCATTAGTTCAATACTTGACAGCTGTCAAAAAAAGCAAAGTGAATATTTAGCAATTTTCAAGAAAGGCATTCAGTACAGAGACTTATAGATGGGATCTGCTGGGACTCGCATTGGTCTGACATGAGCTTGCTGGAAACAGCCCTGGTTCCCCTGTGTCTCAAAAAGGTGCTGCCCAGGGTATGATGGAGGGAATGGTCAGAGGTGTGGAACAGCTTCTACCTAGGGAAGGCATTAAATACGTGCTAGAGAGAGGTCTTTACCTTAGAGAAGAGTTGACAGGCCAGTGAAACGGGAGAAAAGTGATAGATTTAAGTTGTTATGGTATTGATTTGAATATTGATATTATGATGATATGACTCATAAGGCAAGGATTATGGACTCAATAAAATGATCAAGCAATGACTCATTAAAAGAATGGGGGTTTCATGCTATCTAATGCCATTCTCCAAAGTTTTGCCACTGGATTTTAGGTGTGAAAAACATTAGTTAAGAATAATTGTGTAACTTAATGTGCAGTATTTCCTTACACAACCAAGCGCAGGATGTCCCTCTTTGCAAATTACTGTGGGAAAGACGTACGCTTGTATTCTTTCATCAACATCTGATACCGACCATGGTTGGATAGCGGGTGTTACGTTAAATGATACAATCCAGTAGAACAGCCCTTTTGTTCATACAGGTATTTTGCCAGATGTGAATCTTAATGGTTATTTATTAGGACAGCTGGAAAAGGGAGACTGCTTCGTCAGCTGTCCCCAGTGTTTTCAGTACACCACCTCCTTGTTAGTCCTGGCTTCCACCTACGATTGTCCCGAAACGTTGGGCTGCAGTTTCCCTAACAGACACTCTGTGGAAGGGTTTAGCAACTGTTTGATAGAAGACTGATGTCTAGTAGGCTGATTCAAGCAGAATAGGAAGGTATTAGCTCATTATTTGGGTATTTTGGGTCAATAATGCTAGACACCCCTACAGCTGTCATGCAGACTTTGAAACACTCTTGTAGCACCGTGAAGATAGCTCAACCTGTAACGTAATGTGCAGATTTTTTCTGTCTTACGTGACTATGCACTATATTTTCCACCTTTTATTTGAAAAACATAGGTTGTTATATTCAAAGTTTTTTACATCAGTTGTGAACTTTGCACCTCTGTTCATCCAAACAGCTTTTGAAAACAGCAGCTCTCGTTCCCTCACACCCATTGGCCCAGGATCTCACCTGCCCTGTTTGTAAAATGAAGGTATGGTCGGATTTATAAAGATTCAGAAAGCTCTTAACTGGAATGAAGAGTCTTTTTGACTAAGGATTGCTGAATCCTTGGGAGGATTTACTTATCCATCATTCTGCTCTGTGTGCGTGGTACGCGCACGTGAATGGTTTCAGTTTTAGTAAAACCACGCGTGAGCGCACACATCCTCAGGCTGGCTGCTCTCTGGGGACTGGTGGCTTGAGAAAGCTTTACTAAAACCTGACTTTGTGCCTCTCTGGAAGTGATTTCTTTAAAGGTGTGTGATGAGCTAGGTGAGGATGTCTGTGCTGCCGCTTTTGAGAAATGCGAAACGTTTTCTCTGATAGTGTTAATGGAGGATTAGAAAATTTGTCACGTGTGTCCCCTTCTCTGAGAGGTTCAGGCTTCTCTTCCAAGGCTGCTGGCCTGCAATGAGTTAAGCATGGAAAGTTCAGCCTAAAAGTCATCTGTTTCTGAATCTTGCCAACGCTTGCAACTGTCTAGGAAAAACTGTCAGCTTAGAGCTGTATTAGCAATTGTGTGATAGGAAAAAGAAGAGGTGATTATGGCATCTCTTTGTACGATTTCTGAAGTACCTAGTTCTGGGTAGCAGCTACATTTTCATAGTTAGGGAAAAGATTGCTTTCAGTTTCAGAAAGACTGAAAATGCGCAGTAGTAATGAAATAGGTGTTTGTTTTGGGAGTGGTGTATTTCGTCCGACCTCTGATGTTTGGCATCAGGAATGTATTGCATTGATTTAGCTCTTTGTTATCTTATACAGAAATTGTAGTGTATCTATGAATATGTAATAGGAAATTTAAATATACGAATCAACATTTTTGATATTCACTGGCTTTTAACATGTATTTGTTAAATTATGAGGAAAGAAGATTATTTAATTCATTTCAAGTGGCAGGAGCTTTTGTTGAAAGCCGTTTTCTATTGAATTGAATCTGTTCGCGTTATTTCAGATTCCAAAATGTTTTATTAAGATTTTAAGAGTGCCTTGCAAAAATGCGGCGTGTTTTAAATTCAAAACACGCACTACAGTCTCTAAATTTGGGTCACCTTTTATATAAAACTACCTTTGAAAGCATCTAATTTGACTTTTCATATATTTTTTCTTTTTTCAGTTTCTGCTGTAAACTTAAAACTCGCTTTGACATACTCTTAAATTTGTTCTCAGTGTTTGTTGTTATGAACTGCAATGGCTAAACATTGAATCAGCCTAATATTAACACCTAAAAAAATCAAGAAATCCTTCTGAGTTTTTATTGATTTAAGAAACATGTTTCAGTTCTGTATAGATTTTTTAAAAACATGCCACAAAGGGTTTGAGAATGTTATCCCAGGTTTGCATCCGTTCAATATCTGCATGGGGATGGACTGACTTATCTTTTTAATCTCCAGCTGAAATCAGCCCATTCTCTCTTATATGCCCACAGTACGTTGTGGGACGGAGAGGGCTGACACTGGTTGGTGGATATAAGTTAATATCATAACATGATCAATGATAAACGATAAATATCATTAATACGGTAAAAAAAAAAAAGCAGTAAACTAAACATTGTGACACTTAATATCAGCATTCCTAAATTCAACTGAATACACGAGAAAGTTGTTTTTAATTAATTTTTGAAGTAGTTTTGGCATGTTGATATAATGGAGAAAAACTGGAGGGGAAAAAACCCGTTTACCATAAGAATTCAGGAGCAAAAAGCAAATGAAATAAAGATAATTGCATCGTTATTATTGTATTTGAACGCAGCTTATTAGCCAAGTTTACTATTTTGTGAAAAGCCTTATTAATGATTCCGAACTAAGCAGCCTTTGCAATGTTGATATTATCTGTGATGCGTTATTGAATCAACAGAAATAAACCTGCTGTCGTTAGCCTAATTTAGAGATCATGGAGCATAATGACTGTTTTACCTAGAAATAAGCTGCAGCGAGCAAAAACCTAGGGAAATAAGTGAGGCGGGGTAGCAAGGGAGCGACTCACCGGAGTGGGAAGTCAAGTGGAAGAAATGCAAAGGTGTATTAGGAGGAAAATGCCCGAGATGCCGTTTGTCAGTGCTGCCAGTACATCTGAGGGCAAACCGCTGCTCCCGGAGTAGCTAATGGCGATACTGCTGCTTGGATTTTTTTTCTTTTAACTACGCGGCTTTGCCAGTACGTCTGTCTGGTGTGAACGCTGGGTCTTCGTGGCAGCCTTTGCCAGCGGTTATGGCTGCATCTGTGCCGTGGGAAGTTCTCTGCAGATGGGCTGGAGGAGCTCACCGGGAGCCAGCCCACAGCGGTTTGGCTGGGAAAACGGCTTTTAGGGGAGCAACCTGGGGCTAGAACTAACTGCCTGTAAGGTTAGAGAACTGCTTCTGGCACCAGCTGGGGGCGGGGAAGAGAGAGGGAAGGACTAACTTCCTTCAGTTAACTTCCCGAAGGATCTGGTCACCTGTAGTTGAGTAGCAACTATTTTGAATGTCAAGTTATCCGATTAACCTCTGATTAAAATACTTTCCTCTGTATAACCAGAACTGTTACTGAAATTTAGAAAAACATACTAATGTAGAAGATATTTAAAACCTATTTCTGCCAGTCTCGTTAGGGACAGATGTTTTTGCAACTAAATCTGTTTGTCAGGAGAAAATAAGGGCCACAGGCATCCTCTCCTAGTTGTATGCAGGAAGCTATCCTCATGCATCGTGTTTTCCCCGTTAGCTGTAAAAAGAAGGAAGATGCAGTTTGTGTGTGTGTTCCTTCGTTTTGGTTTGGTGTTTTTATGGTATCAATGTAAAATTAGTGAAAAGAGTTCTTTCTGGCCACAGGAAACCAAATATTGTATTACAGCAGAGAAAATTTGAGTTAAATTTAATATCTGTGACTTCATAGTTCATTAATAAATTCACTTGTATTTTGAATTATATTATTTTCAATATCTGCAAGAGAAGGAATTGCTAACTGGAAGATCCTCTGAATAATATGTAAGGAGGAGTCCTTTGTACTATTTAAACAGGTAAAAAAACCAACCCAAAACCCAAACAGAAACATAAACTTGTACCATTTCTTGTTTCCATTGTCGTGTCTTTCTCTCCGAAGTTAAAAACTTAAGAAGAGAAAATCAAAACAGGCACTCTGAGCATCCCAGCAACCAGTCAGAAATGGTTTTAAAGAAACTTGGGTTATGATGAATGTTCACCTTAGGGTGAGTCTGTGGTGAAGAACTATTTCAGAGTGCGTGTGGACTGTGTGCTCATCCCATGCCAAGTGCACGTGCTTCGAGATCCTTCCACTTCATGTCCACATTCCTGTCGTGTATATTCTTAGATCAGAAGGAAACTGTAAAGGAAGCGATTCATTGTGGTAAATGTCTTTCCCATACTTCTTGTTAGGTTATATTTTCTTAGGGTTTTTAATGGACTTTTTCTGGAGTTCATTTAGAAAGTCCGCTTGATGTTTCCACATGAAAAGCGCTATGCACGTAGCATGCAGAAAAGCACGTGCTCTCCACCTGCAGCTGCCAGTGGCTAATCATAAGCTAAAGTTTTTATCTGTTTAATGAGAGCGGATTACCCGTTGTTGAGCCAGGAGCGTTGTGTAGAAGGGCTGAACAGAAGATGTGGTATTAGTGCCGAACATGGCGGGGGCACGGGAGCAGCGAAGGTTCAAAGCTGGGGTTACCAGCAGTGGGGGAATGTTAGTTAACTAAGGAGAGCAAATCCACAGCAAACAGATCTGGTTAGAATTTTTCAGTGCGTCTTTGCAGATCTTCAGGGCACTTGAAAATGAATTCTGCACAAGAAATATGTTGCTTTTCAGCCAACAGTGATAGACAGTGACTCGCTGTCTCTGTACGGTAAAAAATGGGTTTCCACTTCACGCAGCCGTAGTTGCATTCTGGACAAAGAGGCTGCGCACTGTTAATCTTGCAGCGAAGTCTGCGGCACCGATATTGATCCAGCGCTAAATTGGGCCCGTGCTGCAGCAGCTCAAAGATGCTGCTGCAAAGCCATCTCTGAGAAAAATGCATGAGAAGTTATTAACTTCCTGTAATTTTACGAAAAACTAATCAAAAAGGACAAAAAGCCAGGTTATTTGATACTACAATTTACTGTTTAAGTAGACTGTAATTTATAACAGCAGGTACTAACCTGAGGGTTAAGGATCATGGACTGTATTTTTTACTTTTCCTGCCTGTCTGTTTCCTTGGGCATTTCTTTCCTTTTCCTGCGACTTTGTTTTCTATTTCTATCTGTTAAGATAATGGTTAAGCGAAGTTAATGCTTAGCTTCCTCTTGTAAGGTGCATTGATTTAGAGATACGAGAAATCGCTTAACCCCCCTCTGTTATGTAATGATCCTACATTTGAATTCATACATCTAAATTTTTATTTTTATACTGAAATTTTAATAAAAAATCTTGTGTACCTTTCTTAGTAAAATTAATTCAAGCTTTCATAATGCAAAGAGAATCCTAATATTTTGTATATAATGACTTCAGTTATTCGGCTAAAATGCAACGTCAGTACTTGCATCTCTAGTTCCTGCTGTATTATCAACAGCCATACCACCAGAATTGTTATTGTGTCTCTACTGTCAGGGAGCTCATTAACCACAACATTAACAGCACTGGCCTTATTTTGCCTTCTGTTTTTATTTAGCTTATCTAGTTTGTTCAACCATTATTGTACTTTATCCCTTATAGTTATCTCAATGTATGTTAACTGAGAGGTTTTCTTTGACAAAGTTGTAAAATTTTTTAAAGAAATTTAGGATTACTCTGGCAAATCCAACCCTCGGATTATTATTTTTTTAATATATTCTTCCACATAAAGACAGTAGCTTGAAACAAATCCTGGAAATGTAAAATCATTCAGGACTTCTTCATCTGAACTGTTCCATATGGCGAGTTGGTGAATCTGTTTCCTATTCCAATTTTTGTTTATACTAATGTGCAATGAGACTATTGTATAATTTGATAAATTATTTCAGTATTTACCTGATGGCAAAGCAGTGCAACTACAAAAAAATCAACACATTCCCAGGTGCTTAGTACTAGTTTTTTTCAAAAAATGTGTGGTTTGCAACCAGAATTCATTCGAGACATTGAGTGGCCCTGGTGCTGACATCATTTTCCTTGCATTGAAACCAAAACCTCCTTAGATCCAGGCAATTTTGTTCCTCTTAGTACTCATAATTTCTTGATTGTCCCCCCAAACCTCTCCCTTAAAGGCTATAAACCCTTTTCAGCAGTTAAATAATTTCTGGTGAGTCAGCTCGTGGTTCTTAGCCTGCAGCACTGACCAAGCGTTGTCCTCTGTGTCGTATTCTCTGTGTAAGCCTAGAGTGAGGCACGGGCTCGTGAGAGCTGAACTGAGTTCCGTTGAGGTGGGTGTCTGAAGCGTTGAGATGTTAGTAATTTCAGGTCAAGTGATAACAATTCCATAGTGTTACACAGACAGATGTGGTGATTTGAACCGAGTTTGTCATTTTAATGGCTTTGATGTTGCTTATGCTTTTGCATAGAAGGTAAAACCCAGTGATTCGGTTGATATCGTTGCATGTGTCTGGATACCAGTTGTGCAAAGCAGTTTTCTTTCTGGGAAAGTTTAACTTCTATACACGTGCATGTGGCAGAATCATAACTTTCAAAATGTACCAGAGAGGAAATACTGCACAGAGTTCCTAAGAAACCTTTTTGAAGTCAGTTAATATTTCATAGACTTTATTTACAATATATGTAATAGAATTTTGCATAATTCAAATGTATGTTATTTGATCCTGCAGCATTTATTGAACTAGGAGTTCTTATAAAATGCACAAACACATCAAACTAATTGGTTTAATTTTCATTTTTAAATTCCCATTCTCTCGTGTTTCCTGCTACTAAGTGGGGGGCTTTCTTGAGGGTGAAGACCATTCATCCAGACAGACAGGCTAGAATTTTGCTAGTGCTTTTCATTACTTTGACATTTTTTTCCTGGTTATATTTGGTCCTCGTTTGTCTGATTCTGTTGGGGAGGTTGTTCGTGCTGCAAAGGGAGCCTGTAACAAACTCATCTATCAAGGCAGCAAACTAAGCCTGTAATAACTGAAATGTAACTTGAGATTTTTTTTTTTGCAGCCTGTTCAATTTTTTTTTATTTCAGACTTTTCCTTGTTTAGTTAATGACATGTAGTCATTACAGTAGGCTGTGGAAACAAGTATTGTAAATAGGCACAGTATTCACAAGTCCTCGTTATTGTCTGTAAAAGAAAAAATACCTGCCAATGACTCCTGCCTGCTCAAACTCTGCTCAAACCATTGGCACGTTGATGTTAGGACAAGAGACTGGTAGGACAACAAGCAACCTCAGAAAAACTCCGGACGTGAGCTTAGATGGAAGCTTGCGTTGATTCACCAGCCCCAGCTGATGAGCTGCTGCTGTCAGAAGTTCTGGGGCTCTGATTTGTGTCCGAGGGGTTTGTGTGGTGGATTCATCCCTGCCTGCCAGAGACATTTCCTAAATGTCACTGGTTTATTTCACATCACGGCCAGTCTCCCTCGCTCAGCCAGCTTGTGTGTCACGGTGTATCTATATGCTGTTGTGGGCATTAAGGAAGCAAAAACTAAATGAAAAATGCATTTGTCGTTTCTTGTTGCATGGAAGACGTTTAAGAGTTCCGTTGCACCGAACAGGAGTAGCAGAATTAGCACTGGTGTGTCAGCGGTCCTTCTTGTTATGTAGAATTCTGCAATATGCCATTTCCAAGTATGTCTTTCATTCCGTGATGGTATAGGGACAGTGACAAAGTGCTCTTGTTTAATGCATGACTTCCAGACCTACGTTGTGGGCGTTTAACCACTTCCACAGACCTCCGACTCAGCAGCAGTCTGTGGGTTTGCCTAGGTGTGCGTGCAAACGGTAGAAGAGAGGGCCCACCACCGAAGCCTGCGTTGTACTGGGGTCACCTCCACCCCTCACTGTGAAGTGGTTCAGTGAGGGGGGTGATTCAGCAGTTCTTTGCCTGTGTGTTTAACGAAGAATAGGCTTTAGATGTGACCTCTGCTCGTGTCATTAGAATCACGATTTAAAGAAATGGAATGGTGTTTTCTGTAATACTAATAAGCAAGTGCAGCTGAGGATCGTGAGGTTTAGGAGGGATCACAAAAACTGTATATTAGAATGTAAAGGGTAGACACCAAGTTGAACATGGAGCCACCAATGTGCCTTTGTGGCAAAGAAGCTTAATGGTGTCCCAGGCTGCATGAGGAGGAGTGGTGCCAACAGGTCGAGGGAAGTGATCCTTCTCTCCGCTCGGCACCAGGGAGGCTGCACCTGGAGTTCAGGGTCCAGTTCTGGCCTCTCCAGTACAAGAGAGATGTGGAGCTACTGGAGAGCCCAACAAAGGGCCACAAAGATGCATAAAGTGGAGCATCTCTCCTGTGAGAAAAGACTGAGAGCTGGGACCTGAAGGCAGGGTACAAAGAGGATGGAGTCAGGCTTTTTACAGTGGTGTCCAGTGAACAGAACAAGGGATGGTGGGCACAAGCAGAAACGCAGAAGGTTTGCTCTGAACATGAGGAAACATCTTTTCACTGCGAGCGTGACTGAGTACTGACTAATGGTTACCCAGGGAAGTTCTGGGGTCTCCTACCTGGGAGCTATTCAGAAGCTGTGTGGACAGGGTCCTGGGCAGCCAGCTCTAGATGGCTCTCCTTGAGCAGGTAGGTTGGACCAGATGACCTCCAGAGGTCCTTTCCATCCTCAAGCCAGTCTGTGATTCTGTGATTTAACAATACAGCAGTGACAGTATTACAGGTTAATGTGCAGCGTTCAGGTAATTCACTTTTTAAGGTCTGATGCCTTTTCTTGCATAATCATTAAATATTTGAACAGAAATGCAAGAAAAGGAAAGGAGAGAAAATTCTTTTACAGAGGGTAGGGAATGACTTAATTAAATTAGCTAATAGCTATAACCCTCATTTGCATCAGCAACTGCCCTTCCCAGTGAGATCTCTTAGCATTCCACACTCTAAAATGTTGTAAAGGGTAGGTAAAGCCTGTACCTCAACAGTTGCAAACTGTAATCTTTTCCTTGTGTGAAGGATGACCTTTGAATTTAAATAAGGAAATACCCTAAAACAGACAACAAATGCAATGCAAACTTCCTAACAGTAAGCATCACTTAGTACCTGGGAGAGATCTCCATTGCTGGGGGTCTTACAAAGAAAGATAAAATTACAAAAATAGCCCAGCTCTATCCAGGGCAGCAGAAATAAAACTTGAACCTGTCTTGGAGCAATAGAGTGGAGCAGTGAAATCTCAAGGTGCCATCTGCCCTTATTTAAGGACTTCTCTAAAGACGCGGTTTGGGATTCCGTTGGAAATGTACCTTGTCAGCTGAACGTATGGAAAAGATAGCAGTGCTCCCATGCAGAACCGAGTGAGCGCTGGATTGTTGTAAAGCAACATACTGTTACCTAAAAAACCCCAAACCCCCCCACCCGAATAAAAGTTTGTGCACTCTAGTCTAGCGTAGCCAAACTGATTAGTTCTTTGTGTTTCCATCCACCTACGCTCCTTGTGAGCAACACTTATCTGAAAAAGAATTTTCACGCTGCTGCTATCCTTGCTGTGCTAATCACCTGTATCTGAAAATACATCTTCAGAATTGTTTTATTGTGACAGGTCAACAGATAAAAGCTGGATACCAGGGGGTAAATGGCACTGACTAATAGGATTGCTTTCTGTAACCTAAGCAATATCCCAGAAAAAAACCTTGGTTCATCACTGGTGTTGGGTTTGAAAATGTTACTGGAAGATGAAGTCCTATACTTTGTTGCTGGAGGTGAGATTTTTGTCTTAGATTCTGGTTTTCCTGTTTCTCAGTTAATTTATGTGATAATTGCCACCACAGTCGACTGACCAAATCTGTAATGATAAAACTATAGGAACCTGGGCACCATGGTGAGACAGAGCTATTAGTGCCTTTATGTGAGAGAGACAGAGGCAGAGCTTTGCCTTCTAATGCTGTTCTTTGTCACATAGCACAGAGGTACGCAATGGGAATGCAAGTATCACAAAACGCTTTCTGCTCCTCGGTTCGAGGTGCTGGATGCTTTTTGCACCAGTGTGTAGCCGTTCTGTACTACTGACTTCACCAGTTCCTCATCTCCACTCTTGCAGTGTCACGTAGTCTGAATGGGAGGTCAAAGCCTTGCCAAACGGTGCTGTTCTGGTGCAAGAACATAGCAGACCTTCATGGGCGCTTGGAGGTCTGCAGTACGCTGAGGTGTGGTGATGTGCACGAACGGCAGAGCTGGCCATGCTTCTGTCTTTTTCATGCTCGATGGCTTATGGTGTTACAGTGCTGGGCTATTTATTGTCTGTAAAAGGTGATTTCCCAAGCTGAACTTAAATTACTGAATTATTAATGTGTTTTAAGCATGCATTAATGGCTTGGATGTGAATGTCTATATTTAGCATAACCGCTAATAATCTGGGCCTGCTTAGGAAAGAGAACGGTCAATTATTTTTCCCACTATCTCATGTTTGTTTCAATACAAACATGATTTATAACAATTGGCTTTATTGAAATACATTTTCTTTGGTAAATTTAGTAGAGAACAGAATGTGTCTATTAATTTCTATGACCTAAGGATGACTTGAATCAAAATGTTGTCCTTGCTAATAGTTAAATGCCTGCACATCAGGGAAAAAAAAAACCCACAACCCCCAAAACACTGAGTCATTGGTTGATTCAGAACAGCAATCTCACAGCTTGAACAAAAACATTCTTCACTGCAGAGCCTGCACATGTAAAGTGTCCAGAATTTCCTGGTACTTTCTACTGAAGCTTAAATACCAGTCTTGGTAGTAAAATCCTGCAATACGTATGAATATGAAAATAATACCCTGTTCACTGTCAGCTGGATCAGGTAGTTCGCCTGACTGGAACGGAATCCTTTCTTGTGAAGTGAACCTTTGTTTGCATCCTCTTGCCCTGTTGTGGCTGACTGGGCCGCTGGGGGACCACCAACTCCAAAATGCAGGAGTACCAAGGCAGTGCTGAGGAGAGCACAGGAACGGGCAGCCCTGCTGGCTGGGGAACTCTGTCCAAGACACGCCGTTTGGGTCTCAGCCTAGCATCGGGAACAAAGCTGCTGCATCCTCTCTCCCCATTTCTAGAGCCTCTTCTGTTTAAAAAAAGAAAAGCTGCCACCAACAAAGATGACCTTGAAGTCATTTTACGCAGCAGTCAAGGACTCAAATTGATGCCCAGAGCTTGTATCAACTTCAGTTCCCTTCTAAAACCGCCAATACTCTTACGGCAGCTAGCCGGTGGTAGCCAGGGTTTCAGAAGCAGAGTGCCAGAGAGCGGCGTGCACAGCGCACCGGCGGGGAAGGCTCTCCTGAAGAGACTGCGCGAGACCAGTCATGTGTTTGGCATCGGTTTGTGTTGTAGATGCCAGAAGCCTTTCTGTGACAACAAGGCGTGAAATGTACCTCCAGCCTGCCATCCTGTCTGTGTTTACTCAGTGTGGTAGGGAGGCAGCCAGTTAACTACCACAAAGTGATTTCCAACCAGCCTAACGTTCGGGATGTATCATCTCAGAGCACTCTGATGTCTCGACCGTAAAAGAAATGGTACAGTTGCATCCTTTTTATTAAACTTGTGATACATAGCTCCCATTGTCCTCCTCCTACCACAAAAGGAACAAGTGAAGTGTAGTCTGAAAGAAGAGACGTGCACTGGGTACCTCAGGAAAGCGTTGTAGGAAGGAGCTGTTTCTGCGACTCTCTTCCTGTTCTCACTGCGCGTGGATACTTTTAACCTTCTGAAAAAGCACCAAAGCCTTGAAGGATGAAACAAAGGAGGAGGGAGGGGATAAGCTAATAGTGTTAGAGCTGACTTTTTCCTGAGGCTGTTTTCACACTTCCTCAGGCAATACGATTTTAAAAAACCCAGCAGTTTCGAAGACGAAGCCCACTTTTTCAGTCTGGTAAGACAAAACTAGACAGGCCTAGAAATCTTTATTTCTCTGCAAAGTCAGTGGTTCACATCTCATGCTCCTGGATTAAAGTAGCAATTGATCTTTGCTTTCAGAGGAAGAATTTTTACAGCTCTGATTGTCAGACATGAGTTAATTCAGTTCTTTTTCCTGCTCAACGAGTGGTGTTTGTTTGCTGTGGTATCTTTTCAGGCTTACACTGAAATGTCCCGTAATTCTGCTCTGAAGTTACTCTCCCAAGAGAGTACTCCACATCACTATGAAAACATACCTCAAGTACGTTTCAGCTATGTAGGCACTAATCTAATACTTATCTTTTGAATTTGCAAGGTAATCTATTTCTTCTCTCGGTATTGGCTTTAGACTTATTTTTGAAAAGAGTGTAAAAGAAAAAGGAGATAGGAGAGAGGGCTTGGCTAAGTTGAAGCTGAGAGAACACGAAGGATTCTTTCCTCCTCTTTGTCTTCAGAGGCATACATAAGTAATCCTCTGGCAGGAGGGACGCCAGGAAAATGCAGAAATACGTATGTAATGACCTTTGCTACTAAGATTAACGTGCACCTCCTGCACCTGTTCGGAAACGGTCGTGCGTTCTTCTGCCTGACTTCAGAAAAACCGGGTAATTACTGCGTGCCTTCAATGAAGGTCAGCTCAGCATTAGTAGTGCATTAAATTATTTGTCGTGCCGAATGTTGCTCCTGGTCACCAGAATTGCTAAATTCCAGCACAGAGCAGAGGAAGCAAATCTAGTGCTTGTGCTCTGGCTGCTGGAGAAATCTGTGTGCTGAGTTGTTAGGTCACACAGCGGGGAAGAGCCCTCGTGCCCAGCACAGAAAACCCTTGCACAGGGATCGCTTAGAGGTGGTTTGCTCAGGAACGTGCCGCCTGCTCTCATTTTTAGACACCTATATAACAGCATAATTGTCCTCTCCAGGCCCTGGCACATTAGTTTGTGTTGGAAAGGATTTCCCCTGTACTGTCACACCATTTGCACCAGCTACAGAGAGGACCTGTGTCTTTTTATTATAATTGTAAGTGGTGGTAAAAGCTTGAGAAATTATGACTTGGACAGCCCCACGTTTACGGCACTTGGTGAACCAAACCCCGTTAGGACATGTGCAGTTAAAAAGGACGGTGAGTACTGCAGCTTGTTCCGACGGTGAACCACTCTGCGTCAGGCTCTGTTGCAAGGGAGAGGCAGCAGCGTGTTCCTGGAGAGTGGGACCTGCGCGTCCCGTCGGAGGGTCCCCCCTTGCTCGACCCTGAGTTGTGGTAACTGGGTCTTAACTGTTTCTCCTTCAGCGGGGGGTGTTACAGGTACCACACAACTTGAGGTGCAGACACAGTAGTGTCTTTTTCCTCTCCGGATGAGGTGTGTAGGATCTCTCCGCTGTAGTTCTTCTAGTACCCGAGTAGGACTTGTATTTCCGTCAGGCCTCGTGACTTGGGGCAGCTGGCGCTGCGGGCGTGCGGAGTGACCCACGCTAATACACCACCAGTTTGACTGGAAGCTCGGGCCGTTCCCAGGGTGTCTGCTTATGGCCCTGACCGCGCAGCATCGGTTCAGCAGTGCGTGCTGTCCTCCTGTCCCTCCAGGGCTCGTGCCGGCTCTGCAGCTGCGTGGCAGAGGCAGAGGTTGGCCGCTGGGCCATCGTCACCACCTTGGTGTGTGCCCCGATGAAAACGGGCCAGACCGGCTGGGAGACCTCTGCAGCGTTTATCATCCCGTACGCAGAATGAAACGCTCCTGCCGGTAATTGCTAGGAGATTAAACCATTTCAGAGACACATTTAGTGAATGCTAACACTGCTCTCCAAAGGAGAGGCCACCGGGAGGACTGGGGAGGGGAGAAAGCAGAACATCTCTCTGTGTGCTGGCACTGCGGTACTGGGGAAAAGCTTGTTACGAGCTGACGGCACCCAGCCTTCAACAGGATTTGTATGGGCCGGATCAGCTACAGCCTCCTCTGGGGAAAAGAGCTGCTGTTGGATGGCAGTTGTTGTGAACGGTTGAGTTCAGGACCTTGACCCGGTCTTGAGGGGCCTGGGTTCGTATTGTCACTTGAACGCCCTTTGCTGTTGTGTTTGTAGGGGGAGGCACTTCCATGGAGGAGCGCCTCTGAGCTAACCAGCTGCTGCAGTCGTCGTAGTATTTGGTTGTATATACAATTATATACTTGTGTAATATAGACGTTATTTCTTAAAGCTCATCTTAACCCTTCTGGTTCTGTGCAGATTTTCCTGCTGTCCGGTGCAGTGTGTACATTCTCCTCAGTAGAAATGCAGCATCGATGAAGAGCCCCAGCCTCGCTGAGGGGCTCAGCTCTGCCCGGTGCCTGGAACCGGCCGTGTCTGGCATGGGGCAGCCCCGGCCACTCCGCACAGGGGACCCTGCAGCCCTGCCAGTGCCTGGCCCTGTAGGGTCGATACAGCTCTCGGCAGGAAGGGCAGAAATGCAGCACGCTCCAGGCTCCAATCTCTGCCCCTCTGGCTGGGGAGGTCTCCACCCCGCCCCCATTTTCCACTTTTGTGGTTACTGTCACTTACTGCGTTGGTAACAGGCAAGACAGAATTGCTGGTGGGAATACAAGAGCACAGGGTGTTCGCGGGAGGTCCGCGTGCCACCTGAGGAGGTGCTTCAGCAAGCATGATGTTTCCCGACCTAGCATTTGGGGACAGGTTCAGAAGACACTTCTTCAAATGCCCTGCCAGGAAAAAATCCTTAAAAAAAGAGAGGACAAGCAAGAGGCAATTTTTATAGGAAATTTGATTCTCTTTAGAAAGAGAAAATTTGGGAAGGGAGTCTTGTTTTTAACAAGCCATTTCACAGTGAGGCCAGTGTGGAAGGAGGGAAATGGTTTTTCTACCAGAGCACTCCTGACTGGAAGGCAAGGAGGGCTTCCAGGGCTGTGGGTGTGTGTTTGCGTGAGTGAACTCTGTCAGAGCCGTTGTCGGTATTGGGATAGGCTCGTAATACTGTATATTTTTCAGGACCGTATTACAATTTTCCAGTCAAAACCACAGTGGAATAGAGAATGTCAGTGCACACACCGGCGTTCTGGCTGCTGCTGCCTGCGCTGGGTGGGGATGTTCAGCCGCACAGGGTGGCAGCTACGGCGCAGTTTGCCCGGTTCTCCTGCCCATCCTCTGCCGCAGACGGTAAGCTGGTGCAGATGGCATTGTGACATCTCGCTGTGGGCAATACCAACACTGTAATTTGTTATTCTGTACACAGAGGATGTGAGGTGCAGGGTAAGTGATAGACTTTTTCCAGTGCCTTAAGCTACACTGTTGGCAGAGACCAGAGCCCATGTTAAATTACTAAATACGTTCTGTATAGCTAAAGGAAATAGGTAGAATAGACGCGACAATAAGCAAAGGGTCACAAACAATTGAGTGTTGAGAGCAATAGATAGGCCATAAAAATTAATAACTTCTTTCTTCCTGGTTTCTGGAATAAGGGTAGTTAAATCTTATTAATGTCTCTTCAAAGGTATATCCCCCCCCCCCCAAATCAATTCCTTTTGGAAACAGTGTTAAAACAAAATAGACAAAGTGTATTTTAGCTGGTCGGGAAAATGGAAACTTCAGAACTTCTTTGCAAGGCTCTCTGAAGAGAAACAAAATTTTCCAGGGTCTTTACTTGTAAGTTAATGTCCATTAGAAACTGCTAAGCTCTAAATGACTCCTAAATTAACTGTCTTGTGAGGGTAAAATAAAAACCTACGTTTTCATTTATATGTATTACAATTACAGCTGGGATTTATGGTTTTGAAGTGCCTCAATCCCCTTAAAATTGAGAGAAATAAGATATTTAAGTATCTTTGTGGAAAAATCATACAAAATGAGTTTTGTAATGGACAATTTAACGAAAGCACTGCTGCGTGTGCAACAACTGACAAAAAAGCAGTCGAGCCACTGGAAAAAAAATGGTAAAAAACAGGATAGGAAGCAGTTCTGAAGATTTTAATGTGTTATGAAATCAGTTTAGGAAGTATTCATGTTCTGCCATAGAATGCTGACAAGATGTCCTTCAGTTAAATCGGATGAAAGCAGATGTGAAACTGAGGGAAGGTAGTTTGGGATGCAGCATGAAGTTGTTCTACAGTACTCGGCTCAGCACGAGGTCGGTGCTGGTGCCTCCTCCGAGCTGCCGCAGTGCTTGCCAGCAGCCCAGGAAAACCGGAGCGAACAGCAAACGCATCACACCGGCTCGAAGGGTAGAGGGTACGGGCTGTGAGTTAGTTGTCCTGTCTCGTGGTGCCTGGGGCTAATTCTGCCCTGGTGCAGGGTCCTGTACATCTGCCCTGGGCAGCCTGGGGTACGGACTGGGACTTGACCTCACCTGCGATTTCCCATCTGCCACTCGCATCCTGGTGCTGCTGGTGGCTGGCTTTGCTTTAGGAGAAGGGAAAGCAGACAGCAGGTCTGTGAGTGTCTGGTGACAGTCTGTTACCTTAAAGAAAATTACTTATTTTGCCTACACCTTGATAGCAGGGCTAGCCCTGAGTGTTCTGTTGTAAAAGTAGCATTCAGATTTTTCAGTGTTCCGTAAAACGGCCCTGTTATATATAAATATAGGTAAATGTTTTATAAATGTATACAAAAACTGGAATACTTGTATTGAACATGAGGAATACCCTGGTTCTGACAGTACGCCAGCTGACGGGCAGATGGAAGCCATGTTGCTCTAGAGAATTTACCTGTTCACCTTTGGGTTTCCTGTAGGTTGTCTAAAAGCTACCGCTGTACATGAACCAGTGCTAGAGTTTAATGAGCAGCACTGATACTCCTAACGTCTTGTACGCTATTTCCACTTAAAACTACTGGGAATTGGCTGGTACACATCCCTGTGCTATGGAGAGAGCTGGAAAATTATGGTGCGAGTAACAGTTCTCTGGGATTCCAGAATGACTCAACATATGAAGGTTCATTTGCTTACACGATGTTCTTTATATTTCTGACTTCTAAATGATCTGAGAAACATTTCTTGAAGAAATTTAGGGTTTACCTGGGTTGAAGAGAATTCTGCTATGAACTTTTTTGGGAAACCCAGCTGTCATTACTCTCGGTTTATACTTGAACTTTGTGTTCCCACACAATAATCCGACATTTTCCCTGTGTTAAAGTATTCTGTAGCAATGAACCTCTGGTGAAGACAGCAAAAATACACCTAAAATGGTCGCTTAGTTACAATGGTTTTGTGCTGGGCTTGCACTCAGCTTTCAAGAGTTGACTGGATTCTGCAACAGTTTTATAGATCTTTAACCTGGCAGTTTAAATACTTGATTAATCGAGGAAGGAGTAAAAAAAGGTCTTGTGACTTTCAAGTCCTAAATCTTGTGGTGTTCCACAGTCTTGCTAGAGAATCTGAAAGCAAGTCCGTTTGGTCATTCTGTCCTTATAGAGAGGAAGGTTGGTGTTTATGAAGGCATTAACCCATAGAGATCTAAAACTGGCTACAGTTAAACAAAGCCCCTTGAGTTTAACAGTAACGGATTCATGGTGTATGATCAGAGAGACTGGGATGCCTAACTACCGAGATAGACCAAAAGAAAAATGGAATAGCACTGAGTTCTGTGGCTTATATATGGAGAACGTGTGTTGCTGATCCCAGCTGGACTGTAAAGGGCACCAGCATTCCGTATCAGTAGCGAGGAGCTATGGACCTGACCCAGCATAACGTGTTGGCAAGACTTAGGTGCCTTTTGAAAGCATAGAATCAAATCTTATGCCAAGGTTTAAAGTTAAATCTGGACATTACATAGAAAATAAAAGGTATGTAGTGAGAAGACAAAGATACAGGAGAGAGGTCAGACAAAGAATTTCTTTAGCATCAGAAATGCTTTATGGATGAAAAAAGAGCAAAACAAAATATGGTTAAGTCCAAGAAGGTAGTTGATGACAGGCATTTGTATGGGAGAATTACTTGTGACTTTTAAATGTTGAAAATTCATCTTTTCAAAAATGGGGAGTGTAATAATGCTGAAGTTGAGCCTGTGGTGATTGAGGCATACAAAAACAAATCAACAACTTGAGAGCAAAAGTAGTATAATATGGCTTGGACTGTAGGCTGGTAAAAACCGTGGGCTTGGACTATGGATAAAAACATCCTTTATTTATCACAAATGAGACCATTTCCCATGGAAGGATGAGGAGAAAAGTAGTTTCTACAGCTCAGTCTGAGATGAGTCCAGGGGTGCAGGATGCTACAGTTCAAATCTTGACTTTGAGTTATACCCAAGAATAGTAGTGAAACCAAAAGTATTCAAATGATTTGAGAAGAAAAATCCCTTCTGTGCTCACCCTCCCCCTTTGAATGTTCCTTAAAACAGCATTTCCCTCTTCTGCCTGTGCTGCTGAGTTTTTAATACATCTATTTAAATGCAAATTTTGACTTTTGGTCTGTAATCGAAAAAATGTTTGACACTAAAATTTTTATCAGAAACGTAATTTTATATAGAAGCAGTAATGGAGCGGCATGCCCCAAATACCAGAATGATGCATTGCTCGCCCAATTTCGCAGCGTGGGGAAGCGTCCTCTCTAGTATCATCTGATGAGCACGATTGTTCCCTGAATGCTCCGGTTTATTTGAAGGCGTGTGATGCTAATGTACTTCTAAACTATACTTTGAGTATTTGCTTCTGCACGAAATCCTCCCGAAGGACCTTTTTTCCTTTCTATCCTCTGAATCACCAGGGTGCCAGTCCTGACGAGTGTCTAACCGTATCTTCAGGGAAGGAAGGCTTTTTCCAGCCTAACATTTCTCTCTTCACAAGTCGCCTTAATACAAGAGGCTTGACTGGGTAGCGGATCGTCCTGCCAGCGCGACGTTGAATCAGCTGCCGATTACTGTTCAGTGGCTGCTGAGTGTCACTTGTGTTTCCTTTTCCCCTCTCACTTGCAGACGCTGCTGGCCCTGGTCCGTCGCCCTGTCCGGGGTTGCGGTGGCCAGCAGCCGTGCCGTGTCTGCCAGGAGCACAGCTGCTGAGCAGGGCTGCAGCTGCGTGGGGACTGAGCTCCAGCTGCGGCAGGCGCCGTCACGTTTGCCGGAGTTGTTCTGCTGTCTGTCTCCGTGTGATCGGTATGGCAGCCGTCAGTGATGAGCAGCGTAGCCACAAGACCATCAGAGTGCTGGTACCCTTGGCTCACGGCGTGGTACAGCTCCGGGGTGGCGCTGCAGCCACCCCTGCTGCTGCGCTCGTGCCAGTCACGGGTTAGCTTTGTGAGGTGTGATGAGGTGTTCTTTTCCCGTGTGAGTGCGAAGAAGAACTTCTCCCGTTTGTATTGGCTGGTCAGTCACAGGGGGCATAGCAGAACCTGGTGCCAGACGTGTTAATCCCAAACTTGAACTTTTGAGGGATCGGGAGTTTAGAGCATCTGCAGATAGATCCGGGTTTAAAAAGCACCGTATTTGCGCAGTGAGCAAACTCCGTGCCTCATTGCCGTAGCAGGCTTGTATTTACTTTATTCTAGCATTAACTGAATGTAGGTGGCTGCTTTAGCTTCCTTTATTGTTTAAAATAATTTTCATATTGTCATGGTGCGGCTAAATATGAAATGTCAGATATTTTATTGTACCTGCAGTTAAAGAACAGAACACGCCTTAGGTTCTGCACATTCTGCATTTTATGTTCCCTAGATGCCCTTGCCATTAATTACATACTTGAGATTCCAAATGATAGAGGATCTGAAGGGCACTGTGCTACATTTTCATTTTCATCATCTCTATTTCCTGAATTTGGATGGGTTACAAAGTATTACAGAAGACTTGAGCAGTAGGAAGCCCTTTGAAAAATAGCAGTCTCACATCAGTGTATCAAAGAGTGCCTTTCCTTGCTGTCTGTCAGAGCCATTTGTGAAGGAGGAAACTCTTCCCATCTGAACCACAAGCGGTCTGACGGCATCGAGACTCTGGAAGCATTCTGTCACGCCCTCTGTTCAGGGAGTTCATTGCTGTTTTACCTGCTCATGAAATGACCGTGGGGGCTGTTTCATTGCCGGTCATCGCTCCTGATTGGTTTCGCTTTGCTCTGGTAAGCTTTGTTTATTCGCTGCTGCTAAGGTTGAAGTGTGCTCGATTGTTATCTAACTGTTCAAGGTTAACCAACTTCTTATGCTGAAATGGCTTTTTATGGAACCCATTTTAAGGTGTTGAAAATGCTGGGCATTACCTTACTGCAAAAAATAAGTTTTGAGTCCGGTCGTCCTCATGCTTTTGGGGAGATGAAGATTTTGCTCTTGCACCCTCTCTCATTGTGGAACTCTATAGAAACATGCTCCTCTTGTTTTTTATAAGCACTGCATAGTCCCTTTCTGCTTTATGGACGCGCAAGGCCAGCAAATGTCCTGGGTGTATATGCGGAGTGCTTTATTCTTGAAGTGCCTGTGTAATTTGCCTGACACATTTAAATGTTTGTAGGTTGAAAAATAAATATTTGTATACTCAGAAATACCATGCTAGTGGTTTTCACCTCAAATTCTAGTCCACCTCTTTTTCCTTAAGCACTAAGCAAGTTTCATAGTGTAGGCATGCATTTTTTTTGTTTCCTAGCAAATGTAACACTGGAAATTAATTCTAGAGTTTCACAAGATAATGATGAACGCTGCATATGCACAGACCAAATTTCCCATAGCAAGTTACGATCGGTGTCAGCCAGCCCTGAGGAAGATCCTCTTTATTTGTGCAAGCCCTGTTCTACGTTTTCATCAGTGAGATGGCCTTGGTTTCCAGACGCTGCCTTCCCCTGTCTGGATCCTGAGAGTTTACATCCTCTCAGAGCACTGAAAGCACGTGAACACTGGTCTACCAGTTCAGATCAAAGTCTTGGAACTCCAGGTGCCTGGAGCACCAGGAGCATACCCTGCACCTCCTCATGTCCAGGAGGATTTTCACATCGTGCCTGGTTCACATAATCCGCTTCAGGACTCCAGATTTAATACCGTTAGGCTGCGTGACCATCCCTGTCACGTTTTGCCTCTTAAATTACCTTAATTCTCTGCTGAAGTTTTGGTGAATTCTCCTTAGTCGTTTTGGTCATGGTGTGTCTGCAGAGGGGATGCTAGTGGGGAAACAGGTTCACAGTAGCTAAAGCCAAACCAGGGTCATAGTGTGGATGAAATCCAAAAAAAAGAGCAATCCTAAGGGGAAGTCCACTGGGTTTGTTAGCAGTTTATCCCATTTTGGTGACCTAGATACCTGTGCTGATTGTGGGGAAAGGGGAAGCGCGTTATTACCAAGCAGGGAGGGAAGCTGTTTGTGCTGATCTTGGGCTGCAGAGGAGGCAGAGGCAAAACTGAAATGCTCTTTAAATGGACAGTGTGAAGAGCAGCTTCAAGCTGTAATACTGTGTACCAGAGCCGATTTAAGATAATTAGTGCATATTTGATCTCAGGCGTTGTTTTAAAGATTTGCCAATATTTTTTTCAGAGAGGAAAACTATAGGCACATGGATCGTTATTGGTGAAACATCGGACACCTGCTATATGAAAGGAGATAACACATAGTAATGGTCAGGTCTGGATGCAGATTTGTGATGCTTGATCCCGTGGCCAGATATTGTTCAACTGGAATTGCCCGAAGGCTTGCCCAGGTGAACAAACCCCCTCGCTCTTGGATGCAGTTCACAGGTCTAATGACTTGCAGTCGTCAGCACAGCCAGAAGGATGGGTCAGAGCCAGGGCGCTCTTCACGTCTACATCGTGTTGGAAGTCAGGCCTTAGGGTTGTCAGGGCTGAGAACGGTTTGTGAACTCCACAGTGTGGCATAGATGTCAGACCCTGTGACTGCAGAATGATGGGCTGACGTTTATTTAGATTAAGGCAATATGTGGACATTAAGATGTTAGTCACATCGATTCCTGCGTGGAAAAAGCTTCTGCAGTGTCGGTATCCTTCACTGACAGCGAGGAGGCGGGAGGGTAGAAGTACCAGAAAGAGGTGTGTGTATTCCTCCTTTGAAGCCTTCTCAGAGCATTGCTGGATTTAGGCCCTGCTGGCAAAGCTGAATTATTTCTGTTATTATTACACTTTTGCTACTATCAGCTGGGCTTAGCACAAGTCCAGCTGGTAGAAGTAAAGGTTTGCTTCCTAGGGAAAGAGCCATCCTAAGGAGGTCTGAATGGAAGGACAAGTTCTGAAGAGAAAAATCTAAGAAATACAGCATCTAGTTGGACTTCAGTGTGAGTACTATTACAGCTATAAATCTGAATTCAGTGCCATAACTCATCTCTCCAAGATGTTGGTATTATAACAGTGGTGCTAGGAAAGAAACACTCCAAGTTAATTAAAGTCTAAATCTCAAGTTATCACACAAACGTTTGCTATTTATACTGTCCATCTGCCTAAGGTGCCTTACAGATAATCAATATACGCTTGTTAAAAAAAAACGCTGTTGCTCTGGAGAAACAGAGCATTTAGTACAGCTAGAAATTTCTGTCGTACCCAGCGATGACAGCTCAGTGTGCGTGACTGCGTTTGGGTTGTCGGCTGAGCAAGGGAATCGAGGAATGTTTTCTAATAACTCAATAGTCAAGAGACTTTGATTGAAAGCAAGAACAAAACATTTCTGTCCAAAACTTTGCGGGTTTGGACATGGTGCTGCTCCAGGGCTGCGAGCAGTGGATGGGGCTGTCTGCTCCCCATTGCACTCAGCGGATTTTTTTTGTGGGTGGGAAATGTTTGCGTTTTGCTGTTGAGGTTTGGAAGAAATTCAGCTTTACTTGCGTGTTGATCAACAAGCTGTTGTGTGGAGCTCCTGTTACTGCACTTTGAGTTTTTGTTGCTCGTGGGCCTCTCTGTTGTCAGCTGGGACTCTTCAGAGGGTTGGTTTCAGTGGGAGGTGGAAGGAATACATAACCGAGAGATTCTGCAGGTGATTGATGCGGCAGCACAGCTCATCAGAGCTACAGTAGTACTTCAGACATCTGATTGTCTAGGTTTGTAGTAGGGTTATTTTCATTAGGGAAGCAAGCCCTAAAACTGTAACAATCAATTAAGTAGATTATTATGTAAAATTGTACAGATGTGGGTTGATGTGCTTTCTCAGTGCCAAGGAAAACTGGTCGCTGTCATGAATAAAATTCTTCTCTTATTTGAGCAGGTCCGTGAACGCTTAAATGTGTAAAACTATTGAAATGTTCATTCTTGTTTACTTCTCGAGATGTGCAGAACGGTACTTTTTGTCTGTTTCCCTGCTCATGATGAATTTGTATGGTAGAATCTGCCAGCTGAACCTTCAAGGTTCTTTGCAGGTTGTTCAAGAACAAGCCGTTATCCAGTTTGGGTATGCGTGGCCACTTTTAGCAAGGTAATAGGTTCTACCTCCGGAGATATCACAATACAAAACATTCAAACAATGCATTGTTAGTACGTTAAATCTCAGAAAAATAATTTACCATTTTAAAATAAAGTTTTTCTTATTGAGTGACTTTTCAGTGTTATGAGGGTTTAGCCTGAACATAACTGAAACAAATACGATGAAAAAGCCCTGCAGCACACAAATAGTCTGTTGGTAACTGAGTGAAATATCTACCTGGGCTTCAGTCAGATTTTTGGAGGGTTGTTATTATTTTGGTTTAGAGACTTGAATTTCTTCGTATCCACAAGGATGTAAAAGACAGCCGTTTGTGAAATCCCTGTCAAATGAGCAGTTACGTCTTCGCTGAACTCTAACGTACCAAGATGTTCAGTGAAAAGCTCCTAGTGTGACACATCTGCATTGTAGTAAGGTCGTTGATAAGAGAAAATTGACACTCTTCATTCCTGTGCTCAGTGATTTGGTTTAGATTTTCCATTTTAAAAAAAGTTACTCACGAGCATCCTAGTTTGATGGGACTTTGATACTGAGCTTTCACATGTGAACTCATCTGATGTTCATATTGTTTTTCCTGTAGTTGCATGCTGTTCCCTTCACTTCCTCGTGATTGTTTTGGACAGAAAGGTTTAGGGACCTTTAAACCATGTGTTTACCCTGGCCAAGTCTAAACCGGTGATAGATGGAGAGGTTGAATATCATAAATTAGAAAGCCTTGATTCGGCACGACATCTTTAATCTTCTGGAAGGTAAGTTTGCAAGTTAATTGTTGGATTTCATAGACTTTATGAGTACTTCAATATAATGGATTTTTGACGTGCTGAGAGAACAGTAAACCAATTCAGGTTTGAATTTTAACAAGTGCCGTACCTGTGAATTTGTCTGCTTTGGAGTTAGGAGGGGTAGAGCTGACTGCAAGGTGATCCACACTCCGGAGTATGCGGTTATCTACTGAAATACCAACTCTGTGACAGCAGCGACTGAGTCAGGAGCTCAATATTCAATTGGATAAATAATGAATAAAAGTGCTGTGTTTCATTAAAATTGCATGTAAAAGCAGAAGGGAAGAAGATGTCTTCCTCTGGTGTCATGGAATGTGTTCCAGCGATTCTGTTTATTTTGGGGTTTTTTTTTAGTGTTTGGTTTAGCTGCAATTCTTGGGATGATGTCACATAAAATAATCAGCAGATTATAGTAGAAATCCACACTGTTATTCCAAAAGTTTTGTGTAATTATTTTAATTTATACAGATGGCCACTTTCAGTCGGAGTTTTATTGCTGGTTGTGCCCTGAGCTAACTCTCCACTAGATGCTGTTCCAGGGATGTGGTTTCCAGTACCCGTGCTTCACAGAGACTTGTGTTCCTAGAGCAGTCAGACTACACATCCTGCTTCCAGAGCAGGGTGCAAAGCTTAACCGTGTGGATTAGCGCAGCTTTTATTCATACCGTATTGTCACCCGGAAAATGGCCAACTTACTTAGACAAAAACAAGTGCCAGGAATATTTAGTACATTTAATCATTTAGTAAATGATCAGTATCTAGCCTAGATTTCGGAGCAGTGTCCGAAGCCAGAATGGAAGAGACGTTGTCTTTAGAAGGCATTCTGTCATAGCCAGCCAGTGTCTTTCTAATCAGTGTAATTCATGCAGTTTCAGAAAATCTGTTAGCGTCTTTTTTCAGTGCTCCTAGATTTTGAAAAGTTACTGCTCATGTCTCAAGGAAAGAATTAAAGTACTGTGAGAGCACAAGTAGCTCTCTGCACAAACATACGGCACCGGTGCTGCATGAGAAACAGTGCTGAACTTTGTGGGAAGAGTATTTTGAACAGGTCCAGTTGATAAGCACTCTCGAATCAATATTTCTGCTATTCCGCTACACAAATATAACCCTGATAGTGGCAGCGCGACAAGAGGCTTGAAACAAGTCGATGTCACAGGCAGTTAGCATTCAGCCTGCGTGTCCAGGAGGCAGGTACTGGATCTCTTGCTGTTGGTCAGGGCACCGTGTGAGTGCGCGGTAACACCAGCCACGCTTACAGCATCTCTAGATGGGTCTTTCTAACCTTCTTCACTCTTTACTGGAGCCGCACTGGGAAATCGCTGTAGGAAGACTGATGCTGTGTTGATCTCTTTTCCTTAAATTGAAGCATCATGTTTAAAGGATTGATTTTAATTCCTGTGAATCAAAGTTTCTTGCTGATCTTGAAGTAATAGACCAACTGCAAATATTAACTCTGGTTTTGGATCAAATCATTCTCACAATACAGACTCTGGAAGGAGGACGCTCTTTGGCATGGGTAGTTGTAAGTTAGATGACAGAGCAATGGAAAGATGGAATAATGAATTAGCAGGAAGTCAAAGAAATTAGAGGAACATAACTGGTGCTTATGCCCATTATTGTTGTGGGGTTTTTGACATTTAAAGTGGTTTGCAACTCTTCTCTTATTAGAGCTAATGCCAGACAATCAGTCACCCCAGCACAGCAGTTCTACGCCTAACCTTTAGTAATGCTACTAATAATTGATGTGCGGCAGCAGAATTTATAAATGAAATTAGCTCCCCAAAGTTTAAGTATGACTGTGATTGAAGTAGTAATGATAGAGTTCATGCAAGTACGTTTGCCATTTATCTAAATGTATCATTACTGACAGTGCTTTTTCGTTAACATTTTGTTATCCTTATTCATGTCATTGTTGTAATGTCCTCTTAGGCACCTGCAAATTATACCGGCTTGTACTCGCCTCTGATCATTCCTTCCCACCCCCATACCTCCCTCTTTGGACCTCATTTGTGCAACACTTGATTTTTAAGATCTATGGGAGCATCTCCAAAATACTCGGAAGAAAGTGCTAACACACAATTGGGGAGCAGCTTTGGCTTTCTCATAAGTGAAGGCTTTTCCATGCTTTATTAGAAAGGCATAATATCAGGATTTTAATTCAAAAAGTAGGTTTTACGTACAAACAAAAGTGAATAGAACTAGAATTTCTAGCGATCCAGCAATGTATAATACTTGGAATTCAAAATCAGAAAGCCTCCACCTCACCATGGATTTGATAATATCTTTAGATAAACATGGGAGCTTTGTTTTGTTGTTTCTAAAATAGACTAATTGCTCTGAAGATCTGAAAAGGAAAAACATTTATTTGGAGGTGTTTCCCATCACCAGAGTAATTTTTTTTCCCCAAAATATCAGTAAGGATAGGGGAAAAATCCAGCAAGTTAAATAAGCTAATATGTATAAATTCATGGAAATGCTTGTTTTTAGAAGTCCATCCAACTCTAAGCACTGACTTAATTTTAGAGCTCAGAACTGAAACAGCTTAAATAGCTTATGATTTCATTCCTTTCCAGCCACAAATTAAAATAGCAAAAATATTTACAGTGCATCTGCCGCATACTACGAAGTGCACGGTATACACTTCCTAGCCTGGCTGGTAACTTCTGCGTTTTTCCCTCTGAGGAAGCTGAAATGCAGAAATAGAAATGTGATTTGAGAAGGCTATGCCTGATTTCAATGGTGCTTATTTCAATCTCTGCAGCAAAAGAACTGGAAGGCTTCCAGCTCATTCCGTTTTTAGTGTAATAGCCCTCATCGTCAAGCACATTCAGCAAATTCAGTATCTTTAGTAGAGAGCAGCTTTCAGACGGGATCTCTGTTGCTCAAACACCGTAGAATTTCGTATATCCACATACATGGTTCTGCCCTTATGGCAACAACTGAATATTGGGGCCCGACGCTGGAGCTTTGACTCAGTTTTTAATCCTTTGCGTGTTTAAACGTTAAAACAGTGCGAATGGAGGATTTTCATCTGGGCTTCTTGTAGGAAGACAGTGGCGTGCGACGTCCTGTGCACCTTTATTTTGAGCTGTTCTCTTTAGTACAATATTATCCGTGACATGAGGTTTTGGGTGCTGCAGTGAATGCAGTTTATTCTTGTAGTGTTTTGTGTTCAATTAGTAATGTACTAATTGATACACCAGACAAGTTCAGTAATGTCAAGGACACAGCCTCCCCTAGGTTTTGCCAGGCATCTAATTTATGTGAATCCCTCGTAAACTGTCATAGTGATGCTTTAATCGATTAAAATCCACATGGAAATTCAGTGACTAAAGACCACGTTTGTTAATTGTCAAGCAGTGAAGTGTGTAACTTTGAAATGACAGTGTTTTAATTACGTGGCAGTCCATCGTGTCTCCTGCGGTGGCGGCGAGCGGGGATGAGCGTGGGACCAGCTCGGCTCTTTGCGATGTCTCTCACGGAATGCTGAAGGGAGGTCGGGCACACCCTGCTCATCTCTGCTGTCTGCAGCTGTAGGGACGCACCCTCTGTTGAAACTTCCTGCAGAGAATAAATCGGTACTTAAATGTCGACGTTTAACGCTTAGGGGGGGTTAGCCGTGTCCATGTCGATCCCTTCCGTCTCTAGAGACACACGGTTTAAATTAAGGGAAGTGGGATTTTTGGAGGGTGACTTCAGTGTCCTAATACCAGAGATCCAACGTCTGGTGAAGCTCTTTTAAAGAGCCGTACCCGTGTTCCCTCGTTACACTGCTGAGGTCTTCACCCTGCTGTAACCACTGTCCTACGGTCTCAGGTAGCTTTCTGTGAACTCTTCAGAATGCCAAAGTCTCACTCCGCTTTTTTTCTGGCATGACCTTTGACCTCTTGATAAAAATGTAGAAGTCAGGGTGTTAAGTGGAAGCAGACATACAAGGCAATGTTCAGGGAAAGGCAGCTAGAGAAGTCCGGCTCACACGGCTGGCCTCCGAAGAAGGTGCTGAAAAGAAGAGATGTTTGCCGAAATCTCAGAAAACCTGTGATTTGGCTTCTCGTTTTGTTTGTTTGTCCTTAAGGACTCTGTGAACAGTCTTTATTGACGCAGTCCATAAAATAGTTAACAAAGGTACCAGCCGTGGTGTCTCTGCTTGTGACAGTCAGGACAGCCTTTCGTAAAGTTAATCTTCCTAAGCAAACAAATTTTAATCTGCAGGTTCCATCTTCTTTTTAACAGTGTTGCTCTTCTAATATCACTTCTTCTCTAACAAGATCATACCTGCTCCCTCAGGCCATGTTAAAAAGGTCAGTTGCTGAGTGGTATTTTAATTTAAATACAGAGTGAAAGACAGGCTGTTTTTGCTAGAATACTAAAAGATCACCTATTTAAATCTTCCTTTTAATGTCTGTTTAACTATCTTTTTTTTGAGGCTTTTTCTATGACCTTCAACAAAATTTAAACATAATTTTAAACTCATTATTCATTCCATTAAGTACTGAAACCTGTTCTTTCTGCAGTTTATTCACTATTATGTGCAGATGTTCCATTTTTTTGATTGTTTCTGTACTGATTTCCGATGTACTGACATTTCAACAGACAGTACAAAAGAAGAGTGCTTATTTTGAGGGGGGGGGGAAAACCCCACTGTGTGCACATATGAATGACATCAACGACATTATTGAAGATTAAAACAAAGGCGGTGGGAAAGGCAGGTAAAACTCGGGGCCTCTTACCCTGATGAGGTCCATCTAAATGACACTGGTGCCGCTGTGTGCGGGTGGGTAATGGGCTGCTTTGAATGCTCTGAATTTCTGAAGTGCTTCAGCTTCGCACAGCAACAACTGTGGCAGCTCCACTGACACCCTGACGCCAGCTCTACACCATTGTTTTGGCTTTTCATTTTTTTTCTTGCTTAGTAATTGAGTTTCATGACTTCCTGCAAAAGACGGAAGGAACTCCAGATAGTTATCCCTATGTTAGAGATCAGCCACAGCGATACTGTGGTCTGTAGAGACATGATATGCTGCAGAAAGGCACCAAAAACTAATAAAGAAAATAAATCAAGCCCTTAAAATGATGTATTTTCATGGCCAGGGACCATTTTTTTCAACCTGTACTAGAGCTGATGAGCTAGTATCCCATTTGTTGTACCCAAGAAAGAGCTGCACCCTTTCAAAGCAGCGTGAAGAAGTTACAGAGATTCTCATTGCTGCAAAACACATGCACAATTATTTTGTTGTCTGTCAACATTTCAGTGACTTCAGTAATATAAATTTCTGAAGTATCTTCCCCCGCTTGATTCAGTGGTCTGAAGCATGGCATATTCACCAGCATACTGTTGGGCAAACAGAGGAAAAATCCCGTATTCTGTTACTGTTGCCTCCTAGCATTTTTGTCTGACAGTCATCAGCAGAACCTGTTAATTGGTGAACCTTTTCAGAAGAGTGTAATGCAACATTAAGGAAACAAAGGTACAGAAGAAAACAAGGTTAGGTCCTAAGAGTGAAGTGGCATAGCTATAATGTTTTACCGAGTTCTTTGGATTTTTTAAAGCAGAGGAGTGAAAAAAAGAGGTTCACAAAAGCACAAAGAATTGGCACCAGTTCCATCGCTGCGAGGAGCCCAGATGGCACGTGATTCTCACGCATTTGTCGGCGCTGTCACAGTGGCTTCCAAATCCACTGGATTCCCTCGCAACTCGCTGCGCCGTGGGCTGACGTGTGGCTTTGTCTGGCCCTGTAGGGCCACTGTGGCAAACGCCGAGTAGGTGACGTGTGAGAGCTTTGCCTTCTTTCTGTTCCCTGTCCTGGAGCACATCCAGGAGATTGTACTATAGGACAAAGGCAGCTTCAAGTGATGACCTCTCTATACCACAGGTCCTGTTTGTGGCATATGAAATCCATAATGGGATTTCAACTCAAAGCATCAGTAATGATATTTTCCTCTCCCTAAACACACTTCGGGTCACTTTGTATACAATCTAACCAGCCCAGTAAACATTACCAGCATTTCCATTAGCTTCTCCTAATAATCCCAGGAATCTCATAATCCCCGGCGTGCTGTTCAGCTGAGGGCCCCTCTGCTTAAGAAGTCCCAGCACCACCCCTGCCAAACACGGGATCGCCGGCACAGACCGATGGACTCCGTGGCCATGTATTGTTAACGGTCTCCCTATATGCAGTCACCTAGTAGGACCGAGCTATGAACTTACTTCCCCTTACGTTGCTCTTTGAGATGAGTTACTGTACCAAAGCTAAGCTGTGATTAGGGGCTTTGATCCACATGGTATTTATTGTCTCTTTTTTTTTTCCCCCCTCCTTCCTCTCCCCCTCCCCTTTCACCAGTTTGAAGGAAGACAACAGGTAGTTACGAGGTTAGATTGTTGTACTGCTTGTTGAAACACCGCAGCAGTAGGAATGGTTTTCTGCTGTAGCATTCCCAATTCTGTTGGGCAAAGTACTGTCGTACTACTGGAATGAAGAGACTGCTTGCCTGGGACTAAGTGGCTGCCCGTGTGGGCTGGAGAGGTTACCCTGTTGCCTTCACACTGGACTTCTGTTGCTTGGGAAGTGGCTGGTATGATGCTGAAGCACATATTGTTCAATTCTTCACAAGTTCCTCGTTACAAACATTTAAACTGTGCAAAATAGGTAGATCTAGGATTGCCTAAATTGTGTGTCAAGCTTTATATGAAATATATGTGAAGAACCATGGTATTAGGTGCCTAGACAGAAAAAAAAAAAAAAAGAGCCTTAGTGCTCTGTATATTTCGAGTTCATTTTAGCGTCTTCAGTGTAAAAATAATTCTGTTAATGATGTTTAAATGATATTGTATGTGTGCTTTTCTCAAATTACACAAAAGTAGTATTTGTGGAAAGCTCAAGATAAATATTTCTAGATTCTTCAGAGAAATGAGACTCCTGTTCCCATTCCAAAAAGCAAGGTGGATAATCTGGAGCTTGTAGAGGGGCTCATTAAAATTAATTCTTCACAGAATTTTTGTGTATTGGCGAGCTGAGCTTGCCTATTAAAAAATGTGATCCTGTTAAGAGAGCTGCTTTGCTTTTCCCAGGTTCAGAAGCGTGTGTTTGATAAGTGATCGCTCTTGGAGGTCTCAGCACGGAGTTTCGGAACTCGAGCTGTTTGACACCCTCTGGGCAGTGCCGCGATTTGCTGTGCTGTGTCTGACGGGCGAGGCTCGCTCTCCCGTGCCGAGCAGCGCCGTGGCACAGAGCCCTGAGCCTTGTGGAGAACGGTCGTCTGTCAGCCGTTCAGGTTTTGCGTCAGAAATAGACTTCCACTCTACCACTGATCGGTACTAGACGTGGCTGTTAAATCATAAGTAAAAACTCGAGAGCTGCGTATTTCCACGTGTTTGTAACCGGGTCTCTGCAGCGAGCTCAGCGGCAGCACCGCACCCGGCCAACGGCGGCTGCTGGGGGGTGACCTCCAGCTCCACAACAGGCGCGGGAGTGTAAGTCTCGGGTGTTTAGTTTTGAACAGATCCGAAGGTGTAGCCTCTCTTTCAGCACTGCTAGCCTCGAAAATACAAAAGTCACCTGGCAAGCCGTTCAAAGGTGAAGTTTGAGTGAGTGGCCGTTACATCTTTTTATCCATCTTCTGGTTTTTGGGCCCACGTTGATGAGCTCAAAATAGCGTCTCTCCGTAGTGTTAGAAATGTACCTTTTGGCTGAATTAATAGAGCCTCTTTTGGCTGCTGTGGCAGCCGTGGCGCAGTCTTGCCCTCCCAGAGGAGCCAGCCTCCCCCAGCCCTTGCACCCTGGTTAGTCGTCGCCCCACGTCACTGTCCCGGAGTGGCTGGGCTGCGCTGTGCTCATGCGGGGACTCCAGCATCCCCCAGCGCTGCAGAGACACGTCCTGGAACAGCAGCCTCTGCAGGCACACGGCTCTGGGTCTTGGTCAAACCAGTCCTGGAGCGTCTTCTCATGATAATTTGCACAAATGAAGTGTCTTCCCATCCTTGTGTGAGGTCTTGTTTTGCTGTGAGATAGCTGAACCAGTCCTTGCCGTGATCCAGAGGGGCAGAATTCTGCTGAATAATGAACTCCCTGGTTTAGTCAGACTCGGCTTTTGTTTTTGTTGGGGTAAGACTCTTTAAAAATGACAGTCTTTTGAGTGACTTCTCACAAATTTAAAATCAGTAATTTAAACAAAAGCAAAATACCCTTTAAAAAGATAAATCTACTTTCGCTATTTCTTTTCCACCCCAATAATATGTGATTCCTTAACAACTAATTAGTTCTGCTGTCTGCTTGCCAGGACTAAACTTCAGCTTGTGGTGAACTATCTGTCTTAATGTTCATGGCCATTTGGATCCTGGTCGAGACTTTGAGTAGGAAAAAAGTAGGTAAAAATCTAAGCAAGTGCAGGTGAAAATATAGAACATTATTTATTACATGAAGTTACCGGTGATGGGGAAATTGAACTTTGCATTGTTTCAAGTATAATCAAAGATAATCCTCTACCCTCCTCTCCCCCCCCCCCAAAAAAAAATAAACTCTTGCTAGCTGACAGACCATGTGACTCATTTGTGATGGCATTGAATCACTAATCTGACTTGTAAAAAAGTGATTAAAGCTTTCAGAACTAGACAGAAGAAAATCTTGAAGTTTTGTGCTTATATCCTATGTATTTTAGGCACAGGAGTAAAGACAGTAATGCTAACTGAGTACGTATTTTACGTTTTTAATGGTTTTCTTTCGAGGAAGGAGCTTATTTTGCAGAACATCTTACTGTGTTGGGGGTTTTTTCACATCCTGGAGATAGATATATAAAAATACAAAAAAAAAAAAAAGACTTGTGCAGTACACTGTATGTATAAGCCTTAGACCCATCAGCTTTAGCTTTCCTCTCGTTAAGATGAATTTTTTCCAGCATGAGCCTATCTTTAACTGAGATGGAAAGTCGGTATCATTCTTTTGGCCCCAAAATGCTTTACGAAAGTGTGTATTTCGTGTAAGGCTGTGCACCTGCAGAGGGCTTTCTTCCCTAGATGAATTAAAACAATCCCCCCGTGGTACAGAACCTGTTATTTTCCCAGCAGGCTGTTAAACTCTTGCAGAGCCGAAGCACTTAGGAGAACCACACGGGGAACGAGCTGCAGCTCTCACATCTGCGGCTCAGCACTGGGTCTCCAGCCGGTAAATTCTGCTCCCCTTCAGAGACGCTTTGCTCCTGAGCCCTGCAACTTCATGCTGCAAATAACTGTTTTTCCTAGTGATCACAAATCAGTAGAAGGCTCAACTTTTTTGTTGAAGCAGACAGATTCTTGCCTGCATCTCAAACCTGCTCTCAAAGTAAGGTCTGGCTGCTGCAGCTGTTTTCTGGATTTATTCTGCAGCGTGTTACTAACTAAGCCATTTTAGATACCACCTCTGTGACTGCGAAGATTCCATTAGTGTGTTTTGAAAGGCAGAAAAAGGAAGTCAAGTCTACCAATATTAAAAGGTATTTCTCAGTGCAGAGGAAGATTTGGTAAATTGGTTAACCTACTTGTATCATGAGTTATTCATCAGGGACCGTTACACTGATAAAACCTCATAATTCATATTTTGTGCTGCTGCTTCTCTGTGGTGTTTTTTCCAACTGTATAAGCACATACTAACCCCTGAAATGAAAACTGCAGTGATGGTGATTTTAAACTGGAACAGAAGAACTGGGCTGCAGTACATGGGAGTTTATGAATTAATTAGCACAGAGTGATCACTTTTACTAGGATGGCTTAACTCTGAAATATTGTGCTACCTACTTAAAAACCTTTTCATTTAAGGGCTCAATTCATTATAGTATTTGAGCATGATTCTAGTGTTATGTGAATGTTATCATTAAAACTGCTTAAAGTCAGGCATGTATGAAATTATAATACCTACCACTGGAAAAGAATGCCCGGAGAAACGGCACCGAGCGCTTACATGGCATTTGGCACTTAGGTAGTCTATATAAAATGATATTTTAATGCCCTGTTAATTTAAGATGTGGAGATCCGAGTTAGTTTTAGTCTCAGGAAGCAACTGTGTTCTGCTATGTGTTCATCCCTTTTTGCTGAACTTGGATTTTCTCCACCTTGCTATTCCTTCCTCTGGTTGCAGTTAAGGGTTGGTAAGTGCTTTGCCATCCTCACAGCTGACTGTGCTGCTTACAATTCCCGTGGACAGTAGATGCGGTCCTAGCACTTGCTCTTTGGATTCTCTAGTAGGTGTCAGCTTTCTAATTTCGCTCATTTTCATTGTGATGCTGAGATAAATGAGTAATATCTATAAACCCCCACTTCTCCAGTTTACAAAACAATAACTGGCAGTGTTTAGAACCAGACTTCTCGTACACATGGTTTATTTCAGACTTAAAGAATTGCGCTGACTGCTTTGTTCAGTGTCTGATGCTTTTTTATGTGTAGCACAACTTCGGCTAGATGTGCCAAGTTCTACATTTTGTACGTTTTTCTGAGAGATGCCCTATTAGTCTTTTTACTGCAGTGATTAACTTTGAATGGTTTATTAGAAAAAACATTTAGCAGAGCTCTGAGGTAGAGTTAATTTGTCTACGTGTGGCACTGAGTGTGCTGTTCAAAGTTGTGGATGCTGTGGACACCTTGATCAATGTATTTGAAGAAGGCCTGTGGAAATAGCAAAGTTTTAAACAAGTATTTTAAAAGAGAGATTCCAGAGTACTTTATATGTATGATATACCTTTTGTTCTGAGCAACTGAAAAATAAAGCAAAACAAAAGGATTACTTAATTTATATTCTTAAGTTAAAGATGGATTTGACAGGATGCCCATTACAATGTGAAATAATAAATGATAAAAGGTTTTCTGTAATGGGAAGTAAAAATGTCATGCTATCAGCAGAATGTATGGCGGAACAGGAAGAAAAGCAGCTCTTGCCCAGCATACTGATGAGGAGCGCTTCTCTGGGTTTCTCCTGTAGGAATGAAAAAACGTGTTTTCTCGTTTTGTCATATTTTGTTCTACATATACACACATGAAGGTATTTAATGCAGAAGAAGTTTTTCCATCAAGAATGTCTGAGAACTGCATACCAGGCTGTCAGCTGTTGAAATTTGTTCATGAGTAGTTCAGGACGTGTTGACCTTTCTTCCTTAAAGCATTGTATTAAGCACATTTCTTACCTCCGTTTTGCGTGGCACTTTTTTTAGCATATTTCTAGTCTAGGAGAGGGGCGTCGGGTGCCACAGAGACCTCGGTTAGCACTGGAGACATAAAAGCAGAATGTGTTGAAAATGTTGCTCTGCTCTCTAGTGGATAATTTAGTTATAAGTGTCTGACACATTAGTATCAACAACAGTTATAAATGTCTATTTCACTTAACTGGAAGACCTGTAGTAAGAAAGGTAAGGTCTTCCCAGTGGAAGGGCCCTGCTGAAGTGTAGGCTTGTATCTGAGTGGAGCAGCTCACAGATTTTGGTACACAAATTCCATTTTTGCCCTATTTAGGGAGAGTTCACCTTCTGCAGCAGCTTTTCTAGAAGACTCTAATTTTCAGTGGTATAGGCAGCAAGAGGATTTTGTCCTCAGCCTATCTCGGACCATGAGAGAAGTGTGCTATTGGATGTCTCCTCCCTCCCGGCTTCTAAGGCGGTCGCTTTTTCTCTAAGCTGTAAGATTCTCAAATGCACTTACCTCATCTTGGCCAAAGTAATGCACAAGTTTGCTTTTGTTCGTTTTCTTTTCAGTGAAGACCTGTGGTGAATTTAGTGAGATTTGCTGTATTTGTTTCTATTGCCCAGAGTCGTGCTAGGTGCGATGCAAGGCTCTCAAGAGGCGAGTGACGTACAAGATGGTATGTCTTGCATCTTTAAATATTCATGATGTACTCAGCTTCTCTTCCAAAATCATTTGTTGTGATAGTATTTCTCCTTCTGCCAATCACTGAATGGGATTCTCTTCCTGGAGCTGATAATCTTGCCTCTGTTCTCTGCTTTCTGCTCTCCTGTGGTGGCAAGCCTTCTGCTGAGCTGTGGAGATGGACACAATATTATCGCCGCATGGGCACTTCTGTCTTACTGCTCAGTGAAAACTCGGCCACAACGGTTATTATCTTTTCCCTCTATTGAACAGGTGGTGGCTAATAGCTCAGTTATTGGGTTGTGCCATGCGAATAATTTTGTCCCTCCTTGGATCTGGTAACAACGACCCATTTTGTCGTTAGTGATCAGTATATGGTGCATGATTCGTGAAGAAATTAAATCTTGCTGTGTTCTCACAGCTCTCAGATTCTAGATTTAGAGTGGATTTAGAAAGCTCGAGCTCTTCCAGTCTTTGATGGAAAGAAGTTTCCCTTCATACACAAGCCAGCCACTTACTGATCTGGGTCATTCAGTTAAGACTGTTCAGATGCCTTTCTCCCCGTCTTTCTGTTCTGTAGCTGTGCAAAAAATAGAACAGGAAATAGGACAGAGAATCTCGTTTTGCCTTTGGTGGTGTTTTTCTTTTCCTTGATTTTGGCATTTAGATAAGATTTAATTTAGTTTCGGGTTTCATGCCAGATTCCAAGGTAATGATGGGTTATAATTACTCATGTTGTTTCACGCTTTCGTAATAACAGTATTAATTCTATGATCTCACTAAATACTGCATAGCCTTACGGGTCAGAAAACAATGCTCATCCAGTTCATTTGCTTGGGGTGATGTGCAGTTAGAAAAATGTAAACAAATGCAAATATGAAAGAATCTGTTCTCGTGAAATACTGGTGAGTTTTCTAAGGCCATAGATGGAGCAGCCACCTAAAAAACCTTGAAAGGGTTTTGTTGAGACATCTACATGGTAGGTGCGATGCTCATATGAGGAAGACACCTGCATCATGAAGAGCAGCTAAAGGCGCTACCTGTGCGAGTGTTAGAACAGCGATAATAAAACTGCCAGAGCAGAGTTGATGTGATAGTCAACTCTCCTCTCTAGATGTGCACGTTAATAAAAATAGACAGATCTTTAAGTGGTGTAGTGTTCCAAAAATCATTCTACGCTGCCTTCAAGTTTAATTAGTGACATCATCCAAATCCCACAGTTCTTAGCATAATACACAAAAGTCTTAATGATGTGTGATGACTCACAAGAAGACAGGAAACTGTCTTATCCTTTGTAAATTAAGTCCATGTTATTAAAAGATGATGCCACCTTATTGTCAAAGCTGTGGTAGTCAGAGCCTTCCAACCTGTTTTTAAACAACTCATCTAAACAACTTCTCCAGACAATATTACTGGCCATTGGTTTTGACACTGTAATTCAAATAAATCTTGGTAGCTTTTGTATTTTCCAAGCAACCACGATCGAGATGTGCTGTTCTTGCTTGTCTGCTGAGGATATTCACCATGTGTGTGTCTATAAATGTGTTCCGTTCATTCAGTGCGGCAGGTGTTCAGGGGAGAGAGAAGTACCTTGAACTGCGTAATGCAGTACTCGGAATGGTAACCCTTTTCCTTTCCCCTCCCTCTCTCTCTCCGCAGTTTGTTCTTGCTGCACTGTTAATTCAAGCCTAGCAACAGACTTCTGGGAAACTGCTCTCGTGACTGCTTGGTTCTCGTACCACCCGTCCTCACCCCATTTCCGTACTGTGGTACCTTTTGTGCTCGCCCCATTAGGCTGCGTAGGGCAGAGAGGCCTCTCTGCAGTCTCATGGCTTGTCCATTAACAAGGTCACGCCTCAGAACGTGAGGAATTCCCCCACTTGTCACTGTCAAATCAAGCTACCTCCAAATGGTTCATAATTGCCAAAGTCCTAACATGCTATCTTAACCATCTTTCCTGTCTCCTTGACTAACTGATACTGGCTCAGGTACATAAAAGTAGTAATTCTTACACGGAAAGGCAGAGAAAAGGAGTGCAGGGAATGACTTTTTAAAATTCAGCAGAAGCATCTGGTTTCCGCTCTTACAGGTTCTAGAGCAGTTAGACTTGGCAAAGAATACATGGATGGTAGTGCCACATCATACTGTGTGAATTTGTGGCAAGAAAGTTGTTCCTTTTGTGCTCGGGATCTGACATGAATTGTCGGCAGTGACAGAATCCACGACCTTCAGCGCTCTGCTGAACAAGCAGTCCGGTGTCGGGGTGCAGCCCTCCGTGCCCTCCTGTTGGAGGTACGGTGTGTTGGAGATAGAGCCTGTTGGAGCAGGTACGGAAATGGGCAGAACGTCCTGCAGCTGGGGGGGTGATGGTACAGTGTATTTCCTTAATAAGCCCCACAAAATGTATTAGTTTAAGATCTTTTCTGTGACTTTATATATAAAAAAGTAAATACATAAATATCACACATATAAATAGATTTTCTTAAATATCTATATGGATAATCTCCTAAGTCTTTGCTCTTTCTTTTTAACTTTGCACTAGTGAGATACGACATAGTTAATCTGTGAGTAATATTTTATTGCGATATAATATAAAGATGACTTGCAGTTTTATTATTACTGTAAAATTCATTCAAAATTTTATATCCACAACTTAACTTGATTCAGTTGAAGTCGATGTGGAATACGTTGCCCTGACTCGTCTCCTGAACTCTCACTGTTTTCCTTCCCTGCTGTTTAAAGTGTGCATGTTGTGGTGTTTTCCAGGTAACATTAGCCCTTAAACTAAATGCTATAGGAACACTATTATCTTCTGGAGGGTGGGACTGAGGGGTTTCCTGAAGAGAAGTGAGGGGAGCAAAGGCTGGGAAATTGTCCGAATCTCAGAACATACTAGAAATCGGTGGCGTTTGGTAGGAACATGAATTGTAAAATCAGGAGGGGAAAAATAGCGATCCTAGACTGAAGCGATAGTGCTGCCTTCACCCGTGGTTTTGTAAGGAAGTCTGGTCTCTCTGGAGAAGCATTTTTGGTTGAAGTTAGCATCTGGAGCAGGAACGTGAGCGTATTTGTAGGCTGGGTGGTTCAGCGTTTAAACTGCCCTTGTTCTCTGTATTTCCACAAACGTCGTTGTTCTCTAGTAACCGGTACGGATTATGCTGGGGAGGGGGAAGTGGAGCGCATGGCTCTGATGCAGACCACTGCGGACTGCTTTCTTTATTCCTTTGCCAGGTTAAAGAGCTCTCGCTGCACAAGTAATGAGTTCTTTCATTTTCTGCCATTGCGGGTGGGGGGAAGGATTCATAGCCTTGATGTCCAAAATTATATCCAAGAAATCCAAGTCAACATTTCTCTCATGTGGAGCGACCTCTGTGCTGAGTGTTGGTCCTACGAGGATCCTGGCAGCTGACTGCACTGGGCATCAAGCTCAGTCTAGCTGCCAACACGAATCTGCCCAGTCTCGTTCCCTATGGGCCAGCTTTCTATCCAGGAGATTGTGTCATCTTCAGAGTATTTGGTCTGTTTTCCCATATTGTCTGCATTTTAAGAAATTCATACCGATTGAGACTCCTCAGGGCTAAATTTCTGGCACCTAATTTCAGAGTTTTGTCTATGGACCCTTTCTTCACCGCTGCAGACGCGATTGCCACACGCACAAGGGATGAGTGCCAAAAAATCACCCTACAGTTGTAGCAATGCTATTTTATCCGTACGGCGGTTATTAAGGAGTTACTGCGTGGGAGTGTGTGAGGCAATGGCCGCTCTGTCCCCTTGACCCACCAAAAACGTCCAGTATGCCCAGGCACAGGGACGATGAAGCACCGAAATACACAATGTCCTCTTCCTTTTCCTGGTTTCCTAGTTTGGAATGTATTTTTCACCCAGTTGGCAGCCTGCCACCTCTGACCTGGCGCGGGGCAGAAAAGGGCTGTTCGTGTAAGCTTTACCTCGCTTCCTTTCGAGGGGCAATGTAGCGTGCGTATGTGTTGATGGAAGAGACAGAAACGAGGAGAAGTGCAATACGTGATGAACTTGTTTTTGAATTCCTCAAGGAGAAGTTCGTGAGGGATGACACGGACTGTGGTGTTGCTATTGTGAATATTGAAATTACCTCAAGCACGTTGTCATTTTTTTGTATGGGTACAAGTAGTATTGTGATGGGTAAGGCTTACAAGTGGGTAAGTCTGAGTTACAGAGATTTTTGGAGTTTTTACTTAACAAGATCTACTGTCGTTTTTCGTTCAGTTGTGTTTTGGAAGTATTAAAGCATGGGAATGAGAAATCTGCTTGCTAAATAAAACAGAGTTTTGTTTCAGTTACAGAGGGGGAAAAAAAAATAGATCAGGCTTGGTTGTTTTTCTTTGAAAACCCAAATAAAAACTGGTCAGAGAGAAAACCTCAAAAACTGCGAGTAGCTACATGTCAAGTGACCTCAGTACGATTTAAAGGTGTTCATCAGAAAAAAAACGAGTTCCCAGAATTCTGATGTTCGAATTTATCTTTAAAAAGAATCCACAAAACAAACAGAACCCTTTCTGTGCGTTTTTCTTCCTGGCATGCCTCCACTGCTCGGTAACGAACGCGCCATAAAGACGATCTGAGCCTGAGAGGTTAAGCGGAATAAAAATGCAGCAATGCCTCCTGGCCCTCGTGGTTACTCCCGTCCTAGGTTCCTTTAGAAATTTCTTCCATGTGCCAGTGGGATATCAGAGAGCGATAATGATCTGTTGAGTAGCAGTGAAGTAAGACTCTCAGTCAATAAATTTGCTCAAAATGCAAGTGAAATAGTGGATTGTCCTCTACAGCTGCTCAGTTACGTACGCACTGCCAATCATTTCGAGGCTTACGCTGTACCCTCATGTTTGGGTTTGAGGACAGCATACCAGAAATCAAATGGTGTTTATGTGTATTTACAGGAATTTGTGACAGGGAAAGGAATTGAATTTTACTTCAAAATTTTATTCCAAATCTCATACTAAATCGACTTAAATGTATCCTGATAATGCTGAGCTCAGTATAACGTTCTTGTAGAAGAGTTCGATTTTAAAGCCAAAGCTAACCAGACAGCGTTTTTACACGCAGAATATTGAGCTTCAATGAGAATTTAAAAATCTGGTAAGTACTTTTTTATCGCTCAAAAGAGAAAAACATCTCTAGTTTTTCATTGTGAACCTTGCATTATATATGGCATTGTCTGCTGTAGTGGCATGTGTCGAAGTAGTCCAATAGGTACTATATAGTTCAGCTAAAAATACATAGTCAATATTGACTCCTGAGAAGCTTCTACTACTACTTAATTAAGACTTAAATGACCCAGATTTTTCTTTTTTTAATTTCTTGCCACATTGTATGTTATTGGCAGTAGCAAGAAATGTCTCCCTTAACAGTGGCATAATTTACCTTAAAGTTTTGTGTTTGTCAGATCCAAAAATACTTTTCCACATTAGCGGTTTATTTTTTCTGGACTCTTTTAATGATGTTTTACATGCAAAGACCGTGCTGTCCATAAGCTGTGCTGGGAATCTCCAGATTTATTAGGTGACTGTATATTTATTAGTGCCGTTGTATCCAACCAGTATTTATCTCCTTACAGAACAAGTTATTGGAAAATATTTGCACAATTCTGTATGTAATTATATAGGCTTTTGGGTAATTATATGTATATTTTAGTGATTCGGTACATTTAATTATGCTTTGTTATGGACTGTTTACTGCAGTTCTCACTGGGCTGGGGGAGAGGAGAGAGGGAGGGCAAACGGAGATGAACGTGAGGTAAAACCAAGGGAAAAATCTCGTATTAAGGATTCGCCAGTGAGTCTTTACCGACTTTATGCAAATCCAGTGGGTATTTTGTGGAAGTGTTAATGAGTGTCACATCCTGATTACTGCAGATTTCCCCTTACATTTCCAGCCGTACCAAATCCAATTGAAACTGCTAAAATTAACACCAGAAGTCCGCAACCGTTTCTCAGAAAAATGTGTGAAATTTGTTTTTAAAGTATCATGCCCTAATTATTCTTGGAAATGTTATATATAGATCTAAAATATCCTGTATACATTCCCTGATGGATGGCAAAGTTAATATTGGTCCCTGTAAATCCTTCTTAAAGGACCATCTATTTCTGAGGTATTTTTTGCCTCTCTCTACAGAGGGAGCCGTGTAATTTAACTGCCTGGCACTCAGGCTCCTGTTAGCAATCTGCTTGTTTACCAGCAGCTGCTGGGAACAGCCCTTTTTGCCAGAGCACAGGCTGGTCCTTTTGCTTTCTGTGAGGTGTGGTCTGTGATGTGTGAAGTGACTCCAGATACACTGGTTTAGTCAATCTCAAAAATGTAAAAGAATGGGAAAAAACAACAAAAGGCAATTAATGAGCATGCTTCGCTTACCAGTTATTTTCCGGGTTTTGAATGCTTCAGCCAGCTCACTTGCCTGTCTCCCGCTTACCTTTGGTTTTCCTTGTGTGGGCGATCTCCTCTGAACCTATCTCCCAGCTTTTGCTGGCTTGCAGATTTTGAGATGCTTTCGTGTTCCCTTGGCTCCCTCTGTCCTCAGCCTGGCAAACCCGTTCTGGATACGGTAGCAGGCAGTTGGTTCTGTATCTTTTATTTAGCCTGTCGTTATCCGCCAGCATCCTGTGCGCTGCTGGTGTACCTCTGAATGCCTGCATCTACGGCAAGTCGTGACCGTAATGAGCCTGTTTATTTCAAGATACGTAGTGGCATCGTTCATTTGCATAGTAAAGGAAACTTTGCTGGAAGAAGACAAATTTGAGGCTACAAAAGCTCCGTGAATACTGTAATGCTAATCTGTATTCCATCCCCCATATAAACTGTCACATCTCTAAAACGTTAAAAAATTAATTAGTCAACTGTGTTGTGCCACAGATGAGCAGCAGTGGTTGCTTGCGGCCACAAGCTGTGACATTCTCTGAGCCAACACGACTTTAAAGGCCCGCAGTAACTGAGCTGGAGGTGGTCCATCCTCCTCCTCCTGCCTGGTCACACACAAGGTGTGGGGTCTGGGTGACCGTGCTATAGGAAATGATGCAAGTGTGTCCACAGTAGGTCAAGTAACAATCCCTGCGGTGCTTTGCACCCTGTATTTATACAGATATTTAAGTAGGCAGTGTAGATCCTGCACTTACGTTAGTGACAGAAGTATCTTTGGGATGTTCTGCAGTCTGGAGAGCATCTGTAATTGTACAGAGGTTGAATAACAATAAGCACAGCTGCTTCTTTGTCGATAATTAAGAATGAAAGATACGGATTTACCCGATTTCCAGAATCGTACCTCCATACCCCTCACAGAATGCACAGCAGCAGTGCTTCTTTGCCCACTTTCTGGGCCAAAACTTTTCAAGAAATCTCCAAGTTACTTGCCTATCGTTCTTTTTTATTTCTTCAGATCGCTGTCGGTACGTACAGGCAACACGTCAGACTGACAGCCGGCTCCTACGGGGTCGTGCTTACTGTGTTTCACTTGGGAAGCAGAGTGAAAGGCCCAAATTCAGACTCCTCTGAGCGCGTACACCTCAAAGGATGGCTGGCAGCCGCCTCAGTGGCCCCTCGGTGACTTCCAGGTGTGATCTTGGGATTGGAAAGTGTTTTCTGTCACCTATATTGGGTGTTACGAGTAGCATCCAGAGGTCCTGTCCTGTGGCGCAGGCTGTAGCTCATCATTCTGAAGGTGCACGCAATGACCGACAACGAGGAGCAATTGCACTCCCGGGTGTAGTAGGTGTTTTCCTTTGCGTGTTTACATTTCCTCTTGCGCTGGTACGGCGAGCCCTGGCATACCTGTATGTCCTGGTCGTGTGGCTCTGTAGGCAAAGGAACCTTCTGCACTTTTACTGAGGAAGGGGTTTGCAGTAACACTTAGGGAAGTAAAATAGATTGCAGAATTGGAAGACAGTTTGAACTCACAGTACAGACAATAAGTTGTTTTTCTAAATGTTACTAATCAAAGAATTGTCATTTGTCTGTGAATAACATCTAAAAGCAGAGCCAGGTTACCTTGGAAGGGGATATATAGTGAAGCGTTAAGAGTCCGTGTTGCAGCCTTAACTAGTAATCGTTGTTCATGCTGAATTATCATTTGCCTTAGTAACGTAATTTTATATGAATAGTTCAGCGTTTCAACAGGGTTGTCAATACGTATAAGCACTTTTGTTATTTTTATCACAGCTTTCCAAGCATTTATGCAAGAAATTTTTTTGCAGCAAGGTTTCAAGTGACATTTCTTAGATCCATCCGAGCTTAATCAAGTCAAAATTGTATAGACAAAGTGTTCCTCTTGAGGAAAAAATGTACCTCAAGAACCTGGTAATGCTTGATTTCTTGTTTCTGAACAAAATTAGGCACGGTTTTGTTGTGTAAAAATAGGAAATAAAACTTTGCATATAATACTTTGCTATTTAGCATGACAGTAAAAGTGTGAAAGTGCATGCCTTTGGACACGTCCAACGTAGGAGTTACCTCATTTGTGAACTACTGTAATCGTATGTGTAGCCGAAACCCCACTAGACTATGCAAGAGAAACTAGTGACATCAATTTCAATACAGCTCCTTGAAAAAGACAAGACAGCAGCGGCAAGCAATGCAAAATGAAGCATTTCAGATGGATATAACAACATTTTCAAGTTCTTTATGGATACTGTTTGTGAGCAAGGGGCTAAAGAAAAAATGCTGACATTTTGAATATATAGAAAAACAATTTGTGAGAACACCCAGTACTTAATATCACTGATTCTGTTGAACATCCCTTTTGTAGATCTGATGCTAAAAGCACTTATTTTTGCGTACCTTTGTAATTAGTCTCATTGCCAAGTTAGCAGTATTGTGGATGCTTGCAGGGTCCGGCCCCTGGAGAACGTTTTAAACTCTGCTTGGTAGAGGAAAAGCTTGGTTTCTGCTTGCATTGTTCCTGCTAGTTCAGTTTTAAAAATCCTTATCATTTAGATTCTCTCCAAAAGATTAGACTGAGTGTCAGTGTAGCTTGATGAATTCTCAGATTTAGGTTTCCTTGAGCTTCGATTGCCGTGTTAGGACTGTGACATCTGATTGATGCTGGGTTTCTGAACACGTCGGTGATCTCCCTTAGACTCACGCGCTGTAGCCATAAACCATTTTGGAATAACGCTGCAGCATGTTTATCATAAATCGCGTGATACTTTTCCGTCCGAATATGCTTCATTAGGCTTACCTGCCGTAATGCTGCAGCATCGTTAGATGGCACGTAGAAAGAAACCATTTCAGCTGCAATCCGTCAGGCATGGAGAGCCCCCGTGTGTTTGACATATAACTGCACTGAAGATTAAACCACATCTCACTATCCTGTAGACAAAGTATTTTCAAAACAGAATTACCTTCTGCTCGAGATGCTACTTCTGGATTTTTCCAGTCGTCATTTTCCTTCAAAGATTGTGTTGCTTTTTAATAGTTCCCATGGCAGAGAAACTCAGTTCAAGAAATCAAGACTAAAGCAATTACTACAGATTTTCAGCTGGAAAAGTATATGACACATGTACCTTTAGATCAGTCTTAAAAAGACTCAAACAAGCCACACCGTTCACTGGAACACATCTACTCCACAATTAGTTACTCTGAAGTAACTTTTTTTGAGAAGTGAAAAATTTAGAAGAAAAATGCTCCCTTTTTTTAAGGAGAAAAGGATGTAAGAGCTTAGATAATAAACAGCTAAATTTATTTAGAACTTCTGATGTAACATGAGACATAATGTGATGACGCTTTTCCGTACTAGTCAGTAAATTCTTTGAAAGTCTGTCTTTGAAAATCTCAAGTCAAAAAGATAGAAATCTGGAATTACAGAGTCTTCAGTAGCCCCTGGCATTGCAGTGAGACTTCTGTTAATTAATGTTTGTCCCTGCAGGTATAGTGGAAAGCACGAAGGTTAGAGAGATGCTTTCCCCCGGTTGTACGGGGGTGTGTTAGAAAGTCCTGACGAGGATCTCCAGTAGCTGAACCACAGGAAGAACATGCTGTTCTTCCCTGTTGCAGTTTCTCACTCAAGCTTTTGCTTATCCCACAGATCGCTTCACAGGGAATTTAACTCCTGATCTTGGTGTTGCTCCACAGACATTGTTACTCCAATGGGTTTTCTTCCTCACCAAGCTGCTGAAGTGTCCATGCTGTCAAACAGGGGATGGCATCTCAGAGAAGGTTCTGCCGCAACCCCCTGTACAGTGATTCAAGGACAAGCAGTGGCATCACTTGACCATTAGAGCATTTAAAGAATTTCAACTCTTGTTCATACGTGAGCTGGAAGAAACAGACAAAAACCCCAAATTACCTGACATTTACAGTGGTGAAAATGAATGTATAAATGTACACAGTTGTTTTTTTTTTTTTATCAGGTTAATTAATTCTATAGACTGAAAGAGGACTTTGCTATTCTCTCTTTCTTTTAAGTTGGATGTGGAAATTTGGACTGTTATTTTGACTGATCATCTGATTGTTGTCACAGCTTGAATGATGCAGCTTGCTCTGCAGCAGTTTGGTCTTTGCCAGTGCTCCACCCCCCCATACCCCCACATATTTATTGCTAATGAGATAATTAATTAGTTTAAACTGTTTTTCATTACTTGAATAAAGAATTGCAGTCTCTGAAGAACCGTGGTGAGCACCACATGTAGCATCTGCTGGCTTTGCCGGTCCTCTGGTGGAAGGACCATATGTGCTGCAAAGGCTGGGAACAACAGGCCCGAGGGGATGGTGCCGGTTCTTGCCTGCCGTCCCACTAAGCCACCTCGCCCTGGACAAAAGAGAAGTGGCCGTTCCTGCTGCTGCCGGGTGTGGTGTAATTCTGAGCTGAATACTATGAATGGGTGGAGATCGAAATCAGATTTAAATAACAGAACTGAAAGCCAACCCATAGTATTTCGATGATTGAAAATGATAGGAGACGGTGTTGGAGTTCGTCCATGTTTAGACTCACAAGGTGGTTTAATTGGAATTTCTCATATTTCAGTGCTTTAATGCTCTGAGACGTTAACTCTGGCTTTGCGATTCGCGGATGTTCCTTTTGGCAGCACTGGCGGTCGTTAACCATCAGACCCCTCCTGAGAAGTAAGGCAGAGGATAGGCGCTGTACGTAGACTAATTTTACAAGTAGGAAAACGGAGGAGATGAATAATTTGGCCAAGGCCACGCAATAAGCCTGGGTGAGCTCTGAGGTTTGTTTTGGCTATTAGCCCAGTGGTCGGGCCAGCCCTTGCAACATCCTCCTTTTTAAATTATACACTTAGGCCTCACGATGATTATGATGTCTTACTTGTCCCGTAGCCTGCCTAGGCAGATAGTTCTTTTCCCTTCAGGCAATCAGGTGAGCACGACAATAAAACCTGGAAAACAAGGCAAACCGTGTGGAATCAGAATCTGAAGCTAACGTTATTTTGTGTATTTTCAGTTTTTCTAGAACATAACTAAACCTCATCTCTCCTGTTCTGCCAAAAGTGGGTGCGAGTTCTGTGACTTGTAAATGCAAAAAGGGAGCGGTAAATAGACACGGTGTTCTGAGAGATGGGCTTGCGTCTCCTTTTGGGTTGCAGAATAGTGACAAATAGTCAAAGAGGGTTTATCGAACTTCTCATTACGTCCGAGAACTAGTATATGTGTGGTATGAAAAGACATTTTCCAGAATTGAGGAACTGCTCTGAGCAGTGTCCTTAGGATTTTTCACTGGAGTGTAAGAGGTTATTTGTTTAGGGTTTATAACTCCAGTTGTATAAATAGCTGTACTTTGAAATAACAACTTACTTGGTGGGGTATAAGCAATGCTTTTGCGTAGTGAAAGACTTCAGTTTTTAATGTCTATCTGAAACAAACATTTTTTTTCCCCTGCTCCCCAGATGGGTTAGTTGTTGCCATCTCTTGTGGAAGATGTTTAGGTTTTGTTTCAGTTCCAGCCAGTCTTTGTCTTAAACATAACTTAGTCTGTGATACTGTTCTCTTTAACCAAACTCAGAATTTCAGAAGAAATTCGTCATCAGTTAATCAAAACATTAACAATTTCAGTTAAATATTGGTTACATATTTTGAAGTATTTTATGTAACAAAATGTTAACCACTGTGTTTACACTGGACCGATGCAAACAGTTGAACCCTCAAACTTCAGCATGGGGCGTCGAACGCTTGAGTGAATATCTAATGCTTGATACAACTGTTAGGACATCCCCTAAATGGATGATGGGATGTGATCTGTTCTCCCCGTGCCCCCTTCCCTTCCCCAGGGCTGTGGGTTTGGCTAAGCTAGTGTGGCGTGCTCTTGTCTACAGGTAGAACAAAAGGGCTCCAGCGAGGGCCCGTTCGGCAAAGCCTGTCGCGGGTACAGCGCGGGGAAAAGGGGTTCCGAAGGGCTTGAACGTCTCGCGGCCGCGTGTGGAGCGCAGGGCACTGGAAGTCATCGCTGCTGTCCGCCAGGCGTTGAGCGGTGCCGGTCTGGCGAAGCGGCGGGCGCGCTCCCGGTCTGCCCTGGGCACCCCGGCGCTCGTGCCGAGGAGCGGCTGTCGGGGAGGGCGCGGAGGACGGCGCAAGGTGCTCTCCTCTGCCACGCGGTCCGTGCTTAATGCCCGACGGGACGCGGGCCGGCGGGGCCCCCCGTGGGCGGATCGGTTGGCGGCGGGAGCGGGGCAGGGAGCGGAGCGCGGTCCGCCCTGGCGCGGCTGACCTTGAAACGCGGCCGCTTCGCCCGGCGCCGGCTGCCGCGCCGCCGCTCCTGCGTGTGCGGGGCTGATGCGGTGCGGGGGCCGCGCGCGGCGGGTGCGCGCGGCCCCGAGCGGCGGAGCGGGACGGCGCCCGGCCCGGCTGGGGCGGCGGGCAGCGGCGGGGGGGGGCCACCGGGGTCCCGCGCTCCGCCCGGCTCCTCCCGGCTCCTCCCGGCGCGGCAGCAGGACGCGCTTCGCAGCCCACAATGAAACCTCGGCAGCTCGTTGCAGGCGTGGGAGATGCCCTTCAGGTGAGGCAGAGGCAGGGCGGGAAGAACGGCGGCGGCGAAGGGGGCGCGGCGGCGGAGAGCGACCCCGAGCCCCTGCCTGGGATGCGGGGGCGGGGCGGCGGGGCTCGGGTGCGAGTTGACGCGTTCGGCTGCCGCTGTTGTGCAGCCGCCGCCGGTACCTTCCCGACGTGAACGCGGCGGGGTGAGCGGGCGCGGGGCTGCGCGGCGGCGGGCTCCGGGAGCGGCGGTCCCTGCTGCAGCCGGCCGCGGGCTGCGCGGGGCTGGGGCTGTGCCGGGGGGTGGGAGTGGGAGAGTGTGTGTGTGTGTGTGTGTGTGCATGGCGTGGCTGGGCGAGCGGAGAGGCGAACGCCCGCCGTGCTTACCGACAGTGAGATTAGCTGGAGTTACGGGAACTTCATCTTGTGAGCGCTGCGTAACTTTCTGTTCATGGGAGACAGAGAGAGATTTTAGCATTTGTATGAAATACGGCAGAAATGTCATTAGAAAGGTTTGGTCACAGGAATTATTGCCTCTTAGCAGGCAGTTTGCAGGATTCCCGGCCGAACTGGGTGCCGCTTTAACTTCAGTGTACCTGTATATTATCAGCGTAATAATATGGTGTTAGAAAACTATATATACATATGGGGATATTAAAGTTTTATTACTGTACTTGCTAAAATACCTGGGATAGAACAACAGCAACATTTTCTCCATAAATACCACTTAAACATACAGCTAAACTTGTCCAATAATCCATTTATATGTTTAACACTTAAAAAACCCAGAAATAGAGTATGAAAGACTGGGATTTAAAAGTACATGTTATTTGCCAGCCAGATATAATTGCAGAATAATTTAAGTATTTTGAATGACTTGAGCAATTTCCTTTCTTTAAAAAACTCTCACACTTCAAAGTGGGGAAAGATTGCTGAGGAGAGTAGGGAAGGCGGGTTTTTCCTTTTAAATTGGGATCTCGTTCATACTCGAATGGGAGTATCGTATTGTTTACAAGATGCTGTGACATGTAGGAAGCTGTGGCAGAGCCCGGCAGCGGGCTGCTGGCTGGGTGCACTTCAGACAGGAAGGATTTGGTTAGCAGCTTAGGCACGTTGCTTTCAGCACTGTCCCATTAAATTCCACCTCAGGTGTTTTATTTAGATGCATGCTCAGGAATTCAGTAAGATCTAAAAGAATCTCTGCGTTTGTCAGTTCTTTAGTGGTTAGGAAGTTGGTTTTGATACAGCAGTAATTAGGATTTATCTAAATATTAAATAGCTCACTATTATTTTTGATTATGAAGTACTTTAAAAATTGGATATGGGTTTCATATGGATTTCTAAAAGGATCCAAAAGACGTGTACAAAGATTGAGTGACTTGTATTCTGTTCATACGTTCTAGCTTTTTTTCTTGTACATTTTAATATTCACATTGCTGATCTGTTTGAACGCACAAGTGAGGTTGACTTCTGAAAAGTGAGCGTAACCGCGGTAAGGTCAACAGCATTCCCTTGTCTACGGCAAGAGCAGCAGGGGTGCACGTTACCACCGTTTCCGCATTTGGATCATTTAAGGGAATCAAAGTGGACTTTGGTTTTGATCCTTCACAGGTGCTTCCCCGTGAGTGCGTGTGTAATGTCTCTGCCAGCCATCAGGCGTATTTCCCTCACGCCGATGTATCTATGAGGGATCTGATTGTCTGTTTCAGAGTTTTCCTTCCAGAAGCAGTTCCAGATTTCTTGGAGGTTTAGATGTTGTAAACACGTAAAGCTTTCCCATCACCTTCCCTTTAATGTGCGGAGAAGAAGTTGTCTTTAGGCAGCACCATCTCAACATCCAACACGCTCATACTTTGGCAACTGTGAGTAGAATTAACTTCGCCCCTTTCCAAGCACAGTTTTAGAATGATCGAGATTTATGTTTTCACCCAGTCCTACAGGCATAAATATTTGAAATCAGAGTAACATAACAAAGGCAGATGAAATGACTTTATAATTGTTATCTAGCAAGGTGTTCTGTTCAGTCTCTAGCTTCAAAGCAGTTACTTCAGTAGCATGGAATTGTTCGAATTCTTTTTGATAAAAATTTCCCATAATATAGAACATAAAAAGCTCATAAAACACAAAACTTGCCCAGGAACAAGTAATAAATTGATTTATTCAGTGATAAGCCTTGTGGTATTCTAACTGCTATAAAAGGTCTAGATGTAGTATAGATATAATATAGTAGTTTTTCTATTGTAATGTGAAATAATACTATTAAATGTTAATAATTTCAATGAAGATAAATATGTTAGAAATGGCAAATAAAGCATCAGATTGGAAAGGAGAAGGAAATGTGATTAACTCGTGCTTTTATGTTACTGTGGCAGTAATGGTGAAAAAATACCGTGAAAAATAAACCCGGGGAAAAGATGTGTAGAGAATTGTAACTATAGAAAAAAACCTTGTCTAAATCTTACTTTATATTTTAATTTAAGTAAGTCACATGCTAAGAAGGAGTTGTTTTCCAGGTAGCTCAAGCCTACTCAAGTGAAGCTTTTAGTTGACTTCAGTGATGAGGATTTTGGAGTTTTTCTTAGAATGCTTATGTCAGGAGACTGGTATATTTCTAGAGTCTAGACATGGGAACAAAGACTGTAGAGGGACTTGATTACTTAATCTGGTTTTTTTTTTTTTTCAATGTTTTGGTTTTTTTATATATCTATTTTAAGACTGGGATGCAATTTACAGCATCTCCTAGGAAGTAAGCATAACTCTTGAAATGTATTAACTTTAAGGGTGAATAAGATATGCTTTTCAAAACTATTATTCTACCATAGAGTCACGTTTTCAATCCATCAGATACCAATTCAGAAGAGTTACCGGCCTTTACTTTGGTGCTGGGCTATGTTAGAGAGGAGCGGTTCCCCTCAGGTGCGTCGTCAGGAAGTGGCAGATTCAGTAGAACAGGCTGGTGCGCAGGTGATCGGTGTTCACAGGTTTGCCTTTTCGGACTCAAGACCTACCATAAGGACGTAGTCACCAGGCTTGCCATTTAAAAAGGTGCATCGTAAATATGGTTTCACTAAGATTCAGATGCTGTGGGATTGCATTTGGGTCAGGTACCAGGCGGAGAAGTGAAAAGAAATAAATGTGTAAGCGACGGAGTCTTTTCTGGTAGCAACTCCTTCTGAATTTGTCTGTGAAGAAAGTTTAATTTTAGAGCCCGAGGTCTCTTGTCAGCCGTGGAGTTCTGTACCTGTAGGAGTAAGTCTCTTCCATTTTTTCTTCGTTTTTATTTTTAGGGTATCAAATGGAGATGTTAAGGAGTGTGGCGCGGTTGCTGTCCTCAGTGACACTGTACAGTCACTACTTGTGTTTTACCTGAACTTCGGTTTGGACAGCGTGAGGATGTCTTTGCTCTGGGGGACTGGAGCAGAGCGCAAGCAGTTCTGCTGTCTGGTTGCCCTCGTGGGGCCCGTTCTGCATTGGGTTTCAGTTCCCACGTTCACCGGCGCAGCCTGCGGTTTCCCGTCGCTGTCACTGGAAGTAAAGCGCGGTGTGGCCTCTGCCAGCAGGCTGCAGTCAGAGGCTGTTTTCATGCCCTAGTTAGTGACAGGTTTCAGGCGCAGCAATAAGGCTTCTGAAGAGTGGTCGTTTTCCGATGGTCAGGAATATTTAAAAAAAAAAATTCTGTAGTGTCACAGGGTCTTGTTAGTTGCTTTTCACAAACACGGAGACACACACAAACTCTCTTACAGTTCTAAAATGGAGAAGCTGCTGGAGTCAGCAGTAGCATCCAGATTAAGCAGAACGAGGTTATGAATCCAAGCAATTAAACGTGACAAAAAGGCCAGTTTTACTGCCTTCTCCTAATGTGCTTCCAGAGGTTTTTTTTTTTAATAAATAAAAACTTCAAAATGTTCTTTACTGTCAGCTGTTCACAAACAAAAGTACGCTTTCAAACCCCAGAAAACTCTTGAAAATCCTCTTGCTTTGTATTTGCACCTTCAGTGTTTATTTAAATATTTTTATTCTCAGGAGAAGCGAACACTGGTCTTTTTCTTCAGTTTAGTATACCTGGAGTTCTGCAGCTACTCGTTTATCTACCTGCATTCTGGGAGAGACCATTAAAACCGACCGGCTGAATATTTAGGAACTAATAAAATAATGTGTTTTAATTAATATTTAATGTGTATTAAAGATCAGGATTTTACTAAAGATAATTAGAAATCCAGCCAAAATTTTCATGTGGAAGGCCAGAGGATCCATTTTTTTGGATGCTTTTGTTTTTGTGTATTTGTTTTTCAGTAATCTTAAGCAGATTTTCCTTCTAGTAATTATGGCAAGTTTAACTGGGTAGAAAAAGGGAGTGAAGTAGCCAGATGTGAGTCTTGGTACTAATGACTGATGGACCAACCTGAACTTGAACTGAGCTTTAGCAAAGAGGATCAGTTCACCGCCTGTATCTTGGAATGTGATGGAAAATGCGAAGAATTACCTCCTGCCCTTGGCAAATGGAAATTGTTCTGTGTGCTTGTGCTTGGTGCTCTCTGGACAGGTGCTGACGGGTTTTTTACCTTAAACGTTTTCCTTGTCAAAGTCGAGCTTTCTGATGGCATGGATAGTAGTAATCCAGGAATGAAGTTTGATCCTATCTCTAGCGAGTAAGTAACTTGTGTGAGGACTTGTTTCTGACTGCTAGTTAACCTGCATCTAATGGTTCTCTGCTTTACCTGTAAAAATGTGTAACAGCAAAATGAAGTAGGAGGCCCATGTGGCGCATCTCTGCCGCTGGTTTGGAGAGTTCTCTGGCTGCTGCTGAGAATTTGCACTATTCCACGATGCTCTAACAAAAATAGCATCATGTCAGTGAATAACGTCCTCTAAGATGAGATGCTGTATCTTGGAAGAACGACTCCTGCACTGGAACAAGTCTTTTAAGAACGTGACATGTAGATCAAGCCCGAATTGGAGTGTTGTGGCGCTCTCCGTTTGTGCTGTTCTGCATGACTTGCGTGTTTTCGTGTTCGCATCAAGCGTTCACCTTTTCCAAACTGCTCTACCTTTCTGACCCAGTGTGTCCTGTGGTACTGTAATCCTGGGCGCTGCTCTTCAGCTCTGACCTAGCCTTTGATGTATGACGTAACATACACGTCATCTGCTATCAGCGCTGTGCAGGGATAGTGTGGTATTTGGTGTGATACAGAAGAACCTCAAACCGTGATATTTTTTGTTACAACGTTTTCCCAGACTAGATTAAAAATGAATATAATCTAAAGTTTTCACCTGAAGGCCTTTGATATTTTTAAAACATTTTTATTAAGAAGGTCTGTGTGAAGAGCAGTAGCATGATGTCCCATTTCTCCATCTTGCCGGTTAAGCCAGCACTGTGTGAGGCTGTAATCCTGCACTAATCTTGACAGTTACCAGGAAAAACAGGATACTACTGCCTGCGCCAGGGAACAAAACTGTCTGAGAACCAGCTCTCATTGCCAATGGCATTTCATTCCAGTCGAGAGGCTTGCCCACTGTGAACAGAGTCAAAAATCCAATCGTGGCAGTCTGAACTTTCTACCAACAGAGAAGGCGTGGGAATTGACTTAATTCCATTCTGACTTTCATATTTGAAAGTATGAGCCTTTTTCTTCACTCTAGTTCTTTCTTGGAGCCACAGCAGAAAGTAATATTTCCTACAGGAAGACACTGAGAATGGCATTGGGTGTTTTAATTTACTTTCTTTACTTCCGAGTGTAATTTCAAGATGTCTCCACCTCTCCAACAAGTGTCTGTAATTATGAGAACATGTAAATCTAATTCAGCGCAGTTGAGTGACAGCTCAGCAGGGCTTCTGTTTGCCCGGATTCTAGACTCCTAAGGACAGAGCAGTTCACCAGTCCCGTGTGGCAGCTGTGGTTCGCTGGTTGCACCCTTTCTTAAAGCAGTGACTTGAGGGAGTGATCTTTAGAGCTAGAAACTGGTGTCGGAGAGGAGCTGTCTCGAGATACCTTACAGACTGTGAATTCTCCGTGAAATGAAACTTTGTGAACAGCGTACCCAGGGATGCTGTCATCTTTTGCATAGGCAGTAGGTGCAGTGGGCTGAGGTCCTACACGAGTCCTGCATGTCCTGTAGGAGGAGGATCTCTGTTCGTCCGGTCATGCCGTAGCTAAAAAGAAGCAATATTCTTCAGTGAGTAAGTGTAAATAATAAACGTCAGCCATGTTATACAGCTGTTACAATTTCTCGCACTCTTCCTGTAGCAGCCGTTAACTATTGAATAATGAGAAACAGAGTAGAGCTCCAGCCTGTTTGTATGTTAGTTCTTCTTCCAACTAATAGGAGAAGTGTGTTTGTATGTTAGTGTTTCTTCTGAATACTTACAGTGATTCAGACCTGGGGCAGGGTGTTCTGCAAAGGGGAGGCAGTGTGGAAATTCTGCGTTCATTCGTTTTCACTTATGCATAACTGATCAAGCACTGGACGACATTCCATCCTGATGTTAAAATGAGGTATTTGGTGGTCGTAGCAAGACAGTGATGGAGAGGTCCACTCTTCCATATCATCGAGTCCTGCCCTGCTCCTTGAAAAGATCATCTTTACAGCTGTCATTTGTGATAGACATCCAGTTAATCTTTAAAAGCTGCCAGTAAGGGAAGTTCCATTAACTCCCTGGAGCACCTGTTTGAGTGCTTAACTATCTTCACTTTCTTGACAAGGTTGTTTTTTTTTTTTTTTTGCTAGACAAATGAAAATCTCCCATGCTGCAGACTTTAGTGTTTCATGTTCTAAACTGACCTGAAGAAAAAAAAGGGTCCTCTACTCCTTGCGACCATCTTTTATGACAGAGATTCTGAGTCAGTCTTCAGCTTTATGTCCCACTCGTGTTTTAATTGCTGTATCTTGCTTCTACCCTGTCTAGTTATTATTTGGTTTGGGAATCTTTAATTTTAATCTAAGACGTGCTTTTTAACTGTTTTGTGTTTAAATAAACACATTGAATTCAAATAGTTTAATGATTTGGAGCCAAATATTGGCCATGATTTATAAAACAATCAGGATTATAAGGTGATTATTGAAAGACACTGTTAGACATCTGAGACTGGTTTCCACAGCTGACTTGAGATCTCTGAGCTGGACTTCTTTGAGGCAGAGGTTATGAGGTTTATTATTTCACTGAAGTCTAGAAAGTTTTGTTCAAAACCTGTTACGCTCCTAAATCTATAGAAGTGTGTATGTAGATATGTGTGTGAGCATCGGTCTCATAAAAAGATAAAAGGTAAACACTTTCACTGGTACACTCAAGAGTTGATTAGTTCTGCCTGCTCTTGATGCACATCATTTCTTAGAATAATTATTGCTAGTTACATTTATCCTGTCAATATAACCTCGCAGGGCAAGTGTGGGGAGAGAAGAAAGGCAAGACAGGGATTTTGGAAGAAGGGCTGGGAGGTGGTGCCAGCGTCGTACTCTTCTGGACCAGTTGAGCACCTCTCCACACTGAGGGCGTATATCCAAGACGATCTGAAGGACTGTTCTTGGATAACCTCCTTCCAGCCTGTATTATCCCGTGGTCCTCTGTTACCAGTTGGGTGGACCTGGTGAGCAGTGGGTTATTTCAGTGACTCAGGACTGGGGGTAAAGCACAACAGTGACAGAATGGAGAAGGCTTCTGCGGTTTGGGAATATACAGGTATCTATGGGAAATGGTGCCAATCTGTTCCAGAACTGTGTGGTAAACTTCGTGTAGGTAATGAACAGCTAAATGACTAATGTTATAAAATAATCGAGAGTCATTAGCTAGTGTACAGCTTGACTCTGGCTATGCAACAGAACAAGAAAAGTAGAGGATGCAAACTGAACTAATCATGCACTGTGACTACATGACTCAGACTATCTTGTGCGCTCGGAGAAGTGGATTGGGCTGGTCTTATTTTCATCAAATTTTAGCACTACGGAGGAGCCAAGGGCATTGTGCCCATTAAGATAACCAGAGGCAAAGATGGATGAGGAAGCTGAGATTCTTACAGAGAATAATCTTTAAAAATGGCATACAGGATGTGTAAGTTTATTCCCCCAAATCTTTATGTCTGTGAAGCGTAAAGGTTGGGAAATTCTAACTGGATCCAAGCAATTTTTTTCCAAGCAGTTACTTAATTGGGGCTGGAAATGAGGCTTAGGTAACTAAACATCCTTTTCTGTATTTTAACAAATGAACAAATTTTATCAATGTTTTGAGAAAACTGGAAACACGGAAGAAAAGAAGAAAGAGATCATTACAACTTCAGTATGTTTCATTCTGACGTTTTAAAAGGCATCATCCTTTTTTTCCCCAACCGAGAAATGTCCTTCTTAGTTTCCTTCATGATGTAGAACTACGAAAATATTTGGGTTTAACTTGTGTTAGTAACAAATGTTTCATTCGGTCTTTCAACACTGCAGACAGTAGACTGCCTTTTTGCTTAGAGGAACAAATTCTAACCTGATTGGATCTTACGGCATTGACGTGTTCTTGTCCCTGTCTGTGGTGAGTAGGATGTGAAGCTGTGGGCTTAGATTACACAAAAGAAGATTTAGATTAGGCATTAGAAAGGCTTCCTGATAATAAGAATACTTAATATTTAATTAGGTGAGTTAGGAAGATTATGGGACTTGTATCAGTGGAAGCTTTTAGGAAAGGTTTGGAAAGCAAATGTCAGAAAGAGGCAGCTGTATGGCTTTGTATGTCAAGATGTTCTATAGAATTAATTTATAACTGACAAAGCTTGTTCTCATTTCTGTCTATTCCTTTTACTAAAACAGAGTCTTTCTCAAAAATGGAGCTTGCTTCCCGTTCAGCAGGTGGAGCTCTCTTATGTCTCCACCAAGACTTTCTTTGTTTTAACCAAGTTCTGAATCTGTCTCCTGCTGTTACACATCTGTAAGGCAATGAGTCAATATTGTAAATATTTTCCCAAGAAGCAGAGTTTGAAAAATACTGGAGTTGTGCAAAGTTTCTGATAAAATCTTGGATCCTCCTTTGGGCCAGTTTTGTTGGGGTTTTTTTTTTGGGTTTGGGTTTTTTTTTTTTTTGTTTAAGTACACTGCAGCGAGCACTGTGCGCCTTTTCAATCCCTGCTCCAGCTCCCCTCTCAAGCGTTTCATCTTACAACGAAACGATTGCCGGGGAAACTTGTATGTAGTTTACTGCTTAGTTCTGAGGAAAAAAAAAAATCTTGGTATCTGTTTATGGAAGCACTGAGTAATCATTTCAATTAGGGTGAAGGCAGGTATGATATACTTAAAATTTGATGCATTTAAGGAATTGGTTCTGTTGAAGCTCTTGTAACATCTATATTACATACTAGGGCTTCCCTCAGTCCTTCAGGATTAGTATTGCCTTGAGAATTTCAAATACAAACATACAATCTAAACTAAGCTATTTTGAATATATTTTTACTTTATTTATAGGAGGTAATTTTTTCTTGTGACAACTGCACAGGCTTTCCCATCTTCTGTTGATGACATAGCGTTATGGTTTATGAATAAAAAGCTGATTACACAGGACATATTAGAGCAGTTCAGACTTATTTTTACTGCTTAAGAAGCGTGAGAGTGCCTTGGGGCCAGAGACGCTCTGTTGTGCTATATTCTGTGTAAGATTCTATGCATTCTATATGGGACCAGCAGCCTCTGTCCAAAAAAAAAAAGCTTCAATAAGGAAACAGCAGAAATTAAAACGTTATGTTCCTGACCAGTCAATGCACACGATTGTTCTTGTCTCGAATGTTAGTTTATGAACTGAAGTTGAAGCTGATTGATTCAGTGGGAGAAGGATAAGCACGTTGGACACCCTTTTATCAAATCTGTGGGGACAGGACTCTGCAATTGCTGTGCAAAATACACCTTAAAGACGGAGAAGGAACAGTAGGGGACAAAGTCCCGCTGTGCTGTGGGCTCCTTCTTCGTATAACACAAGACCTCATTGTGTCCAACCATAGTTTTTTGAATTAGCTTTTTCCTTTCTCTGGGCACACAAGTAGCAGAACATACTCTTCAGCCTAGCAGTGAGATCATTCTGGATGAAGCAATGCTATTGTTAATAAAGTTCAAAGAGAACTGCAGGTGTAGAATGATTGCAGCAAAGGGGAAGCTGATACGGAAACTCTACCTACCATTCGGTAATACCTGTATTAAGGAAATAGCTGCCAATTTACTTACTACTTGCAGGCATTTCAAACTTCAACGAGTTGATAAAGAATTTTATGTTTTCATATGCTTCGGTGTGAAGCCGTCTGTCGCGGCGACGGAACAAAGTGTTGGGAACAAGAGCAAACGTATGTTTATGGAAGTGCTCCATGAGATGTTAACAAGACAGACACAAGACACACAGCAGTGTCTTGTAACAAACGGGCAAGGGATTTGAAAAACACGGCAACCTTCTTCAATATTTACAATTGTGATTTTATTTTCTAATTTCTTGTTGCGTAGAAGTGTTAAATAAAAGTCTGTCCATTCAGATGGTGAGGGAGACAGGAATACCAAGTAAAATACTGTTAGCACCCACCTCTTGTAGTTTTTCATGTTTCTGCTCTCTTTTCTTACAGTTTTAAGGTTACGTCTGGCTACCTCAATATGTAAGTTATACTTTAGCTAGAGTTTCATGCATCTGCTGGACTTTTTAGTGCAAATTAAACAGCCTCAGACGCTCACAGGAGCTGAACTTTACTAGCACCCTCTTCCCATCCCCAACTTGGGATAGATTTTTATTCGTGACTGCACAAAAGAATGAACCACATCACGGTGTTTGAAGGTAGGTCTTGATACAGTGTGACTTTTAACCTGTCCTACTCCAAATGTGGGACACAGTGTGGGCTAGTAAGATATATAAAGAGATTATAGGGGGAAAATGGTACCGAGACATCAAAAAGAAAGCAAGTGTTCAAGAAAAGTTGCTTTGAATCTTTTGTCAATGGTATTGCAACAAGAAAAATGTAGTTCTAAAGAATCCATACAGCTGGGTTTTTAGTTACAAGGTATAAAGGATGTATTTTACAGTGATTCTGTTATCTTCAGGTCTCCGTTCTCTCTACAGGTTTGGGTGACAAGATTGAATTAGATTGTGCCTTTGCAACACTCTGAATTTTCTAGGAAGTGTGTTTTATGTTTTAAAATGATAGTCCAAAAAAGGTGTGTGCTGAAGGGTTTTGGAGAAGGTGGTGGTGTAATTCCCTCCCCCATTCAGGTATGAAATCCAGTTCTCTAAGCAGGACCCCGCTTGGTGGGCCAGTTACTCAGTCTGAATTGACAGTGTTCCACACTGCCGTGGGAAAGGGCGGAACTGATTATATTTTTAGGAGAGTTTTAGGTTTTACTCTAATCTATTTTCTTAATGAGGTTTATAAACCTAGCATGGATTAATTTTCATCAGCCTTCAGAACTGAAGGCAGTGGACTGCAGAGGTGGGAATACACAACCATGTCAGAACATCACCCTGAGATCACGAACACCGCAAGGGTTCCAGTATTGACAGTGTGTCATTCTGCATTAACTGGTAGTGTTCATGCCGTTTCGTTTTTAGTCAGGAAGTCTGGAAGTTTTGAATGTATTGGCATTGAGGCATCTTTCAGCTATACTAAGTTGTCCTGTGATCTCCTTACAGGAGCAAGCGACACTTGAAAGTAACAATGTCTGAACTTTTATTTGGCTTCCGACAAATATGCAAGTTTTCAAATTTTTACTCGGCAACAGTGACATCTTGTGCCTATTATGAAAATCCCAGCTCTGTTTCAGTACTGGGAAGTAAATAGTTAAAAAACCCTTGCCATTTTATCAAAATGGTCAAATCGTATTGTGTTTCCCAAAACAAGTGTTTTCCAGATCTTCAGTGTTACCCTTTAAACGAAGACAAAGAACCAGGTAGAGAGAAACACGTCTCCTTGATCAGACTTGAGCTTATTTAATATCTGCTTTAGCTTTGGTGGAACAGGGCACTGGGTACCAGGAACCTCAGATGAAGGTGTGTGGAGCTGTCCCAGAAGCAAATCTGCTACTATTCCTCATAAAGGTTTGTCTTGACATTTAATGTTGAAGGGATGAGTTGGATCCTTAAGGAAACAGGTTTCAGACATCAGGGTGTAAAGGTTTAGTTCCACTTCGAACGCTCCTTACGTTTCCTTGGGTATTCATAGCTTTGGCAACACACTCTGACAGTGAGTCTTGCCGTGGTGTTGTGTTTAGGAGAATCCCAACAGATTGCATTGGTGGGAGGGAGATGTCCTCCTGCTTTTTGGTTGTTTTGTTGCACATTCCCGTGTCCTTTTTTTCTGAGAACTGAACTTTCTAGTTCTCTTTGCTACTTACTGGTGTTTGACTCTTGTTTTTATCTCCTTCAAAAAGTCACCAGCCTGTGTTTTGTTTCTCTGATTTTCATATGGGGATTTTTGGGTCTTTTAACCAGTTGAATCTTCTGTCATCGCCGTCAATGTTCTCTTGGACCCTCTTACCTCTACAGTTCTCTTTTCACACTGCCTGACTATTCCTCGTGCAACTGGAACAGGAGTGTCTTTATTGCAGATTATAGGAGGAGTTCCTAGCCGGGGGCTATCACATGCCGGTAACTGGTTTATTGCGCCAAAGGGTCCTGACTTCTTGTAAATATGGTTTACAAAGTATTTGTGATGCTGCTGAGACTTGCCCTTATTGCTAACATCAGAGAGAATGGCAGCGAGTATTTTTTTTGTGCTGACATGGTCTTCGTCAAAATATAGGCTCTTTTGCTTACAGTCTCTATTGCTTCCAAAGTACAAATATTAGTAATGTGTTTAAAGCCATTTAAATTGTCCAAATATTTATTTGATACTTACATGGTAAATTCTTTTAAAGCTTTTTTTAATTAATGAGTTGGCTTTTCTTGCTCAGTAGACTATTCCTTCAACTTATTTGACTTGAATTTTGATGAAAAACATTAAATGGAGATATGATTATATTCTAATGCTGCCTAGTGTCAAATAATTGTGAAAATTACTGTCTAACGAGTTCTGCCATGCCATTAATTAAGATTGATTTTAGCAAAACGAACTTAAGGATTTGTTACGTTTACTGATACTGGTTTCTGTAGAGATTACTGAACTGCAAGGAAAATGTTGAATATAATGTTTTGTCTAATAGAACTGGTTCTCAGAACGTGAAATAATCAATTAAAAAATGAGAAAAATGCAGAGACCTGTAATTTTGTATTAATAATCCGAATGGGGTTTGCTTCTCTTTGTTGTGGAAACTCCGAAGTGTCCTTAGAGAGAGGGTTGACCCAAAGCAAATTAACATCCTGGGGTCCATCTGCAGTGATACCACAGGTTGTGAGCAGGACCAACAGGCCAATCCGTGATTAACATGAGGTTTCTCCTGTCCACGTGTACTCTCTCTTCTCAGAACGTTAAAAAGACCCGCCACTTGCCTTCCAGGCAGTAATGTCTGCTGAAGTATTTGCTGTTTGTTCTTTTTGTGTAACACTGAGCATCATCTTTATTTGATTTTTCTGTTAATAGTATTTCCCAGCTGTCAAAAATTTATTAAATTGTTTGGGGAGAGAGCTTTAATTAAGTATTCCTCCTAGAAAAGACTAGTTCTATGGTATCTTGTCGTATACTACGGTTACTACGTCGCCTGTTGGTAATAAAAATTGCCGGTAGCCCCTCGCCTATTCCACGGGAGGTACTGCATACTACGTGAAGTGTTTTTTCCTCCATTAATAATGGTTACAGCTGCCGGTTTTGTGGCTCTTAGCACAGTTGATGTGTACTGATTTGTTTGAGTGTGCCTCTTAGGGAAGATCAGGGAGAGGATCAACCAGTTTGAGTGTACTTACCAGGCTTAGGTATGAGATAGAGTAGCAGCAGTTTGGGTATGGACAGAAAGAAAAATGAGGGTACCTTCAGCTACTCTGCTGGGAACAGGGAGAGGGAGGGAATAAACAAATAATGGTAGGTGCTCTGCTGGAGGGAGAAAGATTGGAGGGGTATATGTATTCAGAACTGCATCCTAACCCGTTGGTGTTATGCCTGGATCACATCACAAATACTGGTGTTCCTGTAAAAAACATGCCTGTTGATGCTGCTTCCCTTCTGTCTTAATTTCGTGTTGTAAGTAAGGTTATGAATCACGTCTCTGTATCTTAGAGCGGTGGGTTGAGAATAAGCAGCTGCAGAATTGTGAAGAACCTCTGAGGCTGGTCCTCGAACACAAATTGTGATTCTTTGTCCTTCTGTCCCGCTTTTGTGGGAGTCTTGCTGATGGCACTGAATTTCAGATGGAGGAAGAGTCAGCTGGAAGTTGCCCACCCTCCCTAAAGCAGTAAACGCCAAGGGCAGAGCTACTGATGAAAAACGTTCCTCTGAGGAGCCTAACAGGAGCTAATCCTTGGGATGTATTTATCTAACTTCCAATCCCCTCCACTCCGAAGTGCCTCGAGTGGTAAAAGTTTCTTCTGTTTGCCGTAAGTTCCCTAGTTCTTCACTTATCTTTTCACTTACCCCAAGTTAGCCCTTTCCTTCTTCTGTCTGAAAGCTGTCAGACAATTATGCTCTACTCCGAACGCCATCGTAGTACTTACACGGTGCTTATTGCCAACAAAAAACTCCGAAGTTTATTTACTGCGGAGGCACTAGTTAAATAGTTTCTCTCTTTACTTGCACTCTGTGGCATGGAATGAGCTCTCCTGGCCAGTAGCGGTAATAGAGGGATTATTTTCTCCCCTTAGGCAAAATGATGTGTTCCTAAAGTAATTCGCTGCAGTGCAAATTAGAGCTGCTCTTTTTGTCGTGACAGGACTGTAATCATCTTGTGTCACTGGTCACCTCTCTTACAGCTTATTCATTCTCAGTGCTGTCGAGTGGAAGGAAAAGAAGGAAAAGAGGAGTGCTTTTTTTTTTTTCCTTTAGCTGGTGCCAAGGCTCTTGACGTTTACGTAATGTAGAAAATAAATTGGCGATTATTGGAATTATTTTTGTATCCTAGAATAATTGGCTGTTGAGTGAAACATGAAAGCTCCTTGGAACGTTGAAAAGCATTTCTCGTAGGCGGATCTGTCTGTACTGCAGTTTCTGTGAGATGGTGTAAGGTGTCGGTTCAAGTCTACGTGATGTATCTACATAGTTAATGTAGCTAGAGAAGGAAATAGAAAGGGAAAGGTGTTCTAAGTGAGCCAGTTAAGCAGTTAAATGTTCACTGAATTGCCATCTAAGACCTTGGTGGGGCAGGGAAGGCTATTAGGTTATAATAGATACAGGTAATGAACTATTTTGGTGCAATTGTTTGTATTTTTCATCATCACATCCCATGTGGGCCGTGGTTCCAGCACACAGCCTTGTAATCTCCTGCAGTGGCAATGATTCAGCTTACAAATCAATAGGGCATGAGGTGTTTCAAGTTCTCATTATCGTAATGTGTCAACATCACTTCAGTGACCCCAGAGCGCTATGTTGGCTGATTTGTTCTCTGATTTATCGTGCAATCTTGTAGGGCAAACTATAATTCCACTTGCAACCAGAAACTCCACTTTTATGGTTTGTGTCCCAGTCTCCCTTCATTAGGATGCTCGGAGATAATCAATACCTGTGTTTGCTGCTGAAGCCTGAATGAAGTTGTCAAGCAGCTGAATTTCAAAGAATACCAACAAAAGGACATTGTTATGGCTGAGCAGAGCAGGAAATGTTTTTATTTAAAATTTCCTTCCCTGTCAACAAATGCTTTTATTGCTTAGCACTGTCATAATTTATAGTCCTCTGTATGCCTGGAAGTTTCAGACCTTAAACTTCGTAGTTGTAGTTATTGACTGTGCCTCTTTGGCTCTAGGTTACCAGCGTTCAGTTATGAGTCTGTTATCTTCTCTGTCCAAATCTAACAACATCGTGAACAGGACACTGATCATTTTAATTGGTCAAAGTTGTTAAACTTTTTTGTGGCTTTAATGCATGACAGGTAAAGCAGCACTGTTAATTTCGCAGTCCTCCTCTTCCACCCCTCCTAAATTTGATGTTTCTTCACGTGACCCAAACGCTGCAAGGGATAACATCGTAGTCTATATTGGTTTGTCCTGGGCAGCACCACGCCTCTTGATGTGTTTAGAAAGTCTCAGATGGAAGGTGGCTGAGCACAACCAAAAGCTCTTTGGACTTCTGCTCCATGGACAGGTACACTTCACATGTTCAGCTGCTAATCACAGCTTAATGCTGTCTTGAAGCCAGGTATCTAAAATTTCACAAAGTGTTGCCCATTTAACTTTAATTCTTCATTTTTTTGCTGAACAGTTTTATCTCCAAGAGGTATTGATATGTTTTGGGGGACTATTAGTGTATTCTTACCAATTTAATAACAACAAAAACAAAAAAAACCCCAAAGAAACCAAACCAAAGCAAACAAAACAGTACATGTAGTATGAACAGTAATTATTAGAGGGCAAGAATGTAATGGTCTGGAAAATAGGCTGCTTCAACATTTTCTTTCCAGTCTGTTAGTAGTTCCTTGACCATTATAGAACTGCATGACAAAGTACATTTGGGAATAGTTTCCTGCATTTAACTTAAAGGAATGTAAACACCTATAAGGGAAGCATGGGGTTTCTGGGGTAAATTTAGTATTATCGTATGTTGTGAAGTGGATCTCAAGATGACCACTTTTATGGCTCCTTCAAGGATGTCAGTTCTGTCTTAGGTGCTTGAGCTACTCGTTGCGGTAGGAGTTGCTCGCTGAAGGGTTGCTCTGTTACACCCTTTCCAAGCATTGGCAGCACTGAGAGAAGGGGTCCACCCCAGAGTGTTACTACTTGTCGTTTGGGCAGTGTTATTTAAAGACTCTCACCAACATTTTGTCTCCCTAAAATTGCCATCCTTGGCGGCCCGCAGCAGAAACACATGCATTTCTGCATCTGGCCATCGCTGTCTGGATTCACTCGGAATGGTGAAGCATGTTAGCAGCTTGTCAGGTAAGAGAAGAATATCCAGCGTCTGGGAGTGCACGGAGTAGGAGGAGGCAGACCATCTGTGTAGTTTATGTTACTGGAAAAACTGCCGAGTGGGCAGTATTTTTCCAGTGTGCATTACAGATTGCATACTTTCTTCCTTCTGAAACACTTGTTTCAGAAGAACTTTGAACTTGACAATTGAGAGCTCCCAGCTTACCTGATGAGGAAACATCAGGCAGCATAGAAATGTGTGTGAGACTTAAAATAAATCTGCAGTCAGGCAATTTTTAAAAGTTCGATGAAACAATGACATCCATATTGTCCACCAAATCTAATAGAAAAAGGAGAATATTCAGAATTGGAAACAAAATGGGAAAAAACCTAATGTCTCAGACTTAAGGGCAATTTTTTTTTTAAAGTAATTTTCATAGTTGGGTGATAGCAATTTTGCAGTTAGATGAACTACCATTTGTTGTTTTATTGAGGGGATTAGATAGATAATAACTCTCCCCAGTCATCTTTATCTTTTTTTTTTTTTGTGCTCTGTTTTCTCACCCAAGCTGTCAGTTTTATTTATAGTCTCTGAATTTTTCTTAAACTGTGTCCGTGTAATCTGGGGGCAAACTACACAAGTTGTGAATACTTCTAGAAATCTTATGTGCAAAGTTATTAATTTGTAGGTATTGTTGTTGCTATTCAGTAGGCTATTGTTATTCCGTCTCCCTAAGGAAAGGGTGATGCCATTAGTAAACATAGTGCATGAACAATTCATGCACGTGCTTCTCAAATACTGAAAATCAGGTGAGCTTGATGGTAGTGGGAAATGGTGCACCTCCTTCAGATGCTTCCTGAACATGGCTATTAGCAGTCCTAGTTCACTGTGGAAAGAGGTTTTTTTTTTTTTACTCTGAAAATGTCTCATAATCATTTACTAAGCTGATCTATTTAAAGACTTTTCCATGAAATTAAAGTAATTATCAGGGGGTTGCTGCAGCTTTAAAAAGTTAACATCTATGGCCTTATATATCACAAAAAGATGGGTATTTTCTGCATGAGCATTTGACCTATATCAGAATAATCTGGCATAATGCAGAGAAGGGGGTCGAGGGAGAAGAGGCTCTGTAGCAAACCTTCCCAGAGTTGCACAGGCTGTGAAAATCCATGGAGCTGCTGGCAGGTAGATACCTGTGCAAATGAGTCTGCTGTACATCCTGTGATGTAGAATTCATTTTACATTGTAAGTGTCCCACGTTCTGGAGGCCAGGACTCGTAAATTGTCTCATCTAAGCTGCTCATCTATCCCTTGAAATGCTTATTTAATAATAAAACGTCAGAAATGCCTGGAAAACGCACACGAAAGTTCTCTTCATTGCTCTTATTTTTGGAAAAACCTCCTCATCCTCACTATAGTTTTTAATCCTTAAAATCCTTTGTAACTTGGCCTTTTTATTTTTTCCCTTTTGCTGCAGACATTGCCCCATCATCTAGAGGTTTCTGGAGTGTACAGAATATCAGAGTTGGGTGTTTCAGCTCCCTCTGCATGCCTTTGCAAAGTAGGGACAAAAGTTGCATCGCTGTGGAGCTGCCCCTGTGCCTTTTCCCCCTGCCCGTGGAATACCGGGGGGCGTACACCGAGTGTAACGGGGGTTGCGTACCTCCTCCGCAGGGACACCTCGCCGGGCGGCCGCTGAGCCGTTGGCTGTGGTGGTCACTGACGGCTGTCGCAGGGCTGACGAGGAGCAGTGCAGCTCAGCTAACAACGGAGATTACAAATTAACGAGGTCTAATTGGGTGGCGCAGAGCTCAAGCCGTGGCCAGGCACCGTACGTGCCTGTACGGGGCTGCATAGGAAGTGGAGCCCACAGGTAACTCGCAGAAACGGCGACTGCCGCAGGAGGACAGATAGAGATGGGTCTGACGTGCTTGTGTTACCCCTGTTGTGCTGGATGCAGCCACTGCTCCTTGTTTGTTTGGTTTTTTTTTTTTGGCTGGTTCTCTGTTCCTGAATTGTAACCACTACATAGCAGGAAACAGAAAAAAAAAAAGGATTTTTTCATCTCTGTTTGCTCAGTCATTTCAGTTACGTGTACACTGCCGTTACACGTGGTATGCTGTTAATGGTTTTTGATACAAGAAGCACGATGATTTGGTAGTCCTTCACAAAGCAGACTTCATCTTCATTTGATTGGTATATTCAAATAAAAGGTACGGTGTTGTTCTGCAAAATTGTGGACAGTTTAGTTAACTTAATATATTTTCTTGTATTTGGAAATCCCACTGAGATGGAAATGTCACTGGGGTGAGATTTGGAGTTGTATGTCTTTCCCTGGAATTGTGGAAGGCAGCCAGTCAGACCACCTTCTGCTAGGATTGTGTCATCCTCTGCTGTAATCAGGTGAGGAAAATGGACACTCGCACTGGACCCAGGGTACTGGGGGTGTTGCTCGGGACTTGTCCAAGCATAGTCTTTAGGAGCTGCTAAAGGGGGGGAAAAAAGCTTGCTCTTTTTTTTTTTAACTGTGAGACTCACTGTAGTTCCAACTGGATTATATTGGTTTCACTGGGCACTAACAAGTACCTGCTGATCCTGCCGCTCTAGGTAGCTGCAGCAGTACCCGTATCTGTAGTCACCTTTTGGGGGGGTGTGAAGCTCAGTGTTTCCAAAGCACTCTGGAAAGGATATTACAGGTGTGTAAAACACTGCTGTTCGGCTGGAGCTTGGACAAATGGTCAGCCTCTGTGGCTGCAGAAAATTACTGAGTGCTGCATAAGCTGTTCGAGTGCTGCTTTACCAAATCAGAGATCCTGTGCTCGAGCGCTGTGGAAAGGAGAACTCCCACAGGGAGAGACAGCTTGCTACAACGGCATTCGATTCAAGGTCACACATCACGTCAGGCACAGTAGGGAAAAAAGCCAAATTAAGCATTTTTAGCAGTGAAAATGTATTGAGAAGTAACATGAAGGATGTGAAAATACTGGAAAGGAAAACAGTAAAGCCCATGTAGCAGAATAATTGTGTAAGCAATGATACAGAAACGGGCATCAATATCCTGAGTCACGTGCGTTTTGTGTTCCGCTCGCTGAAAACACTTCCCTAACCTGGTCTAGCCTTTGCGTGGCTTTGCGGCTTCTCGCCTTTCTTATGACAAAGTTTACGTGTATGAGATTTCTTAAGAGTCACCAACCTGTATACCAAAATACTCTGTTGTGCGTAGCAATTGTATTCATACTGCATGGATTCTTTAACGGTACAACTGGTACGATTTGGAGTTGTAAATAGTATCTCCTTTGCCTGTTACTGAGGAAATGTTTGTGTCTGGAAAAAAAAAAAAATGGATTGAGATAATGCTGTCGTTGGACACTGAAGCCTGAAGGCTTTAAACTCTACTATCATGATTTTTAGGATAGCATGTTATACCATATTCTTATATAACATTAAGTAGTAAATATACTTGAGCAATTTTCAGCCCAAAGTAATATTGATCAAGGGATAAGCACTGTAAAATTTTTACTTGTTACTGTATAAAATCTTGGTAAACTCGTAAGGCTAGTAAAGACATACTGAGCTCCTGCAGTGAAGCGGAGGTTGGAACAGTACCTGCTTATGAAGTGTCTGTCAGTCAGCTTAGACTTGTTGGGTAGTTTGGAGGCTGGTTTCATGACGATGTGATTTCTCAGCGAACAAGAACTGTTTGTCACTTCAGCAGCCTGAAGCCCACAAAGCCAGCGTGCAGCACTGGAGGCAGGCGCCCTTCTCTCCAAGGAGCTGAGCTCATGACTCAGGGTCATGATGTGAGTTGACACTTGTCAATGTATGCACTCTGTGTCTTCTGTCCGGGTTTGGTTCCTTTGTCTATATCACCTGGTGCTCTTCTGAGCTACTTTGTGTTGGTTCATTTTGGAGAGTTCTAAGTTCAAGCATGCTGTTTTCTAGTGAAATGGATGAAGATGCTCAGATACTAATACCACAGACCACACAGGTTCTAGTACGAGGTATTCAGAAAGGTGCTTAGAAGGGTATCTCCTGTTGAGAAGTTTGATCCATGGATACTGCTTGTTTGGATGTTTTTTCTACATGTTAAAGTAAATTAATGAGGTGAAATTTAGGTGGCTTTTGTTATTTTTCTCTTTCTCTCTCATAAACAATAAAATAGAGGTTTGTGTAAAGAAATTGTGTTCAATAAGTGGAATCTGGAAGCATTACAGAGTTTTGCAGAGGGGCATATGTTTCAGGGTGAAAATTGAATTTTTCCTTTTTGACAGGTTTCCTTGAAACAGTATTCACACTGGCATCCAGATTTTCCTAGAAAAGCTATTGCCAGAATGCTGCAGTCAGGGCTCGTGCTCATTTGGAGCACTTCGTCAACTGGCAGAGGAGGAGAGGCAGGTAGCCTGGAGGTGTGTGTCTCTTGCCAGGCGGTGAAGTACGAGGTAGTGCTGTAGGACCAGACGGGGAATGAACGGGGCTTCTAATCCTGAACATCCCACATACTCAGTATAAGTACCAACCAAAACTTATGCTTGCCGTTGTAATATTGCGGTTGTTTTGCTGTTATATGCCCTGTCCTGATCCATCTTCTTTACTGGCTGGGTATCTACAGCAAATACAGATGAGAAAGACTGGTTGTAATTTCTTCCTGTTACATCCTAATTCCTGGTTGTCTGTGGTTAGTTACTCTTTAACTTCTTTTAGTCACATTGCATGCCTTCCAGTTGACTGAACTCTGAATTAACTTTTACTGCTCCTGCATGCCTTCATTCTCTCTCATGTGCTTACCATCAGAAGAAACACCTCATTCTTTCTTTTCCACCCGATGTTCCCATCACCTCCTGGAGTTAATAAAATTAAATTCTAACATTAACATTCAATTTGCAGTTTTGGAGCCTTGAAACATCACCTGCTCTGCATGAAGGAATAGTTTTTTGTGGCGAGGTTTGAATGTGGTATATTTTCGACAGAATTTTCAGGGTTTGAAATCTACTGCACTTTCAAGAGGTATTTTACATCTCCAGGAGTGCTTTCATTTGAAAGTTTTCACACTGAGATGTCCGTATGCTCTTTTTTCCATAGTGCTTACGGTGTCAGTTATACGTCTCAAGATACAGGAAACTGGGCAACAAAATTGTAAAAGACAGGCTGACTTGGAAAACAGGCACAATACAATAAATTGTGTGGGTATACGGTGGAGGCATTTGTAACTGTTGAACAAACTCTTCAGCTGCTTGTCTGAAATCACTCGTGGGAAGTATCCCGGTAGGACTGAAGTGTTAGTTGGAAATAGTGGTTTTGGGATGATTCAGGGGTGCACTCCGGGAAAAACAAGAACCAAAGCAACTACAGGGGAATAGCATTATAGTTTGTATCTTTTCCTTCCTAGCACCAGGTATGCGAGTTCTCTGTTCTCTCCAAATTTACAGGCAATTGTTTCAAAAGTAGTTGAACATAATGTGCAGATGCTTAAATATTTGACGTGACACCTCCTATTCTGCCTCAGCAGGTACTTATTGTTCTTTTGGCACTGTTCTGAGGACCCTGTGATGCTCTTAAAATGTTCTAGTAAGCAGGAATCTTGCATATAAAATACTGCTGCTGTTGAGGTATCATTTCTGATTGACTTGTTTGGTACGCAGAAGCATGTGGCTGGCTGCAGGAATGGACTACACCAATACAAGTGACAGTGTGTCAGTTTGGCCAGAACTCTCGTAACACAAAAGAGGGAGGCAAAAGCAAATATACTTTGATTATAGTATTTGTATTGATAGAATTCACATACATAAATCACTGTCAGAAAGGCAGTTTATTTCAGGGGATGTATGTGTAACAGCTCAGATATAAAATGTGTGAAACACATGAATCTCACCAACCAGGTCCCATCTAAACTGTCACCCTCCTTTCTAAGACGTGCAGAGCTTCCTGTCTTGGTTTCTGTATGACAAATAAATAGACCAGATTAAACCCAGGAATAAATAGCTGGTAACATTTACTACAAGTCTGCAGTATTTGGACAGCCACTAGAAGTGAAATTGAGATGTCTTAAATTATTTCATCACTTTAAGACTTGATTATAAGTACTGAATATCTTTCAAAAGTTGTATCTTTAATTTCTGATGGAAGCTGGGGGATGCGTGTACAGGTCACTGGGCAAGACTGCATTATCCGAGAGAGAGATTTTCTGGCACTAGACGGAAACCCCTGAGTTATTCTCCAATGTGGATGACTTTACTTATGTACTTTCGACTGTTACGACTGATTATATCAATATATAATCTCTTACAAATGGCCTCATGTTGGAAGATCCCCATGCCTTTAGATTTTTCAGGTAATTTCTAATCTAGGTGCTCCAGCCTTTCACGATTGAACAAGCACTGGCACTACAAGCTACTGCTTGGAAGCTATTCCAAATCCTTCCCAAATATGTCTAGAAGAGTCCTTTGCAATATATTACACCTTTCATTTATTTCAGAACCAGCTAATAGAAAAACTAGGAAAATTCTTTTTGAGAGAGTGAAGTGTCTTTGGTGGAGTTTTTTTTTCCTAAATAAATGGGAGTTTCACGTTTCAGGAAGGTGAATTATAAAGCAAAGGCAGATTATGTAGCACAAGGGTCTTGATTAACTTTATTGCTTCACCTTTGGTTAGCAGGTTTTATCTACATTCATATTATGTCTTCTTTTCCCCCTCCTTAAAAAAAAGAAAAAAGAAAAAAAGCTCTATTTTCTCAGTCTTCAGAAATGTGAACACATTGTTATTTTGCTCCTCTGTTCTACCCTGTTGCTTTCAACTTCCTATTTAATAAGATACAGGACATCCCTCATAAATTCTGTATCATCAGTGTAATGTTGCTTTGATGATATATTGCATGTTAAGTTGGCATTGGAATGAAAGGACAGTGTGGGGCTCAGGGGGAATTTTTATTTATTTATTTATTTTTGCTTTCCGTTTTCTAAATTTAATTATATTTAGCAACCGAGCAGTAGAGTCGATAACCTAAAAATCTGGCATACGTTCAGGATCGGCAGGATGCTTGATAGGTTTTCATACTGACAAATTGACTAGATTGTGTATCTAAGAATCATCTGCAAAATCAATAAATGGCACCTAAAGGAGTTTGCATTGTATATTTATGTTTTGGGTGTGGAAGCTTACAGATATGATTCAGATGATTTAGTTGACCTTTCCTCATTGCCCTGGTTCTCAACTCCTTTCCAGATAGGGTCTCACACTGTCCTCCTAGACGATGGCTGTGAGATTGAAGAAATCAGGTTGACTTCCCACCCAGACTGTAAATACCCAACTGTCTTCTCCATCTGCTGTAGGCAAGTTCCTTCCAGACGCAGTGTCTTCACTAGTGGTTTGCCACATCAGCACGGTGAGACATTAACAATTCACTTGGCCAGAATGGGTCATCTTTTCCCTGTTCTCCCTCTTGCCACTTTTCTAGGGGGCCTGTCTGATAGTGGTTGTCATCATCTCTGCATAGCTCTGAATCAAACACGGTATTTCAGTGAGTAATTACTAATGCTTTGTGTTTGGGATGATTCAGATACGTGCTAGATATAGTGGGAGAGAATCTTGCCATGTAAACCTCGACAGAGACCTAGTATTTGATCAGAAGACAAATAGCGACCCAAAGGAGCCGAAGATCAGCCCTGTTGTTGTTGTCCTCCTTGACCTGTGTTTGTTTGGAGCCAGACTGTATGGCACAGTTCTGCATCTCTTGATGTTAAAAACTAGAGAGAGCTCTTGATCTGATGGTTTGAGCATGAGGTGTTCTGCCGTTTGGCCATGGCAGTTCTGCAGCCGGTGACTTCTCACGCCCCCTTCCACCTGGGAGTAGATCTCAGTGTCCTCTGTGCAGCTGAAGAACCAATTATTTGGGCAGACTTGCCTCTCTGGGGACAAGAGTGAATCTCTGGGGACAGACTATACCTGGTAACCCCTCATTGTGATCCTTTTCATGTGATGTTGAGTAAAAGGGTAACCAGTAAGACTTCAACCATGTAAACCCACTTACAGCTGAGAGTGTACGCTTACAGTATAATGGCTTGGAAGCTCATTTCAAACCTAGGACATTGTTTGAAGTAGCTTTCACTTCATTTTCCTGCAGATGTTCATATATACACTGTCACTCTGGTGCCTGTCTACCTTGAGAGCAATAGTTACGCTGTTAACGCTTTCCCTTCCTTGTATAACGGTCTCAACAGCAGCAGTGACCCTGGGCATCAAATGTGACGTAGATATCTCCAGCTTCTTTCCTGTTGCAACACCAACTTCCATGGATTTTTTTTAATATGTAAAATTCTCTCTAAATACATATATTACCCTCTATTTTATGTATGATCCTGTATTGTATGATTTATTTATTACCCTCTAAAAGCTCTCTAACAATTGTATTGGTCATCTCTAATATGACCCGTGCTGTCTCTTCTTTCCCATCTTGCTATTTCTACCCTTGTCATCCCTTTTCTTGCTAGTCTTTGTACTTCCACACAAGCAAATTCCGTCTCTTTCTTCCTTTCTCACATGCTAGTTCTTTCTCCAAGTTGCTGTCTTTTTGCAGTGTAGTACAGAACAATCAAACCACCAAACGCTGTACTTTCTGAAGCAGGGCTGTTTGAACATTTGAAAACCCACAGAAGAAAGGCAGATCAGTAGCTCTGGCTTTCCTCAGAATTGCTCTTTCATTTGAAAGGAATAGAGAAACTGTGGGTGGGCAATCTGAAGGTTGTAGTGTCTGTTTAAGAATAACGAGGCTGTGAACAGAGGCAAGCTCCAAATCAGTGATGATTAGATATGGTGAGGGCAGATGTGTCCACTTAAAAAAATGTGCTGTAAGTATAATCTTTTCTTTGATAATCAGGATACAGTTCATACACATCCAGGAGGTTCTCAGGAGCCCCAGAGGTCTGAGCATCTGCTTGCTGGATATGAAGTTCCAGTAGGCACCAGCCTTGACTGGGTGAGTTGTGCTAAACCTGAATCTGCCAGCTGAAGTTTGGAATTCAAGCTTTTGTCCTGCAGTACACTTACTGCTTCCTGCTCAGTGCTTGTGATCAGCATGTTAAGTGCCTCTGCTGCTTTTCCACTAGAAGCAAGTGACGTTAACAGGGTGCCAGTAGCCTGGTGGCATCCCAGAAAGAGGTTTCAGTAGATGATAAACTGAGTACTGGCTATGCAGAGCATTGGACTGGGCTTTACTGGCAGCTCACAAAATATCTGAAGTGAATATATTCATCAGTTATGCATTGCAGATTCTGCTAAAGTCTTGTTCTTCTCGAGGCTCTATAGTGGGGTTATTATTCCTAGAGTCTCAGGAAAGCTGCCACATATTCTTAATAGTGGAACTGTAATGGGCTGCATTCTTCATTCTAATTGGCGAAGCGTGTGCGTTCTTAATGGCAGATAATTGTTTTCCACAGGATGCGTTCCTAACTCGGAAAGCCGCTTCTGCCCAGCCACAGTGCCTCTCTTCTTCAGGAGCGGTTGGTGGTAGTAGTCTGGGGGATATATAATGGCCACAGCACCTCCCAAACCAAACCTTATGGCTGAGACTAGCTATCACTTTTCCTTACAAAGTGTTTCTCTCCCCAGGCACCGTTTTCCCCAGGGCGATGAGTTAACAAAGTAGTCGTTAACTATTGATAACGATCAATTTGTCAGAGATTATTGTGCAATGATGCCATATTCTCTAGTAATTAGAATAAACCCACGTTAATTGTAGATCGTGTCAAAGGCTCTTGGAGGATCAGGCAGGCTCGCCACAAGCAGCAGCTTTGCAAAGGCAGAGCAAATGGTGGAAGGCAATAAGAAATATTAATTCTAATGGTATTTTCAGAAGTATTCAAGATTTGTCAGGTTTATAATTTTCTGCCATAGCTGACCATAAGGAAAAGAAATTAATCCAGTCACAGCTGATTAAGAAAGCAGGGGTTCTTACTGGTCCTTTCCGATACCCCTCCCAAGAATAACAGGAAAGAAGAAACATGCCCACACAGAGACATATAAACGTAGACATCTCAAGTGTGCCCATATTGGGGTCAGAATGACTTCACTGTACACACTCGTGAAAAATCTTTTTTTTTTTTGTCAGTTTATGATGCATAATCTCTTCAGAGACGTGTCTAGTTGTTGATGCATAAGAACTGTAATTGTTCCATCCATATCAATTTTTGCTTTCACAGACAGAAAGCTACTTCACAGCAAATTAGCTAAAACAATTTCCAGGCTCAGCAAAATGGATTACTCTGGGGCAGGTACCGCATTCGTGTAATGATCTGGGCAGTTTGAATCCACGAAGACGTTCAGGTCAGCTTGCACCTGCTTTTGAAACCTGCTTTGTACTAAGAGCAGTTTATTCTTTTTCCATAGAACTGTGCACTTTAAAGCAAAAAAGGTCAAGTGTCACACTGCGGCACGTGTTACATGATTTAAGGGAAACTGCAATTGAGGGCAGTGCTGGGGGAAATGCAGAGGCTGCTGGGAACCCAGTAGAGACTTCAGTGCCCTTTTGTGTGTTGTGTGGGTGTTCTTCAAGGAAAAGGATGATGGCTTTTAATTAAAAAAAAAAAAAAGGTAAAATCAAACGTGGGTAAATGAAAGTAGAAAAGAAGTATGACTTCCAAGAGAAGCCCTCAGATAACTGCTCAGTATTCCTTCTTACCAGAAGGTTGTTAAGGAGTAAAAATCGTCACATACCGAGTCATGACAATTATTTTTCACTAATGTACAGCTGCCTGTCACACTGGTAGTTTGAAGAGCTTTTTCGTTTTTTTAAAGATCAATCATGGGAATGCTAGTAAAATCATAGAGGTTTCAAGCTGATTAGGTAATAGAAGTGAGGAACCTCAAGTGTACATATGCCAATCAAACAGGAGGAACTGGAGCTACGTGGCCGGTCAGAAAGTCATGATACCGTAGGAATAACTGAAACCTGGTGGGGCAGCTCACATGAGTGGAGGATTGTGGGAGATGGCTGTAGGCTGTTATGTAAAGACAGACAGGGAGGGAGGAAGAGGAGGAGTCATGCTCGATGTTACGGAGAACTTTGAATGTGTAGGAGTCAACCGTGGTGATTGTGGAAGCCGTAGGGAATGCCTCTGGGTTGAGGTCATCCCCAGGGCGGATCTTACAATAGGCATCTGCTACCAATCTCCAAAGCAAGATGATAAGGCCAGCGAAGTAAGATTTGGGTCACTTAAGCAAGCTTCAGGTCAACAGACCCTGGTTCTTACAGGTGACTTCAACTACCCAGATGTTTGTTGGAAGATCAATACAACAGCTCACGTCCATCAAGTTGCTGGAATATGAGCTCTGATTCTGGAGGACTTGGTTTGCTACAGTTGTAAAAACCACACAACCAGACAAACACACAGACAGAGGAAACTCTGTATAAGGCAGTACGGGCTGAAGACCTAGCTGCCTTACTTTCAAATGAAACGTACATCAGAAATAATAGGAGACAGGATGAAGCGGGGAAGAACTCAGCCCCGGCACCGCAGGAGCTAGATAGCCCTATTTCAGTAATGATTTTTGAGTGTTTTGAGACATCTTTGATATATCTTTAATTTTAAGTCAATGTCTCTCCTATTCCTTGTTTACTATGATGAATCGTGGCTTTCGAAGTTTCATAGTGGCTGAAAAATTAAGTACGGAGCATGTTGGTCCAATGTTTTTCAATCATTCCACCAAACCCAGTGTTGTGTTTTAGTATTTACTTTGTGATAATAGGAGTTGCTGAGCTTTCTGCCAAGTAACAAATTTTATACTGTTTGTAGGTATTTAAGTGGAGTTCCGTTTATTTAAACATCTGAGCTACACACATAAAAAAAACCCAAACCCATGATAAATGGCAATCAAATGCGTCTTCTACAGAATCTCATAGTTCATAATTTAGTGACATATTTCTGAGAAGTGAAGCATCATCTTACAGAAATTATCACTTAAATCTCTAATTTTACTGTATTCAGAGCAATTAGGTTATTATATTTGACACAGGACTAGCAATAAATGCTGCCTTTCTTTAATAATTTAGGATAATTACTTCTTCTGTAGCACTGCAGTATTTTTTATCAGCACTTCTTCAGGTAGTCGTCACAGTTTCTATGCCTACAAAAGATGAAGAAATGACCTTTGTCATTCCAAGTAAAAATGGATTAAATAAGGTCCATTTGTTGTCCGAGTGACAGCGTCTTTTCAGATTGAGCAGATGTTGCCTGAGCTGTGTGGTCTGCCTCGTTCTGTGATGGGGATGTAAGAGGTGAAAAGTGCTGAATAAAACTCACACAGTTCTCAATCAATTTAAATGACTCTGAGAAAGTGAATAGACATAATACCAGAGCTCTGGTTTGTTAGAAGAAATTCAAGACAATGTTAAAGGAGCTTGTGCTGTCTCACTGTACGTTACATTTTCAGACTGATTCGTCACTTAACAGATTCTCTTTTACGTTAATCTGTGAAGAGAGAGCAGGTTAATGTGCATTTAAATACTTCTGCTGTCTTGTAGAACTTATTGATTGCTGCATTCGTGTATTTTATTGTGAAAGAAAAATAGAGGATTGGTGTTTTAATATAGAATTACAAAATGCACTCAGTTTCTGATTCTCAGGTATTGCTTGGCTGCAAGTACACCATACAAATTTCTGTCTTCTGCAGAAGTGATTCTGCAGTAACTTTGCATGCGGCACCTTCGTCCCATCCCGTTGAAATATGTTCATGGAAACCATGTCCTTAGAAAAACAGAAGATGAATGCACAAACAGGAAGATGACTGCACCCGAGTCAGGTGGGAAGGGCTGTGATTTAATGTCCTTACAGTAAATTATTCTTGGGCTCCATTCACTTTTCGTACGCACTTGTCATAAAATCTGAAGAGTTTTAGACTGCGTTCGGCAGTATTTGCCATCCAGTAAAGTATGGGGTTGAGTGGATATTTTATTATAAATGGAAAGTTATTTTAATGTAACATTGCAGTTGAGTTGTCACTTCATAAATGTGTGCAAGAACTCTTGCAGGCCTTTTTAGGGTGGAGTTCATCCTTTCAGGAACAAACTGCTGAAAGGGTTACCTACATTACGTTGTGTAACATAAGCTGGGAAAAAGCTTCACGTGAACATTTTAACATGGTACAACGCCAGGAGCCCCCCACCAACTTCTGGGGATCCTTGCATATGTTGACGCTTAGGTGGCAGCTGAGCTCTTGGTCCTTTGACCCTTTCCTACATGTTTTGCCCTCTGTGGAACAGAACAGCTGATGGTGACCGCTGTGAACATGAGCTGTGAACTGGCTGGCAAGGGCACAGTCAAAGAAGAGGTGAATTAGAACCCCGATCCAACTGACAAAATCGGACCTTTAATTAACCTGAGAGAAGTAGAACAGGAGGACTTCAGCGTCAAGGGCTCTGACTGTTAAACTCTATACACACAGTACATGTTACAGCGGGAGAGCTGGAAGACATGCGGGCAAAGAGATTTCAGTACCGAGGTGTGCGCTGCATTAATGTTTCAGTACAATGCCTAGGTAACATATGTCTCAACCTGGCTGGAGTCCTAAAGTGGAAGAAAAAGAGTTTAATTACATGATTGATGGGTACTTTAGGAGAGAGCTCGGAATCCACGATGACTGCAAGGTCGTAAGTGCTCGCTGATGAAGGGGGAAGGGAGCTGCAGCAGAAGCGCGGTGGGAACTGGTCACCGGTGACGCAGAAGGCTGGCTGCCCTGGGGAAGCAGGCAGCAGCACGCAGAAGGTCTGTTCGAACTGGTGTTATTACCTTGTAAGAAAACTTAAGAGCTTCATGCTTGGCTATCTCACAAAAAATTATGCAAAGTATCCAGCTGCTTCATGCAGTGTTCAGGGACTGTAAAAGTTTGGGGGGGTTGCTAGTAAACTACATTGGGAGACCACAGAGGAGAACTTGTTGTAAAAAAGTAAAAACCCTACAGTGTAGATTCTTGACTGTGCTGACACTGAACTTTCCAAGGCAGTTTATAGTAATTAGATGTATATATGCAGTTAGGTATTTTTGTTGAGCTATTCTGGCCAAAGTAGCATCCAGTTTTTATGTAAGAGTGGTCGCTTATGTGTAGGTCACTGCACGTTTATGTTTAGGTGTCCCTGTCACGTGTTCTGAGGTTCCCATCCTCCACATGAAACCGTATGAGAAAATTAATGTAGCCAAATCCTGGACATGTTCTCCTGAAGTGCACAGGAACCAGAATTTCATCTGTGATTCTCTGCAGGGATTGGGTTCAGTTATTATCATCGTCATCTTCATCTTACTTTAGCTGTGGTGCTGTAGCCTCTGCTTTCACATAGAGGTTTTTTCTGTAAACTCCTTAGTTGATGACAAGTTTATTTTAAATATTGCTTTCCACTTCCAGCAAGGTATGGATAGCAAAAGCCTTTCTTTTTGTGCTGCTTTATTTTTAGTATCTTGGCCATTCGGTGGCTGTTAACTACGACAGCCCTTTCTAGGTTTGGCTGGCCCATTCGGGTTTCTCCTAGGGTAGCCTTTGTGGCACTGCTTGGTATGGAAAGAAGGAACCATTATACTTCTGAAAATATTTTTCTTCTTTGTGGCAGGTCATTGTATATTTGCTGTTAGTAAAGAAAAAATAAAAGTCTGAGGTAAATGTACAAAATCTAGGTTAAATAATGATTACTTGTCCCAATTTAAGTTGTGTCCCAGATTTGAATGTTATGTTATATAGTTAAATCATATAAATTAATGGTGAATCTGTTTCATAGCTGATTTTTAGTTTCCCCCGAGATGATACCCTCTTAAATTACTTTGATCGGCTAGAGTTTCATGTATTTTGGTCTTTGTGTTTAGAATTCTCTTTTGTTTCCAATGGCCATGGGCAAAAACCAGGTAGAATTGTTACTGTGCTTAGGAAATTCGTAGCTTTTCTGAATAATTTTGAGTAATTTGAAATATTTTAATGTTCATGGCAGTATAATACAGCTTACTAAATAAGTTTGGGAAATTGGAAATGTTGCCTTCTGGGTTACTACTTCAAAAACGCCTACATGCAAAAGTAACTTGTATTTTTCATAATTATCATCACTGTTACCCTCAAATACAGGTCCAAGGAGTCAAGCTGCCTTCTCGCTGTTCAGTGTAGACCATCTGTGAGAAGTATTGTCAGTGCAGTGTGTACCTGTTCGACACATCTGCAGCATTCTCATACGCTTACATAAATAATGTATTGCCAAGTAAAAGCTCTGGAAAACATGACCTCAATTTTAGTCATTTTCTGTATGTTAAGTATAATGCATTTTGTTAGGTTAGGATAACTTGAACTTATCTTTTTATTTTAATGAGACAGGTTGATAGAAATTTCCCAGAAAGTTATTTAAGGTTAGGATCGTAAGGTACTCAGTATCGCTGTGTTGTTAAACCAGTTTGTAATGTACCGCATGCCATTTTGCCAAAGTTAAAGCAGTAATTCTCAAATGACTGGGGATGCAAAGAGAGGAAAAAAGTGGTGGAGGGGAGAGGAGGAAAGAAGCAGCGGGAGGTGTATGAGAGTATAAAGCTGTCTTGTTTCCAGGGAGCCCTGTGGCTAGGTCTTTAGTAAGCACAGAGACTCAAGCTTTTCAGTAGATACTGAAATTCCAATGTGTTTGATGTACAAGTGACACCCATAGAAGAGTTACGTCCTAATCAGTGGTCTGGTGTCATAATGAAATTAATCACAATTACATGTATACATTTGTGCATTTTGAGAAACAGTCAGATAGTCCTTGAAAGTAAGGTTTGTTTGAAGAAGAGGCACACTCATCAGTGCGGTGTTTTGGAAAGAACTAGTATGTTTGGAATGCCGTAACTGACTGTAACAGTGAAATGGTTTGAGTGCGGTGAATAAAACACTGGCTTTTCCAACACCTTTGGCGTTTATAATTACGTATTTGCTGTAGTAAATAAAATTTATATGGTCTGGTAACTGATTATCTTGTTATTGGGAAAAATACTGAATTTAAAGATGGAATTCCATCCCAAATGTAACTGACATGCAAACCCGATAGAAAGCTGAATCCCAGAAAGCACGGTATGTTTGCTGGGGAGGGGGACAGGACTTGTAAAATAGGGATTTCTGTTCCCTCGGTTCCCAGTGAAGATACTAACTCAGGTCTGTGTTACTACAGACAGTCCAGTGTGAGTTAATCTGCACTGAAAGCACTGAGCATCGTTCCACTGTGAAGCCGTCGAGTAAAAGGCAAGATGGTGGAATCAAAGGCACTGAAGTGAGTGACCCACTTGACTAAATCAGAGGAGTGGACACAGAAAGACTGCTTTAGGACCCAGCATTGCAGGAGCTGACCTTGAAGGTGCTGAAGATAACAGAGCTTGCAGGGCTCTTAATCTCAAGTTGGTGACATTAATAGAGTAGAAATTTAAAAACTACGAATCACTGTTTGAACAAGCTCATACATCATTTAATCGTGATACATTTAAAAAGTGGAATGTCTGCAGCCATCTCCAGGTAAAAAACAATTGCCCTGTGGACTGCTAAGCTGGTGTAATAAACGGTAGCAAAATGTCTGGAGTATACTTGGGTAGAAAGATAATACGGATGAAAGCGTGTTGTGACGGGACTCCTGATTTTCTTTGTATTAATTCGTTGCATTGGTCTTTGGGAGGACCTTTTCAGATACGTTCGCTGATACAGATGCATTCATCACAGCATCGTTTTACCTTTTTATTGATTCTCATTATCTAAAGAATATTCTCAATTGTCAGTTATGACATGATTATATATATATATCTATTTACCCAGAGCAATTATTTTTTGTACCTTAAAGACGCTCTTTCTGAGAGTTTGTTAGACCAGTGGAGAAGGAAATGCGTGGCAGTTGTCTCATTGTCTTCTTCCCAGCCAAGCAGCTCTATCGTAAGGAATGAGCTGTCACACTGAAGAGGCATTTGAAGTACTGATAGACACAGGTGTGAAAAATTGACAGTACCTGGTACATGAGGATGATCCTGTCTAGTGCTGCAGCTGATGGTTCTGTACTGCTTAGCAATAGTTAATATTAATGATGAACTTGTAGAGATTGCGTACATGCCAGTTGTAGTGAGAGTGACTGGTGTTAGATCTTACAGCTGTCTTAATTTTTTTAGTTCACAAACGGGTGAATACCTCTCCTTTTATCGTAGTCAGAAAGAAACAATGCTGTTGTTTGTAAGGAATGCTTGGGGAGCTTTGTCTGGCGCAGTGAAGTTTTCGTAGGTGACAGTAGTAATAGCTGTTGGTCTAATGGGTAGCCATTATGAGAAGGAATTAAGTTCTTTGCAGTAAAATTATCCAAGGGAAAATTGCAATACGAGAGCTGTTGCTTCGAGTTATTTGCCTTTCCAGCGATTCAGTTTCATTACGCTCTTCCAGTGATGCTGAACTTAAAATTCCTTTAGTCTCTCGTTTTCACTAATAGCAGTCTTTGCTGCTGATGGTTACGTTATGTTGTCCTGGGGACATGATCCTCAACTCTTTTGCAAGTTTCGTTATCACATCTTTTCACTATTTTTTTTTTTCTTTCTTCGAAGCGACCTTGTATATATTTTAGCAAAACACTGCAGCCTACTACAGCAGTTTGATTTGAGCTTGTTTTTAGCACACCCTGCTCTCTGTAAATCCTGTGGAACACGGACCAGCGTTGGCGTTTGGTGCACTTCAGTTGACAACTGTTACATCAATTGTAATCTTCTCTCTGCTTTCTTTTCCTCCCCGAATCTTTATTTATGTTTCATCTGTGTGTTCCTTTTTATCGTACATTTCAATTTAAAACGCTTTGCCACAAAACTATCATTTTATCAGAAAGCTTTACAGTGCTGTTTGCAACACATCACTGTAGAGATTCTCCAGAATCAGTTGATTCCTCATTGTCATTTTACCTTTTAGGCAGACAGTAGCAATCACAAATCGATCTGGGTTTTGGAGACTGCTCCGAAGACAAATGTCAACACGGTTTCCTTTGAAACACTCTTCCGGAGATATATTCAGGATAGGGGACATTCCAGCAGTTACTTCAGATGTTCTCAGGCCAAAAGTCCTAGCTGCTGCGTTTGAACTGCGTGAGGTCTGGCCAAGGAGTCTCTGATGATCATGCCAGCTGGACACCCTTTACGTTAGGCTGCGTGTGTTTACCGTTTTGATACTCTCTGCACAAATGCCAGCTGAAAAGGAGCACTGTTTTTCTTAAAAGGAAACTAGGTATGATCTTACTGGGGCTGTGGACGAGTCAACATCCTTAAGGAGCTCTCAGAGCTCCTGACCTTCTGGTGTATTTGAAAATAATGCTCAGACGATGGGACCAGTAAATGAGTTGTGCCATGAAATTCAAGAAGAGATGATGTGAAAAGAAGCTTAGAATCGGGAACACCTGATTGAAAACATAGTTTTCCTCACTGAGATGTTTGTGTTTGGTGGGATGGGTACTAGCTGCTGAGCCCTGTAGTGATTCACCAGTATTTTAGACCAGTGAGTAGAACAATTGAATATTGAACTATGTCCTAGATAACACTGTGTTAGGTCATGGATTTACTTCTATCCGCGTAGCATTTACGTAGAATGATTGCAAACACTTTTTATAATGAGGAGTATTCAGCTACCAAAGGAGCAGCCGGGGGATTTATAATTCCAGAGGGGACAGCAAAAAAGTCACAGTCACAAGCTGCAACCCAGGAATCTGGACTGCACTGGGGAGCTCAGGGTCCGCTTGGGGAGCCTGGGGGCTCCTTGGGCAAAATGGGGATCAGCCTGCTTCAGCTTGGGAATTAAGGCTTCTTTGAGCAGGAGGGTGGACTAGAGGCCTCGAGACGTTCCTTCCCACTTCAGTTACTCTGTGAGTCAAACATTTGTCCCCTGGAGCAGTGACATAATCGAAGGTGCTGCAGCATTCCGGTGTGGCTAATTGTGCAGACCCGATCACATCTGCTGTCCTTCCACTTAATCCAATGCCGAAGGACTGTTCTTTTTCTGTTTTTAAGGTAACTTGTTTACCAGGTTTTCTGTTTCTTCTTAGCTGTTCCAATGTATTTAAGAAAAATCAAATTTCTTCAGTCAATTTTAATTCCATAATGTATTCAGAATAAGTACGATGAAATTCAATTGTCTTCGGTAACAATATTTGTTTTGTTAGATCTCTGAGTAATTTGGACTTTTTTTCCCCTTTTTTTTCGGTAGAAGGTGGCTCTAGGAAATGTTTGTTTCATTGTCTTATTTAGAGAATGACCTTCAGTACTGATAGCGTTCTGCGCACTGTTGAAATAACGGATGGTAAATCAACATAGTTAAATGGGGCATGGCTGCACAGTTTCGGTACACATTGGGAAACTTGGGCACGTGCTCTGCAAGGACAAGCTTTGCCAGCTGTGGGTATCTTTCTGTTTCAAAAAACCTTCCCAGAGTTATTCCAAACCTCTTACTGCCCGGAGCCTTGAACTCTATGAACAAAGAGTGCTTGTACTGTAGAGCGGTTGAAGAGTAGAAGAATGTTCTGAGTTAATTGTTTTTCTAAGCCACTGCTTTTAAAAAGTTTAAGGGAATAAAATACATGAGAAATTCTGGGCAGAACAATTTGTGTTTCAAAATAGCTAAAAAACAGTAAAACAAAAAAGGTACTGTGTTTTCTTTTTTTTGTGCATGTTTATAACACAGGCATTTTTATGGAACTCAGCCAGTATTAATGCTAAATAGCACTGCAGATAGTTGGTAAATTTGCAAAGCAGTTCAATATTTACTTTTTTTTCCCCTTCAGAAGTATCAGAACATGTTTTTTATTTAGGTTTGGCTAAAAATATCTGTCATATGCAGATGATTATGCAATATCTGATAACATCCTACCCTAAGACAGTTTAGCAGATGGTCAAATGTATTTCATGTGGCATTTGTTTAAATGCAACCGTATCTAATTTTTCCTGTATTTATTAACACCATTTTACTTCTAAGGACTTAATCTGCATTGAATTAACTACTCCTAGACTATTTCTGCCAAATTTCATATTGAAAAGACAGTATTTCAACCTTTGTTTTTTGTAGGATGAATGTTTTGCTCTAACAGCCTCAGAGTTATATATCAGCACATTGAGACTCTACAGTAAGAATAACAAATACTTTATTCACTGCCAACTGTAGCGCTGCGTAAAGAAAACAGGGCTTGCTATTCAATTTGTATGTCTCTTTTTAAGTGTTAATTTTGAACCAAAATGAGAATATGGCACTGAGACTTACTTAAACTGACTCTTGAGTACTGAATCACCAGTTTGACTACCCACGGCAAATATAAACAAAGTCAGTTTTAGATGTATTTGCTTAATAAAGCCCAGGAATGGGGATGGAGGCAGGATTGCCTTCACATCAGCGTTAGAAAACACGGATAAAGTGAGACCTGCCTGGGCGGTGGCTAATTTCACTGTTTTATAGTGTGCGTACTGTGACGCATGACTCGCTGATTGAGCGTCGCTGAGATCTCTGTACGGGTCCGTAGTACGGATACAGATCTACACACGTGTATGTGTACACAGGGGTGTGTGTGTGTGGCTAAATGTTTTGGTAATTACCTTGCTGGGCCTGTACATCTGCTTGAGTTCCAGTTCACGGACGTCACTTTTCTCAGCTTACTCTGACACAGTTTTACATAAGGCTGCGTTTGAAGTAATACATTGTAGTCCCAAAACCCCAAACACACACCGTAAGGTGACAAACTTCTGTTGATCAGCGCAGATCTCCCCTGATGGCTGCAGCATCTCAGCTTCTATTTCTCCGTCTCCTCCACTGAAGTATCCTCTCGCACTCTTGAGCGACCCTCTTCCGCTTCGCCTGTCGAAACCAGCTGCTCTTTCCTCCTCCCCTGCTCTTGTGCCCAAGTGGCGATCCACCTTCTCAGCCGTCCCAGCTGGCCCGTTCTATTTTTGCCCAATTGCCTTATGCAAGACCAGTCCCAGGGTGTTTTGTGTTTTGGCAGCGGGGTTCTACGTGTACAGTGCGGTCCTATGTTATTGTTCCTGGTCCCTTCTCTTTCAGCTCCTCTGGAATGCTTCATTAGAACGTTTTTGGGTTCAGGCTGCTTTCCTGCTATGCCCTTCTGTACTGAACATGACGTGTAGGTAAAACTCGCTATCACGGCTAGTGAAGCCAGTCCTGGCGTGCTTAGCTTGCAGAGCGGTTTTGGCTTTTAAGGTTCACTTCTGAGAATCATCTTGTGGTGTTGCCTTGACCTAAGAAACTGCAGTTTCTTAGCATATAAGGTACTATTATTAGCTACAGAATAAAGCACTGTTGGCACTCACGTTTTATTTTAAATCTGAATACTGTATTGATTTTGCAGTAGGAAGACGTGCAGGTCAGAAATGCAGTAAACAAAGAGCTATCAACAACAAAGCAGTGGTTCGAGATACGATAGAGAATTAGAGCTGCAGTCAGAAATGACGGAAGGAAATCAAAGACGACAGTAAAAACAAGGTGAAAATACATCTGAGTGAAAGAATATTGAAGGGACATTCAGATACTGAGGAGATTTTTACTGCATGTGCTGTTTGCTCGGGGGCACCATCCTGTGTGTTTCAATACCAGGTTTTGGAGATCAACAGGAATGCTTGACCCGTAGGTTGGGTTACTTCCAACAAAGGTAATCCATCACTGTGGTTGCTCGCACCTCTTGTTAATGCCCTTAAGACAACAGCAGTTACGGTTTAATGTCTGCGTGCTGTACAAAATGAACTAACCCTTTAACCACTAATGCTAAACTAATAGTCTAGTCATAAGTCTCATTGTAGCAGCAAAGGGAGAAAAGTATTGAAATTGTCAGAGACAGGAAGCGCAAACCAGCCTGCCCACGTAGGAGCGGGCCATCGGGTGTGAAATCAGGCGTCACTGGCAATGGACTGCGCCTCCGAGCTGGTTAGAACTACTAAAATTGTATTAAAACACAATCTAAGTGACCGAAAAATAACATTTTCAACATTGTTCTCCTGGTCAGAAGGACTTTTGAAATTTAGTTCTAGAATTTATTCCTGGATAATTGTAACTGACACACTTGGAAAAAAAGCTGTGGGAGAATCTCTGATTCCTGGGTAAGCACACTGTTCTGATGCCCAGGTCTAACCGCCGGTACTTGTATGACTGTGTTTGTTACTATAAGCAGCAAAAGTAATATATCCTGAGCTTTTAGTTGTAGACGTATGTCTCTATCTTGTAAGGCTGCTCCAGTCGTTCAGGGGTCCAGGCTCCTGAGGCACACGTGAAGATGCAGCGTTTCCATGGATCTCCTAAACGCTGAGGCAGGTGTGTGCCGGATTTTACAAGCCCTTCTGGTAATAGGTTGCGTTGTGGTTAGATGTAAACGAGACAACTCCTGTGTACTCCCTTACCAAGCCCTCCGCACCCCGCAGTAGCCCTCAGTGGCTCTTTGCAAGAGGTGTTTATGAACTGGAGGAGCTTCCATTAGTCCCACAGAAGGTCGTATGTTCAAGTAAGTGTGTTTGCTCTCACAGAAGTACTCTGTGCGTTTTATCCCAGCGGTAGGTTGTACTGGTGGTAATTCTTGTGTGCAGACCTACCCCTTCGTTCACAGTGAACATGCAGAGACGTCCACTGGCTCTCCGCAGAGTATTTTACAATACACATCTTTCAAAGTCTTCCCTGAGTACAGTGTACGATAGAATAGATCAGAAATATATTTGGTTTTTTCTTCTATGTCTTCAGTTACTCTCCAGTCAGTTTGCTTTTGTAGTATTATGTCCTGTCATGGAGATGCATGTTTTGTGGCAGTAAAGCAGTTTTTATCAAATATATTTATTTCAGGCTAAGAGATGAATTTTTCTTTCCACTCAGGCAATGACTTGGTTCCTGTGTACTCGCCATCTGGCTTCTCAGCTCGGAATTTTTGTTTTCAAAATATGTTGCAGTACATAATTTATGCGGTGTGTTGCACATTTATTTCAACACCTTTATTTTAGGGGGTTTGGGCTTCCCAATATTCTCTGTAATGTTGGGGTTGTTTTTCATGACCATAACGTTCTGCATTGATAAGAACTAGAAAGAGAGATGAGATAGGCTGGGCTGAGAGTGAATACTGGCAGTACTGTAATGGAATGGAAGAGGATTGATCCAGCAGTGATTTGCATCCACCCGAGAATGAGGTAGGATGTTGTGTGGGCAGTAGTCATCAGAGGGATAGGTGCAAGCTCTTTTGGCAAGAGCTGGATGTCAGTTTGTGGATGTTGCTCCCCAGTGGCTCACGGTTGCTCTTATTTTTTAATAAATCTGCACTTTAAATTTCTACTTTTAGATTGCAGGTGTTTAAAGAGACTGACTGTGCTACAGATGCTGGCCATGATTCAAAAATGACTGTGAAGTGGAAAGAGTGATGGAATCTTCCATCAACTGATTTTATTCTTTTTAAAGATACTAGAACAGATTTGAGATTACAGCTTTGAACCATGGTATCTCCAGCATTAGGAGCTAATATGGTGGTAAACTGATAGGATGCAGTGGTTGGGGTGGGGGTAAAGGATATCGTCTTCAGGACGATACTAACAGGCGTTAAGGATGGTTTTATTTTTTTCATGAAATATCCTTGCTGGTGACATGGCTGGCTGAATAGCGGACTTGCAAGTCCTTCTGATGACACCAGTCACGGAGCAGGGGTGTTCTAGCACTGCCGAACGGGAGAGGGTCAGCACTGCGCTCTTGAACCACCTTCCTGGCTTGCAGAGGTGACTGTGCTTCTGACTGGGGCTCTCCTGAAGCATGCAGGGTCAGAGGCTCAGGAATGGGTACCGCAGTAGAAGTGCCTGAAGGAAGGGCTAACTGTCGTGTTCGAGGGGATTGCCAGGACATCTCTTTCCCTGTGTAGTAGAGATGTTCGTTAGCGTCAGGAACCGTTACTGTGGTTGTGTATTCCCAGAGAAAATAATGAGCTGCTTTTCAAGGATGGGCTCAGATGTATCTCCCTCCTAACCACTGCTGCTCTTTCCCCCTTGCCGGTGCACAGCTTTTCCTTCTTCCCTAGCCCGTCTGACCTTTGTATTTGGAAGAACTTAATAGAAGTAGGTGTGAGCCCTTTGTGCTCACGGACAATCCCAAGCTGTAGTGTGTAGCTTGAAGCTCTGCACTGATTTTAAGGAATTGGTACCATTTGTTGTGGACACAGTCTTTTCAGTATATCGTGAATCAATCCAAACTGGCACGAGCCAGTTCTACCTCTAGGCACTTCTCTATCAATTTGTTACCTCTTTTGCTTTTCATAGTATCAGTTATGGATTTTTTTAAAAATTTAAACCCGAAACATTCACAGTGAAGTAGCAGACTCCTTGAGTCTTGGGAAAACGTGAGATCTATTTTAATTTTTTCAAGATCTCACACGAGTTTCATACTGCTCGTATTTTTGATTGTCTGTTGGTCCAATTATCTGTGTTCAGACACGCTTGGGGAGCCCTGCTCAAAGTCAGAACTTGGTAGGGAGCGAGCACTTCTCTAGTGAGTGGATCTGCATAGAAGTGTACTTCTGTTCCTCCGGATGAGAGTGAGTACTGTGTTCCATTCTGCTTCTCTTCCTGGTGCTGCTTGTGCACTCCAGGGTGGGCACAGTTCAGTCTCGCTGTGCCCTCCGTGGGCTGCCTGTGCTGGTGCTGTGACCAGTCGTTGTACTGGTTGCTGATTGACTTGTCCTGCTGGTGCTCTGTCTGTGCTCCAAGGCTTATTACTGGCTGAAGTAACACCCCCCCACACGCCCTTTTCTTTTTAGCTTTTTTTTTTTTTTGCCTTGGCTTTTTTGCTTTCTAGCTTCAGTTATGTTAAAGCCTGGTGTTGCGGATACCTTTCATACTCGTGTCAGTGCTTCAACCCTGTCCAAGATGCTGTGTGCCAAATCCAGGTTCTGCACTCGCACAGAGAACACCCAGATTCTCTTAAGTTGTTATGAATTGCTCAGACACTTGTTTTCCGTCTGGGAGGAGGGGGAGAAGTGGGAAAGGAATGGGGGGTTGCTGTTAGAAGTAAGCGAGAGTCTTCCTTATTTTCCTTCAGCGGAGAGCTGGTGGTTTTGTCCGTAGTGCCACTGCCACCTAGCTTCTGGGCCTTCTGCAGCTAAGAGCACGTTTTTTTCTCGACCCTTCTCTGTCTACCTGCACAGTTTTTCCTAGTCTGTCAGGAAGCAGAGTTAAGTGGTTTCCTCCTTAAAGAAACATGGAATGTACTGCAATTTATTCCCCCCCCCCGCCCTTGCATTTTGCTTCTGTTGCCCCTTTCAGAGCATTGCTCCATCCTTAAGTGGTGGTTTGTGTCACATGAGGGACAGTCGTTTCTCTGAAAAATGACGGCTCCCCTTAGTCATCAAAAATTCCTCGTCTCATTACTCCGTGGAAGGAAAGACTAACAAAAGCTTGGATGAGAAAGAGCTGTTCAGTGACAGAGGCAAAACATAACTTCCAGTGCATTTATTTGTCTCGGAGTAAAAGTAATGAGTGCCCTCTATTGAACAAGTAACCTATTGATTACAGAGTAACCAAAGCACTCCCAAATCTCTGCCACTGCTTCGTCATTTAATGGATATAAATGTCTACAGCTTTTATCGTGTTGGTTTTGAGAAATACTGCGGGTTACAGCCAGTGTAACAAAGAGCCGCTTAACAGTTTTGGTATGTTCTGACTTTAAGAGCCACTTTGTCAACTTTACAGTTGTCTAAGGGTACTGATTGATTTGCATTTACGTTATGTAATTCCTAGATAAAATGATTCATGTTTCATGTGTTTTTAAAAAAATGCAGTGGCTTTCTTCTGTCTGGAGAGGGATTACATAAAGAAATGTGCTATTTATCAACTAGAAGAAAAAGCTTCCCCTTCGTTTGAGTAGCTTTCCCAAGTGTTTTTGCTTCCTTTTCTCACTTTGTTTTATATAAATCCATGAACATCCGGAATATGAAGTCTGATATTGCTAAGGAGAGTTCTTAAGAGATGAGCACTGTTACCTTGGCACATTAGTGAAGGGGCTTGAGATGCAGAATCTTTAACAAGTTCCCCAAATGTTCAATCATTCTTATCAAATAAGCTAATAAAAACAAATCGCTCAAAACAGTCCAAGCAGGCATCTCGTCCAGTCTCCGCATCGTTCAGCGTGACTTCTCTTTTCTGTTGTTCACCTACCTTCCTTTCAGTTACTACAGTCATTAGCGTACATATTTCCTACATACACATGTATGTATATATATGTATTTTTGAGTAGATGTAAGAGAAGGAATCACACACACACATACATAAGAGAATGGTGTTACAGTACATCTCAGGTCCTTATGTTACCGAAGAGAAGTGGTTAATGCTCATTGCAGGTGCTTATCTGCTTTTACAAATAAAAAGAATTTAATTGCTAAGACTTTTATATTAACATCAAATAGACACCCTTTCATATAAATATTAATTTTGCCCTCAGAACAGTTTGGTGTCACAGTTTGCATGGCTTCTGCAAGTAGATGTAGTTTGGATTAAGAACATACAGCTAACCTTCTCGGAATAAAAATCTCTGTTTCCTCTCAGATAGAGCTTTATTCTGGTCCAGTCCTTTTTCATCCGCTGAAGTTCTGGCAGCCTCCCTGTGTCCTCTCTTACCTATTTTCCTGTCTACTTGCGTTCCTCAAACTTCTCTTTGCCGGATGTTAGCGTCTAGTGTATCTGTTGAGTGTGATGGGCAGGTCTGTTTTCCAGCTTCTGGATAATGATCAAAACTATCAGGTGAGTCAGTTTTCTTTTATCCATATGTCTTCCTTGCTTTCATGATTCTTTTTTGTTTCAGTTACCAACAGCTCCAAAAGTTAGATTCATTTTATGAATATGCATAAAATTTCTGTTTTGCTGTTATGTTCCATTCTCCATCCATGTTTAAAGTCCTCTAGAAGTTGAGAAGTCAGTGGGACTTTATAGTTGTTCTATCCACTGGCTTATCCTCACAGAGGATGAACGGTCCTGCATCACCCTTCATTAAAGTGGTGTTGGTGGCTGCCTGAGGAGTTCTTCTTTACTTTCTGCCAGTCTTGAAAGGGGCTGCTAGTCGATGATTTCTTCCAGTCTTTCAATTAGTGCCTCCACATAACCGCAGAGTAAGGCTATTCTTCAAGTTTGGTGTCTCTGTATTTCCTCATTATCTCTGCCTAAGTGTAAAGTTCTGCTTTTTAAACTCGTTTAATTATCTGGGTACTTTAAAACCATTTTAATGTCATTCTCGCCACCACAGAAAAATAAGTCCAATTTTGATACAGTTCAATTAGATTATTTTTGGCTGCTTTCTGAACTCTAATGAAATGGAGGTTTAATTGGGTTGATACGGTGCCAAAATCAATGTTCTCTTCCTGCAACTTGTTTTTATTTACAAAATAAGAAGTTGGAACTTCGAGCAATTCTGTTTTACAATGTTGGAAGCTAATCAGCTCAGTTACAGTTACGTGCTCGAGTGTATGTGGAAAGAAGAGTTGCATCATTAGATATTTTGTCTATAACTGTGAAGCCAGAGGCCAAATATGCAGAAGAAATGCTTTATAAAACCAGGTTACTTTATTAACTCACAGCTGGCATATGTATATTTGAGACGGGTTAAATGATTTGGAAATTCTAGTTAGTGAGATTCATGACAGAGTGATGCGTATGTGTACAGGAGAGACCATGCATGGCAGAAGCAGCAGGTTGGGTTAGTATGTGTATAAACAGAAGGGTAGGGGCATGTGAAGACTGGTGCCCTTGGCCGTGATGCCGTGATTTAGGGTGAATGTACCCAATATTCAGTAACATGCTATGTTCTATACCTGTGTATAAAAATTCATGTACCATTCACATTAGTGACGTGGTCCATAGTCACTGGAGGGCCCCTGGGGCTTTCTCAGATGGTACTTTGAGGTTTTGGTGAGTGACACGGCTTTGTTTCAGCATAGTGCTCCAATCCTCTTCCTCGCTGAGTGAGATCCAGAAGACTCGGTGTCAGACTGGTGGAGAAACATGCCTGAGCAGCAACATTTGTCTGCTTGACGTTTAAAAAAGGCCGTTGTGATGCTGGCTGTAGGTTCAGTTCTCACTTCTATCCTGCTCTTAAACTTCTGATGAAGGTCACGCAGGACACCTTGTCATCTTTGCACCACATAGCACTACTTTCATCTGATGCTGAAGAATTTGCTAAGTTGTCTTTTAAGAATAATGTTCTGAGCAAAATAGATCTAAATGGATATATTGGGTGAAATAAATTTACCCGCAGTCCTGCGAGGAAGAACTGTAAATCTTCCCATGACCCTGTTCACTAAGGAGGTTTGTTTATAGCATTATATTAAACCAGGAGCAGCAGAGAAAGCTGTATAGATATTCAATAGTAATTTAAGAAGGAGAATTGCTCGGCTTGTGGGATTGCAGAATATGGAATTTTGTACTTCCAGGTCATTACTTTGGATTCAAATACACTCCTGGTAGTAATGAAAATTTGTTACCGGGTGACAGCTCTGGAGTTGCATATATGAGGCGAGGTTTTCTATCCAGCTGGCAGTGGGCAGATGCCGGCTACGCAAAACCAGTGTTGTAGCTGACAGGCTGGGATACTTGTATTGCCGTCTCAACGGGGCGGTCAGCGGTTAAATACATGACAGCAGAGTCACCTTTTTGACCTTCCATTAGATTCTTCTATGGTGTTGAGCAGTAGGCTTTGTGCAGAGAAATATTTAGCAGATAATGTATTTTCCTCCTATATTTAGTAGTGTAGAACATTGCTTCAATGAACTGTAAGTAAAATTTAAGGGTAATTTCCAAGTTCTTGCTCAGTGGCATAAATACCTTATTAGAAGACCATGTGTTACGCCTTTATTTTGAACGGCACCGAACAGCCTTTCAACAAGGGAAGCGTCTGTAAGGAGGTGTATTTAATCAATGTTTTGGCGCAGGCTAGCACTAATTTTTCTCTCTTTCTCCGGGGCTTACCATTGCTGACACCGCTGAATAAGAAAGCTAATTTATTCTGGATGTGTAGGTGTTGCAGAACATCACTGCTTTTGAAAAGAAGATGTAATGCATTTAACATGTCTGATTCAGACAGTTGTCCTTTGGTGTTTGTAGAAGTGAATTCTGTGATGAGTCCCTGTGACTGCTCTGTGACTCATTAAGTGGAAAGATCCACAGGAGTCTTCCACAAAGGAGCTTTTCACTCCTGAAACCAAATCAACTCTCTTGTGCTGTCTCAGAAGTCTGTTTTGCTCGCAGCGTGAGGGAGGTTTATGTGAAGCTCTTGCTCTCACACCAATAAATGCAATAGGAAAATCAATTGCCTCATGATTCCTGAGATACAGAGGCTACCATGAACATCTTAAATTTGTCTCCAAATCATTAGTATTGAGATAACACCACAATCACGGAAGAGAAAGCCACAGATTTACCAGAGAACATGGACACGTGGGTGTACACGCACACCCGGTGCCATAAGCAACGGATGTGGAGGAGGAGCGGTTCCCAGTGATGGCAGGAGGGTTCTGTATACAGAGATTGCTTTGCCGAGCTGTGAAACGGCGTTCTGTCCTGCAGCTCATCATCAAGCAAGGAGAAGTGGGCAGTCAAACAGTTTGATGTCAGTGATTGGAAATAATTCCGATTACTGTTTATAAAACAGTGTCACTGATTGTGCGGGGTATAACTGCTCCCTTTGGCTGGAGGCATTATCCGTGCAGGATATTTGAACATGTAGAGAAACAAAGCCTATATAAAAAAAATTGCAATTATTTAGGAATTTAAGAGAAAGAAGGGTTTTTTTTGGTTTTCTTTTTTTTGCTCTGATGATCTTGATGTTCATCTTCAATTGAAGTCTTATATTTTTTCTGACTCAGATCTTCAGAGAAGCTGCCCTGTACTTCTGCCACGTTTATAGTATAACCTACATTATATGCAGCATTTTTATCAAATGTAATAATTTGTAAGTAATTGTGAAGATCAATTTACAAGCACAACATAGGGTATTATTGCCCCGTAGGCAATAAGGTTAGCCCCAAATTCCAGCACTACCTGTTTCTGTTATTTTTATTTGGGTTTGTTGGTATTGTTACGAGAAGTTTTAACTGGAAATGGTGATAGATTTTTAGCACTGGAGCTACTGGGAGCTGATACAAAAAGACTTGGCATGGAGCAGCGGTCTGAATGCTGATGAACATGGCAAACGTGCGCTCCTTCCACTTGGGGACAGTTGACACAGATGGCAGAACGGACTTTACCATGTGCTATATGTCTTATTAGTTGCTGTGCCAATTAATAAGAACCCAAAGCCTGCTTCTTTGTTCCGGTGTTACGGACAGTTTGTCTCCTGTGTGTTTACTGTGCGGTGTCAGACTTGTGCATTTATTTTACGGGAATTGTGGCTTCTCTCTTTCTCTCCTTGTTTGCTTGCTTTCTCTGTCGTCTTTTCCCCTTCCCTTTCCTTTTTCTTTGCCTTTTTCTCTCCCCTACCTTTCACTCTTCCCTTCTGCCATCCCTTTCCCCTCCTGATACTATCATACATGTTTCTAAACCATGATGAAGAGCAGGTGTACGTGAACCGAGAGGTGATTGAAACGTACCCAGAGAAACCTGTTCTGTACGTGGAGCAGGCTTCTCCCCGGCAAACTAAAATTCTGAATCTGGATTTGTGCATGTATGGTGTTATTTTGGAAAAGGAGATCCAATTCTATGTGACTGAGGGGTGGCTGAGCACCCAAGCAGGGAATGATTGAAGTGACTGCCGTTCTAGAAACAAGCGAAGTGTAGGTGCGGATCCCGTAACAACGTTTGTCTCAGTGTAATAGGGAGGAGTTTATCTTTGAGTCTACCGTGTCAGGTTTGTAAGGGTTTGGATGGACCAGAGAGTCTGTTCTCGTGCCTCGGAGTGAGCTCCTGCAAAACCAGGCAAGTCCTTGTGTGGAAAAGATGATGGACGTGAGTAGTTAAAATCCCAAACTGAAAAACTCTAGAGGGACTCTACCCCATGATGCTGCCTGGTTTGAACCAGCTAAAGAAAGCCTTGAAATGAAGAATGAGGCATTGCGTAAAATAGTGTGGTAAAGGTGAGGATATTAAACCAAGAAATGGCATGAAACAAAACATGACCAGGAGCAAAGAATGCGGTATCTGCTATTCTCTCTAGGCCTGGCAGAGTTCCAAGCAGCCAATGGGCGCTAGTAGGTAAACGCTGGAGAATGTGTAAATTGATTTCTGTCTTTTCTTTGTCCTGGGCTTGTCCTAAACAGCTGGCGCTCTGTTCTGGGAAAGTCAATCAAGTCGTTATTACCAGTCAACAGTGCTGTCTCTTCCACAGTCGAGAATCACAAGTGCTGACCCATTGTCAGGTTTGCTGCAGTGGTCAAAGTGAATTGTCATCCACATCCTCTCTCTGGTGGGAGAGAGTTTAAGAAAGGTGGTGGTGGTTAGAGGCTTGAAATTTAAGTGGGCTGCCTCTTGGATCTGCTGAGGAGTCAGAAAAGCCCCAGGGCTGTGACAATGAGCTTCATGTTTTAGTAAAAGGTTTCGTGTCCTAAAACCTTTGCAGTGAATGTGTATGATGGCGAACCCCCTGGGAGTGGGGAGGGCTCTTACAGCCCCCGCATCACTGCAGAGGAGGGAGCATCTACGGGAGATTTCATCTCTGTACATACCCAGTGGTTTGTCTTTCTAGGCTTCAGTGGTAAAGTCACTGTTAGTAAAAGCTTTGTTTTTAACAATTACAAGCTTATCTATTAAATCTACGATGCAGCGGGAATTGTAGTGTTAACAATTACCCTCTTAGAAGAAATTTATTGTAAACCTTATTCTTTCCCTGCAAGCACTATATAAACACGCTAATTACCAAATGTGTTTTGTCACTTGTATTAAATAGCTGTTCTTCAAGTATTTTAAGTGTTTCAGCAGAAGATACTAGGAAAAAAACCCACCAAATGTTCCTCATCTCACGGCTTTGTTCCCAACACTTGCATTTCACTTTCCACGCCAGCTTTCACAACATCAGTCTGCGCTACAATTATGAATTACAAAAAATGCATAATGATTTTTGACACAATTTTTCTTCATTCTTTTCTGTAACAGGATTTGACAGACGTAACTCTCCATATTTCTGAATTAACAAAATCTGTACAAGCTAATCAGTAACCTATTCTTTTTTACTTGCATTGAGTGTACTTTTGCTTCCTGGGTGTTTGTGTGGGCATCATACGTGCCGATGAACTACCACCTTGTGATGGTCTGTCTGCGCCATAGTACGGCAGAAGGTCATGTAGAATTTTGAATAACACACCAGTACCATCATGGCAAATTAAAGGTAAAAGGACAAACCACAGCTGAATACTGGGGCAGTGGCATTTTGACACCTGATCTTTCTGAGAGAAACTGAAAACCTCAACCTGACCGTCTTTCTAACATCCCTTGTTGTTGCCTACATAGATCATCAGGCAGCTTATTGCCTCTGGGCGTAGGGTTCAGTTGACGGAGCAGTGAATTGTGGGAGAATCTCTAGCACAAAGCCAAGGAGAGTATTGCCATAAAAGTATTTTTGCAGTGTTTTCTGATAGGAAGCAGAGAAAAGCTCTTAGAGGGAACAATAAAAATCATAACTTGGGCAAAAATTTTGTTTTGTTTCACAGACATAAATTTGTCACATGACTTTGCAGTTTGATGGTTTGTTCCTATGCAAGGAAAAGGTTGGTTTGGGTTTTGGGGGTTTGTTTTGCTTTTTTAAAGAATCCTTGAGGTTGCAGTAGTTGTAAATGAGAGGCAGAAGTGTTTTGCTTGTATAAAAATGGCTAGAAGGTACGTATTTCATAATCTATTGATCCGTAAAGCATTTAAAAATGCATTTTTGCATTTATCTCAGTCTCAAAAATAGTAACATTAGATAAGTTCAGGTTGTGAGTATCAGGTTTAAAAACCTCCAGTGGCTTCATGTTAACCCTTTAACACACGTGGCCTTTACACGCACATCCAGGCACTAGAAAATCAAACCCAACACATGAGAGAAAACCATTTGTGACTCCAGTTCAGCCTCCTTCCCGTCTTCACCACTGAGTCCAACCTGCAGCTTCTTTACCAGGGACCTCTGGAGCGGGCTCTACCAACAGGCTTGCAGCCGTGTCTGCAGGACAGGGGGCTCTTTTGTCCTGCAGCTCGCGTAAAGCAGCAGCAAGATGTTCGTTTTTCTGAGGAAGGGGTGACGACAGGATCAGCAGCACTTGGGGTCTTGACCTTGACAGAACGAGACACCTCACAAGCTGTGGTAGAAGGGCTCAGGGAAGAAGCCCCAGGTGACCACAGCACTGGCACTACGTGCCCTTTCACGGCTGTCTTTGGCTTACTGCAGGTACTGGGGATGAGGGTCACATCCAGACGCCCCAGCTCTGCTCAGCTCTAGGCTGCTGCTTGTCATCGGTCACAGCTTTGAGGGCTGGGTCAGCAAGTGTGTTGAAGGCATCGGTCTAGCAAGTTTGCAAAGGAATCCCACCCTGATACGGAGTTCCTTTTTCCCAGGCAGAGCAGCTGATACTTTAAATTCTTCCCGGTTTCTTTAGTGCTTTGTGAAGGTTGGAGCAGTTTTCATTTGTCTCTCAAAGAATACTTGTTTTTCTTGGCCCGCAGTGCAATATATTCCTATTTTCTGAAAGAAGTAGACAGCGTTCTTTCAGACCCCTTCATTATCTTAATTTGATGGATGCTAGATTTGATAGATCAGTTAGTTTCTACCATTCGATAGCTGATAGGAGTGATAGATGTTCAGAGATCAGTAGTGACTGCGCGGTCTAATTGAATGTGAAGGACGGTTAATATTGCTTACAAATGTGTCATCAGTTCTTGGAAAATCAGTACCGGTGGGACTCACAGGACAAATCTGAGTATCGTAACCAGACCTCCTTCTGCAATCCAGTACAATTGCAATTACATTTTGACAACGGGTCGTACAGCGGAAGGACGTGGGTGATTACACATTGTGTAACAGAAAGCCAGACTAATGAAACAGCAGTCGCCATCAGAGGACATTTGTTTGTGTTCGTGGAGAGATATGATTTGTCTGATTAATAATATTTCAGGTACACAACTGAGGCACTGCATACACGGAAGACGATTTTACAATTACAATGAAGTAATAAGAAAAATGCATTTTAGAAAAGAGCTGTTTTGGATACAAGTAAGTTTGCGACAATAATTGCCTGCTTATGAATACTGAATAAATACTTGAAAAACTTCTGAGCCATGATTTACATGCCTCCTGTAGTAAGGTTCTGATTGCTAGTGGACTTACTGCTTGCCCAAATGTAAAAGCTATTTTTTTAGAAGTTGGGACGTGAAACCCTAAATCAATTTTGTGTTTGCTTTTTGTTTGGTAGTTGGGTTTGGGTTTTGTTTTTTGTGTGTGTGTGGTTTCAATTTTTTTTTTTTTTTAAGGTGCACCTTATGGACGAAAAAAGAAAGAGTGCAAGAAGAGGTCAAATCTACCAGATGTGATTTAAATTCCAGTTGCACCTAGAGAAACCAGTCACAGATTAGGGGTGCCTTTTAACTTAGTCAAGGAGAGAACTTAAATATATAACTAGACATATTACATAGGCTTGCAGTTAAAGTGCATTCTTATTGGTAAGCACAAGTCTTGCACAGATATTTAAGCTCGGTGTACTCATTGTCCTAGTGTGATTACAATATCTTTGTTCACCTGTCTTTCAGAACGTACCTCTTTTCCATCAGAATCTACGTAAATATTACCCAGGATGGAAGAGTTTAATTTATGTGGGCTTTTTTTTTTCTTTCAAGATGAGAGAAGACAGAGAACGGCTAGAACACAACATTATAAAGAATATTCCCTTGGTCAGCAGGTGGTGCGATGCTGAGTACTTCACAAGTAGGGAATAGTATCCTGACCATTCAGGGTTGTTGAATATCTCCTGGAGGATCCTGGCTTTTCAGCACACTTGTCACTAGTTTCATGGAGAGCTCTGCTGGTTACTACTACTGACAGACGAATTTTTTTCTCGTTTCATAATTGTGATACCAGTTCTCCATCTGCATTTTCTTTAGGGGCACTTGCTGCTATCTGTGCAAAGGATTTAAAAAAAAAAAACAAACCCATGTCCCGGGGGTCTGGAATAGTTCCTGAGGTATGGCAGTGCTGGTTGATGAATGGCTGTTCCTTCTGGGAACACGCTTGGTGGAAACTGGGTTACTGCGTCCTCATTCTTAACCCAAGACACATCAATGGAAATAAACTTAAGTCTTCACAATAGTTTGAGGTATTTATAGCGGACATAGCAGAAGACTAAGAAGGGAAATAGAGAAGGAACCGTTCGTGATTTGCTCATTCTAAGGCTAGAGTGTTGCAGAATTGCTGAGCCAATCCAGCTGCAGGTTAACACAAAGAACCTCTTCCCTGAACTCCTCCTCAGTGCTTGGAAGTAATAGGTTTGAGATTAGGGGCCCAAACGTTTGCAGTATGAAGTGACGTAGCGTTTCTTCCTTTTGTGATGGAATAAAAGAAATAAACAAACATACATATATATATATGCTTCATCAGACTGAAGTTCTGAGACCACACCACATAGTTTGTTGCCCTTTTTTGGCTTGAAGTGTTTTTTATCCTTAGCAAAAAAGCACAGTCTGATTTTGAAGCTCCGTTGAGAAATACAGTGATAGTATGTTAATAATTTCCTAAATTCACTTCTAAGCTTAGTAATTAGGATTTAATATGACAGGAATTTGCTTGCATGCCTTCACGCACACCGAGTGAAAACATCTAAGTAGAGTTCCAGTAAATCCCATGGTGACTTGACAGCACAGAGGGGTAAGAGACGTTTAAAAAAACAATTATCTAAAAAGAGAGCTTTAAAAACTGCTATTTTATTTAGAATAGCTCTTAAATTGACATAAACTGAATTGTGGTCATTGTATGTTGAAGAAATGATGGCAAAAAATTATTTACAGTGTTGCTCTCTTAAGCCTAGTCTTTTATGAGCGTGGTACCATCCTCTGGTAAGTACTGGGCACAAACAGGCTCGCAGCTGCAATTCCTTGTTAAAACTCCTAGTTGTGTATAGGTTGTGGTACGAGAGCAGTAGATATATCGTAGGATGTGTTCACAAGTTCTCCACACCACCTTCTCCACATCTCTCCTGAGGGTGGGTTGTTTGTTGTAATTTTTTTTTTTTTTCTCCTCTCTATTATGTGCTGGCTATCAGGTTTGTGAAAAGATTTGTAGAACTGAAAAAAAAAAGAGATGAGAGGTGATGTTTTGTGAAAGTTGGGAACAAACTTCATTGTGGAGGCCTGGCGCATGGTAGATCAACTGGACTGGATAGTCCAAGCAATAAAACAACAAAACACTCTAGTCATGTTCCTCTTTGACAGATTATATTAAAATAAGGACGTTATTTACTCACTAAAATTTTACTAGTTTAAAAGAGAAATTGAAATTAGAAGTTTGTGTTCTGGGAAAGATCCTTCACAAGACTTTTGCGCGGGGGTTGTGTGGTTTTGGATTTCAGACGTGTATGGCTGTATATTAAAGACTGTGTAAGCTTCCTAACACGTGTTGTGAGTACAACTTGAGGGAAGTTCTCGGGTTTTGTCATCTGTACGGGGTGTTCTTGCCCAGGCGCTGGCAGGGGGCTGCGGGACCTCTGTGAGGAGCGGCTGGGGCTGCCCCGTGCCAGGCACGGCCGATTCCAGCCGCCCCAGCGCCGGGCAGAGCTGAGCCCCTCCGCGAGGCTGGTGGCACCCCTGGGAGAACATGCTGAAGAACGGGCCAAACCCTGCCCAGGCCGTGCGGAGTGAGGGGAGAAGCGCCGGAGCCAGCCCTGCCAGCAGCCGGGGGAGAGCAGGAGGAGCCGCCGGCGCCGGGACAGCGATTCCCCGGCAGCCCCTGGGGAGACCATGGCAGAATAGATTTGCACGTGGGCATCCATGCAGGTCTCCACACAGGAGCAGTGCCCTCAAGGAACTGCGGCTCGTGGAGACCTCATGCTGGCGCAGTTGTTGAAGGACTGCGACTCCTGGGAAGGACCCATGCTGGACCAGCGTCGCTCCACTGTCAGTCTGCGTGGGCTTTTGATGTGAAAGTTTTTTCCATAGGTTTGACACGATGCACGCCAAAAGGTGCACATCGTTTCAAGCAGTACAAGTCTATCTGTAATTCCTGAGCTGTAGGTTTTAATTATTGCAGAGAGCACTTACCTGACCTCTGGAGCTGTCCTTGTCTTTCTGCTTATCTGCTGAGTTGTACGTTAGGCTCCCTGACCTAGAAGTGAAATGGTTCTGACTTCTCAGAGATCCCAAAGCAGGTTATAGCGGTTGTGTCTCCAGGCTATTCCTGAGGGCAACACTGACTATATCCTCTCAGTCTGACAAAACTCAGAATGTGAGGATTACCTCAAAAGCAGATTACCTCAGAAGCATTCCCTAGAAAGACTCTTTGAGTTGACCGTTTCAGTACCCAAAGAGTTCTTCATGTGGAGTCGCGGGGGTTTAGGATCTTGGTTGCATTAACACATGGGTCATTTTAAATGCTCTGTCCTGCCCTCTGTGTCTTGCCCATAGGGGGAGCTGTGGAGCAGAACAGGTCAGGTGGAGTGAAATCTCCCCAGAATTCTGCCCATGGCTCAGGGGCTCTCTGAAAAGAGGTGGGACTTTTGTATTTAGAGGCTTTTTTCATATTCTGTGGTCATTTCCTTGTAATCTGGATATCTACATTTTTATGTGTGCCCACGTATACAAATGTACATGTACACACGCATATGAACGACAACAACAACAACAAGACAATGTATACTGAGTTGCACAGTTCATAAATAACAGACAGCAAAACAATGTTTTTGTCCTGGCCATTCAAAACACCTGCCACATTGCTCGTATTTTTAATTTTACCAAGGTACCGGCACGTGCTGCGAGGAAATCAGTGTAGGAAAAAATAACTTACTAAATTCTCACTTTTTTTTATATCTGATGTTTTAGGTTTGTTCCAAAAGTTTTATTTTTGACTCCTTCTCTTTGTTATTATAGAGTGGTGTTTTCAGTTTAATGTTTGCTTTTTTAATTTAATCAGGCTCTTTGTGTCGTTATGGATGGAGTGAAACCCCCATTCCTATTTCAAGATATGTATTGTCTAAAGTCACCTATAGAATTATATGAGGGTGATATTCTGGGCTGTAATACGAGGCCGTATGTACTGCAGTGTTCACTCCCTACACGCTCATCTCTGTAACTGTTTTAATTCTAGGTTGTAAGTCAGCTCGTTTGGTAAAGGAAGGGGGATGCCTTAAAAGAATCCTTTCGTTAGTGCCGTTGTTTTTATTTTGTAGCTTCACACATCAGACCTATAAAAATTCGGTAGATGGAAAAATTGAAAGTCAGAGGAACAACTAGATATCCAATATAACTTCTGATCTTGAAAATAGTTATATATCAAGTTCAGTGATTTGTATTTTGACAGACAGACGTGTTGCCTTTCTGTAAGACATCTGTTAAGTGGTTACAGTCACCATCACATTCAGAAATTCCGGTAGGTAGCTGTCTCAGTACTTGTTCAGAAGTCTTGCTTTGTGTATGTGCCTACATTTTTATTGCAGATGTGAGCTGATGAGTAGCAGTAGGTTTTCAAGCAGACTACTGGGTATGTTTTCTTCTGGAAGACACGGAATTCCTACAGTCCATGTTTCTATTTGTGTGCCTATTTCAAGAATAAGCATATTGGTGTCTCCAAGATTTAATTTAAAAAAAAAAAAAACCAAACCACAAAACCCAAAGAACATGAGGAGCTTGATTTTATTGGGCTGCAAGTTAAGTAATTTGCATTATTTGAAACTATCTTAGTGTGCCTTGCAGGGCTTCTGTTGTCATCCCTTCTCCCTTTGTTTCAATTTGTTGGGGGATCCGCTGCAAGCTTGCGCCCATCTCACGTGGAGATCCTCCTGTCTTCCTGCACAGAAACAAGAGCTTTAGTAGAGGAGGTGTTTTATCCCTTGATGTGTGATCCAGCACAGGCAGAATGCAGGAACAACCACAGAACCACAGGTGAAATGCAAAGAGTAAGTTCATTTTTGTTACCGTGCGGACCATGAGCTCCCCGCAGCAGGAGGTGGGCACGCGGGCACCACACGGCTCGGTCTGCGCTGGAGGGTCGCTGACCCTGCTGTTGTCACCCCTCTGTCAGGATTTGTGCAGGTGTGCTTTACCGCTGTGCTTTGGTCTGTCCCACAGCCAGGCAAGAGAGGGTCTGGTGTGCTTGGCAGGGTCAGTTGGGTGCTCTGGGTCTATCACAGACCTGTGTTATCTAAACACAGATGTTTGACTTGTCAAACACACAGGACTAAACAACGATTAGTATGATATATGTGGTTTTTCCACACCCCAGCTGCAAGTCACTTGAGCAAGTTTACAATCTTCCTCGCCATTCTTCTGTTATTTTCCCACACCTACAAAAAGTGAAGCTGCAAACCTCACTTTTTTCTGCTACTTTAGTGAATTCCTGTCTTGCAGTTTTCAGCTCTGGTTTATCAAAAATAGATCATGTGCAAAGTGTCCCTTCGTTGCATGTCTGAGAAAAAGAGCTGCCAGTGACTAGATTGGCTGTTCGTCCTCCCTCCATTGGTCCGGCATAACCGACATTTGCTTCCTGAACGTTAGCCAAAAATCGTCTTCTCTCCAGCTGGATAGGGATATTTCATCATCTTTAAAAACTGAGGTGACCATTATGGTGTTATCGATAGGCAGTTATTTCCTGTTCTCACACACATGTACCCTCTGACCGGTTCTGGCCATGATATATCTGGCAGAGAAGCCAGTGAAGACGAATCAAAGCTTGGGAGAATCTCTGTTGCTGAAATACAGTTTATTGCCTTCTATCCCTGGTGCCTTTGCCACTGCTCACCTCTTTCTGAAACACATCCGTTATCTTTCTTAAAGCTTCCTACTCGTAACTCATTACCTTTCCTGCAGAAGGAAAAAATACTCAAATTCCACAATTGGACCCAGTGGCCGCTCCAGAGCGGAAGAGGGGCAGTGCCTGGTTTTATATTCTCTTCGTGCAGTGCTTGAACTTGCCAGGGACTTGGCTGGGGGCTTCATGCTGTATCTCTGTGTGCACTTGCTCGGGACCAAGAAACTACTCCAGACGTAAAATCCCTTGCTGTCATTTACTCCCTCTCTCTTTTTTGCTGGACCCCACAGAGGTATATACATTTACCGGCCCCGTTCAAATTCCTGTTTCTGTTTTTGGGTTTGTGTTTTTTTTACTGATTTTTAAATTCTAACTGTAGCCCCATCCCCTAAAAATGACAAGTTATATTGGAAAAGAAGGCTCCGTCAGGCAAACTGCAGTAGCTGCAGCTGGTGTTAGCATCCAGGAAGGCAGTGGTTCCAGCCCAGGAGATAACCCTTTTGTTAGAGTAACCTTAAACTACCTAAATTTTGGCAGCACAGATTTGTTTCCTTTTTTTCCTTCTGTTTCCACCTTTTTATGGTGGGTTGACCTTGGCTGGCTGCCATGTGCCCACCAAGCTACACTCTCACGCGCCTTCCTCGGCAGGACAGGGAGAAAATAAAATGGAAAACTTGTGGGTTGAGAAAAAGGCAATGTAATGGGTTTTGTTTAATGCAAATCAGTGCATTAGTCTCAGATGATTTCACCTTCTTTTTTGGGAGAATTTCTAAATAAAAGTGTATGGGAGAACATATGTTTGTTATATAAAATATCAGATTAAATTTGGTAGAAGAGTAATATTGATATTCTGAAGAAGGTGAATGGAGGATTAAGATGATGATTAGGTTAGAGCACATGATGGATGGAGAGGGGCAGGTAGCTCTGAGTTTGGTTGGAAGACGGAGATCTTCTTTTATTAGCTAGCTGATAGTAGGCAAAAGATGGAGCCAGACTCGATAGATGTACACCGTGACAGGGTGAGAGGTAATGGACACAGGCAGGACATGGGCAATTCCTCTGGGATATAAGGAACAAAATGTTGACAGAGAGGTTGCACAAACAGTGGAGCAAGGTCCTAGAGAGGCTGCGGGCTCCCTGTTCTTGGATATATTGGTAGAGTTGGGAGTGTTCGGAAAAAATGACATACTTTGCTTCTCCTTAGAAATATAGTATTTGTGATTGACTTTTCCTGTAAACATTTGTGTAGCTATTGAAGTACGTGTCACTAAGTATTTTATCTCGGTAGTTGGTTATTCATAGATGATGTGGAGAAACAGAATAGGTTTGGGAAACAGAGGCTGTCTGTTTCTATCCTGCTTTGAAGCATCTGGTATGACCACAGGGAGAGTCGAGATACCGAGCTGGCTGGGTTACTGATCGGAGCCAATGCTTTGGAGCATATGCTTAGGTCATACAACGGGCTAGCTGAACATAAAACTGTTCTGGGGTTTGTATTTCATTTCAGTACTCTGTATCAGGCTTCCTATTTCTTAGACAAGTTTCCAAATATTATTTTCATTGTGAATAAATTAGAAAGCATACATTTTTTTAAATGTCTTCTCTATCTTATGCTATAAATGGTACAATTAATGTATGAGAGTGTATTGGGAAATCACTCGTTGAGAATTCAGGTTTTCTGGCTCTCTTATGTGACATTCAAAATTTATTTTTAGTCTTGAAATCCGTAATATTCATCTCACACAGAGTTATGAGTTTTGAAATGCCTACTCATGCTGATAAGCTTAGAGGGGAAGAAAAGGAAGCAGCTCATTTTCTTTTTTTAAATTAAAGCTGTATTCACTGTTTTTTTACTTTTTCCCTACCCTACTGTTTCCTGCCTCTTCCATTCTCTAATATTGTTATGCAGATAAAGATTTATAACATCCCAAGCTTAATAGCACTAAACACTTGTTGTTTAATTGGTGGAGATTTGGGAGAAGGCCCAGACTAATTAACACCAATTCCTCCTCTCTTGGCAGTTTTTAATGGATCTTAGGACAAGATTCTTTTGGAACTGAAGTTATATTGAAGGTGTGTTGAAAATAGAAAATAAAGTTGTATTAAGGCCATCTTGAGAAACCATCTGTTACCAGTAGAATGGTTGCTTTTTGTAAGTAACAAGACGTATTTTCGGTATAAACAGTGAGTTTCCTTTTTGAAGCGTTACTCGTAACTGCATAAACTCTCCTGGAATTCTCTCCAGTTATATCTGTACACTTTCCTTTTCACAGTTACCTTTCTTAAGAATGCAATATTTAGTGAATAACGACCAATTTTACTGTCGGAAGTCCCAAGAGCGTTATTCGCTAAAAGTTCATAACTAATTTGAGTTTATAAAATTACTTGACACAATATCTAAGAGGCTCCCAAAGGAAGGGCTAAGTGCCGTACAAACAGGATGAGATTGAAGTGCGAGCGTAGCCTGTGGTCTTCACTAGCTATTCCGGCTCCTTTCTTCATGGCATCAACAGAGAAGGGTACTTCGAGGGCGTAGCTAACTTCTGGGCAGTTAAAGCCAGGCGAGATGAACCCAGCCTGTAAGAAAAATGAACATCATCATTTGGGTAATCTTTTACAAAGGCCTTTGAAAGAACAAGAACATGAAGAAGGTGGAGTGCTATCAGAATTTTCTGTCTCTTGAGCCTCTCCGTTGTTTGGCTTCGATTCCACCACCTGAACTGGTATTGCTGGAAGTCTCACCTTTGTCAGCGTGTCCGCTTGAACTTGTGTTGGTTTAGGACGGGGATGCCCAGCATGTTAAAGGGTGATGCCCTGTGATTTCATACCCTGCTCCTACAGTTCTCTCCCTCCTCCTCTGCTCTCTAGCTCAGAGGTTCTCTTAGCTGGCTGCGGTTTCGTACTGTGCGTGTCGTTGCGCCATGTTGCTCGTCAGAATTCACCAGTTCTGGTTATCGTTGACTTCTCAGTGTTGAAACCAGAAGCCCTTATCCACGGCCTCTGTTTGCCCTTTGCAGTGCAGTGCTCTCAGAAGCGTCACGGGAACGTGAGCTTAAGAGGCCTGTCATTGCACGCTAGTGTAAATCCTTTGTTGTTAATCACGGCATAAGGAAATAGAAAATGGGAATTACTTGATAGGATTCTACTAAAATACTTGGTATCGAATGTCTTGTAGCTCCCACTAGCCTTTGAATTTTTAGTCTACTGGCACATGCTAGACAACGCTTCTTTTCACATAAATCATCTAAAATGTCTCCTGGATTTTTGTATCATTGCTTCTTAAATTAAAGCATCAAATACAGTTAGGACAGGGTGCCCTGAGAGATGGGGGTGCTTCTGTCACGCCACGTTTTTTAAGAAAAAAGTTCAACAAAAATCTTCCAAGATGGTTGATGTATGTTTGATCTTGTTTCAGAGATGTTACGTGGTCTAGAAGAATTCCAGGCAGAACTCAGAGTTGGTTATTTATTTTAGCGTTCAAAATGAATGCTTCATTCCTTTGTGCAGAAAATTAAATTCTGGTTTCTCAGGGAAAAAACCATAATTTTCAGCCTAAAGGATGCAAGGGATAAAGGCATTTAGTATGTTATAATCTTAGATTTTATAATGTGAAGTTGCATGCGGATGATTAGAGTAGAAATAGTTTTGGGTGTTGGCCAGATTTTAATTTTTTCCTGCCCAAGTATTTTTCACATGTGTTTACCTGAAGATGAGACAACACCAACCGATACAGTTGGTCAGAAAGAATGCCCAGCGATCTCGTTGGTCAGAGACAACACCAACTGATACGGTTGTATGAAACACAGCAACATTCTAGTTAAAAAAAAAAAAAAAAAGTTATTTGTCATCAAGGTGTATGATATGTGACTGGACTTACAATGGTTTTTAGCAAGGTGCTTCACATAATTTGAAAGCAGCTTTCTTATCAGTATGTCGTGCAATTAATTTAATCTTGTTTCTGTTATTTCCACGGTATTTTTCAATCCAGTGAACCTCATTACATTTGCAAGTGCATTAAATTAGAGTCTGGATAGAAGACGAGAGATGATTATCAGTTAATTTAATTATGTTTCTGTGTTTGCCCGTTTAATGATACGTTTGCCATTGTTGCCGCAAGCCTTTCCTGCGGTAGCACTGTGCAGCAATTGGTTCCGATTCCGTGTAGAGTTGGTGTTATCTGATAGCTCCTGACAACTCGTGGTGGCCCATGCTCAGGAATTTGGGAGTCTAATCAGAAATCATTTATTTTAAGCCAGATGGCTAGAGTATGGAATACGTTACTGTATTCACTACATCATTATTATGTTTCTTGACTCTGTGGTACTTTTTTTACACGACTTTACGTCATTAGTTCCATTCAGAACCAAACCTCCCATTCTTCCTGCAACTGAAGCGGCCACGAGGCTGCGGGGCACAGTCTCTGCTAGGCAGGTACCAGTGCGGCTCGGGGACGCGCAGGCTCTTAAAGAGGAGGCAAAGAGCGAAGGAACCCCAGATTCCCCAGTACACAGTCCTTCGTGTAAAGTGGTCTTTGTCTAATTGATAAAATGAGTCGTGTAGGGAAATGCTAAAACCAGAATTCCGGTATTCATCTGCTGATAGGGTGCCTGTCAGTGTTACTGCTTTTGGCAGAAGCTGCTGGGTTTGTAGGTTTTTGTAGTTGTACTGTTTTTTCTTAAGGTTTTTGCCATATGTTTGGAATTTCAAGACGTGTGGCGTTTGCCCTGACATCTGGAAATCCTGAGACAGCTACGGAGACTCTGCAGAGCAGTTCTCCGCTGTACGTACCAGTCGCACAGCTCATTAGCGCAGGTCTGCTAAGGCAGCACGGTGGATTTTTAGACGTTTACAGATACCCAGTAGTAAGGGGAGAGAGAAAGAGAGTCAGCTGTGAAGTGCAAAGTGTTTGAAGTCTTAACATGGCTGTTTCCTGGATTTTTGTTGTTTTAAGATGTGGAAGTAAAAGGAAAACATATTAAAAAATTATAGCAGAAATAGTGTGTTAGTGATAAAGCAAAATCACAATGAAAGCCAAGTTTTACTAAACTCTGCGAGCTGTTCTTGTATTCCTGTATTTTGGAAGGTAAAAAAATTAGATTTACATTTGTATTTAGTATTTATATGTGATGAATCATTCTGTGAGCTTCATGGGCTGCGAGGTAAATAATGCACGTGTATTGTGTCCATTATGTTGTTTCTTTTTCTGGGAGTATTTGCCAGTAGGAAAAGACTCCTGTGGTGTGCTGAAGAGGATCGGTTCACTTCAGAACAGCCCATGACTTCTGGACCCATCGTCTGCTTCTGTTAGTCCTGTGATGTGGAGAGGTGATGGGCAGTTTGGTAGCAGAATAGATAAACTAAGCTGCCTCAAGATGGACACCAGACTAACTGTGTTGATAGAAAACCCCAAACCCACAAATAAGGCATTGGTGAGTTATGAAGGACATTTGGTCAGCTGTTTTTTTTTTTTTTCTCTTGCAGACATGAATACTGGTCATTTACTGAACGTTCATTCTTTTGCCTGCATCTTTGTATTTTGTCCTTCCACGTCAGCTGCGTGTTGTGATTTGGTGTAAAGACCAAAGCACGATGCAGTGCTTAGAGCCTGGGGTAGCCGTGGGAAATACTACGGTGCCAAGAGGTCTTCCGAGGTAGAAAGCCACCACAGACTGGGTTTTGGGTCTCCACTGGCCAGTCCTCACAGCAAGAAGTCTAGATTTTTGTAAGATTAGGTGTTGTAGTTAATACAGCAAACTGCTCTATGATGGAGCTGCCTGGTATTGGTATCTTAAGAATACCGAATGTGGCAGGAAAATAACCTGCTTCTGTCTGCATATACATGTGCAGGAGATTAAATGAAGACCTTAAAATAATTGCTTCATGTCTGACATGATAAAAATTGGTTATTTTGGTTGTGAGTGTATGAGTTCAGAGTGGGGGAATGAGACTGAACAAAGATTTCGATTTATTAAGTTGTCATTGCAGAAGACAATCACGGTCTCACATCTGTTCCCTTCAGTGGTGATGGGTGACCTGATAACCCAGGGATTAATACTTACTATTAGTATTATTGTTGCAGAACTTGCAGTGTCTACTTGGAATATTGGTCAGACCACTAGAGAGATGGACTGTTTCTCCTGGGTTTTTAGTAACTGGTTCATGGCTTCTAACTTGCATGAATTTGATGAATCCCCTATCTTACGACACACACGCACTTCTGCGTGTTTAAACCCAGTCTGTGGTTTTTCCCATTTTGCTTACTTTCACCGTAAAGTTATTTTTGGCAAGGATGACCGATCCGCAGGCGCTGTTCTTTACATGGCGTAGTGCGGGGATATGCCAATAGCAGCTGGACCCACCGGGGTCTGTGAAAACTCAAAATATTGTAATTATTTCATAGCTTGTTTTATTTTGTGAGGAGGAGTTAAAGACTGCGGGGCAGGGATAACTCAAACACGGAAATACAGTGAGGATTCATTAACTAGTTCTGACTGTAATAAACAGTGTCTGATTACAAGAGTCTGCAGCTCATGCTGAGGGCAGAAACCCAGATGTGCTGCGACGATGGATAGCAACCGGAGAGTTAGGATTAATTAATAGATAAGGGAAAATGGTGGTTAGCCATTTGATATACCGGAGGAAAAAATCTCTCCTTAACCAAGTCGATGTATCCTCATTTATGTGGTTAATCATCATCCTACACTGCAATAGTTTTGAATTCTCTACTTAACATTTCTCGAAAAATGTGTCCTTTGGGGTTTATTTGCTTGGCTTTGGTTTAAACCAGTGGTAACTTGGCCGTTGACTGTACCGATTTAATGACGCCTGCTGGACAGTGGTTTTTTTTTTTTTGGTCTTGTCTGTTCACTTTTACTGTTTTTCCCCCAACTGGTATTTTGGAGGGACTGAAATGGAAAGATTAAATCCCTTAATATTCAGTGTTTGAAAGAGCCTGTGGTTTTCTTTCTGTCAGGAAGAATGCTTTCAGATCCCTCCGTGGACTAAGCTGCTGTGCTCGACATCTCATTATTTGAGTCAGCTGTTTCGGTTTCACCTTCACCCAGCTAATTAAGTAACTCATTGAATGTATTATTCAGAATTTGATTCCCCTATCTGAGTTGGTGAGAGATGGAATTTAAAAAAAAAAATCCCCTTGATGGGATTAGTGGAAGGGTTGTTGGTCTGACATGGTGGATTAAAAGGAGAAGGAGCTAATGAAGTTGGCCATAAATGAATCACATCCTGTCACTTTGGCGCCTGGTTGGCTGCTGGTGGCAGTAGGGGGATTAGGGTTGCTTTAAAGCGATCGTTCTTAACTAAGCGGATAGCGACCTGTTAATTGTTTCAGCACCTCTGTAGTGGGAGAGGGGTTCTCCAGCTTTAGTTAGGTTTTTGTTTCCCTCTTCAGCTGCTGTCCTGCAGGGTATGGTATCGCGATGTGCCACGTCTAGATATGGGCTTTAGCTGCTTATGGCTATTTACGGAACTTGGCTGTGTTCGTCATTTTGGCTCCCTTACCGTCACGTGTTACTTTGCAGCGCTTTTGGCAATTTTTGAATAATCTATTTCTTGTCTTAAATGTAAACAGGCGTGCTCTGCAAATGAGCAAACCCCATGCTCAGCTGTAGGTTATCTAATTGCGTTCCTCTTCCTCTGTCTTTGACTGTAGTTGTGACTAGTCTTTTGTATTAAAAGGGAAGTGTTATAATTAAATTATCTTTTTTGCTTTAGAATATTTTTCTTTAATATTTACATTAAATCTCCTGAATTAAATATGACTGTAAACAATACTCTCATCCACTTAAAATCTACATATTTTTTATCATACTGGTTAAAGCAAACCTTTTAAAATATTTTTTTTTCCTAAGTGCAAATTAACACAAAAGTCCAGCGTCACCAGAGAAATCCAGCCTAAGAGTACGATCATGATTTCTGATAGAGAAGACTGAAGTTCTCCAGTGTGTGGATCAGGGGCGGGAAGGATTTGAGAATCCCAGAAAAGATTTCTTGTTGATTCGCTGTGTATTGTTCTGACGCCAGTGCCTCCCTCTCCTCCTCGCAGGGTTGACCTGTCCTTTCAGCTTTGATCAGAAATACCTTTCTGGCTCCGAGAAGCTAATCTTGGCAACAGTCCGGTGAAAACTGATGATTTCCAGTGAGGTGTTTCCATAGTGAAACTGGTATCATCCACTGAAAAGCCACTGGAAAAGTCCTGATCAAGTCTTAGGCAGAACACCTGCTGTGTTGTCTCTAGAGTAGATCTTCCATGTGTGTATGGAAGTGAAAGCATTGGGGAGAATCACAGTGCAAAAACAATCGCTAGAAAATTCTCTCTATGGTTTTAAATGATGAAATCTTTTCTACAGAAACACAAAACCGACCCAGTTTTGTAATGATTAGGAAGCGTAAACTACGTTCTGAACAGGTTCACGGCAAAACAAAAAGCAAACTGTGTAACTGTATAAATTCTGGTTTTGTCTATTGAATGTGCTTGTGCGTTGCGTTTTCAACAACAGGGTGGTTCCGTTAGCAGAATCGTAGAGCCTTTATTAGGATATACATACCTTCTAAATACAGTCCAATCACTTTTCTTGGTTAAGCATTTATTTGCTATTTTTATTCCGGAACAGGAGTACGTGTGTTTTCGCTCTGAGCAGATCCCCTCTTTTGGATCTGGATAAGCCAAGGGTAGAAGGCTAACGTTTGGGAGGAAGGCGTGGCTTTGGAATAGGCTTGGAGCTCTTTTCCTTGCTTTTGCAGATGGTTTTGTTTGTCCAGAAGGTTATAGTTCTCTGCAAGGAAAAATAAGTAATTGGAATGGGATATCTTTAGTATTCTGACAGGTACCTTTTTATACTCATCTTCTTGCTAATGAGAAGATACGTAAATATTTTATTAAGCTACGAAAAGACTGAGAACATTGTCCTTAATAAGACATGTAGAAAAAAATTAGACTCAGTCTTTCAATACTTTGAAGCAGAGAATAATGTTACCTGTCTTACCATGCTGAAGAGGGTTCGTAATATCTATAATTGTATCAGCAAACTAAATTTGGTTTTTTCATTTTAGACTAGTTTTGAGTCTATACTTTTTGCTTGCTTTGCTAGGGAAATGCTCAATCTTACTGGCTAGCAATATTTTTTTACTGCTTTATTCTAATGAGAAAAATGAATTAACACTTAAACTTAGGTAAGTTTTGGGAATAACTTAATGTACAAAATCTTAGCTAGGCTTGTAGATAATAAGTAGTTAATCAGATTTTTTTTAACATACAGTTGTCTTAGAGCTTATGACTTTTTATATTTGCACCTTTGTATTATATCATAAAATGCTGAGTTGTACTGTACTTTTATGCTTTTTTGGGGGAGGGGGGATCTTATCAATGCTTATCAATATCTAAAGGGTAGGTATCAGGAGGATGGGGCCCGACTCTTCTCAGTGTTGCCCAGCGACAGGACACAGGGCAGCAGGCACAAACTGGAACACAGGGGGTTCCATCTAAACATCAGAGGAAACTTCTCTCCTGTGAGGGTGGCAGAGTTCTGACACAGGCTGCCTGGAGAGGTTGTGGGGTCCTTTCTCTGGAGAGGTTCCAAACCTGTCTGGACACCATCCTGGGGAACCTGCTCTGGGTGACCCTGCTGGAGCAGGAGGGTTGGACTGGGTGATCCCCAGAGGTCCCTTCCAGCCCCCATTCTGCGACTCTGTGATGAATCGTTTGAATCAAAAAGTGATTCATGAAATGCCATTTTTTCTTTCACTTCCTTGCTCTTTAAGATGATGTATTAATTCTGCTGTATGAGGAAATAAACAAATGATCAGATTGTTTTTAGCTGTGAAATGTGAGCAAAGGCGTGAACGTTTTGTCAGAATACGTACCTCACACGTGTATGTAGCTTTAATTAATTTTCAGTGGTGCAATGGCTTATTTTAGAATTTTAAATATTTTTCACCTAAAGTTAAATATAAAGTGATTTGTTTGTATTAAATGCCCTAAAAATTCTCAATTATATTTCAAAACGTGTGCGTCCCCCAGCCGGTAAGAGCGATGCCAGTCTTTTTCACATGATGGGCTCTACTCAGCCTCTTGGCTAGGGAAAACTTTTTTCATATCTTTTCATATTCTTTTCTTATCTAAGCATCTTTCGAGACAGGTTTTTTCCACACAGATGTGTCTATAGCTAGAAAATACACCTGCGGGAAGTCTGCTAATCTGTACGTTCCTTGGTGCAAGCAGCACGCGGCGCTGGAGCCGGTACCCCAGTACGTGGTTACAGCTGTAGAGAGGGAGAGGGCAGTTAGGTACAGCCAGTCACTTCTTACTGCGTGTCGATGATTGACAGAAGTATAAACAGCAGAGCAGGTGAATACCCAGTTTTTCTGGTGCTTCCCCTGTGTTTTCATTGCTCTCACTAATCCAACATTATTAGTATCTTTTAGACTGCGTGACGCTTCAATTTCTAGTTCAATTTTATATTCTTATCTTGGAATTCTGTGCTCACACTTTAAGTATTAATGACTTTAAGCACAAGTTATATTAATGAAGCAGTTATGTCTTTTGTGTTTAAGTATCATTCATTTTAGGAAGCTGGTTCTCATGTGAGTAATGAGAAGCAGCTGTTGGTTTTGCTGCAAAACATTAATGCATAAATGAGAAGAAACAGGGAATACTTGCATCAGTAACTTTAAAAACCAGAGGCAGTTTGCGGTAAGCATCCTCCTGCTGTGCCTTGCTGTGGCCACGTATTCCCAAATTCAAACACTGGTGAGTGTTCTGAACCTGCTGAATTTTCAGCTCTCTCTGTGCCTTTCTAATACAGCGTATGGAGGGTTGTTTAAACTGTGCATGCTAAAATTTTCTGAAACGTTACTTCTTGAAATAAAAGACCTTAAAGGTATTATTCTAATAATATTTCAAATTACAACCTTAGTTTTATACTGTTTGGCCGTTTTCAGTATGTAAAGGGTAATTTCAGTCATGAAGCTGCTGGGCATTATTTTCTCGGTGACTTGTTTGTCCCCTACAAGATTTACAGCAGGTGCTGTGGCTTGAAGTAACCACGCCGTGTGCTGCATTATGTTAGATACTAGATGATACACACCTTGTACTGACTGGGGGAGGCTTTCTTGCCTGGGCACCGTATTTTAACAAAGGAGCAGATGAATGCCTTCAATTCTGATGAACAGCCCACAACGAAGCTGTCTAAGGGAGAGCATTGTCCCTTCCAGACAGAACCGACCGGCCGATCGTGCTGACACCTCTGGAGGTGGTGATCTTCCTGGTCCTGTGCTGTGCAGAGCTGAGTGCCTGTCACCTGTAACGTTACTCTAAGAGATCCACGAATGTCTTTGTCACCTCTTTTTAGCATCCTCGAACCAGAGCCTGTCTCACTCTAAGTTCTCCTTTCCAGTGGTTATGCTGGAATAGTTGCAATATTTCTGAATTTCAGTAGAGTTTCAGAGGAGGGCTGATCCATTCTGGGTACTGTCTCTACTATCGATTGACTGAAGTAGCAGCCTTCCAGTGATCTCAGACCTCTGGCAGGCACTTTGCTTTCCTGAGGGGTTTCTAGAACTGATGGTGCCACATAACTGTTTAGAAATTTATGCATCTGATTTGTTTTGGTTGCAGGTTCTCGACATCCTTCCTGAACGTTTGGGATGTGCCATACTGTATGTTATTGGAAGGGTTCTGTCTGGCTTGCGTTTGCATAAAGATAGCTGCGGCCCTGGTCCAACTCGGAGCGGTGCAGCTGGGAATGTGTGCTGCAGAAGGGTCTGCTGTTTATATTCTCCCCCAGGAAAACCATGGCTTTTTATTCTCCCCTATTTTAAGCTTCGCCCCTCACTAAGTTATGGGCATAGGCTAAGCAAGGACTGTGGAGAAGCTTCACCTAACCCAAGAAACTCCCAACAAAGGGGCCGTTTTTCATTATGAATTTGCTGGATTTTCTTTCCTTTTTGGTGTCTTTTTAGTTGTTTGGGGCAGTATTTGAAATGTAAGCCCTTGGTGCATGGACTTGGGATGACTCCTGGTTTATGTTTATGATGGTTAATGCAAAAACAGCAGCAGGTAAAGCTGAAAGTAATGGCATTACTGCAATTTCTTATTGACAAGTGTGTTATAGTACTATTTTTGAAGAATATGGAAATGTTTCAGCTATATTTTTTGGGATATAATACTCTCGAGCCGGGAGGCCTGTTCTCCCATCTCTCCTATCGTAAGCAGTTAGGGGTCCCAGTTTATCCAGTTTCTCTATGGGCTGTTCTGTTGTCTCCTCCTATCCAAATATTAACCATGCTATCTTTCTTTCCTTTCACTCCATGCATTAAAACATTGCTCTGGAACTCTGTCGTTACCACTGGAATATTCCTTGCACATGCATTTGTTTGCCTGTGTCATGTCCAGACCGAAGTCTGTCTGCACACGTGTACAACTCTTCTTGTAGATGCACATGTCCTATTCTCCTGCATCTCAGCCCATGGACGCTTGTGGTGTTAATAGCTTGTTATGTCCTTAATTACCAGGTACTGGTTTTCTCAAGGAGCCAAAAGAACATTTTCTGAATAACTTCCTTTCGAGTCTGCTTGATGTCTCTAGGCTTGATCCTATCTGGATCTGAAGTTGCAAGTGTTTTTCCCTGGTTTCAAATAAATAAATCTTTTCTGTCTTGACGTGTACAGTTGTAGAAGTTTAACAGCAGTTACCTAAGGCATCATCGCAGTCTCATGATTGCTAACATTTCAGTGGAGGATATAAATGTATGACATACTCTAAAGTAAATACAAAAAAAATACTTGTTTTTACTGTTGTAGACTGTCATTTTCTCAATGTCTTCTGCCATCAAACGTTTATCTTTAAGCCATATTCATGGCTTTTTATTCAGTGCGTTTTCTCTGGTCATAAATAAGCCTAAAACTGACTTGTAAGTAAAATAAAACCACCTACTTAGTACCAAAATTGAACTCAAACAGTAAGTTATGAATATACAAAGTAAACGGTTGTAGTGTGCGATGTCTACGAATAGGGCTTGCAGACGTTGTTTAGGTATCCAGATCAGAAGTGAGAATAAAGGAAAGATACAGATCCTTAAGCTTATTTTCTTTGATAAAGCTTTGAAACATCCATAGTGAGACAGCATTAGCAAAGACGTGGTAGGACTGCTCTGGTAAAGGAAGGTGATGCAAGGCTTCTAGTCATTGTGATTTTTATTTCTGGAATCGAGTTGTTACTTCGCCTTGCAGAAGAAGTCTAAATAGCCAATTTTTTTTTTGTCATAAACTAATGTGAAAAAACAAGGTTGTCAGAACAAGTGATGCTTTGTAAAGAACAATGCAGTTGACACAAGGGTAAGATGGTGCTGGATAGGTGAAGTATCTGCTGGAGAGGTGGGTGCGGAAAAACTCAACAAAAAGCCTACAACAACTTCAGAGATTAGCAAGGTTGCTTAGTATCTCTCTTGAGCTTTTGCACTGGCACCTTAATAATAATAATAATAATTATAGTAATAATTATTATTATTATTTGGGGTATCAAAAGCAGAAATGCAGTTTTTGAGAGTTTTTTCAGCTGTTAGAAATCCTATGTATGACTCGAATTTTGAGGCTCTTTTCTGCAAACTCACTTGTACAGAATGTGCTTTATGAACTTGGAACAATAACAAGGTGGGCTGGGACAAGGTGTTTCTAGCTGTTGGGCTACAGCAACCTCAACGTTCGGTCCTGGTGGCTCTCTCAGTCTGTGCTTTTGGCTCCCAGTCACATACCCTGTGTGCTTCTTATTGAGGGTGTTGGAGTTTCTGCATCTGTTTACCACCACTCTCACTGTCACTACTGCCTCCTTCTACCCTGTACTGTTATTTAACTATTTGGCTTAGATACTATAGGTATTAAAGAAAGTTTTTATCTAGTTACAGAATTGTGCGTGAATTCTCCATAATAATTTCCTAGTCAAATTTAGATTCTGAAAAATATTTCACAGTCTTTACTAGTCTCACATATGAAGAAATCAACCTGCGGATCAAAAGCTCCCCTTCTACTTCTCCTTTTTCTATGGAGTTTCCTTTGCACTGCGGAATTCTTTAGAAGTGGTAGAAAGTTGCTGTTAAAGTAGTTGCCATGAGTGACAACTGAGAAGGCTGTTATTTTTGCTTTTGAGGATGCCAGATGGGAATTATGTAAAGTACAGTTAACTGAAGCCTTCAAAAGCCGTGCACATTTGGGCAGCTAATTTTGCAAATGCTTTTTTGTTGTTGTTTCGTTTTTCCTCCATTGCAGGAGGTCTGAGGACAAAAGGAGAAGATCACGTATGCTTCATCTGCTCTTTGATTATAGTCCTCTGGAGTCTTCAGTAATTTTGATATGGGCTGACTTGGTCATCTCGACCTTTGTTCATTAATTAAATTTGAAACGTTAGCGTTCCGAATTGGCCAGTAGGGATAAAATTTTGTGGAATAGCTCTGATACAAATCTCAGCCTTCTTCTGGTATTCAGTAGAAAACCTGGTACTGCATCTGCTTATTTAGATCTCTTGAACATCAGCTTGATGTTGGCTTTACTGTATCATTATACCGTGTTAAGAAATGGGTTTTTCCAGCCTCATGAACAAAACGTTAGTAGACAGAATGTCTGCTATAATTTTCTAAATATTGTCATTTGATTATTATCACATAATTTTATAGAATGTATTTCTATGGCTGCGTCATTAATAATCATTAGGCTCAGTCAGAGCAATTGCAGTGTAAATGGTGATGATGATTTTTTAGTATCTGTATTGTAAAATTGGCCACAGTTTTAGATTTTATCTTGAACATATTAAAAACAATGATCAAACTGCATATTTAAGCAGCTTAAGCAGTCAAAAATTTACAAGCTGCAAAAAGAAATACTTCGTAGTTGGTGGGAATTCAAAGCTGCAGAAAATGGAACAGAACTGGTAACATACCTTAGATTATTTTACTTGAAAATGCGTCATTATCAGTCAGTTTTATTAAGTGTCTTTTAAAACTTAGACCAGTTATGACTGCAATTGCACAGTGTTCCAGGAATTCCAGAGGGAAAAACTGTTTATCAGGATTCTTTCAGTTAACATTGATCATCCTAACAACTTTCTGGGTTTTTGTAATAATGATGTTATTTTTACTTTGGGATTTATAACACGTCTTTCATGAGACAGTAGATCATGCAAGAGAGAGTTTGTGTGACTCGGATGTTTTTGGGATACCCTTTCTATACATATATTGTCATATGTTTAAACGAAAAACTGAAAGTAAGGCTACGTAAAAGTAGGGACCAAAGTTTCTTTTCCTAATTTTATCCTAATGCACCCACAATTCTTCTAAAAATCAGCATTTCCAGTGACTTAAGTTATCTTGTAAGTGCATTTAATCTTTTCTGTTTTCATAAGAATATCTTGTGTTCTCACCTCTTCAAGCCAATTTAGATCCTTTCAGTCTTCAGCGTGAGCGCAAAAGCAGTTTATTATGTTTATGTTTAAGTGTACGTGTTTTAAAGAACATCAGATCATTTTTAGTGGCAGGTGCTACTATAGTTCTTCTGTTTGTATTCAGCTATGACAAGTCAGAGTGTTTTTTTTCTTTTTCAGAAGGGTGTATGTAGTGATATTTCTTCCAGTGGTGAAAGCACAGCGATAGCAAATGAGACCTGGGCGACTCAGTGCTGATGCCAGTGAATTTCTTGTTAAAGTACCACCCTACATTTCATAAAACTGGTTTGAAATATCTTAAAAAAATACTTTTCTTTGCATTCAGTGAGGAAATTTAAGCGTTTGGTCTTACTGTGGCAAGGAATCTGGCCCTTGATCCGTTAAGTGTAGGAAATGCATTCACGTTAACTCGTCGTGTTTGGGGTCAGCACAGTAAAGCACGAGTCCGTTACCGTGGTGGCTGGGAAGGTTAGAACAACGCAGTGAGACTGTGCGATCTCTCGTTTCTTGTTGGAATGTAGCAGTGATACTATTTGATTTGGAACTTAGATTATAATTTAAATTATAGTTAAGATTTCAGCCCTGAAGTTTGCCTTAAAGGCAGAGAGAAATGCATGTGTTGTGAGTGCGCAGCTGTTCTGAGAGTTTGTTTGCAAGTTGATACCCTTGTATAAATAAAATCAGAAGCTGGTTAGTTGGCAGGAAACCAGCTAAAGAGACACTTTCTCTGATTCAGATTGTAAATATTTTTTTCAATATTTTAGAGAGCACAGTTTGTAAGATAGAAAAGTTTCAGCCTATTTACATTAGAAGTGATTATTGTCACTCGTTTAATATATAATTATAATTGGAGCAAGATCCTTGCACTGATAGAGAAAAAAAGGAACACCATATGGACACAGAGTTTGCCAGGATGTCATACTACATACAGTACTGTGAGTTGAGGCACAGGGGTTTTTACTAGATTCCCCCACCCCTCAGGCCCCCTGCCCCACCTTGGTGAAGAGTGTTGGTTTTTACAGCTCAGTGGTATCTGGTGCTCTGTTGTAGTTCATGGTTCTATGAACAGCAAAATAAGCAGCATATATCACCTGTCAGCCTATATTCTCTGTGCTGCCCATCTTGGGTTAAATTAGTGTGGGATTCATTAGCAGGAGCTGCTAAAACACAGGTTCGATAGGGAAGTTGGGATCTTTTTCTCTAAGGTGCAGGATTTGTGTTCAGTCTTTAAAGACATGTTTTAGCAAGTTAGGATCATACATTTTTAATTGGTCTTGCCAAAAAGTAATCTAAAAAATATACCAGATCAAATAAAAGTGTATTAACCTGGTTAATACAGAAAGAGGGAGAAAGATATTTTTCTGCTATAATGTGATTTTAACAACTTTTTAGTGTAAGGGAAATGCGTGCAGTTACACTTAGCATGGGTTGAAAATAATTTATCAAGGAAATGTTATGAATTCAGGAACATTTCCCTCTGTGCTTCAACAAAAATTGGGTTTGATGTAATCAATTTTTTAGCTCTTGAAACTGATGTACTGGCTCTGTTTTACTTGGCTTTAAATTGTGCTGCTTTGATACTGTTCAGTATTCACGCCTGGGTAACTTGATTCAAGTGCAAGTAAGACTTCGTAAAAGCAGAGTTGTGTATGTAGCCTGTAATGTGGAAAGAACATAAAGAAAATATAATGTGGAGTTAAGAGGTGGGTGATCAGAACTCCGATGTACTTTCTGTTCATCACATTCCTTTGGCCGTGCTGAGTTGGCAGTTCAGAATATGCAAGCCTTCATTTTCTGCAGGCTTTTTTTTTTTAAATATCTGCCATCAGATTGGGTAAGATAGTCTTTTAAATGGGATTTGAAGTAAGTACGGCACTCTCTTTTTTTTCCTGGGTCAACGTGTCACCTGCTTTATTGATTAAACTGCAACATTCCAGTTTTATCAAGTGTCAAATAGTTGAAGGTTACTACCAGAGAGATGGAGGGTTCTCCTTAGGATTGAGAGATGCGTGTTCATAGGAATTCTGACATCTGAGAGGCATGCCTCTCTGAAGCATTCTAAACACTGGCATAATTATTCACTTTTTCGCTGGTGAAAAGAAAAATTGTTGACTTCTGCTCTTACTTTGATGAGCAGATTAACACCAAACAAAAAAGTGTGTTTTTCCATATAACGTGTGATTAAACTGTGGCTATTTCAGAGGCCAGAAGTATGAGGAGTTTCAAAAACAGGATGAGTGAATTCATAAGAAAAATCTCACGGTTATTAAATGGCCTGAAAAGACTTTCTAGCTGAGTGTGTACCGCAGCTGCTGGTTTCCAGAACCCGGTTACCGTGCACCGGGCTTGGAGCACAGGGTTCTGAGGTAGAGCTCCCCTGGGTCTGTACATGGGCTGTGTGTACAAAGTGTAGTTTGTGCACAAGATGTTCTGCACCCTCCCTAAGCTGTTGCTGCAGCCTGCTTTCTGACTGCCTCGCTTCTTTATTACTCCATTCCCGGGGCTCCGAATCAGTCTTTCAGAAGTCAAAGAACAGTCTTAGCGATCCGTGCCCCTGAGGCAGTATAGGCACTTCAGTGTGAGACACGGGGTCAAGGTGTGTGAACTTCGACCTTACCCGGATCGGCAGAGAACCTGCACCCTACAAGTGAAGGCTCAGCTCGTGGTTGGTGCGTTTAGGTAGATGCTTGATGCTTCGCTCCCACTGGATTGTCTCCGTTGAGTAGATGACTTAACCTGTCTAGTGAGTGAGAAACTGCAGATTATGAGACTAATAAAGATAATAACCTTAGAAAAATTGCATTTAAATGGCTAGATTGTTCCTTTCACTTCTTTGCTAGTTTAAGAAAAGCAGAAAGAAACTTTTTTTGTTATTTTTTGATGGATCCAAATCCATTTGTAAATTAATGTCTTGTAACAATGACCTTTTGCCTGAAGATTATTTTGGCACCTCTTTCCTCCAAATGTCATAGCCCATTTTATGCATTCATATTTCATACGCATTTTAGGGGGAAAAAAATTGCCAGTCTGTATGTACAGTGAAATTAGTTTTAAAACAAATATAGCAGCTATTACATTTGAGTTGTATACTGAAATACCGTCATGTATTATACAGTAGTACACAGAGAGATTCTGCACTGCAATTTAAAAAACAAAACAAACCCATGAATTATTAAAAAGTATTTATTACAACTAAGCAATCAATATTCCTTCTTTAAAAAGAAGGTTAATTCCTCAGTGTACATAAATCCATACACAAGACCACAAAATCTGTGGTCACAACTGAAGAGAAGGTGTTTTGGGGAGGGCCAGGGGGCCTTGCAGGTTTGGTTTGTTTGTTTTTCTTTTCCTTTATTTTGCTACTGTGGATGTGTCTCTTGACCAGTACTGAGGCAGAGTCATCCTTCTGCAAAAAGACACTGGGGATGTTTGTGCTCAGTTAATCTTCTTAGCACTTTAGTGTTGATGCAGGCTGAAGCATCTGTTTGGTGGGGGGAATAGCTAAGAAAAAGCAGGAGGAACCCCACATCTGTATGCTTACTTCAAAAGAACATGCACTTTAGTATGGAAACACTTCAATAACCAGCAGTCGTTGTGAATTTCAGCACGCTCGTTCAGGAGGAGAGCACGTGCTGAGGGTATTGGGTGCTGGTCGTTTTTGAGCAGTAACATCTCCAATGCCACTGACATTTGTTTCTGCTTGTTTTCCTTAGCAGGCATCACTGATGGGCTCTCTTAGCTGCTTTGTAGGTGCCGTTTCAGGGCTCTTATATGACCTTTTTAAATATGAGGTTCCTAAAAACCTTTGGAAAAGAAATGGATTCTGATGTCGTCATCTCAGTACAGCTTGGCGAGTGTTTCAAAGGCAGCTGGTCTTGCATAGCCTATGCTGGGCATAAGAGAAGGAATTGCATCTCAGTCTCTTCTTGCCAACGATCACAAAGAAGTCTGACGGTTGGTTGATAAGACAACGGCTCAAAGCTGTGGCCTTTCTGAATTATATAAACTTGCTGCCCGAGGCTCTGGTTAAATTCTTTATTTCTCTGGGATGTTAAAGCAGTAGCTGTCGTCATCAGAGCGGCTTTTTAATGTGCTCGTGACAGGAGCAGTCCTTGGGATACAGTCTTCCCTCATGCCTGTGTTACCACATTCTTGTTAGTGTAATGACACAGAGGTATGCCAGCATGTTGAAGTAAGTTGCTATATATGAAGCACCAAATAATTTGTGAGCTGACTACTGGTCACACTTGGGAAAAGGTAGAAGCTGAAAAATAGTAAATTTCCAATTGTTGTGGGTAGACCCCCGTAGGCAGCTAAGCACGACCCTGCTTGCTCGCTCCCCCCTGGGATGGGGGAGAGGATCGGAAGGGTGCAAGTGAGAATACACGTGGGTTGTTTATGCAGTGAAGCCTCGATTCCAGTCTGAAGTTCTGCTTTGCTGCTTCACTCAAAAAGCATAGAGCATACATAACCACTTTATTATGCATATAACGTTCTGCTGCTTGGAAAGAGACATCATTTATGAATAGAGATTAAAAGCATAAAACTCAACCTTTTGTGACTGAATCAAAAGTTTAGTGTAATATCAAAGAAAAAATACATTTTCGCAGAGCCTTACTTTTCATGGGCACCTGCTTAGTTCCTACCGCAGCCGTCATACACTGGCTGTCATTGAGACGTTTCTTTCCTGTTACTCCGTAAGCTCGAAAATTTGCTTGTTCGCTTTCTATCATGCGTAGGCCAAAAATGACCGAACTCTGTTCAAAACTTCAACAGAAATCCTCTGCGGACTTGAAGTTCTTTTTGTGAACAGTGGACTTCACTGACATAGTTTTATGACAGATTTGTCCAGTGCTCTCTCAGTCCCCAGTCGAAAACGCGGGCTCCTTCCCGGCAGCTGCTTCCGTATCTTGACTTCACCTGACGAGTCCTCCCTGTGCCAGCATCCTCGGCGCTCCTCAGAGGCGTCTGTACAACTGCTGCTGTAGCGGCTGGTTTGGGAAAGTAGTGTGTGGTCTTTTCCCTTTGCTCGGCCACTGATTTATGAAAACTACAGGAACATAGTAACTCCTGGGACTTGGATTTCCCTGTCAAATGTGGCTGAACTTAATAGTCTAAAGGTGTTGAGGCACTTGAGGTACAGAGTAAATTTATGTGCTTGTTTCCTTTAGGGAACCAGGCTAAAAAAAGGTAAATTTCTTCAGGAATCCAGTTGTCCTGTTATGCTGTTGGATATTTAAAAACACAAACTCTCCAGTTAGATTGCTTTCTCTAAGAGCTGCATCTGCACTTTGGGTGTACATGGCCAGTTGTCGTCTGACCCAGCTTTCCTGGTGTGTAGTCTGTGGTGAAATGGCAGCTTTATCAACAGCTCTCTTTTTGCATTTGACAGGAATATATTGATCCACCTAGATTTCTGTGGCTTAAAATATTAATTATTTTTTATTAATTTTTATTTTTAATTAATTTTTATATTTCTGTGGCTGTTGATCTACTTGTCACCTAAGGGGATATCATGAGATAAATAATGTTTACAGTTTAAAAATTCAGTTTTGACAGTTTAAAACTATTAAAATGTACAGTTTTGAAGATTCTTCTGATGGTGGTTAACCTGACCTTGGTCCTGAAGTGACACTTTATTTTTCCAGATTAGTTAAAGATTAAGTATAATGAGATTGTAAAAGGATTCTTAAGAAAATTGTGCAGAAACTAGAAAATGGAAATTGCGTGTGTTTTCCCACTGTGCATCTGAAGCTGAAGATGGATTCAGATGCAACGGTGTCACTCTTTGAATTGAGCGTGGCAACTTTCAGCCCTTGAAAATAGAGGGGCATATGGAAAAGGAGTTTCAGAATTGACCTGCGTATCAAAATGTTGTTATACAGGAAACTAAAATGTTTTTGTGCTGTTCAAGCTGATAACTTTATCTGATGTAATTTTGTACTGCCATCTTAGAAAATTAAATACTTACTAGTCCCCCGAATAAGTCTTAACCCAGTGTTTTTCCAGGCTTCAACAGCAAACTCCTATAGACATAGCTAGATTCTGGTACGTAAGAGATTCAGTTCTTATAAAATTCTATGCATCTTTTTTGGAAGTGCTACTTATTTGTTGTTTTGTGCAATTTTGATGAACTAAGGACATAGGCAGGAGATTTACGCTCAGGTAATTTTGCATCATTGGACCAATGAAACCATGTTTGGAGAAATCCAGTGAGTTGTGAGGCACGCAACGGCTTGCTCTCTGTGCTGTGGTGTCGTGTCTTTGCGTCGCTAAGTATTTACAGTGTATTTAATAGAAGGACAATAACTCATAAAGGTGAGAGAATGAAGAGGAAGAGGGGCGGGAGAGTCCCGTGTACTCCAGTCTGTAAAGCTTTATCAGCAAGCAGTACCTGTGCCCTCAAACAAGTCTTTATTAATAAAAAAGTAAAGCTTTTTGGGGAAAAAAAGGTTTCAGATCTTGATAGCCTTGAAAATCGTAAATGAACATAAGCAAACCAGTAGACTCAGAAGAAGGAAGAGAGGTTGGGTATCCACTTACACAGCCGGATGGTGGGTGGATGTGTGGGAGGGCACACACAAGAGTCCCTTCAAATCTACATTAAAAATACAGCAGTATTTTTACAAGCAGTAATTTTTTGTTATAAAATTTGTCAGTTCAGTTTCCAAGAGTCTTGTAAAGCTTCCTCTTAAAGTCTGTCTGCTTTTAGCTAGAAACAAGACAAGTAAGCTCCCCAAAGTTTTGAGAAGCTTAATTTAAAATCTCTGAGGAGATGCATTTCCTTTTTGACTCTAGACAAAAAGAGCCCCGAGGCTTCCCTGGGGCAGGAGCAGCAGATGCAGATGACCCGGTCTTTGCCTGGTTTGTGCTGGCAGGGTGTAGGCACGAGCCTCTGTGGGACCAGAAATGTTAGTAAATAGATGAAGCTCTTGCTTTCATAAGTACAGCTCTTTTCTTACATCTTCAACGTTGCAACTGTTGAAGGCATTACAATCTTGGAGTTGGTTTTGTAACTTAATTTGATGAGGCTTCTCCACGAGTCCTTCAGTTGCTGTGGACAAACTTAGTAAAGACTTGAATGTCATAGTCTGAGGTTTCATGTTTCATTTATTTTCTTCCTCAGTAAGTATATCTGTGTGGTCCGTTTGTTCTCTGGGTTGGATAAAGTAGAACTAATATGAAATTCAAATGAATTCTTCTGCTGGCAGCCTGTTTGTTAGCAGCAATAATGAAATATAATGGCTAATGGATAGTGAAAAAGATGAAGTGTTTTCCTCAATAATTCAGGACTTTGATATATTTAAGCACTTAATAAAAATATCCAGAAAAATCAACAACCTAGAATTTGACTGTGTACTTGTTAGTTTTTGTGTGTGTATATGTATTTTTTCTTGGTTTGTTTGATGGCTGGTTACCTTTATATATGCTTTAGTTATTAAAAGGAATCCATTTCACTTTTAAAAATTTTAAACCAGAAGAAACCCACCACCTTTTTATTTCTCAATCTCCAAGCTTTTGATGAAATTGGAAACCAGTGTTGTGAAGACAAGACATGAGTTGTGTTGGCACTTGTTGGGATGCCAAGGACACCTGTAAAATCCCTGACCAACCTGGTCGGTGTAATAATTTCTCTTTCATGGGCATGTTGGACAAGATTTTACAAGGTTATTTGCTTCCACCTGCCGCCCGTTCTTGATATTGCAGACAGAACCCGCTGAGGGAACACGCAGGAACTCCGGAGTCCCATCTTGGCTGCTCCTGGTACAGGCTCTGCGAGTAGCAGGTGCGCACTTGAATTCTGTATGCCTGTCACGTGTCATTGCTTTCACGTGAAAAAGAGATGGTGTTAGAAATGCAAATAAAATTTCTAAAGTTTCTTAAGGAAACTGTAGGTTAAGAACTCTAGGTTTTCTGTTTGCTTGTTTGGTGTCTGGTACTTCGGGGAACTAAAGGAAACGGTAGCATGACTAGTGGCTACTCGAGGGTATTGATTTCGCTACTTCTGTTTGCAATTCAAGAAGTAAAATCCAATGTAGAATTACAGAAGCTATGTAAAATAAGTGAGTGGAGGTTTCTACTGCATCCTAAAGCCGGAATGTCTGGCAGTGTCATGCTGCCACCAGTGATTACTTTTACTTCCTGGAGCTTTTCTTTTTCCCTGTTCAGGAATGTTTGCACAGTGCTAACATCGGTGGAGCGGGTAGGTGTGTTTCCTAGCGTGTTCAACGTAGGAATGACCAAACAGAGCAAAACTGGGGTGAGGAAAGGGGGCCTTCTCAGGAATAAAACGGGTGCCATAGCTGAGGTATTCTGTGCTACGCACTTGCGCGAGATCTTGCTGTCGAGTTACCTCAACTGTTAGTTGTCTCCAAGCTAGCACTAAAAGCATTGCACTGCTTGGTCTCCCTTTTCTATCTGCTTAGCCATAAATTTAATACCAGTGGGGTCACTATGGTGACTAAATTTCATTAAGGTATTTAAAGGTATCTTTCAGAACTGTATGCCTGCAAACGCGGAGGTGAGCCTATTCCACCGTCTCAGTTAAAGCAATCCTGGTGTTAAGTGTGTGTGGCAGCGTCCCTTACGGGACCTAGTTCAACTCCAGAAGTTGTGCTTGTCCTGTGTTGCTCCTCATGTTTTTCACAAAACCTTGCTTTGTTTCCTTGTTGCTGCTACCCAACATAACAGACAGAAAAGGCAATTTTCTTTTGTGCTGCCATGTAAGAAATAGAGCTCTTAGTATGGTTCTAATAATATAATTTATTTGGCTGTTATGCAGCAACACCTAGAGAAAAAAAGGAATTGTGTTGGTTTTAAACCGAAATGGACGAGAGGGTTTTCTGCCTTATTGGTAGAGTATGTCAGTAATTCATTTTTTCCATCTTTCCCATGAAACATCCTATGAAGTATTCTGCCATTATATAATTTGTATGAAGTAATAATTCTTCAGGAGAAACAGATTTTGTGGTTCTATAACTTATTTTTTGGGATGTACAATGTTAAAGCAAGTGCCTGATGTATTGTTAAAATGTACAGGATTTTACAGTTGCTTTAGAGCAATGGTACTTCTGAATCTCAAATAATTCATACAGGTGGGGAATTTGTAACACACGTACTAAAATGACAGCGCTTTGTCATTTTGCACTTAGTAGCACAGATGTCTCTCTTCTCCCAGAGAAAAACATTCTGATTTCTTCCCTTCTTACTTCAAGATTAACAGGTTATTCGTTTTGATGATGTTTTCCGAGTATGTTTTTTCTTTAAAAGAGTCCGATCGAGGATGTAGATGATGTATACTCTGTATTGAAACATATCTTTGATGAAGCCAGTAACATCACTGGTTTAAAGAATTACAACAGTAATTGTTTCAGAAAAAATTGGTTTTGCTGGGGCAGTTGACGGTTCAGGTACGCGTGCATGTCCGTACCGTGAGATACTCCGGTCTCTCTGAGATCAGTTCTGTCCTAGTGCGGTTACAGTTGGTAACAGAGTAGTGGACGGCTTTTCTTCCAAAAAGGGCTTCATCGTGGGCGTTCCAGAGACAGCAGATGCACAACAAGCAACTCCTGCAACTGTTCCTGCAGAACTAGTGCACTGTTAGTGTTGTTTTCAAATATAAACCAGTTGCAAGTTACAGCTGATAATTCAGCTAATAAATTTACAGATTATTGATTTTAGAAGAGACTCATTGATTGTCTCCTATTACTTCTTCTTCACCTACTGACCAAATTTTTACTCTTCAAATTTTTATCTCCTTCCAACTGGTTTAACCCCTTTGGACTGAGGACTCAATTCTGCTTTAGTCCTTCTTCAGGTAACCTGTAGTATCTGTAGTTATACTTTATTAGAGTATGTGCATTTGTGAGGATTTTAACCATTGGTAAAGAAAAACCCTGTTTGGGAAGTCAGGCTTCATATAGTTTTACCTATTAAATGGTCATTACAATCCAGGTTATTGTCTGATAATGTGCCTAAAGGAAGTTTGTAAAAAATTATTTAGTCAGTATTTTAAAATTAGTATTTGGAATGCTAGAAACGATAAAATAACAATGGACCCAGATTTTTTTTGTCCTTGTGCAGATGTCCAAATTCTGACAAAACAGAGAGTTTTGTCTACTCTTGAAGACATATAGCTATTTCTTCACCCAAATCTGACTACATAATTTCAGAGATAACCCCATGCCACCCTTTCTTGCTGGCTTCAATATCCAGTAATATCCAGACCATAGACGTGTAGTTTTCATGGCTAATGGTGCCGCAGTTGATCTGTGAGAGTCCCTTTATGTGTCTTTAGATGGAAAACCTAACACTGCTAGATGAAATGATTGTCTGATGCTCAGGGAAGAAAGACAGACTAGAAGTGATGTCATCTGGTACTGCCTGTCTCTTTTCCCTGTGGCTGGTCTCAGGTAACTCTCGGGCACACTGTCTCTTTAATTCCTGATTGCAGCACTGAGAGTCAGCTGTGTTGGCCCCAACTGTGTTCAGCTGGGCTGCATCTTTAATTTGTACCTTTTGCCTTACTGGTCGTAGACACCCATGTAAGATAAACTGAGCTGGGAGGAAGATGGCTTTTGTTTTGTCCAGGTAAAACTGCATTTTTAATTTGCATTGAATAATGAATGCTTATGAACTTCTATTTCTTAGCGATTGCTTTTCATGGGAAATGACAGTGGCGAAACAGCAAGCTAAAATCTTCTAGAGGTGGTGGAAGGGATCACACTTCTGTGAGGTCTTGAGCAAGGTGTATTCATCATAGTGAGAGTGTGTAATAGCTGTAACTGGAGTCTGATAGGAGCGACTTTATTCTGCATTCGGTTAATTTAGGTCAGTCTGTGAGAGAGAGCCACCCTTGTCTTTGGTAATATGAAAAGATATGATTCATTTTTGATTCACCAATAAGTACATTAAAGAACATTCGGTTATTTCCAAAAGGTGACTCAGGGTGTAGCAAGCAGGTGAAGAGCACTGGTGCTAATGAAGTTTGCATTAATGGGTGTGAGGCAGAAAGCTTTTTAAAAGCTGAGCATTTTTCCTTGCTACTCACCAAAAAAGCTGAATGTGGATCTACAAACACGCTCGGGAAGTCAGCCTGTGGGCAGATAGTGTTCCCCTGTGCCCCAGACGGGAGGAGAGACACGGTGAGAGACTGTCTGGCTGCCAGTAAGTCACACTTGAAAGACAATTTTTTAAGTGTTATGTTCCACATAGTACAGCCTGGTTCCCGGTGAGAAGTATTTTGAATATAAAGAGTATTTGTGGTACTGATTCGTATCTGAAACTAACCAGAGTAACAAACATTTTTGTTGTTGGAAATATGCTGCTTAAGAAGTGACAGAGAACTTGATATTTTAAAGATGTTTCCATTAGGCGTATCCTGCTGTGAATGAAAGTATTGTTTTCAGGAAAACTCGATTCATCTTATTCGATTGAGTGATTTTGTGTTTTTAATCTTTCACGGGTATATGGCTTAGGGAAAACGTCTTTGGTGTGGCAATAATACTGGTCCTTCATTTGAGGTGAGTAGGGATGATGTTGAAGAAACACAACTTCCTTGTATTTGTTTTCTTTTTTAGTAGGAGCTGCTATCAGCCTTAAATGTGTGGTTTAGGACTGGTGTAGCAGGGAGCTCTAGCCAGTAATCTTAAATCTGTTGAGCGTAGTTCTAGCTTTGGTGAGAGGCTGTGGAACGACTGCCTTTTGACAAAAAATTGTCCCTCATCTGCCTGTCATTTTTTTCCAATAGAAGTCTCTATGTAAGCAAAACTGGCTTCCAAGATTGCTCTCACTAGAAAAGTAAAGTTGAAAACCAAAGAATCGTCATAGGTCACTTGTCTACAGTTTAATGACTTCGCCTTACTCAGTTTCCAATAGTAACTTGTTGTGCCAAGGGGTACTACAGAGAAATGAATGCCTTTCTGACTATAATTTGTGCGATAATGATTATCTCTGCATGTCTTCAGGTCTGCTGGCAAAAATCCAAAGGTCAAATGAGAGTCAAAATACCTTAGGAATATAAAAGCAACGTGTTCGGTGTCATTAGGTTTAAGATGATTTGTTTGACTCCTGAAGAAAACATAAGTCCAAAATAGATTTGTGTGTGCGAATACATGTGTACATATATATATACACACACATACATGTATGCATAATTATATTAAGTAGATGCTTGATTATTCTTGCACATTGCAGTAAGATTCAGACACAGATATCGTCAACCTATCAAGTCCTAGTTAGCACTCTAGACAGCAATCAGTAGTTTGAGCAGTTGTTTCCTCTTAAGCTTAACCTTTATAGGTCTTTAAGCTACCATCACTAATAAAAAACACAAGTGAGCGAGTAACTGTTTTCCTCAAGAAGCAGGTAGAAAAGCAAACACATTATAAAGCAGAGGTCATATTTGGGTCTTAGGAGCTTGCTACATTGTATTGAAATAAGTTCGGGTTTTTGTGATGTTTCAATCCTGTCTTTATGCTTGTAATACAGTTTAATAAACCGTAATTAAAGCCATAATACGAAACCTTATACATTTAAATATACTATATGTGCAAAAATAACAGAAGTGTAATAGGTTGAGAAACGCACTTTTCAGTGTGGTGCTCCTTCCTTCATCCTGAGTTATTCCCACAGCCCGGGTCGATACGCTGTGTGACCGTGCTCTCTGTTTGTCTTTTCAGGATACTAAAGCAGAGTGCAGTTCCTGCGTAGAACCTGAGGACAGAAAAGTAAGTGACTTGTCTTACAGTGATTTGTCAGGCAACTCTTGCCAGTGGGTGTTTTTGGGTTTTTTGTTGGTTTTTTTTTTTTTTTTTTGATTATTTTTATTTAATTAAACCATGTGAAAATATTTTATGGTGTTTTATGTGTGTATGTTTTATAAATTTTGTAACAATAACTTTTCTAATGTTGTGTTTTAACTTCATTGGGGATAAACTAGTCTTACTCTATTGAAAATCTTCTGCTAGAAATTAAAGTAACCTTGTTCAGAAGGGAATGATATTTTCCATTTCGTTCAACTATCAGCAGTTTAACAGGCAATTGCACTTCCTGTTCTTTATTTCCATTTTTAACAAAACTATTGTGTCATGTCTTTGACCATCTTGGCACACCATGTTAAATATTTGGACAACAGCAGGATAAGTGCTGCTTTTTCTGGCTTCATAAGCGGTATCTTTGATACTGAGTTGGTTTTTTTCCTGTTAAAAGGTTGATGTTCAAAAATGTTTATCTTAATATTTCCAGCTTTATTTTCTGTGAACAAGTACAGAATATGTTTTCCGTTGTGTTCTTCACCTTGTTAGCTTTTTTCTTAAACAGTATGTTACGGCATGTGTGTTTGAGTATACTTGAATGAAGTCACATTTTTAGAAGGAATTCGTAAATCAGAGTAGTATCAATTTCCACTGTAAACTGAGCACTGCAGAAAGCTGGCTTCCAGCACTAAGAGCATCGTAGTCTCTATTTGTTTTGAAACAGTAGGTCTTTACGCTACATTTAGCATTAGTTTAACTCTGCTATAATGAATGATACCAAAGTTCTTATTCCTCAACATCCCAAAAGATGTTTTGGTCTTTTTTAACTTCTTTTGGCTCCTGTGAGCATTCAGCAGCTTCTCCCTTTTTAAAAAATAGCTGCTGAGTTCTTTTTGCTATAAAAATGAGGTTTTATTGAGCAGCATTATGCTAAAAGCACTTTAGCTGTTCATGATAGCTCAAATTTTACAGAACAATGTCATACCAGTCTGATATAAACTGCTGTTGAAGTTCGTGCAGGAAAGGTCAATTCATGTGCTTTGTTGACATGTGTGCTAAAGGTTCTTCAGAATTTCAGTGACTTTTAACATCTTCAGGAATGAAGTGAGGAATTATTTTGAGCTCTTCGGAAACATATTCAGATACTAAACTGTCAATGTAACTAGAAGATGCTGTTTCTTAGGTACCAAGCAGCTGTTACGACACTCTGATTGTTGAAGTCCTCTTTACAAAGACAGGTTGAACTTCTTGCATTTAAGTCACTGCTGAATGTTTTACTCGGCTGTGTATCGGTACAGTAGAACTAGTGTATTGTAGGACAGTTACAAGGACAGTAAGCAAAGATAGAGTTTTTTGAAATTTAGAAAGCTTACCAGCTTATCATAACCACTGTAATTTTATATTTTATAATGGATCAAGTTAGTAAAGGACAACAGAGTTTCTGTCAATAGGACCAGTAACTTTGTGTATCGATTTGAGAGTTGAAACAGAACCATTTTCCTGTGCATTAAATTTAAGGAATTATCCTTGTTATTTACATTCCCAATGCTTTTTCAGTCCTTTGGGACATTTAGGGGCTTTGGTGGTGGTGGTGGTGTTTTTAAAAGCATTTTAACAAACCAAACCATTCTTGCTTTGCTGCTTTTTCTGTTACTGACTATCTTACATAAACCCTATTCTCCTATGTTAAGATCTTCTACTTTAGTTTTTTGTAAAATTTCCAAATTCTCCCGCTTTCTATTTCTGCATCGTTTTCTAAGCTGCATTAAGTTTGAACTGGTGACAGATTATGCCTTCTCATTTCTTGTTCAGTTCCTTCCATTTTTTTTCTCAAGCATTTTGCAGATGCATAGTGAGCTGAGTCAAAATTAACCTGGTTAATGTGTTCATGGTAAAAACTAAGCAAGAAACCTAGGCTTCACATAGAAGTATATTCAATGCAAAAATTTCAAATTGTCAGAAATAATCATTAGTCCAGTTTTAAAGTATTCTCTCACTGAAGAGAATAAGGTGTCTTTTAAAAAATATGTTTCTACTTAAATTTTAAAATCTGCAGCTAGAATTGTGTTCTGAATTACTAAATCTGTGTAGCGTATCTCTGTGTGAAGCAGTAACCAAGTTTGTGGAAGCGTCGAGCGCAGGACGTGTCATTTGAAGTCTCCAGCATCAGCGGGTACTCATTGCTGTGAGACTCAGGCCGTGTAGGCTTCAGGTTGTGAGCATTAGCTCTTAGTAACGGTCTAGGTGTCTGAATGTAGGTACATGTTGGTTTGGGACCTTGTTTCTAAGCACTAAGATCTGGCTTTGTTAGTGTGGGTAGCAGCTGCTAAAGCTGAACACCCCAAAGGTTCTTTTTATGGCTCTGATAAGTTTTGGACTGCAGTCTTATTAATGTACGTGTTGTGATTATTTTTCCCTTTCACTGCAACTGCTTTTATCTAGCAGATGTACCAGCCTGTTGCCAGTAAACTGGGTGTTTTTCCATTGTTTTATGCGAGGATGGTTTTCACTCGGTGCGGGTTACAGGAGCCCTGTGTCTGGTACTTGTTCTTGACCTTGATGACTGCGCTGTGAAGGGGTGGTTTGCTAAGGCGCCGTCTTTCTGCAGTGACGCAGGCTATCAAGACTAACCCGTCTGTCTGACCCCAGAAAGGGGCACCTCATCCAATGCAGAATATGGGGTCTGATTTTTTCCTGAGACAGCCGAGGGACTGAGCAAGTGAAGTGAAAGAGCGTGAGATTCCCACGTTAGCCTGTGCTGTGGTACTTCGCTGGCCTGTTGTGCTCGTCCCCCTCTCCCTTCTTGCTCTGAGTGGCAGTGGTGCGGAGGTGAGCTGGCAGTCACAGGGTGTCCGAACTTACTGCAGGTCCTGGAGAGCCTCGATCACTGTCGCTCTCCCAACATGTCAGTAAGGTTGAAGCGCTGGAGATCCAGAGGTTATCCACCTTGCAGTCCTGCGCTATAAATTTCTCCTCCCTTTGACTGTAACTACGGATGAATACAGAGAAAAGGCTTCAGGTTTACGGACTCTTCTGTGCTCTTGCCTCAGTAATCCCTGAAATAATAACAACAAGGTTTGGGTTAGGGTTTGGTTTTGACTCGCTAAAAGGACGATCTTTATCCAAGAACAATGACAATCAGTTCAGTGCTTTCGAATGCCAAAACCAGAATGAACCTCCTAAATTTATCTTCTTAATTTGTTAATTTGTTGAAGCATTTTGAAAGAACAGAAATGTAGTAAATACCTATTGTTGTTACTTGATATGTTTTGCCTTTTCTCTGTTTGGCCCCAAAACTGAGGCTTTTGCTGAACTGAAGCGACAGATTTATGTTACAGTCCGAGGATATAGATTACCAATGACCTATGAAACGATCATCAAATAAAGATACATCAATCTTAGTTAATAATAATTTATTGTTTCGTTTTTACTGAATGTATAAATCAGGAATTTAATTAAATTCTTACAGCCTAAAACATTGTAAATAAATATTTTTATTTCATCGGGGTTGAAATCAAGACAAACTACTGCAATTAGGACATGCATCATTAGTATCTAATAATTTGCACGTCCATAATGAAATGTACTACTAATGAACTATATAATTAGTAATTAATTGAAAATTTTCCCAGTTAACACGAAGTATAAAACTGCAAGGTGCCTTTTCTTGCAGTCTTTTTTCCTGAAGTTTCATCATCTCTGACTTCTGAAGCAGCAGTTTATGTAACCATGGCCGAAGCATTGCCTGAAGGCAAACTCAAGTCTAATAACTGTAATTATTATTTTGAAATCTATTATTCCATAAGCGCCAAAATATCATTTAACCATGCTAACCACTTTGTCACTATTACCTGACTCTCCTTCATTGATACTTCAACTGACCTTTTTATGTAAGATTCTACTTGTATTTTCTGCAAGGATAAAGGTCCTGGGGTTTCAGAACAACCAGGGACAAGTGGGCAGCAGTAACTACCCGTTGCACTAACCTGCGTTAGCCGCTGCCAGCAGTGGACCCCTAAGTGTACGCACGAGTCGTGTCCTACCTAATCAGTGCTCTCTTCTGGGGTGTCACACCCCACCCTTTTTTGGTTTGATCTCATACCAGCAGTCTGAATGTGGTATTTGTTGTTCAACGAATCCTGTGGCCATGGAAATGTCTCAGCTTTGCTTTTCGAAGAAACGTGTAGGAACGTGACCCTTAAATTTTCACAGGAGGAGACCTTCCAAAACACACCAAGTGTGATTTTTGGTAAAAATACATGGCTTTCTGAAGGGGCTCCCATGATGTTTTGGAATTTGAGTCACAGTTCCAGGGCCTGTGATGTTTTTCAGCATGAGGTTTTGCTCTTGCAAGGGTACTGACAGTTGTTTCTTGCTTTTTTTCTTCTACCCATGTTTTCTAATATAACTGTGTGTGTTGGTAGCAAACTACATGGTTGTGTTTGAGGGAATTAGCAAAGATATTGGCCATTTTGCCAGGAGGGAGACCATGTAGATTCCTTTATAGTCTTCTTCCATGTGATGTAAACAAACTCTAGTCTTGGTCTCCACTCTAAAAGGACCGCTAATATGTCAAGCCTTGTTTTCATGGCTGTTTTGTTGTTGGTGGTGCTTCATCATCTCCCGTTACCTGAAAATCCGGCCCCTAATAAATCTTCATCTTTTATTTAATCTCAGTTCACATCTTTAAGATTTCTCCCTGTCCTGCTCTGTCTTTGAGGTTTGAACAGAGCACAAAGGGGATGCTTTGTTTTACTCTGCAATCGGGTTTGTCGTATCATCAAATTCATGGCGATGCTGTGAAGCCAGAACTCTGAGATGAGGCTATGTTCTCTTTTGTTATATTTCTGTCTGAAAAGTGAATGGAAAGTTAACTTCCAGTGACCTTTCTGTGCTGGATAGCTATGCTAGCAATGTTTTTATTCTTCAGCTTTGACTTCTTCATTTTTGTTTTATTTCAGCTTACTCTTCTTCATAACTGACTCGTTTTGGCTGTAATGCACAATGACATCCTCTGCAGTGTTCCTTGCAGGCAGCATAATGCTGACCGCTAACTAGCAGCTCAGTGTTATTAGCTGGGTGGCTCAAGGTCACTCAGGAAACCTTGCTTCATTTGCTGTTCTGGAGAGGGGAAGTAGCTCATGGAGAGAACATTTCTGAGATGTAACTTGGCTTTAAAATGTACCTCTTTTGAGCTCAGAGTGCAGAGGCTTTATGAGAGCAATAGACTTTATAGGTATGCATTAGGCCAATAACATGATAGGTCACTAAGGTAGAAAATTTCCCTGTAGTGACATAATGTTTCATAAGTCCCTATTAACTTCTGTGGGATATGGCATAGGCAGTAAAGCCTCTCCTTTTCTGTGCCTGCTGTGGAAAATATTTTATATTTTTTTTTTTTTAATACCTTCTGTCAGAGGATCTCAAAGTACTTTACAAACAAATTAAAAACAGTGATGAGGGAAGTACTTACATTTATAGTGCTCAAGATACATATAGGGAAATAGAAGTGTGAGGGGAGACCTAGGCAAGGTTACAAAATGAGTCTGAAACAAGGTGAGGAGAAAAAGAAACAGGGTTACAAATGGATTTTGCTTTGCCTATTCTATGGCTTCTTCCAATCTTTTTTTTTTATTATTATTTATAACCATCATGTGAAAATGTTTCCCATGAAAGGTTAAGTGAAAAAAAATTCTTACTAGTGGGAAGAAAATTTATCCAATTTCTTTTATGTGCTGCTTCAGGTTACAGTGGGAGGGACTTAATAAGGGTATCAAATAGCGAAGAGCTGATAACAGACATCATGGAGGGGCTGACTCAACTACTGGCATCGAAGATGTGCATCTACTTATACCGTTTCCTTTCCTTGTAATCCCTTTTTCTGCTGTTTGAGTGAGTGTCATTTTTACTCTCTTGTGAAGGCATCATGCAATCCATATAGTTTTTCAGAATTTTGAGATGCAGTTTTTCTCAAGTTAAATTATTTTTATGATGAGGGAAGATCACTGACTCCAGTGGATTGGTAAGGAAATGTCAAAGTTGTGTGTGGATGTAGATTCAGAGGAATCTGAAGAAGGCTTGAACATTAATGAGCCTTCTGGTGTCTACTAGAATGAACAAATGATTCCTCTTTTTTCTGCCTCTTTAAACTGTTGTACAAATAGTACAGTGAGTTACTGAATGATTGTATGGCAGGACAACGTAGAGGATTGACCACAGAATTCAGAAACAAGGGAGAGTAACCCAGAAGTGAGAATAACAAGCTGTTCCAAGAATAGTATCCTCCCATCACAATGCACCAGAGCTTCCCACTGACATCTTGGCTCATCCAAGTCAAATTTACGTGATGCTTCTTGACTTTTCCTCAGTGCAGAGCTGCAAGTTTTCAAACTTCCACAAAAGGGTAAAACGGTCTAAGAGGGGCTGGTGGGTGGTGGTGGTGGTAATGTTAGTTGTTTAACCAGAAAAGTTACCTGAAATCCATGGCTGAATCCTCCACAATGATTTCAATTCAAGGTCTGCTGCACTCCAGATACCCTAAAACTCGGAAGGTTGACTCAGACCTGTAGTCTAAGTTATTTAGGTATCATTTATTGTTATTCGTATTACTTTTAGTGATATTTTTTAAATCAAATGATTTCTATTTTTATTTGTCTTTGTTTATGTTCTTTTTGAGCAAAAGCACTACTTACAGAAAAACAGGTAGCTGAAGTTTGCCCTAGAACTTGACGCACAGCATTAGTGAGCCAAATAAATACTTGCAATTCTAATATGAGGAAGAACTCAGAAATCCAGTCCATCTCCTGGCATGTAGCTCAACACAGTGCAAAGTCTTGTTGGAAAGTTTCATAGTATTTGAATGATCATAATGTCAGTCCTATCGCTGCTCTCTTGTTCTTCCTGTCACTGACGTGCAATTATGGAATTTCACAACTGAAGTGATGACAATTGCTCCTCTGTGTGCGTGTGTGTGTGTCTATCTTTCCCCTTAATCCAACTCTATCTAGCAATCTGTAATTTGATAAAGTGGAATTGAAATGACAGCCACGACAGAAGTGCCAAAACAATAATTTGACCTCCCACTGAAGTGTCAACATGTTCAGCTGCACGACTTCTGCACATGCTGAATACACGTAAGGGACACGGATAGCGTATGTATTATGCTAGAGTACCTGCTGAGGTTTTACTACACTGGGTCTTTTTGCCAGCGTGTTCCATCTTTAGGCATTACATTTTCTGTCCCTGTACTGCCGTGTATAAATGAACATGATTGCTATTGCACGTAAGTTATTTTATTAGGAGATTTTCTTTCAAATCTTCATTTTGAAGATATTTGGGTAAATCTTGAAATTATAATTCTGTGGCTGTGTAGCAAATTAGTTCTTGAAGGACTATTTATTCTTTACGTTTAAGGACGACTTTGTCGTATTAAACCTCTTGGGGGAAGGTGTCAAAGAATGAAGAAAGAACCGTATAAAAGGTACAGCATTTCTTTCTCTGCAGTCCCTTAGCACTGATGAAATACCTAGTTCCCATTCATACAGAATGTGAGTGTAATCCCTGTCACAGATTAGCCTCTGATAATCTGAGGTTTAATCTTTGAGGGCATCAGTCAGCAAAATGGCAAGTTCTAGTTACAGCACAGGCAAAGTACAAACTATAAAAATGTATTCTCTGCGGTAGCTACGTACTGATAGTTTTGGTTTCATGTAAGAAAACCCTTCTGGAATGAGTGACTTGCCAGTGAGCAGCTTGAGTAGTTGGTACCTTTGAAATGTCAGTTTTTCACTGAGCTTGTCTGGAGTTTAAGAAATGCTCAAAATATTTTTGTTTGAAATCTGATTCCAGTCTAAATCCAATTTAGAAGTTTCTAAAAAGGATCCAAGAGCACTATGAGTTATATAATTCTCTGTATACGGTATAACAGGTCTCTGTTACATATCAGAGGAGAAAAAAAAGTGTGGGTTTTTTTTTTTATGAAAAGCAGGGCTAATTTTTGTCCTTTCCTGTGACTAGTAGTCATGTCTTAGAGATGACAAGTCTTTCTATGCTTTTTGTATAATGCTTTGGCATTAAAACATGCATTTATCTGCTGTTCCATTCAGCACTGATGTTTGCATTGTGTGATTTTGAAAAAGCAGAAAGGAATCACAACTCTTTGAACTTTCTCTGCTTTAAAATAAATTGCATTAGGCATATGACAGCTTCTTGCTAATAACTCTGAAAAAGCTCACTGAGCTAGAAATAGCATTCTGAAATATGTAAATTGATTAAAACATGTATTTTTGGTGAAGTAAATGTATGCCCCAGTTACTTTGGAATACATTCACATGTACTGTACCTCCATTGCATACAGTGAATTCTGTTTCGCCTGGGGACAAGAAAAGGGACAGAAAAAAAGATGATTTTTGGCTTTAATATTCATCTAAATGTAAAACCAAAATATTCAGATTCAGGGGGAAAATATGAAGTGGAGAGAGGAGAACTTAAGTCTGATTTGATGCTAATTATCTCTCAGAATTAGCTGAAAACTAATTCATGAGTGACTAAAGCCTTGTTGAACTTCTAACTCCATCTGGCCATAAAGTTTTCAGCAGGTATAAGCACAGAGGGGAATTGACTTTTGAAGTTATACCCAAAAAAAGGGGAGAAGCCTACGGACCTGTTAATGCCAGCACGCTGTGAATGGGACCCTGCCTTGGCTCTTGTCTGCGCGTGTGACTGCGTAAGACTTGGCAGCAGTGGGGCCGTGCAGCTTTCCCTGCTGTGGAGCGAGGCGTTCCCTTTCAGAAGGTGGCTGGCTGGCTGTGGGCGCCTCTCGTAGCCCGCACTGGGCTGCCTCCGTAAGGCGCAGCTGTGCTACCCGCAGAATTTTCGGTTCCTCATCTGACCTGGCCGTCTGTCTCTGCAACACGCCAGGTACCAAGGCCAAGTCACGCAAGGTCGAATGGCAGGGATTTGAATATACTATCGACATCTCAGTGGGTAATTTTGAATCGTATGCGTACGTCGAAGTGTTTAGTGGTCGTTGTGGTGTTTAATGGTCGTTGTTGCTTTACAGCAAAACGAGTTTCAAGTTGATGTTTCCTCCCCGGTGTTTTTTCTCGCTTTTCAATAAGGATGTGGGAGACTTCGTAAAGAAGGATAGAGTTCGTTTATACAGACGAACCTCTGCGTTTACAGATATTCTGTGTTGGTGGTCAGTCCTGCTTGCTAACCCCAGCAGCCGGAGGGGCCGAGGAACAGGGAGGAGCGCCAGCGTCTGTCAAGTTCCCTTTGTCTCCCCGGCTTTCCAGGAGCGCCCGTAGTAAAGCTGCCAGGGCTTTGGTGGCGCTTCCAGCCTCGGACCCCTCAGTACGTGCCCTGCTGGGAGCCGGGGGAATCCTCGTAGTTTTGTGAGGGTTTATTTTGGGCCTGGTCTAAAAACCACTGAGGTCTTACACTGCTGCGAACAGAAGTGTTCCGGCGTTCGGCAGAGCACGGACTTTTCTGTCGTTTAACTTACTGGCAACCAACCCAAACCTCCAGCCGCGGAGGAGGAGGAGAATTCAACCTGGGGACTGGGTGGGTCCCCGTGCCCCTGGTGAGGCGGGGGCAGCACCCTGCGTGAGGGTACGTGCCAGGACGGCGTTTTGGAGCAGGGCAGTGAGGGCCAGGCCCGCAGTGGGGGTTTGCAGGGGCTTCCGAGCTGACCGGAACCGCTTCTGGTTGGCGGGAACCAGTTCTGGTTGGCGGGAACCGGTTCTGGTTGGCTGGAACCGCTTCTGGTTGGCGGGAACCGGTTCTGGTTGGCTGGAACCGCTTCTGGTTGGCGGGAACCGGTTCTGCCCGGCTGGCGGCAGGTGCTGTCTCCCGCCCCCCAGGGCGCGGCTGGGCCCCCTCAGCGGAGCAGGCGCCTCCTGCCCAGAGGGGACACGGTGAACCAACAGAAATAACGCGGTACGCGGCGCTGCGGATTGTCAAGGGCGCGTGCGGAGGTCGCGGGGATTTCGGAGAGCTGCGGGTCGTGGTCTGGAGGCCTCGGGTAGGTCGGTTGTTTCCAGAGGTGAAGCGCGGCTGCACATCCAGACAGGTGGCTGCGGGAGAGGCTGGGCCCTGCTAACGAAGGGCGCCAAAGCCACTGTGCTTTCAATGGTTTGGGTTTTGATTTCCTGCAAACCAACGACAAAGCACGTGCTGAGCGAGGCTTTGAAAAGCCCGTGTTGGAGCAGCAGCTGGCAGAGGCTAAAGGCACCTCCGGCGGTTCCTTTGCCACGTGTCCGTGTGCTGGCAGGAGGTGTGTCTGGAGGTGGACACCATCGCCTGCTGTCGCCTCACAGGCACGGGGAGAGGTTCTGCCGTGCAGCGTGACAGAGTTGCTGTAATGTGAACTTACATTCAGCTTTCTGCTAGAAGGTAGGGCTGGTTTTGTAGACAAGTGTTAGCCAGTGTAGAAGTTGAGCCCAGCTTTGCCGGCAACCAGTGGCCATTTTGACCTCTTTTTACTCTCGTGTTGAGTTTTCCTTATGGAATAAAGTTCGGAATTTCAAGAATGGGGAAATTAAAGTTATAGACATTAATGATTAAAGAAACCCTTTCCACTTCATCTGTTTGAGCTGAGCCCGGTGTTCCTTGTCACTGCCTGTTTCAGTACTCTGGAACTTCACAGTTGTTTGGACACAGGAAAATATCATCCCTGTCTCACGGGATGTTTGGTGTCATGGTTTGCCATTTTAACTGGATAAACTTCTTAAAAATTTTAAAGCTAAGGTCAGTTTTGGGAGAAGGGGAAGGGGAAAGGGCGTTTAGAATCCCTCTTACCTCTCATTTTACATACTTAAATAATTACCCTGAGTTTTAAGGTTCTGGGCATTCAACTTAAATCTTGGTTGCAAGCAGTCATTATTGCCTTCAGTTATCTTTGCTCAAAATGTGCCTTCTGTGTTTGGAAAAACGTGTGATCAGTTCATTAAGCTGGGTGAAATCTAGCCACGATGACAGCAAATGGAGCAGGTCGGTGTTTGCCGGGGTGTGGAGCAGAAATACACCACAGAGTAACTCTTAAGAGAACTGAGTGTAATGAGGCCACTGTGGGAGGCCACTTAGTGCTCTGCGCTCAGAGACAATCGGAGAATTTATCCAGCCGATAACAGTATTTATTCTTGCATAAAGAGCCCAGATGGTAACATTTAGAAAATATATACTTTTCTTACTTCTGTTATGCATTAGGCTTGTTGATACGCTTTTTATTAGATGAGTAATCTTGCAGATGTTGTTTCATTAACCTGAGGTACAGAGATATTTTCCATTAGTTTTCTATTCCCAGGTTCCAGGCAATGCATTCTGATTTTTTTCTTTAAAATTGCAGGACAGCACTTCATGTATGAAGTGACCCACAGAGAGCACATTAGGCGATTAAACTTACCGGAACAGTGTTAATAGAATACTTCCTAACTTGTCTTTTCTAGTTCTCCAAAAGGTTAAATAAACAAATATACAAGTTGTGTTTTATAAATATTTGCAACTTCAGTGGTGAAATCAAAGTTTTAGAAATTGACAAACCTTAAAGAGAAAATACACAGATTAAGGAGCCATAAAATAAATATTTTTTTCCTTGACTCTGTGTATCTATACAGTAAATCTGGGATGTATTCTGTGTACTACGTCGGACTTAGAAATACTTTTTTTCCATACAGAAACCTAAATTCTTGGAAGTGCATGAACTTTCGAAGGAAATGTGTGTCTAAAAGCATAAAACCAACTTTTTTTTCTGACTGAAAACATGTCCATCTGTGCTTAGCCATACACCTGTTCTGTTCCTGCATTTTAATTTTCCTTGCAGTTAAAAAAAGCCTCTGTTGACTTTACAGGTGTTTGAAACGAGTGTTCCATTTCCATGGATATCCTTAAAGAGCCTTGCTGGTGAGGTGGAAGTCCAGAGGTTATGTGTTTCTCCATGGAAAAAATTGGAAATGCGAGTTCTTTTATCATTTCTTGTCAGTCCTTGCGGCGGAGCTCATGTTGAAATAACCATGTCAACGTGTGGCTGTATGGGAGGCTGCGGCTCCTTTCTGTGTGTTCAGTCGGTGTACCCGGCAGATGGCCTGATTTCAGGTGTATTAGCACTGGTTTAGGGAAAAAATATTAGGAAGGCTCAGGTTGCTGAAACTGTTGATGAAACCGAATGGCAGGAGCAGACCGGGGTTCCTCTGGCCAGTAGAAAGCTCTGCTTTTGCCTGCTGCTAAGCCAGCGCTCTTTTGTTCATACATACAGTATGTATTTATTTATAGTTGAAAGGAGTCCATAACTCCTGAATTTCCTCCCTTCACTCCAGTGTTTCAGCACTTCCCTGGGAAGCAGAGGACGAGTTTACAGGCTGTTCCAGGGCATTAATGACTAGGGAAAGCTGCATGTCGTCTGTGCTGGAGTTCAGATGTCGCCTGTCAGCTAGGCGTAAACTGGTCAGATGGCTTTCCAGGAGCACCGGCCTGGCAAGACTGTCAGCAGCAGATTGTTTTCAGCGTATTTGAAGGGGACAGACAGAATCAGACCGTTGCTTTGTTTGCCAAAGTAATATCTGGGATGTAATCCAACCTGATTAACAGGATGGCTGTGATTGGATCAGGAAAGGGTAAGCAGACATTTGGAAGGCCTTTTCGATACCTGCTGGCTCTATTTCTTTCCCAGTAGCTTGAACACATGCAAGAATATGCTTCCACCCAGTAATCCAATTCATTCCTCATTGATTCCAGTTTGTCTTTTTATGTTGTATTGGATCTCTTGCCAGGTAAATCTTTTCTCTGTAGCAATTTTTATAGCTGCCTGGATGTCTGGTCCTGGCCAGTTTGAGCAAAAATTCCTAATTTCAGAGCTGACTCTTGCAACAGTGAGGCAGAAAAATCTTTTCTTCTCACGAAGCCTATAAGAGCACTTATGCTTAAATTTATATCCATAATTGGAGATTTGAGTATGTATGCATGTTTCTGTTGTCTTTGAAACATTGTCAATGATTCTTATGTAAGGAGTAAAGGGAGGGTTAATCGATTATTGGGGGTGTGTGGGGGGGTTGTTTTTCTTAGAGACATGTGGTTTATTGTCTTTTGGTTTGAGGACTTCATGGTTTATATTTAAACCGTGTGCTTTCCAGATGTGATTTACGTAATCATACAAGTTTTGCACCTTTTGGCTGAAAATTTCTTTTTATTGATCAAGGTCAGAAAAATCCAGGGATTCTCTTATTTATCTTCGCTGCCTGAGTACTGGAATAGGACACCCAGAGCAATACTAAAAGAACTAGTGTGTAGGGATGTCTCCCCATGGCACTAAAAAAAAAAAAAAAAAAAAAAATCAGAGGATATTTCTGAAAAATACAAGTATTGAAAGGAGACTGATGATGTTCAAAGTCTAATTTTTTTTTTTTTTTTTTCATTTTCCCCTCCCTGTCAGCAGACTAATATACAAAAGAATGTTAATTCACCTTTTTTTTTTCTGGATAATGGTAATATGCGTACTATGAAGTGGCAACCTTTTTGTCTTGAATTAAAAGCAATGCAGCTTTAAAAAAAAAAAAAAATCTTTCAATTCCAAGACTTGATAAAGGTTGAAGACCAAGGACCAGAGCAGGCTTTTTAATGTGTGTAAATTGTCTGAAATCCAGTAGGGAACATCTCTTTCAGCAAATGTCTTCGATGTGTTTGATTCATGCAACTTTGCTTCACTGTGGTCTTCTCCTGAACAAGTAAATGGTCAGTGAATGATGCAAGACAAAGTTTGCAGGAAGGAGGTACAATCTTACTGCACTAACTGATGTCACAGCACACTAACTCATTGGATATTTTCCAGGAAAATGTTCTTTGTGCCTTAGATCATCACAGTTACAACACTATTATTGCTGCCTCCTGAAAAATGTTGCCCTTACAAGCAAAGTTTTAGGTGATTTTATCGTATTGCTTTTATTTTTTTCTCCTGTTTTCCTCACAGACATATATTCTTTTATTTGTGCTCAACAGATCCCAGAGTTTTTTTAGTTCATAGCAGTACCCTGACTCAAGATGTGTTTTTTAGCTTTGAGGTGACAGCTATGGCAGATAATGACTGGTCAGGAACACATTTTCTGGCTTTGCCACTGGCTCTTTCGACCTTGGCAGAGCAGTATCCTTGCCATTCTTTCCTGCAGTGGTAAAACACGTTCCAGATAGCTTAAGAGGGTTGGGTTTATTTTCTGGTTTGATTCCTTTTTGCAGCTACTGAAAATGCAAAATGCTTTATCAGTTCATTTTTAACCAACATTGCAGGGAAATTTCTCATGACAGTATTTAAAGTTTTGAAGAGTAGTAAAATAGCAGAATTTTGTAATAGTGTATAAAATGCTTTAAATAACTGTGACACCGTTTATTAAAAGGTAACAAATTTTCAGTCTTTATTACACAGTCTAAGTAAAAAGGACAAAAGCTAAGTTTGTCATTTACATTCCCTATTGCAGCAAATCTGTGAGAATATTAAAATTCAGTAGCATGCATAAAAGTAACACTCTATCTATTCATTACAGCTTTATTGTGTCAAAGTCAAAATCGTCTTAAAAATGTCTCTGATTAAGGAACAAATTTCAGCTACGTGAAGCTGTATTTCATTGTTTTCAGTTCTGTGAAGTAGGAAGCCTTCTCTTTCTTTTTGTTCTTTAAAAAGTATGAGTAATTATCGGCCTTTCAGAATACTGCAGATTATATAATTCTGATCATAGAATGCTTTAATTTTTTGAAGAGATTTAAATAGGTTCAGATGTTCTATATAGTGTTTCTTCTCTTACTATGAGAAATAATTAGCTTCAGCATTAGTAGGGACATATTAATAACACATGAGAATGAGATTGCAAATCTTGCATCTCGGGGTTTTTTTCTTCTGTTTAATGATTCTGATTGCAAACAAAGCTTCCTTCCCCAAAGAAATTGTTATCCAGAGGAATAATGTGCTTGATAAACTCAGGGTATCCTTCCAAATGAGAATATTCGAGGAAAGAAACTTGGGTGAATCAAATAGCATCCATGGAGTGTGCTGTGTGTGGTCAGGGCTTAATTCTTTAAGAAGCTCGGCAGTTCATGTTTGACTGTGCTGGTGATCATTTAAGATTCGGTACTGTCAGGCAAAAACACTGTCTCGGAGAATGCTCTCAGTGAAAATTCAGTCTAGTTCGCAATTGCAGGGGCAGTCGATGGCCATGCCATTTCCTGGTAAAGTCATGGGTCCTGTGCAGATGCCTGTTTGGAATTGTTTGGACTTTCCTTTTGGTCCGGTATCACAAATAACAACATTGGATGGAACTCAGGAAATAGAGGCTGAAAACTTCTTTGTCTTACTTTTCATTTATTTGAGTTCTAACTTACCATTGCCTGAATTCAGCAAGAACTTAATTTTTCATTCACTTTCTTCGTGCCATTTAGCACTGACTCGGACCAGAGCCAGATGCTGACATGCTGAAGTCGAGGCCGTAAATGGAATAGACGTACAAATCAAGGAGGTTGTTTATAGAATTCTCTAATGTCAGTTCTGTTCCTACGGAGGATTCCTGCACTGTAGATCAGTGGTTCTCCTTGGAAGTTTGTCTGGGAGTCCAAAGTTTTATTTTGAAGGAGTACCTGAAAGTACCTTGGGAAGAGCCTGGTGAAATGCCTGCAAGTACTTCTTTTTCCTTTTTTTTAAACACAGCGCGCACACACACACACACACACACACACACCCCACCACCAAAACCACTCAAAACTTCTTGTATCTTGCCTATTTTAGTTTTGCTTCCTGATTTAGTTACTGCTCTGACTTACGTGTACTGAGGGTCATGATTGAGCCTTCTGAAAGGACTGAACGTAGCGGTATGCACTGACTTCTCCGGAAGGCATTAAAATCACTTGGTAAGGTTTAAACCATGTGTGCATCTGAAACACTGCTTTAGAGTGACTGAGTTTTCTGTCGAAGTGTGTTGAACCGACTAACAGCCATGCTACAGTCTTGGTATGTATCGCGTTCTTGCCTGATGCTTTAGTCTATAATTCTGACAAGTTCATTTCCCGATGTATTCTATTATAAAGGAATAAGCTATTTCATATAAACACAGATAACGTGTTTTTGAAATAAAATTGGTCTGCAGCTTATTCTAAAGACACATCTAAATGTGCAAATCTGTTATTCTGCTTTTCTGTTTCCGTGCAGTTACAGAGCTCTCATTGACAATTACCTTATAGTGGTAACAAACTCCTATTTCTATCCTTTTGCTTCTTACTGAATCTGCCTTCACACTGTTTTGCCCTTCCTCTGCGGCGCTTGAACTACAGCTCTGTCTGTCTGCTCCCTTCCTCAAATGCATCGTCTGTCAGTGTCCACCATATCTAGTTTTGATCTGAGTACAAGTTAGCACATGCTTGTATTTTCCATCTGCATTTATCTCCCAAATTCTGTCCCAGAATGTCATTTTAATTTTAATTGTATACTGCTTTCTTTAAAAGAGCTGTATCCCATCGCAGATTTTCTGTGCTGTGTAGGTTAACAGCAGAAACACATGAAGCGCTGAATTTCTGGCCATTTTTTTGTTTGCAGTGAGAAGCAAGGGACATTGGAATTCATTCTACAAATGGGCCCATTTTCAAGTGAATTTACATGGAGTATAGCTGTATGGTTGAAATTCCTGTGAGGAGCCTGTAAAAAACCTTTGTCATTCTTGACATTCCCTTAGTCCTTGCCATGGCCATTAAGATAATTAAGATACACTCAGTGAGGTTCCTCTGTTTCCGTCCTGCCTTGGGGACAGCTGTGACCCCAGGGAGGCTGCACCTTGCTGCATAGAGTAAAAAGCACTCAGTGACATCGAAGGTGAAGGTGGCAGTGTGGGCTCACTCGCAATGCGTAGTCTCAACTGAACGAGATGCAAATACTAGTTGTTACTGCTGGGTTTGAAGATTATTGGGTTCCAAAAGCTTTTAGTACATGTGCCAAAAGTCAAGTCCTCAAAGAAAAGTGTCATTCTTTTTAGAAGTTGCTCTCGCTTTTTAGAACGTTAACTACAAAGTCTGGCAAAGAATGTCCGTAATTATTTTGGTGGCCCTGTAAGCTGAACTACGCTTGCAAACTGGGCTTGTTTGCTTTCTGCGTTTGAACCAAATGGTAAAGTTCTGTAATCTGAAATGTAGCGCGGGGGACTCTACGAGTCAGATCAGAACCTAGACAAGTTATGCTTCATGCTAATGAACTTGTTGGTGTCTTTCAAAATATTCCTTGTGGTTCCTCTTTCACATCAAATGCTTGGCTGTTCCAGAGCTAATTTAAAAAGCTCTACAACTTCATACTCATTTTAAAAGAAGTTCTTAACTTGCCTTTTACATGTGCATCGTGTATGTTGTTTTTATCCTGTAGGTCTGAACTGTAGGGCCAGACTGGTGATGCAAACAGTGGCTAGTCCTTAGTTAGCAAAAATGTCTCTGTTACTTTTATTTGAGCATCATCTGCAGCGTCGCTGAAAGTAGTTTTGGTAACCCTAAAAGCCAGTAAGCTGTAGTTCTGTATAACTAGAGAAAAATGCTGCAATAATCATTTTGAGAACTAAAATGCTTCTCTTTTCTGACATAGTGAGGCACAGAGTCAATCTATTATACAGATGTAATTTAAATGTTACCAGAGAGGTACTTTAAAATGTGGTGGTGTTTTTAGTCTGTTCATTAATGAAATTCGACTTCGTGCATTTTCTTCTTAAGGTCCCTAATCCTAAATTATTTGGCAGCCATTTTCAAATTACATAGTTTAACTCAAAGCTTAAACTATTAACTCAATAATTGAAACTCTTAAAAAAAAAAAAAAAAGGCAAACAAACCCACAACCACAAGGCAAGCATGCTTATAGCTTAGATGGAATTTTTAGCCATAGCTTTAGTCAGTTGATTTGAATGTTCTGCTCTCCTTTCTGTCTTTACTTTGGAATACTTTTTCATTTATGAATTAAATGCTTTTCCAAATAAGTACAACAAATCTCCTCAGTATCTTTTATTAATGCAAATGTGCATACTATTAGGGCTTGTTCTATTTTAGCTGTAAATATTTCACTTAACGGGTTGCAGTTTGACGTGCCATGCTGCTATAACTGGCGGCACCAGGAGATGGTGCTGTAGGCTAAGAAAATATGAGCTCCGGTGGTAAAACCTTCCTTACCCGTGGAAATGTTGGGTTTACTTAGTCTGCCCCCCCAACAACTCTGTTTCATAGGAACTTCTCGGCTCTTCTAAGGCTTGCTCATCCTCGACAGAAGCAGTGGTCGGCGTTACTCTGTTACCACACTATCACTGCAGCTCGTCTGTATGTTTATCTTGCTTGGTTTAGATCTGATAGAGCTACAAAATATTTTTTTCTACTGATCCTGTGTATTCTTTTTCAATCTGTAATCTCATGTTGCTAAATCTTTTTTGTAAGCATTTTGCTTTTTAAAAATTCTTTTCCTTTCTGCATCTTTTCTGAACTGCTGTTTGTTGACTATAGTACTAATTTAAACATTCCAGTGCCAGACCACTGTAGGACATTCAATGTTGAGAACTGTAGTTTCATGTTTATAGGTTGTATAAAATCCATGTGTGTCACAGCAGCTTCTACTGCTCCCTGCATCACACAAGAACCTAGCAATGAAGAGATGAAATTAATTTAAGACATTAGAAAATGCAGTTTGTTTTTCAGGCTGGAGCCTGGAAACTTTCCTAAACCCTTTTTCAGTACGCTTCAGCCTAAAATGAAAGCACTTACCGTGTCCAAGCGACTTCCATGTGACAGAAACCTCAGTGCTTTCTTCTTACTGTTTCACCTCCCTCCTACTTTTCTCCCCAGACTCTTGATGTCATTTAGGCATTATTTGTATTAGATTATTTGGTTAGAGGGAGGGGGTTAGGGCAGGAACTCTTTATCTTGATAAGGATTCATTATTTCTCTTTTATTTCTGTTCAGAATGAGCAAAAAGATGTGGCAGCCAGTTCACGAGGTGAGCGTGTGAATGATATAATACAAAACTAGCTTGAGGGATTCGGTGGGTGAATTGTTGTGGGATGATGCATTTGAAAATAGAATTTATGTAATTTTTCAGCAGTCATGATTGAAACCCTTTCAGGAAAGTTCTATTAATTTGTTCAAAACACAAATGAATGCATTACTAATCTAAAAATTTCACCACAGACACCCACCACTTCTAAAAATTACACCCCAGACCCCACCATTTTCTTTACTATGATTGTTATGCTTATGCATGTTTATCGGAGCAGTGTTATTACCTATAATGCTGGTGTTATCTATTTACTCCTGCATACTGATGTGTGTGTGATTGCCACAGAATTTGTGTTTTCATAACGAGGTTGCTGTTACAGTGTTTTTCACAAAAACATCTGCAAATGTGTCCTTAAGGGATCGGCTAATAGGATGTTTGACATTTTAGTCAGGGAGGGTGAAATCAGTAGTGGATTCTTTTGCTGTAAAAATCCTGCGATAAACCAGAGATCTGCAACTATTAACTTGCCTTTTCTAGGCAGTCCATTGAAGTCTGACTTGTCTGGCCTGCAGGGCTTTGCAGGACCTGGCTGCTTAGTCAGGCGCTTATTTGCAGGCATGTTGTATGTGTGATTTTTGGACTGGCAAGCTTAAGAGTAGATGGGGAGCTTCACCACCACGGCTGTTTGTAGGGAAAACTTCTTTTTTAGAAGTATTATAGTAAAGCAGTGGTGTAAAGAATAAGACAGAAACTGTGTAACCCGTGTTATTCTATAGATTCTTTCTGCCATTGATGGTGAACTGCTGATAAGACAATGTATCTTGTGTTACAGTGTATTTGATCTCTTAGATTAAGTACTACTACAAAGTGTAAAATGGAGCAGAAGAACTAGTTCTAAATTTACGTTCAGTTACCATTACTTACATTGCACTTTTTATCAGAATTTCCAAGTACGATGTTTTGATTATATGCACACAGTGGTTTATAAACCATGGAAGAAGAAATTCTGGTGGATAGACACGTTGATGATACGTGACTTATTCTGTACACACTTGAAGAATAGGTTCTTACAAACTGGAAAAGTTCTGAATTGACTCGGTTTGGCTGATGCTGGGTGAGTCGCAGTCTCTGGGTGTTTCCAGCTAGCTAGGCTGGCTGCAAGGAGTGCCTGTCTAGAGAGCTGATTAACACACTGATCTGTGGCTCTGTCCTATGAAACCTGTATGTTTGTGCAAGAAAGCATGGGATTTGCAACTTCTATAATGAAGTTTACCTTGGTTATGACCTTCCTTTTTTTTTTTTTAATACTGTTTTTTAATTTCTTGTCTTTATTTTTTCAGTAGATCATGTAATGTCTTTGGTAACACTTTTTATTCACAGCTTCTAACTGATATCAGGCTGCTTTTTGTCTGTGCTTAATGATAGGAATCCATTAAAAAGTCTGAATTTAGTGTGTGTCATCCTTTTTGTAACAGTGCTCTTTGAAGACGTAAAATGTACGTTCATGGTACTTTCTGATTGTTCAATAAATGGTTTGAGATTTAGTAAAGTTGCAGTCAACTGCCAATGTTAATATAGATTTAGTGCGTAAGAAATTTTGTTGTCGGGATAGTGTATTTTGAATGTGACTCAGAACTGAGTCCATACAGCTAGAAGTGGAGGTATACACTGTGCAGTTATGATTTACAGTCTTTAACAAAATTATTCTTAATTACATTTCCACGAGTATAACGAGTGCTTTGAGAATCCTGAAAGATCTTTCACAATGAATAAAAGTAATCCAGTGTTATTAAATATCTATCTGAGGGAAATTTAAAAAATAAACAAACAACCTGACAAAGATTCAGTGTTCTATCAGGGACTTTATCTTGTAGGAGAAAAAAGAAACTTATCTTCTAACTTAGTATTTCATGCTGAATACTAGTCCGTGAAAAGAGGTTCCTAAAATTCCTAACCTCTCTGTTTTAAGATTAAGTCAGTTTAATTCCTTTGGAAAGTGCTGAAATTATTCAATGCAAGGGCTGGATGTTGCCTGAAGGGAATAAATTACCTGGTTATTGAACTGGATGGAGAACTTGCCTGTTTGAGGAAGAATTCCTCTTCTGTTCTGGTTAGGAAAAAATGTTGGGAGTCTACTACGGGCTTCCGAAGCTTGGTTCCACAGGGAAATCTTCCCTTCAGTCTCTGGTTGTGATTGCCTGTACGTAGGCTACCCTGAAATGATCCGTTTCAGATGTTGCAATCCTCCCACAATATTGCTATTTTAATTTCTTTTGAAGTGGTCTTTCAGCTAATCTTGTCGGATTTTGTTGTGAGTGGGTGGTTGCTCTTGCTTTTAGGAGGGAGCCTGTGATGATAAGTGTCAGTAAGAGAACAGTCACAACAACTTGGCTAAGGTGTTTGTCTTAATTTTCCAAAGCTGTGTGGCAACACAACGTACATTTTGTATTACAGGAGAGATGAATTTTATGCACAAACATCCCTGTATAATCCATGAGCATGTGTGGCTACCTTGGCTGAGTTGTAGACACAGATTCTTGAAGTCCCTTAAATACTGAAAACAGTTTCTTGAAATCAGGTTTCGACTGGCAGCTAACTATATTTCAAAGAAGAAAATGTGACTTGAGCAAAGTTCTTGGCTCTGTCGAGATCCATTTCAATACTAAATGCAGACTGTTGCCCTAAAGATACAAAGACCATAGTCACCACAGTTAGATTTATCCCAATTGCCATCCTGTCAATCTGGAAAAATCCAGTAACTTCCGTGGTAGCTTCATTTGGTAAGCTTACCCAACAGAGCTTTGCAGATTTAGCCGTGTAACTAATGGTCTCCTTGGACAAGAAGCCTCTTGGAGATACTGTCTTCTGCGTAATCTTGGCCTTTTCAGAAGTAAGGTTATTAAAAGATATCAGCAGAAAATGAGGCTGGCACTGTATGATTAGGGCATGTAAGTACCACCTGTCAGTAGAGGAACGTATTTGTACAAAGATTTTGGGATTTTTTTTTTAATTTCAGAGAAGTCTGTAAAGCCAAAATTTCAGGCTAATATTTACTTTTTGTTTGGTGGATTTTCCTGTATGACTTGTCTTGTTCCTTTTCATATATAACTTTTCCAAGTCTATTGTTGTAAAGCCTCTGACAGGGTGAACTGTTTATTAGGTCATGGTGAGTCTATATTTCTAATTTTTTTCTATATTTTATATCTATTCTATATCCTATTCATATTGGGTTATTCTAGAAACTGCCAGTCATATAGTGACATCACATTGGTTATGTTGAACTGTCTTAATTTTTCAGGCACATATAAATCTATTTTAGAATAATTCATGTGGTTTTTTTTTTTTTTATTTGCAGGAGACAATATTATGATATTGTTGGTGTGAGACATGCGAAATTCTCTAGTTTAGCCACTTCTCTGTACTTGGACAAAACCTTCTGTAATTGCTCCCTAGTTTAAGCTGGCTGGTTTTGGTTTGTGCTGATAACGTGAGGGGTAACCTTAGATCCCTATCAGTTTGCTAAATATACTGGTGAGGTTTTGTTTTTAGTAAATAACAAACCAGTGTTGTTCTTCTTCAACCATAGGTTTGTGGGAGGGGTGGGAGGGGCAGGAAATCAATTCTTCTTATCTTTACCAATTTCTTTTAGGAGATAAGAATCTCTTTGAGTTGACATAGATTAATTATACAGATGATATCAGTTGTCTTCACCAGAATCCCCTAGGAGTGAATCAGGCTTACTAAAATGGTTAATATACCAGCCATTCAAGTCATTCATAACTTTTCTGACAAAACAGTACTTAATTTGTCTTTTATTTCCTCACTTTTTTATTTTGGTATTAGAAGTTTTTGAAAAGCAGATCCACTAAATTCAAACTTAAAATTGCAAAAAAAAGAAATCAATGCTGACATTTGATGAGATGTTCCAGATTCTTTTTAGGAAGAACATGAAAAAGCTGCTGAAATTCCTGTTATTTTAAAATTCCCTATAGCTTAAAAAATTTGTTTTAATTAGATATATATATGCATTCATGAAAATGTCTAGCTGCCTTGAAAATTCTCCCTGATTCTTGAATATGCAGTTTTCTAGATTATTTATTTAATAGCCTGCTTCTTTAAATTTCTTGTTGTCTCAGTCTTAGTTTAAGTTTTTCATACTTAATAGTTGGTAAACGGTAACAGAAGATTCTCTGTTTCTGTATGGTGGTGACTAAAAACTTGAAAATACAATGCAAGGAGTAATAAATGCATGAAATGGAAAAGGGGGTTAAAAAATAAGGCCCCTACTGTTTCAGATTTTATGGTTTTCAGGGTTACTGACTTTAGTATTAAATGTGGATATTAATTTCCTAAGCCATCTCTCGGAGAGAAAAATGGAGGGCTCTTGGTCCCTCCCTCCTCCACACTGACTTGATTTATCCTGCCATCCAGGTTACCCTATGCCCTGCCTGCTAACAGACGTTATAGCAGCAGGGAGCTGTATGGTCGACCTGATTGGACGCTTACCCTTGCTTTCATAGGTAATCAATGGTTGGCTAGAAAACAAAATATTGAGTACACGATGGCTGTTTTCTAGTGACCAGCACCTCTGAGAGTTTAATATTGCTCTTGATTTTATATAAATGTTGTGGTTCTGTCATCTTTTCTGGTCCCTGACAAGGACTTGAGCTTGGGCTCTCTTCAGTGCCTGCTCTTGAACAGTGATGCCCTTTGTATGTTTACTTCCTTCCCATTTGCATTGGTGATAGATCATAAGCGTTACTTAAGGATGTGGAACAAACATTTTTGCAAAGGGGAGTTGCTGAGATGTAGACTGCAATAGTATTGGTAAGAGCTTGTAACATCCTGCTAGGTACTTTTTGGCCATCTCTAAGGTGCTGTGGCTTACCCAGACACTGGAAATCACTTCTATGGCAACTATTACACTGTACTGGTTTAGTTTACACATTAAAGGTAGCAATGATTTTGATTTGCTCACGTTACTCCAGACATACAGTGCTGATTTATCTTCGGTGGGAAGCAGGAAGAAAAAAGGGACCGATAATGAGCCTCTACTTGGAGTTTTATTCAAAGCACCCAATGACTTGTTTAGTGTTCTGATCTTAGAATTTCCCCTAACAATCCATAAAGTCCCACAGAAAGCTCTCTGGTCTACTTAATGCTTTTTTATGGTATTTTTAGTCCCAAATAAGCAGCCCCGTGGTAATTCTGTGCGATAGGGAAGCTGTTTGTAATTGAAGGCAGTTGAAACTTCATACAGATACCAGAATCTTTTGGGAACGTTAGGACAAACCTTTCCTCTCAATTAGCCTTTAATGTACCATAACATAGATGCTCATCAGTGACAGTATTGGGCCCGATCGTTACAGAACCTTGGGTTTGGTTTTAATTGTAGTTGCAAAAATACTAGTGCAGTGTGATGAAAAAAATTCCTTTGACCTTGGCAACTGGACAACCGTATGTACACTCCAATAACTTCTCTTTTAAGGTGCTTGTGTACTCACGTGCAACCACGCTTTTCTTAAATCATGGAGGCATTATGGATGCCTCCTTGTGTTATTCTTCCTATATGGGAATCTGCAGCTGCTTAGTGTGGAAAGGTATTTATCGACTCACAGTTTGATTAGTGTAGATTATTTAGATGTGCTAACCCTGAAAATCATGAGGTGCTATTGATCTGTTGCAAACACGGAGGAAGAAATGAGAGGGACATTTCCAAGGAGCTTTGAGCTCGTAAATCTTGCTCGTATTTTGCTTTCACGTGAAACATTCTTATGACTGGCTGTCAGGTTTTGTAGGACTGCAGTATAGACAGAGTTCTCCTTTTGTCATGCGATTTGTGCTGGGATGATAGGTAGCAGAGGGCCGGATGTCACCAAGTAAACTATTCTTAACTCCAAAATACTTTCACATTATGAAAAAGAAAAGAGAAAACAAAAGCTCAGAACTGCTGATCTTCAACATTCTCTGCAAAATTGCCTGTTTCATTGGGGAAATGTGATGGTTATAGGACCTGGCTGAGGAGAAGAATTCTATTTATGCTTAGTAGGCAGATTTTTTTAATGCTAAATTTCATTCACATGCATTGAAGCAAAGAATTATATATAAACTTCTATATATGTGTATTTTATATGTATAGTGTATGTATGTAAGCTTTTAAAAAAATACAGTTTAATTGATATTTTCCCTTAAAGTTTTCCTCTGTGTTTTCACTCTCTCTGTTTGCTAAATTGATGAGACGTGCATAGTTCCAGATAAAGCATGCAAAAATACTTAAGTGCATGGAAGAAAGAAAGTAATATTTTCATGCTCACATTTTCCCCTTATAAAGCACCAAGTTGATGTGCTATAACGGCAACTTTACTGGCTAATTCAATTTAGAAAGCATCAGGTTGGGGGAAGAAAAAGTTTCATAAATTGTAAAATTTTTTTTGCTTAACAGGAAAATACTGATTCATTTTTGGGAAAAAAAATGAAAGATTCTACATAAGCTTATTTTGATACATACTGTACACAGTTTTCATATCACACTGTCAAGTGATGTTAATGTACATGTGTGGTAGTATATGCATATTTACACTGACAAAGATTTTAGCTCTCTAGGTGCTGGAAATAAACATCAAGGTAAGAAGGATAGGAGTGCTTTCGGTTTTTTTTCTGTCTGTTAATAAAACATAAAATATGCTGAATGTTGTTTTTTAATGATTCCCTTTATAAACCACAAAGTCAAAAAATGCATTTAGTTCTTTGCTGATTATAATACTGCACTAAATCAAAAATAACTGCGTTAAAAAAACTTGCATAAAGCCAGCTCAGTCTTTTTAAATGATGGTCTGGCAAATGAGAGATCCTTTATTCTTCACCCCCCCCCCCCCCCCCTTTTTTTTTTTTACCTTGGGGTAATGAAAAATGAAAAAAAAGAAGTTGTATAAATGTCAAAAACATTGTAAAGAATAAATCCTGGGGTTTGGTTTTCAAAACCTTTCTGCCTGGCAGCAAGCAGCAGGCCTTCATCAATAAAAGAATTGGCACCAGGATGCTTTGAGCAGTAATATCTCGAGAACTGTGGTACCACATTCCATCAGTGATTCCTAATTTACTTAATCTCATAGACATCTGGCTTAAACTGAAACAAAAACCAGTGAAGCTGCTACAGCATCTTCCTCACCACTACCACCTTATGTTTAGCTATCTGCACCATGGAGATTTACCATCTACTGTCCATGCGTTAAAAAAACATAAGACTGCATAAGTTATGAATACTATTTCTTCTCTACCACGGTTTAAATATTAATTGGATTATTTTAAAAAATATATGTTTAATGTTACATATTAAAGTGATTTTTGTTTTTAAGATTTCAGACATGCAATGTGTGCTGTCAGTTGCGGTGATACGCAGCTTACATTAATGGTATGAGAACAACAAGAAACTTCACTGAAAAGTGAAAAATAAGTGTGGAGGACCCTAAGACAGGACAGTTAATAGCTCATGAAAATTATTTCTTCCATTGTAAAATTGAAAATGCTCAGGCTGGGAAGTACATCCCTAATGATGAAATTAAAATTTCTCTTGGAAATCTTGAGTAGTTGAGAGATAAGTGCGTGCGTTCACTTGTTTCATGAGGCAGATAGTGTACTCAGGCCTTCTAAGCAATGCACAGATGAAGAAATGGTCGCTCCTTACATCATCTGCTTTCTAGTAAACACTTGTGTAGATGTTCTGCAGTATTTACACAGAGTGATGCTGGACAGGACAGAGATCCTATGCTATTTTCAGTTTTGTAGCCTGAGCATCTGCTAGGAATATCTGCTGTCCCTGCTGGCAGGCTGAGCCTTTCTGAGAAGGACCTAGATGTTTGCCTTGACCTGTTCGTGCAGGAGATAGCGTTCATTTTGCTCGAAGGGGACCCCCATGAAACTGATGAGGACGAGGGGAAATGTCTCAGGAATCGTAATAACAAGTGGCTCGTTGGCATATGTTCTCAACGTGCAGGAGTTTGAGAGAAATTTCATCACCTCTGGTTGAGTATACATATCTGGGGATGTGTATGTATATTGAAAGAATAGGATTACATGGTTTACCTAGGAAGGAAAAAGGATATTTGTGGACTTTCAGTTATTTATTCAATGTGTGCCAAATAAGTGACAGGAGAAGGGGAAATTGCTATCTGTCGACTAACAGATTGAGGCATTTTGGGCGCTGCAGCTTGGCCAGTCACTAGGAAGAGGAAAAAAAAATGCCTGGGCATCTGTTCCTCAGTCTTGTTAAGACAGGGAAAGCAGCGGAGACTTCTGAATGACTTAACTGTCAACCTGTTTTCAGTCAGTTTTCCTCTTCTGTTTTGCTGTCAGTAACCAAATGAGGAACAGTGGTGTGGTGGATCAGTTGCTCATTGTTCTGCTAGGTTCTCCCTCTAAAATTGCCTATAGCGTTTGTAACTTGGGGAGATGTCTCTGTGAATAGCTTTACTAACTGTGTGTGCTGTTTGCTGTGTTTTGGCATGTTAGCATCAACTCTGCATGCATATTTAAGATCGGAGGGCTACATAAAATCGTAAGTAATATTTCAACTGCTTGATAGTCAGTTTGGTCTTTATATTGACATATTTTCTGTGGATGGAAGGGTGGTGGTTTTTGTTGAAGTGGCAAAAATGCAGACTGGCTGGAAAACAAAATATGATAAATGGAAATTGAAAGGACACATTTTAAAATAAGTCAAATTGGTAATTACAAGTTGGTGTACCAGTAGATACTCGCAGCAGGGAGGACAGCAGGGAAAGCAGAGTGCTAATTTTATTTTTATTAAGCTTTTCTGTTCATCAGGATCAGAGGATTCTGCCATGAAGTGGTAAAGGAGGAGCACTACGATGGTAGAGACTTGCTCTACGCTTGACTCTGTCAAGTGGCATCCATTTTACTGTGGTTATAGAGTGAAGTGTTTTCAAGTATTACATGAGGAGCTACTCAAACTGAGAATGAGCATACAATTAATAGGATATAGCTCACTTGATCGCTCTTTAGTCCTGTGGCTTTTATAAGTTTCAACAAGCTAACAGAGCTACCACTTGCTCCTCTCATAATGAAAAAAAATAATAGTTAATGGAAGAGTCCTCTTTAGAGGATAAACATAGAAAACACAGATAATATTTAATTTTCATCATTAGAGCTCTGTGCTTAAACTAAAGACATTATATGGTTTGCATCATAACATGATTAGTGCCTTGTGGGAAAACATCACCATGATTTGACATGAAAATCTTCACATCTTCTGCAGCTGCTAGATCCTCTTGAGTCATGATTGTGATTAGTAACTAAGCAGAGGTGTTTGTTTTGTACGAATAAAGGATTTCTGCTATATATAGACTCTCTAAAATACAAAATCCAGTTTTATATTGAAAACAGATTGTTTAGGTAACTGATTTAGCTGTCACACATGAATATGCATAAACATAAGCAGAAACATCCACACAGAATAGTGCCCCTGGTGATGTGCCTTTTCAAAGCTGACACCACTGTCCCACTCATCTAAACATATTCCTTCCACAGAAGTACAAAATAAATTGCTGGCCCTGATTTTAGTTAGGCTTTGCAGTATGCCTGTGGTTTCCTGATCCAGGTCCTGACAGGTTCACTTAAACTGAGCAAGATTTATCGTAAAATCTATGTTTTGGGGTTTTTTGATAGAACTCGTAAAGAAATATTAAGTCCCAGGAACTAGCTGTGGGCTTGCTCTTCTCTTCTAAAATTTTCTTAACTGCCTTACCAAAGACTTCAGATGATAAGAATAGTAAAGGTATTATCTGATAATTACCTGCTGCAGTCTGACTATTAATTTGCGTGTTCTGATTCTAGCTTTGCATTATATAATTTTAGTCTTTTGATAATATCCCAGGTACGAAGGGACGTTGCTTTATTCTATTAACGACATTGTCAAGAAGCTATTGCAAGACAAATTCTGGATCCAAGTGGTAATGATTGAATCAAATACTCCAGGGAACAGCTAGGTTTCATATCCCAATCTGCCTCTGCAATTGAAGCCCTCAAAGCCATTTTGATTTGGGGTTGACTTGTAATTAGTGAACGGGAAAGACTTGGCAGGTTCTGTAACCATGTCTTGTTAAACTTGAATAAGGGGGCAATAGGGGTTCTTCACTAAGCCGCTCTAAACCGATACTCATTCAAAACACAAAACCAAAGATTTACCTGGAACACAGCTTTGCTAACAAAGTGATTAATCAATTGCAATGTGAGCCTATTCCAGAGGTTTCTAGGCTGCCTTCTAGTCTACTTGGACTTTATTCAGCTAATTCTCTGTATGGTTATTTCCCATGTATCTCAGAAGGTCAGGGAGGCCACTTAATCCTTTGTTTCCAAGAGCAATGTAAGGGAGTTGTGGTTTAAGTTCACGTTGTTCATGAATTCACTCCTTCTTAGGGTAGTTTGTTCTAGGTTTTAGTTTCTGTGTAAGAGTATCACTACATCAGATAATTTTGTACAGATAATTCATTTCCATGATTTAGGATGTTCTTAATTGCTTTACTGAAGGGAGATTGAGCACCTTTTAACCAAACAGCTGAACGATTTGCTATGACAATTCTGCCACTGTGCATTCACTTAATTTCCAATTAATCAAACATTCAATAAATCATTAGTATAATTACACCTGCTCAAATATTCCTGCCCCAGCACATTAGCTATGCTCAGGCAGGCTCTTTTACCAGCTGTGTGAGTGGATTCATTTGTCTGACCCAGTTGGTTGCACGTCCTTGCTTCTTATGAGCCCTGAGAAATGAGAGGGCAGAAAATTTAATTATTTATAATACCACAAATTCCTTTGATTCTCTGTTCATGCTTCTCACTTGGATGCTCCTATAGTAACTTAAAACAAACATCAGTGGAATAGTGACTGGTTAATTTCTGAAGATTTTTAAATCATTGTTATTCCCCCACTGTGCCCCTTTTCTAATTACACTGTCTCCCTGGGTGTGCAATAATTCCCTCATCCCCATACATCTCAAACACAGATTCTCAAAATAGGGTAGCCTGTGTCATATGATTGTAACCAGAAGTGTCCTAAAGGTGCTTTATTGAAAGCCAGTAAATTGGTTCAACAAACAAGCATTGCGGGACCTTGCTTTTAAAAGATTGCACAAGTGAAAATCCTCTGACATGGCTTCAAAATATCAGGGCAATTATTTTTAGCATCTGACTAAGAAATAAACTTGAGGCAACTCTGTAAGTATTGAAGAACTTCACTTTGAAAAACCTGTGGTAGATAAGTATGTGGTGTTTTCTGCTCCCTCCACATAGATGAGAAATCTGAAACCGGGTGAATTGCCTCTGGTTCTGCAGCAGGCTCACGGTACAAGTGGGATTACTCAGTATTTGTACCTATGGATTCCTAGTCTCTCCTCGTAAACTTTAAATCATACTTAATGTGTGTCTTCCTTATTAGACTGAAGTAAACAAAAGAGGACATGAAATCTCAGTCTCTGTAGTATTTTAAATATGAAGCTCTTTATGTCAGTATAGACACATTTTAAATCTTGCAGCATAGGTTCTGTTGCTTCAAAAATTAGATTTACTGGTTACAACTTGCTGGTACTTTATCTTTGAGTTGGAAATTGGAGATGATTCGTAATGCTTTAATCCCTTAATACAAATAGGTAAGATATTTTTTTAAATTAAGTGAAGGTGTCACGATCTATCCAGATAGTAAAATAGGTTAGCTTTCCCCTGGCAAGCCATTCCCTATTCTGTTTATACTTTACTTTCTTTTTACCGAATATACTTTGTGTAATAGTAAGGGGAAGTTCTGTAACCTGAAGGGAAAGTACATCAAAGAATCTATTTGGAAAAAGAAAAAAAGAAAGATACACTAATTGGACATTATTTTAATTACTTGTACATTTGACAAGTCTCTTTTTTTATCTGTTCAAAAAAATATTGGTAGAGAGGACCAGCACATGGGTTCTCTAACCCTTTCAGGCTGTTAGAGCACCGAGTAAGAAAGAGTCTTCTTGGGATTAATACTTCTTGGCTCCCCATGGCAAGGGATCTTATACTGTTGCTGACAGCAGTTTCTTGGTGTCTAGAAAACAGGAAGATTTATCAATTCAGCTACGTATGTTTCTGGATATTCTACCTAATGTTTTTAAATGGGAGCTTTCCCATGGTTTATTTACATTTCTAATAGGGGCTTAGCATATGATGTATAGAGACTTACTGCACCCCCGTAGTTATGGCTGAATATAATCCAGAAGTCTTGCTGTAAGGTGTGGTTTGAGCATTCCAAGGAATGCGTGGGATGATGACTGTACACTTTAATGTCTTATTTTTTTTTTCTCACATTTTTGAAGTAACCTCACCAGGTAGACTTGCCTACCTTTACAGCCTTAAGACTCTCTTGCTTCAGTCCTGAAAACTTTGAATCAAAAATATATTCCCAAGATTTCACTTCAGCCGTATGTATTTTACAGTCAATCATTACACTTACGGTTTTCACCCTCTGAAGCTGACAGAATTCTTTGTCTAGCCATTTTATTTTAGTTCCCCTCATGGCAATCCTTTTCACACCTTCAAAATGTCTTCCCAAGTCTGAACTCATTTTGCTTTACTGAAGTTCAATGTAAATAATTTATTACCTTGAAACATAACGGCCTAGGAAATTAATCATCATAAACAACAGTGCAGCTTTTAGTTGCCTAGGGAGAGGGTTGTACTCTGAAGAGAATCCTCTTCACCGGTTGAAACATGGATATAAAACTCCACTTTACTTGTCATCACAAGGTCTTCCTCTGAAGTTTTCTTTAAGATTTACCTTTGTTTCTTTTCTGGCTTATCAAGTACAATCTAATGTGTGGGGATTTTTTCTTAACTTCTTCAGTGATTTAGTTAAAGTATTAAAACATTCTATTTTTTTTTAAATAGCCAATTTTTTTTTTTTTTTGGACTCTGAAACAGACCTTCTCTTCCAAAGTGTATCTGCTGGATGTGGAAGGGGACAGTTTAATTCCTGCTTCACATTTTCAGAAATACCTTATCTGTTGTCGGTGAGTGTATTACATGCTAAAAATATTATCTTTGCAACTGATTTGAAACACAAAATGTCCAGTACACACAAACTTTAATTAAACACCCAAAATAATTTTGGTACTTGTGCTTGGCTACCATGGGCATGGAAAATTGGCTTGGTGGGCAGATGCTTTGCCCATGCGGTGACCTTCCTCTGGCCCCTTACCATTGTCAGATGGAGCAAATCTGTAACTGGTAGATACTGAAAATCTAGGGGTCATTATAAGGCCTGCGTCTCTGCATGCCACAATGGCAATGCGATCTGAGAACATACCGTCAGCATAAGAAAGTGGAAGATGAGGTGATTGGTCCAAAGCCTCATTGTAACCTCTGGCAGACTCTGTAATTGATCTCTGGATTATCCTGGACCTTGATCAGAAAGGGGTTTGGGTCACAGAAGATGCAGCACACCAGCTTGGTTTCATCATTGCCTGGACAAGTATATTCCAATTTCAGTTTTTACGCCATCTCCATTCTGTCTGATAATGTGAACTAACTTGATAGCATAAAAATAAAGAATAGCAAAGTGTAATGTAAAAGTATAACTGGTAAGAACATAGCCAATACTTGAAGATAAAACAAGCAGAAGTGAAAAGAAGTTTAAATGCTCCCAAAACATGCTTAGAAAAGACAGAAACAAGGTTCAATTAAAAAAAGGTTAGAATATGGAAATGCACGCTTAGGAGAACACTCATCACCGTAACTCTACAACACCATTTAATAGTGTCATCTTGATGAGACCAAATCAGTGTTTGTCATCCCAAACTGCATTTGGAATAGCAGATCATTTTTCCACTCTTCATCATGCAGAAATATTACGTTAATGTTGTCAGGGTTTTTTAACAGCGATTAGAAATACGCAGCTAGCAGTTACACAGCTAAACCGTGCCACTGCAGAGACAAATCCATTTAATGCTGTCTGTAATGCAGGATTTATTTCAAATGAAGGGGAATTAGCTTCCAAAATTTAGATTTACTTTTTATGGACAATTTCAACAGGTAGAACAAAAACAGTGTAAGAAGATGATGGAAGAATCGAAGGAGATTTAAGGTGCCTCTTGGTGCACGTGTTTCTCCCCCAGATACCTTCCTCGTTCTCTAGCCCCCACCCCGATACCTGATGGCAGGTAGCTCATACTATAAAGATTTTCCAGAAGCATCTAGAGAAGGGGAGTATTATGCGTTTTGTAAAAGGCTAAGGAAAAGTATGAACGTGGAGGACTGCTGTTTTTGTGGGCTGAGGAAGAGTTAGTAGGGCTGGTATTTGTGTTGTATTTTCACCCATCCCTTTGTTTTAATATCTATAACAATTAAGATTTTTTTAAAACTGGATGTCAGATTCTGATATCAATTAGATTTCTTTTTGTTCTGTTGAGATAAATCCCCTTTTTAAGATGGTATTATTTTCGAGCTGTATTATTTTCAATATTCTAACTAAATATTCTTGGTACAGCTGAAAAAGATCTGTATAACACCTTGCAGAGCACATCCTTTCCAATGTCAAAAAGGAGCAAAGTGGTTACCTCTGAAAAAATTTATGTAGTGTGGATGATAGTCTGAGAAATTAGTAGATTTTTTTTTGAGGACTAGGTGTAGACACCTTCAGATGTCAGTAAAGAATGTTCTCTGAGGTACTTAGAAGACCTCCTTATTTCATAGTAACAGTTGATTAAACTTAATAATACAGTGAGTATCATATCAAAGCAGATAAATGTAAAGAGCTTTGCCTTTTGAAGCCTGAAGTTATTTCTGTGATGAAACTTTAGAGGATTATAAATGTCTCTATGTATTTTTCGCAGATTAATAAAATGTTTATTATTTTTGTGCTATGTTTGGATTGTCTACAATATACATGAGTTTTATGAGAAATCTAAATTAAAGGCCGTAGTCATTAATATAGAGTGAATGATTTGGCCAGGGTTTCATTTGTGCATTGGTTTTGCGTGTCCAGATGGGTATTTCAGTTTACCGTATTCATCAGCAGAGATTCTCAAAGCATTCAAACATCTGTGTGAGGCTTGAGCACACATGTTTGATTATTTCCAAACTGCAATGAACAGCTGAGGTTGTTTTTTTTCTCTCGGAAAGAGATGATGATCTTTTTGTACTTAATTTTTAAGGGAGGAGGTGGTTTCACTCTGTGCAAATGGGTAGGAATCTGTTGATTGCATAGCAGAGTGCGAGAAGAACCTGTTTACTCCATGATCGGACCCTGCATGTTCTTATGGCTTAAAATCATCTGTCATTTCAGAGGGGGTTTGAAAAAGCGCAGATACAGATTATGGGGTCAGTGCTTCAGAACTTCATCCGCTAGCCTAAAGTTAGTTTTCATCCTAAAGGGCAAAACTCTATGCAGTGATCAGTAGATACTGCTTCTACAACTGTAGCAGTAGTCCTAAAGGACATGATGAACAAAACGCAATAGGGTTTTGAAGAGCATCATGAACTGTGTCACTTTGTGATGCTCCAGGAAGGGCATAAAGGATCTCAAACTGAAGAAGAAATCAGGATTTCTTTGCATTAACTCAAATTGGTGGTGATAAATACCAAGCAGACTGCAGAAGACAGGTGGATTTGATGTTTGGAAAGGATGTTTGTGCCAAATAATTTGGAGAGTTATTGAAGCATTTTTCATCCTGGTAGAAATGCGGACAGGGTCGGGTGCCAACTCGGCAGGGGGACGCTGCATACAATTGCTGTCTAAAAGTAGGTTGTAAATATAGTCATATTATTTACTTTTTAAGTATGAAACTCTTTTTATTAGTACTTTCCAAAGCTCTTGTTAACCTATTTCCTTCTATTTGTGGTTTGATGATTGTTTGTTCTGTTTTTTTATTACAAGTTAAATTTTGCATGAGTTATTTTTATTAGTTTTTAAAATGAAGTAATATATAGTTTCAGTTGGCAGGATCAGTTGACAGTTTTTATTTTTGTGAGTAATCAGTGTTTTCTTAATACCTTGAAAAGTAAGGGATCACAGGCAAAAGCAGAATTGGACACAAACCCATCACCACCACTCTCCCAGAAAAACAAACAAACAAAAAGTCCAAACTAACAAATTTAAAAAAAACCCAAACATAAACCCCCCCAGAAAATGCCCAAACCAAACAACCCAAATACAAAAAAAACCAACACCGGCTTGACTTAATTGTCCTTGTGCGGTTCAGGACAGGAAGCTTTTCCTTTGACAGTGAAGATAGGAATCTGTTGTCTGATGACGGTCAATGTGATGCTTTCCAAAACTTCATGTATGTTCTTGTTTCCCACTGCAGCAACACATTGTGTTTTTCTGGCGTTTACAAAACTATTCTACCATTTTGCAATATGACAGATACAGTTAAGGACTATCCTAAGGAAATTATTTAATCAAGTTCTTAGCCTCCTGCGTTGAACTTGATGGCTTTTAACTTCCAGCAGTCATCCATAGTCACCAACCGTTCCACCCACTTTATGGATAGATGGAGTCTTTGTATAGACTAATAAAAGAAAATCATCTGTGCAATTTTGTGACTCAGTTTAGAGAGAAAACCGTAACTTTGTTTTACCAGTCCAGGAGAGGGCAGTAAATTTCTTTTTATTGCTACTGGAAGCAAGTCCAGCATTCTCTTTGCCATGAAAGGCTCTGCACTTAAAAATAGCTGTGTAAAATAAGAATACCAACATATTTATTCTATGATTTCTTATCACTTACGTTGTTTCTGACTACCCTTTCCTGACAGTCTTTTTGTAAAATAGGAAATTATCAGAACTTTCAAAATCAGTCATTTGTCTTTGATCTTCAATGTATTCAAAATAATCTGTAATGAGATAGGCATTTTAACGATGAAAATTTCATTGGTAATTTTTTCCATTCTTTTATCACTTTTGTTGAAAATATTCTTTTTCCAAAGAGCATTGGAGAAATGGAGCAGACTTTCTCTCTGTACTTAATTTGCCAGGTTTTCTTCACTCCTAACCCCAAAGTTCCTGTACAGACGTCTACAGAGGAATCAAACTGATTTGAAATATATGCTCCCAAATTTTCTGTTTGCATTTCTCAGAGTATTGCAGTGAAATTCAAATGAATAGGAGGCAAAAAATGGAGTTCGTATGAATGCGCATAAATTTCTTTGGACAGTCTTTATGATTCCAAGTTATGACTCTTGCTTGGCTTGGAGGTGAAGTAGAAATGACTATTGGCTATGAGAAGACAGACAAATCCAGTGTACGTTCACTGTAGGAGGACAGTAAGCTCTTACAGTCAGTTGATTCTTTGGAGATTTGTTTTTGCTGTTGGACAAAGTCGTTACCATGAAATTTCAGGTCCGATTGAAGTGGCCTCGTGATTCCACAAAACTTACTTGAAAGTTTTCACTGTTTACAATGGCTGTAATTCTGAAGAAGTTTGTAGTAAAAATCCCACGTAACATGAGAATGGTAATAATCATAGTTGGTCCAAAAGTTCATCCCAGAGGGAGTGGAAACAGTCCCTTGATCCTGCTCAGATGAGATGTTTTTAATAAGCTTTCCTAAGGTGTTGTGTTGTTGTTATTAATACTGTTTTAGGCCTACACTGCTCAGAAATCAGCTGGGGGCTCTGTAAAGCCCTGGCGGCGGTGTTCTGTTACACCTGAGCAACTGGAATGTTCCGTTCCGTGCTGTTGTAGCGAAGGATTTGTGCTGGTATGGGGAGGTTGTTCAGCATGCCCAGGGAACACAACTCAGTCCTGCATCTGGCACAGAAAGTGTCCCACAGAAGTACTTGTGGTTTATGTGGTGGATGACTCAAAATGTTTCCCAAAACAACTTTTTTTCCTTTAAAGCCTTGTAATTTCTCTATTTAAAATGCGTGCAGTTGCTGGTTCTTGGTGCACCACAAACAGTAATGGTTTATTTCCTCTTGAGGACAAACTACTCTTGCAAAATTTGTAAAGTGCTGTTTGCATTTCAGTGCTGTTGTTTATGGCGTTACTACTACTGTCATTACTATACACAACGATTACTTTGTGAAAAAGTACCGCAACTGATCTTCTTAATGCCAGTCCTTGAGTTAGAGGGTGCTGGTGGGAAAAAATATTTCATATGGAAATGTCTCTGAAATACATTCTAGCCTAGAAATTTAGAATAGGAGTGGGCTGGAAGGATGTGGGAGAACTTTGTAACCAAGTGTCTTGAGTTAATAAATGCAGTATAGATTTTGAACAAGTGCCAGCTCTGTTGAATACAATAGCTCTGCAGAGCTAAAACTCTCAGACCAAAGTTAGCGAAACCAGGTGCCTAGAGTTGCCTACCTAAACGTAAGTGATTTGTTTTCCAGAGCGTGAGTCAGCCACAGTTGGTGATGGTAGATATTTTAACATTGCCCAACAAATTTTAGCAGTTTGGTCCAATATGTGATGGGGTTTATGTAATAGCATTCATTGGTGAAAAGTAAAATCACAGTGTAATGCAAAAACAGGGTTGTCCTGCTGAGGTTTTTTTGCCTTTTCACAATGTGAGACTTCAGTGACAGTCATCTCCCACTTTTTTTTTTTTTTAAGGTTAAGGAACATACCTGTATTTCTTCCACTGATCCCAAGCACTTGATGACTTTATTTGCCTTTAACTTAGGAAAAATAATAGATGTTTTATAACAGAGAATATTTATTTTATATATAATATATAATGAATAAAATATGTTTTGCCTACGTTTCCTCAAAAGAGAAGGGAAAGCTCTGGAGTCTCACAGGTGGGTTTTAGCTAACTTTCCCATAACATAGTGATTGAAGCTTGTCTGGGGAGGTGCTCCAGTTCGGTAGCTAAGCATATCCCTTTGAACAACCCTATTTGTATGACTAGTGAAGAGCTCTTGATCATGCTGTCCTTGTGTTTTTCTGGTATATTAAACATATACCTATGCAGAAGGAGAAACGGTTTTTGCTGTCCACAAAACTTGAGCATGAGCCAAGTGTTACCAAGGTAAGTGTCAAGGGACAAGAACAGTTTTTGGTTTTGTGTTTTGTTTTTTTTTTTTTTTTAATACGAAGAGAAAATTGGTCAAATACCTCAGCTATAAAGTAAGGATTGTATTTTGCTATCTCTTGCTCAAATGACCACTAACATGGTTGACTACCAACTGACACGGTCCTTGGAGACATGACAAATTTCAGGGTGGTCTAGAATATCACTGTAGCCTGAGGATCGCTTGGTACAAAAGCAGGTTCTGCTGTGTTCTGTGCTACAGGCATTACTAGGCTATAGGTTATGCTATAGACAGAAGACATGAGGACCATCCTCCCTGTGCTTGTTGCTACCTGGAATCCAGTGTGAGAGGTCTAATGGTCTGGCTATGCTACCTTGTCTTTTAACTATCCTGAACTAGCAAGAAAAATGAAGTTGGGTTTTACATAGTACGGATTTAATCACTTTACCATTCCCTACGCATTTTCTTTACTCTTTAGAAATGTTGTATCCTTAAGCAGCAACACTACTGAAGCTATTTATAAATCACTATTGAGAATTGTTATATACCAATATTATGCATTTTTCATTAACTTAATCTTTTCAAGATTTTTTTTTTAATTTGTTCTACACTGAACTGGTACTTGACCTGAAACATTTCCTGCTACATTCTGTATGTGCAATTGCTAATACTGTTTTACTACCTCTGACTTGGAGGTGCAATATGATACTGGAATATAAATGACATTCATCAGAACTTGGAAAATTCAATAATCTAAGTGGGGAAATGAGCTTAAGCACAACTCATCAAAGATGAACTTCAGTCCATTTTTCTTTTTTACAGCTTAGTGTTAAAAAGAAATAAAAGATTCTGTTTTCTAAAACAGTGATACATAGCAAATAGCCTGTTATTTTCCAAACAGTATGTAATTATTCAGTATTTTAAAAGGCAGCTTTTAGATATTTCTGTCTTCATAAGCTTCCTAACTATAGGTAATGTGTAATATTGATTCTGAATAATTTAAATGGCAATAAAATTGGGTTTTCATGACAGTCAATCAGAGGCATTTTATATTTAATGTTCATTTAAAGAAACATAGTGCCTTCTTACCTTTGGAATTTCAAAGCCATTAAAGTAATTGCAGGTCATTAAGCTAAATTTCTTTGAATAATCAGGACAGTTAATCTAATACATGTGCCATTCAAACCAATGCACAGGAAAGACTGGAATGCCAGCTGTGGATTTTCAAGTGATTCACCAGATGGATCTTCAGATGTGCTTACCTGCGTTTCCTCAGAAACAATTACCCCCACACTGGTGGAACCTGGAACTGCGTTCCACTTCCCTGTTTTCAAAATGAATGCTCTTCAGAAGAGAGGAGGCTTGAGAGGATTATTTCCTTTCCTCTGAAGTACCCGAATCGCTGCATAGTCTCACAGATCTTTGTTGTGCACTACAGTGCACTGTGCCAGAGCCTACTGTATGGACATAACAGCTGTCACAAAGATGTTCTCATACACTGCCCTATACTTAGCAGGTGTTACAGTTCGATGGGGAGGACGTCTGAATTGAAACGCCTTGAAGTATCTAGGTCCTGTCAGGAGAATGGATGCCTGTCATCTCTTAACGTTATTGTTACTTACGTGGCAGTTGAAAATGTAGGGTGATCGCTGAGAGAATCCGGGTAGGACAGGGAGCTGGTAACGCAAAATGTGTGAAGTACATAGATCTCCAGACATGAGCAGTGTGGGTGCGTGTCTGTCTGTCTCTGTCCCTCTCTCTTGAGCGCTCTCTCTTTCATCACCACCACTCCCGCCCAACATGCTGCGAGGACAAAGCAAAAATCCTTCCTGCCTTTAAATGATCAGTTCACTGGCGTGTGTGAGACTGAGACACGAAACACAAGAGTTTAGGATCTTGGGTAGTTGGTACACGGGTATGTTTTAGGAAGGACAGTATTTTTGATCCCTGCACTTTGAGGCATGCTAGATGAATGTGATCTGTGTGTTGAACAGAGCAAAACAGACGTTCCTGAAGGCAAAACGGAGATAGCCTGGGCCTTACTCGTGCGTGTTTGTGTACAACAGGCTGCCAACAGGCCTGCTCTGGAATGAAGGCAGCGTGTCCTTTAAAGGAAGAAAAATCCCATCAGTTTCAGTCTTAGCAAGAAGAAACCCGCTGTTCTGCGGTTTGCTCCTCAGTGCGACCAGCTCCGGCTGCACCAAACACCCTCTCAGAGCTGCCCGTTGGTGCTGGCTGCTGCCCTTCCGGAGAGGGACCGGCAGTTGGCTGGAGGGTCGCGGCTGCCCGGCAGTGCTCTGGCACTGCTGTTGTCTCAGCGCTCGCTCTTCGCCTCTCCGTTCTCTCTCCATACACTGCCTAAGCGACTGTCTTTGGATCTGCCTACACCTTTGCAGCAGTGTTTCATAATGGGGGAGTTAAGAGAAAAATGGAGAGTACATCAAATACTCAAATACACACTGCTTTAAATAAGTCCAAATTTTCATAACAATAGACGATGATAAAATTAAAATTTTATGATATCTAAGGAAAGCCATAAAGCAGCTGTATTATTTTTATTCTTAACAGGAATTATAATGTATTTTAAAAAAAGACAAGGTCCCACAGAGATTTTGGGGGGGGGGGGGAGTGGGGGGTTACAAAAATACATCTTTCCATACCCAAGGCACAAGGTCAGGGAACGTTTTCAGTTCTATGATCAGTCCTGTCTCCACTCTGTGAAGCTCATGAAGATTATTCTTAGTGGGAGATTTTCAGCCGAGGTAACACTAGTAGTTTAGACTTAATTTTGGCTTGCTGTTACTGATTAATGTTTTCAGAATAAAAGCAAATGGAGTTTACCATTTTTAATAAAAATTAAAAACCAAAACCAAAACAACAAACCAAAAAAACAAACCAAAATTCCTTGTTACTGTTCTACAGAGTCTAAATGTCTCTCAGAAACTGAGATCATTTCTCTAGATGTCATGTGTGCTCTGAAAAGAACTGATTTGTGGCCACGCATTGGTCTAGCAGCATATGCAAGTTAGATGTGTATGTCCCAAAAAATGTAAGTCTTGAACATCAGTTCAAACTATTAAGATGCGAGGAGTGAACTTTCCTGTGGGATTTACAGTGTTTCTTAAGCTGACTTAGGATATATACATTTGATTTTCCTTTCTGATTAAGTGACCATGTTAGGTAACTTCAGCGAAATCAATGGGAATTAGTTCTCATCTTATGCAAGATTTACAGCACTGATTTTAATGAAATTGGCTATTTTTACATTATGTTAAATGAGATTTGAATCGATTTTTTTGAACTTTGAAAATGAATACAATACAATAAGAACTGCTGGTTTGAATTGCATTTGTTTTTGAATAAATGTTGAGAACTACAGCTCTTGGTAGAGTGTTTTGAAGCTGCTGTTATGTCTTTAGAATGTGAGATAACAAGTTGAATGTCATTAATTTTTATTCTAATATTAAACTTCATTATTTTTCAATTGTTTTGATTTTTGTGTTATATACTTACTGATGTAATACCTGAAATACAGTCAAATGCATGTTACAGCACTCTGCTTAACTATCTTTATATGGCCACTTAAGGCAGAGTATTTTCTTCCTTTTCTATGTTTTGTCAGTCAGAGGATGTTCAAGTACTTTTTTACAAAGATACTAGATCAAGAGAACTCGGGAGAGGAATTGAGCCCATCCCTCTTCAGGACAGCATACAAGACCCCTGTCATTGAGCTAAATGCATGTAGGCTAGGCGAGGAAACTAGTGAAGTTATTCTCTACAGTTAATTCTTCTGGAAATGGTGATGATAAACTGTACTTAACCATATACATTTTAGTCCTGCCTTTTGCATTCTTAGGAGTTCCTTCTACTTCTCTTACTTTGCTCAAAGCTAATGAACAGTTTTTTCAACTGAGTTGACTCACTAACCTGTTATTTCTTGTTTTAACTTCAAAATTATGTTAATTTTTCAAATTCCGCTTAAATTTCCCCTGGTTTCAGTGACCAATTGTCTCAAAGTTTCATTTAACAAAGAATAATAATTGCATTTCATCGTGCTCAAAGCATAACCTTTTTCATCTGCATATTTCTTGCAGGCTATACTGGCGTATTTCCACTGTAATACATTAGAATGGGAAACTATTAGAAATATTGATTTATCATTTACAATACCAAAGTGATATATTGAAATGAAATTTGGATGCTGTCCAGCCCTCAGATAACATTGGCATTATTGGATGAATCTGGATGATCTCACTCTAATTAATATGCCAGTTCCATGTGAAAAGCACAGAGAAAAAATACCTGAGAGTTGGTCAGAAATAGGAGTTCAGTACTGAAGACTGCTGAGGTTTATAGTTGTTAAAACGTGCCCACTTAAATATTTAGTATTCCACATACAGAGAAATCATCACTTTGCTTTCTCTCCCTTCTGTCTCTTGCCTTTTTTTTTTCCCTTCCTCTGAGCATTATCTTGGTATGAACCTGTTTCCATGTCATGTGTATGAGGATGTAGTACATGTAAAGACATAGGATACATATTTAGCATCTGTTGATGATGTACATCCTGCAGTGCACTTGGTTCCAGCAAAGCTTCTTTTCATCAGGTGAAGATGTATTCAAGGGAATTCAAAATATTTATCTTCAAGTGTTGTTCTTACACAAAATCTGTGCTTCTCACCCTCTGCATTTCAGCACATACACATTCTAGCACCTCTTGTAATATGGAAACTTCAGAAAATAGAAGTATTTTCAGTTGGCGTGTGTGTCCTGTATATAGGGTGATGTCTGTATTCATTGATCTTAGACTTTATTCATTTGGCTTCCCCCCACCCTCTACCAATCAATCTAATCGCCATTGAAATATCAGACTGGGTTTCCATATTGACTTTTTTTAACTTCTCTGTCTACCAGGCTTTTAAAACCTCCCCTCCTCCTCTTTGTTTTGTGTGTATGAGTAGAAGTTAGTGGAGGAAAACTGCCTGTCGTTGGATTTGTGTGGTGTTTAGAGTGAGCGAATGCTGCCACCGCTGACGTGACCGTCTGTTTCGCATTGATTGAGCTTCCCGGGCTTGAGGGATTTTGGAAGGGCTGGGTTTTTATGGTTGATATGGTTTTGGTCATTTGTCATAAAATCATTCCAACTGAGCTGTTTACTGGTCTGAATACTTAATTACTGCAGTAGTAGGGGATGGCATAACCTTTATTTTTCACTGAATATTCATGTAGAAATAGGAAATAGATGATGCTTCTGTTCTCTTTTTGTGAGCATTTTACCTATAAACATTATTTTATTTTTCAAATTTCTACCAGAACTTGTGAGGGGTTTAATATTATATGATGTAATAGTAATAATTTTATGCTCCTAATGCATATTTCGAAATTGGATTGATTTAGTTTTATTTCTAATGGTCATCTGTACATAGCATGTTTTAGATATTAGCTGACATCAATGACAAAAGCTTTTAAAAGGATTTAACAATTCTTTTTCATCTTTTAAAAATATGTAAATTGGATGAAATAAGCCAGTTTAATTTGTTTATGGTCAAAAGGAAATAATTGAAAATCCATATAGAATTGGAAATGTTTAACTTTTTAAAAAAACTTAAAATAGTCTTTAAGGGACTCATTTTTAAGACTATTCAAACAAACCATAGTTTTTTGTTTTTATAATCCTCATGTTGTCCCTTCCTACTCAGTTGCCTCCTCAGAAGAAGAGTAAGGTGGAAAAGCATAAATTTGGTTTTGGATTGGTATTAGAATTTTGATATATTATGTAATATTTAATCTTGCAGTGTGCTTCTCCATATCTGTTTAAAACCATTTTACTTTTCAGGTGTCTTTTGAGTGTGGGTGTATATATTTTATTATAGAGACAGATAAAAGCAGAAGATTAACCTTTTCATGATAACGTAATTTGTCAGTGTAACCTTAAAAAAGTGCTGCCATTCTGATGTTTCATTTGTCTCTGAATCAGCAGGGCTTTGTTTTGTTCCTATTTTTCATTGTGCTGTAATGCAACCCATTTAGATTCTCTGAAAAAAATGTGATGCCTTTATTGTAAACAGGGACTTGCACTATTAACTATTGTAGTTCTTTACCAAAAGAGTTTTTGGGTGTTTTTTTTGTTTTTTTTTTTTAATCTCTTGCCCCTATTTTAAGTTCTCATGCTTAACGTGATCCAGGATCCTTCAGGGCTGCCAAAAGGGGCGGTTGACTTTCTGAGAATGTGTTGCTGGAAGGTGCAGCCTGTGCACTTGCTCAGGTGGAAAGCTCCTGTGCACTCAGGCAGAAAGGGGGCGATTCACTGCCAGGTAAATTCAAGCTGTTAGCTGAGCCCAGGAATCAAAGATACTCCTCCAGTCACAGCAGCCTTTGAGCGGAGTGTTCCTAACGAGGTATTGTTTATTTTGTATGTTGGGGACAGTTTGGAAGTTCGATGTTTTCTTTACCGTGAATAACATTACAGTAGTACTGCAAGGGCACAAGCAAGAGGTGCCAAGTGGTGACCTTTTTTTTACTGTCTACTCAGTTTGCTTGCACTCAAGTGAACTGCTTTTAAATATTCTACGTGGGTTTCTGTTGTAAAAGTAACCAACTTTATCATGTTTGTTAGAGAAGGGCTTCAATTAATTTGATTTCATGAACAGCAACTGACTCACATAATGAAAAGTAAAAAATGTACAAGTTACAAGTTACTATGTAGAGAAGCAAAAGGGTATTTTTGGAATCTGGGGTTAAGTGAAGTCAAAAAGCTTCGCAAACTATGGTAACATAGTATGACTTACCAAGCAGTGTGAGACTACAGTGTTTAAAAAGAATGGGAAAGGCGTTGTTACATGCTATGCCAATGGAAGCTACCTTCAACACATTACTTCTAGATAACGTCATACAATCTCTGTGAGTCAATATAATACAGAACGTATTGATCCAAGGACAGAGTTTTGGATAGATCTTTGATTCAGATGTTCTTACTACGTCACATGCTTTAAACCTTCTGAATACAAAACTAACAAAATCCAATAGTTACACTAAAAAATTAATTTTGAGTCTTCCTGGGCGAGTAGTTTACTTCTGCTGTGCTAAAAGGATTACTTTGTCTATAGTAAAAAGATGACCGTGGTAAACTTTTGTCCAGTTGTCACAAAAGATAATTATCTATCCCAAACCTTGTGCTCGGGGTGTGTCCGTATCCATGGGTTATATGCAGAATGGAGAGGAGTGGTCTGAACGGCAGGTGTGACCTCTGTAAGCATGCAGGGTTCCCAGACAGGTGTACCACTCCCAGAGTAACTCAGATTGTCCAAATTTAATTACAAAATTAGTCCTATAGTGAACCTTTGTGAGTGTTTTTTATGATTTACAAATATCTCATGACTGTTACTGCTGTGCCTGTATAAAATCACTGCTCTTGGACAGCCTACTCTCGGCTCCTCCGCTGATGGCTGTCACACATGACAGCCAGGTGACTGAAGCCAGAAGGGCACAGCTACAATAGCTTATTGTGCAGGAGACACTCATGAACACTTTAGGCTTTCCCAAAGCCCAAAACTTGTTAATTCTCAGTGGTTTTCATTGCCACAGAGTGCCACTGACAGTTCTCAGTATATTATTTATGTTGAATTGTTAGAATATACAGAGCCTTGGGGTGTGGTTGCATGATATATTGGCTATTTCAGTAGCAGAATTGCTTTACAAAGGTCTGACCTCTGTTGTTTATTTTCCCAATCCTTATTTGGGTTGATTCAACTAGTTGAGAGTTAGTAACTTAAGTTGTATTAGTAGCTTGGCTTAAAAAGCATTGTAAGATAGTTCTGCTGATGCATCTTACAGAGGAGTACTACAGTCAGCCAGGTGGGAGGAGTGTAGTTTGGAGACAGAGTAGGAGGCAAAGCAAAAAAGCTGGGAATCTTTTATTCCTGAAATACTACTACTTAGCGGCCTCGCTAAGAGGGTTTCGCTGCTGAGACAGTATGTTAAGATGTTTCTCTTTAGTCACCTAACAGCAAGTGGCAAGGCTGACAACTAGATATTTTCCAAGAGTAAGTATGGATGGTGGAAAAGCTGGAAAAGATAGTCTGTGTATGGTCTGAAAGTAAGGGCATGTAAAACAGAATAGTTATAGGCTGTGTCAATCTAATTCTATAAAGAATTTAATCCAAAATGATTGTTCTGTACAACTGAAAACCAGGGTGAGGACATGTTATGTGACTAGGATTTTATTCTGTCGTGCAGATGAGGGAGTGTTACTTTCTAGGTTCCAACCCAAACCACACAGTGTAGTCCATTGAGGGAAACGCAGGTACCTGAGAAGAGAATGTGTGAGGATTGTCCTTTCTTCCCATTTATTTTACTCTTCTGCTCATTCATGCTTCCATCTCAGAAGATGGTGTGCAATGATAGAGCTGGATAGTGTTCCCTAAAGCAATGGTGTTCTAAGGCCAAAGAGATCAAGCCTGCTCAGAAGCTAGTTACTGTGCACAAGAGACGCATGGAAGCTCCTGGAATATGGTGTTACTCAGTCTGCCTGATCTCACAAGAGAACTTGCTAAATCTGGCAAGTTAGAATGAACAAAAAGACCAAAAGAGGTGCGTGGAGGTGTGACAACATGAAATCATTTCTGTTGATCTGAAGAAATTAAAAAAACCCTCTTGTTTCTTACTTTTACATAAAAATGAGAAACATGCTTTCTGTGTTCAGCTAAACTCTGAGGGAGCAGTTCTTTCAAGATGGAGAAGCCATCCTGCTCTCAGGAATATCACATAACTTTCTGTTCTTTCCTGGATCTTGTCCCTTTCCTATTGATAACTATCTTAATTGTTCCATCTTGTTATGATTTGAATCTATACCAACACTCAAGCATTGTCTAGTTGTTTCGGTGTATAGGAAATAAATGGCTTTCAGTTGTAATTACTTCTACTTTCAAGTCAGCTTTGCCATAACTACCAAACACTGATGCTCTGCACGTTCATCCTATTGCATGGGGAGTTTGGTGTGCAACTTCTGTTGGTGCGAATGGGATGTAATTTCCTAGCACTGAGCTGAAAATCCGTCCCTTGCTATCTGAAAGGTCAGGCTAGGTAAACCTGAAGCCATCTAGCTTTTGGAAGAATACATTCACTTAGGAGAAATGTACAGAGTGGACTGGGCAGTTTATGTTGCAACGTGGAATAGGAGAGAAAACTTTGTCTCTTATTGCAGTAAAGCTGAAAGCTTTTCAATGAGAAGTCTCGCCACAGGGCTATTCACAACACTGAGCGTAATTCTCATGCTTGTCTAATATTACGGATTAGGTCATTTATTGTTTTGGCAGAGGGCATTTAACACACTTTAAACTGTTCATATATTTATTGCATGGGGAGCGATATAATAGATATTTGACGATTGTGTTAATTTTCTTGTCGTAATGAAGGAAGCAGTGTTTCTGTTGTCAATGTCTGTCATTGCCCCAAGCCTGTCAGTGTTTCAAACTGCTGAAACTCACCCAGATCTGGAATTAACTTCAAAAAAACCTGCTCTTGTGAGAAGTTAATCCAATGAGAGTATCCATGCTACCAAGTTCTGAACACACTGGTAAGGTTGTGAAGGTAGCGGTTTTTTGTGGTACCATGGCACTTTCTAGAGAAATTATGGAGACGTGATCATAGAAATTTTAATTTAGAAATGGAGAGGTTAATATTTGCAGTGTTTGACTTCAAAATTAGACTTATACTGTGGTGTAAATGGGTGGTTTTTTTCCCATCCAATGTGCAGTAAAGCTGAAAGACAGTGACACGAGGTATACTGCTGTCTACCAGAGAACTATCTCTTAGTTCCAGTTACTGAGGCTGATTTTCTATATTTGCCTTTTAATTAGAGGTTTTGCTTTTCTCTCTCTGTGTTGGAAGATGATTCTGCTCCTTATTTCTGGTTGGTTTTCTATCTCTTACTATTTTCCTCTTTGACTTCTGAGTTTTTAACTCCATTTAAGAAATCATTCTCTTTTCCTCCCTTTTCACATGGAAACTTTTTGTTGCATAGATGTTGACAGACCAAGTATTAGTGAAAAATTACATGTATTTTACACACATTCATGGAGTGCTGTTTTACCTAGGTCCTTGTCCTGTGGGAAGCTGAACTCCTGGGATGGCATGGGCAGTCACTGTTCAGGTGGCAAACAGAATCTGCATTGCAAGTGTGCTTTTAATAGTGAGTGTCCTCAGCTGCCTAGAATGCAACTATAAACAATTTTATTGTCCTAACTGAGTTCAGAGGATTCCCGTGTACCCATTCTTGCATCTCCAGGAGCAGTTTTTATTGACTAACATTCTCTGCCTGTACAATACGCTACACCTTAAGCAGGCATTCTCAGACATTGCTTGTGTTTTGAACTTCAGAATGATAAAATCAGAGAATAATTCAAATAGAGTAGGATGAAAGGAGGCCTTTAGCCCGATCTCGTGCTCCACCGTGGAGTTCATGCACTGTTTTCATACGTTTGAATGCAAAATGGTACGCTGACTTGCAGTCTTCCCGCTACTGTACTTTTCTCTGCTTTCCATTAGTTTCAATCAAACTCTGAAGTACAAATGAGACGTGTTATCAGAAAATATTTCATGTGCAGCTCATTGCATTTTGAAATAATCAAGATATTTAGAGAGACAAATTCTTAGAGGACTACAGGATTACAAATCACAATGTAATTTTGAAGTTGTAATGAGAGTAAGTTGCACAGGAAGGTCTCTTTACAATTATTGTCGTGAGAATGAAGTAACACGGTGTTAATGTTTCATGTATTCTATGAACGATGGTAATAAACTGTACTGCTTTGACCTTATTAATGTTCTGTAATTTGACTTGCTGGCAATTTGCATTTTTCTTTGGTTACAGCCTTAGTAACCTGTGAAGAAGAGGTGGAAGTTACAGTGAATCTAAATGTAACTGAATAATGGAAAGGTCAGAAATACCAGGAATAATAATTGTGATCCCTCCTTCTCGCGACAAAGGTTGTAGCAAAAAGGCACAACACGAATCTGTTGTGAATCTATGAAATAATAGTCTGTTACAAAAATGTTTCTGTATTTATTGAGAAGCGTAAACAAAAGCAGACCTTTTCCCTTGTAGCTCATTGAATACTCCAGCAATGTTTATTTTTTACCCCTTTATAAGTGAACATGTACAGTGCTCTCCTTTTGTTTTCTTATTTTGCCCTAGAAATAGCAGTCTTTTATACTGAAGGGCTCCCTGCTAACTATTTGAAGATGAAGGAGGCTGAATTTTACACTCTGCAGCAGCTCTTCCAGTTGCACAGGGCAGACGTATTTCTTACGATATATTCTGACGATGTAATTGAAGACATTTTCAGACATGTTCTTATCTGTAACCAGCATGGAAGTTTTAGGTGTTTTCTCTAAAACAAAAACTTCATGTTTTCCGGGCATTTACTGAACAAAGCTGTGGTATTGGACATGATGGCGAAAGACCTGATTAACATCTTAACAATGTTCTTTGATTTCTACTTACTTGACTGAACACTGAATCGGGCAAGTACACCCAGTACGCGGTGACACTCAGCAGTGTCATTGATCAATCTCTTCCTGCATCGCTGCAGAGTGAAATAAGTAGTCAAACCTAAAAACAGACGTGCCTTGTTTTTGGGGTGGTTTTGAGATGCATGTTGTGTGTTAATGAAGAGTACAGAGTAGGTGTCTTAATTCCCATGCACAAATACACACGCACATAAACAACTCATTATTGTCTTTCACTTGGTACAGTTTTGGGGTAAGGAAGTACCATATTTAGTAGTTTCTTGTTGTTGGTAAACCTAAATCTTGTTCGATTTTGATTCCAGCATACTTAACCAATGTAAGAATGCAGGAGGCTGAGCAACGCTGTGTATCACGAGGTGTTTGGAACCATTATTCTTGTTTCTTTGTTTTTAGCATAGAAATGTATTAAATTTAAACAGACCAGTTTTCTTGTTTCACATGTGCTTCAGGGGTTTACCTTTGAAGGCAACGGAACATTCTTTTCACAAAGATGCATTTAATTTCAAATTTGATCATTTCAAATGCTTAAGAATCGTTTGGCAGCTGCACTCTGAAGAGCAGCAGCAGCAACAAGGAGGCATCATTCACTGTCTCCCACAGATTAGCCCAGTGAGGGAAGGTGGCCAAAGAGTATTCCATACCTGCTGGAGATCCTTTACCTGTCTTTCCTTTTATGCAAGGAGAAATTGTCCAGTAGGAGTATGAACAAACAGCTTTACGCTCTTTAAGCCTGCCCCACCCTTTCAGCAGTATTTTTGTCTTTACGGTACCACAGCTGGGTTCAACTTACTCATCACTGTGGTGTTGCTACATCTCTTAGCTTCTTCATCTGGGCAGGGGTTGAATGTCACCAGGAGCTCGAAAGGGGTTGTGCTTAGTGTTGTAGTTTTGTGTTGCAGTGGCAGGTAATTTAGAAAATGGATGGGATCAGTGTACAGGTTAATGATGACAGTGGAGATGCAGTGTAGGATCCAGGAGTTTTCCTTGTAATTTTAAACTATATTTGGACTATTTCTGTGACGCCTCTTCAGTTGCAGAAGAAGCTTTTTTCTGGATGTATGTGCGAATGAGGGACTTCAATCTCAAAGTGTAATGGAAAGTGCTCATGGAAAATTCAATCCATGAAAGAAAGCCAAGACAAGTTTCTGTGGAAGCTGAGAAGCTTACATTATTTTGTCAAGTAAGCTGAGCAGTACCTACCTAGTTTCTTCTCCAAGAGATGGATGCTTGGTATTTCAGGTATAGCTTTAGAAATGGTCTGAAGCAATCTTTAGATGTCAAAGGTTTCAGTTCCAGCAATATTTAATAAACTCATCTGTATAGCCTGCATGGCATCAAAGTCTTCAGGCCAGTTCATGGTGTGTTAAACTTAAGCAAATACGTACTCAGCACAACCTCTCCAGGTCTTTAGAGGACAGGTAAATTTTTCTTCTCAGCCAGTATGGCACACTGCGAGAGGTTTATTTTACTGTGACTGTATTGAAATTTTTTCCTGTGTCATATTTCATACTTTTTATGACTTCAGAGTAGCTATGTAACAGAATAGTAAGTGATATAGTAAACTACAAGATTCACAAAACAAAGACCTGTGGTTAAAAATCACTCAAAATACTATTTTAAATAAAGACTGACTATTTTGAAGAAGGCAGAGGGTACGTTCAATCTTGGAAGTGATTAACCGAAGGTCTTGGGAAATAGAAATGTTCAGTGGGACAAGTAGTTGCAGCTTTCTGCTCCAGAATGCACAACTTTCTAATATGTGCTAAAATTATTTTTTAATGCAACTTTGTGTGGTGTCATAAAAAGGCATCTTCAGAATTTATTTTGCACTTAGAAGTGGTGCTTTTCATGCTTTTGCCTTCACAACTCCACATATGTCTTGTCTCAGTCTTACTTTATGCCCAGACACACCTCTAACCCACACAAAGCAGCAGGTTTGTCATTTTTCTTGTGGCATATAATTTCCATTGAAATGCTGAATCCAACAGCTGCGGCCATAGAAAATGTTAGGTATGCTAAAGAAATTAAGCCTACTTCAGTTTAAGATTTCTCACAGGGCTGGGGCTTTATCACCCCTCATTTTGAGACTTGGCAGCATGGGAGGTGTCTTGCTGATAGGAAGTTCACCATTAGCTGCATGTATCTCTCAGAGCTTGGTACGCAGAGCCGGCGAGTGATTTGAAATATGTGAGGAAGATATATGTTGGAAAAGTAGAGGGAAGTTTATTGACTCTTAAAATATTTTTACCAAAATGGTCTTCAATTCGCTTTCACTGAGTTGTATGCTACTGTGGTTACTGTGCGGTTGTCATTTGCTCTGTATTTCTTAGAAATTCTTAATTTGGAATCGTGTGATGAGTTTCAGTTATCTAAATACGTATTACAACAATTTGCTAGGATGTCTTACTTGGCGGCTACTATTATTTTCTGCAGTGTTCAAATGACAAATTAGCACATAAATTATACCATTATTTTGTTAATAGTTTGTAATTAAAAATGAATTAATCTGTGCATTACGGATTTTACAAATGGAAAAAGATAAGACTCTCTGAGATCCTACTCTAGTCACATAGAAATGGGCTTTGGATAAAGCAGAAGCGCAACAGGGCTGATGAATGATTTTAATACTAATGTTCATAGCTGGGATGTTTTGGTATTTGTAAACTGCCAAGCAGTCGATGCAGCTCACAGTGCAGAGGAACTCGCTGGTGCTAATTCCAGCATTTCATGAAGTTACGTTGCAAGATTGTGTATTTTTATCCTACAGTCTTCAGAGAAGACATTTGTAAATCAAAAAAGAATGTAGGGTTTGTGTGAAATATTATGGAATGCATATTCCATGGGGAATTCTCACCTGACTTTGAAACGAAAGATATTCGGTGCTGCTGCATTTCAGTGTTAGACTGGGTGAGTGGGAGCTCATCTAACATCTTTATTCATAAATCCTCTTTATGTGGGTGCAATATAGGTCCTAAAAAGTGTCAAGAATGTCTTTAATGAAGGAGAGGAAGGGAACTGGAGGAATGCAGTAGATATTTAAATAAAGCCCACTGGTATTCATAAAACAGGTGCAGGTGGGACCTAAACTGCAGAAGTAGATGTGAGAGGAAATTGCATATAAAGTCAAAATGTGTGTTATACCGCTGGATCTGAGAAGTTTGACAAAGCTAAATTCCAAGAATGTTCTCACCTGACTTTGAATCTGAAGATATTAACTGCTGCTGCGTTTCAACATTGAATTTGCACTAATACAGCATCATGTTCTCATAGCTGCTTGCAATACCTAAAATTGCATTAATGTTATTTAACTGGTAAGGCCACTTTAGTGAAAGGAAGACCTTCTTCCTTTAATTGCTGGCATTTTGAGCTGTTACACTAAACCCCCCCAAATTTCTGAGCTGTTACAGAAGTTAGAAATAACATGAAGATATTGGTTTGTCGTTTACTGTATTGTTGTTATATTGTGAGACCTCCTTTGTAATGTTACAACCTTTATTCCTTTACTGGCTGCACATCTGAATTTCATGTCTGCTAGAGAAATTGGCTCCTGCTGGAGGTTGGGGCTGCAGTCCATACGTTTCGTGGTATTGTGGCATTTCTGCACTCGAAAGGTAAAGCCTGAATGACTCAGCCAACTTGAATTTCAGTTTTCAAAAAGTGATATGAGACGCGTTTGATTTGGACAATATAATCTAGTGTGGAGCTCCTTGCAATTACATTGAACAAACTATTTCCAGAAGGGGTTTTCAGAGTCGCTTTTTCGGTACCACAGCCCAGCTAACACAGCTGCTTTCTCTCCAGTAGCCAAAAAAGCATCTTTGAAACTACCTGTGGTGTAGCCATACAAATACTGGCTAGATCGGATATTTTTTGCTCCAGCATGTAGTCTTGGAGGTACTCCGGAGTATGTAAGTATCATCAAGGGAAACTACGTGAGTGCTGAAACTAGATGTGTCATAATGCTGTATGAAGCAATGCCTAAATACCTTCTAAATTGTTTCTAAAAAAACCCAAAAAACCAAACACACGCAAGTGTGGCATATATACACCTAAGTGTATAGGTGTATATAAAAATATATTTTAAAAAACCCCACATCAGATATTTTCTTTTACATGCAAGCTTGAAGTTGGAACTGTCTCTGTGTCCCTGAGGGCATTCCTTTGCTTGCAGGGAGACTGGCAGCAGGGTATGAGATTTAAAACCCCTTTCACTAGGGTCTGGAGGAAAAAGTCTTCGGCCTCAGAGAAGAGGTAGCAGCTACAGGCTGCTAAAAGCCTACACAATTACGGTAGGAACAAATAAAAAAGAACCCTAGATTTTTGTTAAAAAAGCCTCTGTGGGTTGTTTTGTGATACACATTCCTATGTGGGGCTGTGGACCTTGAACATCGGGTTTGTATTCCTCTCAGAGAAAATGTAGCATGATAGAAAATTCACATGTTGTTCAGGAAAAAGAAACTCGGTGTCTCAGGCTGACAGTTTCTTAAAGCTGTGAACCTAGATGTTTTAATCTCATGCGTTTTGATAGTGTTTGATATTCATAAGTGGTAGGTTTGATAAATTTTTAACAAGGACATTGAAGATGATGAGAAAACACAAGGGGAGCTTTGCATTTCGCACCGTGTACTCAAAGCGTTTGGGTTTAATTTTCACTTTTTGTACCAAGATTGTTCCTTGGAGGAAGACTGACTGGATCACGTGTTGCTCTAAACTGGCTTTAATCCATTAGAAAAACCCAAAAAAAGCCCTCCGCCAAAAAAACCACTTGCAGAGCAGGCTTTCCAAACCCCAATTTTAGTAAAGGCAACAATATCAGTGCTTCAGATTCAGAAGAGGCCTATTTAAAACCAATGTAAATATATATTTCTACTCAGAACCTGTGAGATAAATCTTGCCATTTCTGCATAAGTAAAATAACAGATATATCAAGATGGGAATACAGTTTAAACATATGCATGTTCTCATTGCATTACGGAAAGAAAATCTCATAAAAGACAAGGCCAATAAAAAATTAAACTGAGACACCAGCTTGGAAACACAATTCAATATATTTTAATTTTAGTATTATAAATATTTTATTTATAATTCAAACAATTATATTAATATGAGATTGGAGTTCCCAAGTTGTTTTTGAAGTGGAACTATTAGCTGTCTTTGTACGATTGTAACAATTTTCTTTCTGTTGCAGGAACCTGTTTCAACTAATACATATATATAAAATAAGTATATTAACTGTCACACAAATATCACAATTAAGAGTGTGTCACATCATTGTTTTTACTCAGCTGTGCCTGTAGATTCTAAATCTTCATCAGGTATAAATTAGCACTAGCGACTATAGAGTGATGACACAGGTTAATTGCTCAGGAGATGGAGATAGTAGTGGTAACGCTGGGTTGACTGCACTGATGAGAGGGGAGGAGGAGCTGGAAGCAGCAGAATAGCTCGCTCTAGTCTAATCATGGTGTGGAGGGAGATCTGCTGCTACCTGTAATACCACCGAGTTCAGTTCAGTCATTGTAACGTTCGGTATTTATAAATGCATCTCCGTGACCTGCTGAGTTATGCTGCCACCAGATTTTCTCATTCTTAAGAACATCACTGATATCAGTGAAGTGTTTCTCACACATTTCACGGTTTTTAAGGGGGTGTTAATTTAAATACCACCAGGATACTTTTAGCAGCTTGGGTCTCTCCGAAAGACGTGTGCCAGGAAGCTCGTGATGTTTGAACATGGTAACGTGCTGAATGTCTTTACAAAGGCTTAACACGGGTTGTGCATGGAAGTATTACAGTTTAAAAGACCTAAGGCATACACAGTTCCCAATTACTACTTTTGTGTGAACTATTCTTGAAGAAACTGTATGCTGAGAAAGGATTTTACAGGCATTTTAAGCTGGGTTATTTAGGAGTTCCTGCTGTTTACCATCTGTGTATTTGCGCTTATTATTTAGAATATATTATTATTTAATAAGAGAGAATTACAAATGAATTACATACTTTTAAAGGGAGACAATGTCTTTTTTTTTAATCCCTGATGTATAAAATCCTGTTCCTTAAAGTACCATTCCTACACATCAGATTAAAGAAAAAGGGCCTGACAAAGAATTAAGGCTTAGGAAACATATAACAGAAGAATACATGTCTCTTTAGTCTGTTGGACGCTCTTGAAGGAGAATAAGTGGTGACTATAAAAAAACGTAGCTTTGTAAAAAACATACTGTAATTATTAAAGAACCACCTGCATCTGTAGCATCTTTGAAATGGTTGGGCTCACTTCTCTCTGCATAATCTAAATTCAAGTTCTCAACCTGGATTTCGTTTTGTTCTTGTTTTAAATGTGCCGTCTCTTGTAGCATTAGAGCTAAATGTGTGAACTCTTTCAAACAAACAGGTCTGTTTCAGGACCTTATTTGTAGAATGGAGATGATACTTTTTTTAATCAATACGATAACAAAGTGTTTTAAGGCATATACAGAAACTTTCCTCGAAGTGGAAATGGACTTCTTATCTCAGATACACTTTTTATGTATAAAACCCCCTCGCTATGACAAGGGGCAAGGTTTTGTTGTTTCTTGACTCTGGAGCAAATGGAAGTAAATCAGGAAGCATAGATTTCCTTCCTCGAGAGATGTTTCTGGACTTTGACTGTTGTTGTCTGTTTGGAATTTCAAAGTATAATGGTTTATAATACTTTGTTGAAATTAATGGGTCTAACTGATAAAGCTTTTTTTGATTTTCATTTAAACTATTGGACAGAAGCAGAGGGTATTTTATCATGCAGCGCTGATGGAATGATGTATAGTTGCGAAAGATGAAATATACAGGCAGTTATTTAAAACAGCCACAAAGAAAATGATGCACATAGATATCTGCCTTGCCATCTCGTCAATCCTTGCAATATTTTTTGTAACTTCTAAGCATACTAAAGTTAATTCATGGTATCAGTAGAATTCGTTCTGAGGTAAAGTAGTCTATCCTAGATAGCAATTGGAGATTGCCCCTGGACTCTGATGTTTGGCTGTTCATACATACGTTCTGCTAGCTCCTAAGAATGCTGTTCCGATTTCTTTGATTTTAGGTGGTAAGCTGTTCTAACGGAAGTCACTTCAGTACAATCACATTAGCGGCACCGTTCTAACTAAATGGTAACAGCCAGATGTTTGGTGGGTTGTGTCAGAGACGAAAGAGAAGTCCTGCCCTTTGGTGGCTACAGATTACTTGTGATTTTGTGTGTGTGTGTATGGAAAGAAGGGCAGCCTATTAGCTTAGTAGACTATGGGTTTGGACACTCGATATCCCTTTCTGGTTCTGCTTTCTCTTTGGCCAGATGATACTGCTTTTTGGTGCTTCAGATTCTGTTTCTGCAGAAGTCTGATGTAACTTTTACCAGGCATTTTTCCATGGATTTAGGTTTTTTTTTTCCTTCAGATTGTTATTTTTTTTTTAGAAGATGCTTATCTCTAGTAATTAGATTTCTTAACTTAGAAATATCTTTGCATCTCCCAGTTTTAGCCAAAACCACTTTTTTTTGTGTGTAGCTTTCAGATAGTTATGTAGAGGCAGTGAAGCAAACTTGAAACCAAATGAAATTTTAAAAGTCAGATCCCCCATGCTCAGTTATTTTAGTGGTTGTGTTCAAAATAAATAATAGTACCCAAAGAACCACATGAGTTGAAGACCCACCAGTTTGTTTTCATTGATGGAAGCATGTGATGAATGTTTTACTTCTACTTTTAGTCTCCATTTTATTCATTAAAATCCAAACACACTTACAGGAAGAAATGTGAGAAAGTAAGTTTTGGTGGAACAATTTGTATGCATGCTTAAAACTCTGTCGATTTGGAAGTCAGCAATATTTGCATTGGCAGCTCACAAATAATTCAGTTATTTCGTTGCTGTTGTCAATAAAAATACTCCTAAAAGGAACTACTAACATGTTAGAGAGACAACTGCTATCCTTTGGCCTTCTGAAGTGCCCTTTTGAGGTGCAGTGTTGCAGTCCTTCAGACAACTTCTTGGACGTGCAAAATGTGTAAATAGTTATGTTCCCTAAGGAACATAGGCATGAATGCTTGCTTTCTCATTCAAAAGGCATAGTCAGCATTTTTAAAATTATATGTGTTCTCAGATGAACAGTGGCCCTAACTGTGAAATATAAGCCATATTAGTACTGACCTCCGGGAGTTCATTTTGCCAGGTAGGCTCTCACTTCGTCTGTCACGAATAATATGATCCTGTTCCTCACAGAGCAATGAGGAAATAAGTCTCCATCCCTGCAGGGAAACTTGAGATCTGGACAAGACAGTTTGCACCACCGGTAGCAACTTGTACCTATCAGTAAAGTGCAATTACAATCAACTAGTGGTTGCCAGTAGGACAGAATTAAAATCTGTATTAAACTACAGATTTGACTCAGCTTTGTTCTCATTTGTATGTATTCCCAAGCCTGTGAGCGTTCTGAGCATGGGTATTTCTCAGTGACCCCGTCTGAGAGAAATGGGACACAGTTTTTCAATATTTTATTAGTGCACTGCAGACAATTAAAACCTTGATGAGGAGTAGGAAAGGTGACTCTTACCTTCCAATGCAAATAGATACATGCTAACCTTCTAGTAAATCTCTGCAGTTATTTAATCCTTTTAATTCTCCTTGCCTGACTATTTTGGGTGCTTTTGAGTAGCTATGTTAAAGACCAAATTATGTTCAATATGGCAATATGGATATTATGTTGATGACAATCTCCTGTTGGCTTCATTGGAGATAACTCTGTAATTCTGACAGACAGTGCTGCACTGCCGTATAGCTCTGATCAATTCAGTTGCTGGGAAATACTATACATGGTCAGATAGTATATTGAACAAAACAGAAAATACTGTTCAGCAGGAAGGAAAGCCTACATTAAAAAAGTGAACTGAAAATTCACAGAAATAGAATAATTCTCTCCATAGCAATACTGTTCATTTAAGATATTACATTAAACATAAAATTTAAATGAGTTTCTGTGAGGAATTAGATGTGTGGATGGGAGAAGACAGTCTTTAAAAATAGTAGTATTGGTATGGCTGCTGGTGATCATTTTAAAAAGAGGATACAAAGCGTTTTTCTCTCTCCTGAGAAATAGAATGGTGAAAAAAAGCACAGAGTGAAATAAAAATGAGAGAAGGTGAATGCTAAGAAATGGTATATGATTCAATAATGCTCCTGGATTGCTTTGTTGGCCAGCTAATGAAGCATGCTGCCAAATTGCAGTGCTGACATAAGTCAGCATATTGCCAGCTAGCATTTACAACAGGGTTACGAGTCCAGGGAAGGGGGACTGTTAACTAGTAGATACGTTTCAAAAAGGGGAAGGATCAAGTGTGTTAGTTTCTGTTCTCTGTAAATACCAGGTTTCACGATTGCTGCTGCATATGTTACATTGGTTATGCTGCTGCGGGGGTCTGATAAATCATTTGTTACAAATACACGAACACAGCCTTCACCAAATTTAGATGGTAAAAGGTAACAGTTCTATTTCTGTGACAGTATTCTTCTTAATAAACCTATGCTATTCCACAAATTACAAACCCAGAATTATTCCCGTTTTCATATTTGAAATATTTCTGGTTTAAATGCTTAATGGTGCCATCCAGTTTGTTCCATGTGTCATAATTGCATTGCTTCCTCACAGATACTCAGGTTTCTTTGTGAGGAAATTTGCATACCCATTTAATATCATTATCCTAATGACCACATATGGTTATTGTTTCAGTTGCTAATTATTTTAAACAGGTAATGTATAAACATGTCATTAGAGTTAAAAAATATAACTATTCTTAATCTTGCTTCTAGCGAAGAACTCAACTACTAATTTTGCTGAATTTTGCCATGGGTTGTTTGAAATTACTTTTTGCTATCATAATTTCAGTCTTAAATATTTATTTTAAAAAAATATATGCAACCGGTGGGTAAGTGTATAATAAATATTTGGGTAGCTATGAATGATAGATAGAAGATCAGAAAACAGACATCTGACTTAATCTAATTTGAGAATAAATGGAATGTTTTGCTGCTTACCAGTCCTACATAAAAAAAATAAATCCATATTCTGCTTTGATACCAGTAATACCAGAGAGACCATGTGTGATGAATGAGATGTTTATGCTCAGTAGTAAGTATATTAGGCTTTTGGATTCCTCAGATTATCTGGGACATAAAAAAGTATGAAGAAAGACCCAGGCTTAGCTAGGCTATGTTTAACAAATGTGGCAGCTATCCATCCGGTCCTTTGTTCTGACTTGGGAGGAGCCAGCGGTTCTCAGGTGCCTCCTGGTTATAAAGACTCCGCTGCCTGCCATTTTAAAGAGTTTTAACAGAATGAAGATGCAGAATAATTGTGGCAAAGTTTCCCTCGCTGCAAAGAGCAATGATACGTCTAAGAATGTACTAGAATAAAAACCTGATTTTGCAGCGATCGCCAGGAGCTTTTTAGAGTACTTGGGTTTGATGAAGGAAATGAATGTTGGCATCTCTCAAACCACGTGACTTGCTGTAATTCTCTTTTTGCCCTGTCCTAGTCTATATCCATAAAGAAGTCACCTTTGGTGAAACAGTCAGGGAGCAGGAGTCTTCAAGAGCCCCCTCTCCTCTGCTGATTTCAGTGACTTCTTCTTGAGCGTTCAGGTTACCAGGGCACGTGTTCCAGCAAGTACTTCAGGAGTGACATCCCTTAGTTGTTTCGAAAGCAGAGCTCTGAATGCTCTCCTATTTTCTTGCAAACTCAAAGGAGAAGAAAATTATTCCCCAAAGAAATTTCATTCAGATATACAAATTAATGCATCTGATTTATTTAGGTAATTCTTTTTGACAACCTTTTACAGGACAGACTATTAAAGGTTTCTGTGAAAATTGATAGTTTTCTTTCTCTGCAAGCATAAATACTTGGTTTGTTTTTCATTAGATAATTTTAACTACAGTAACCAGGTTTTCTAAGTGACCTAGCATATTTATATGGATAAAATGATGAAAATAATCAATGGAGAATGGTAAGGCTAGAGTAGAAAATAAAATAGATTTACTAGTACAATAAGTTATTGACCTAGTGAGATTAGATTGTATTCTCTGTTGTATTTCAGGGAATATAATTCAATCTGTATTCACTTGGACTGGTTTAAAACATTCTTCTGGTTCTTAATGTAGCAAGTATCTATTAAAAGTGTTTCTCCATCTCTAAAAGCTGGGCCTTTTTAGATGAGGCATCTACAGCAAGTCCTTTTCACCCTCAGAACAGGTGTGTTAATGTGCCTGGATGAATCCAGTTCTTATATGTTATCACACGGTCAGAAAAGAGTTGACTTGGTGGAACCTCTGGAGGTGATCAAGTCTAATCTTCCACTCGAAGTGGCACTAATGCTACTAGTGCTACGTCAGGTCAGTCATGGATTTGTCTAGCAAAATCTCGAACACCTCCGAAGATAGAATTCATATTGTCTCTGTGATGCAGTACCCACCTGGTGGAAAGCTTTTTCATAGTGTCCAGACTCAACCTACCAAACCGAAGTTTGTTGGCTCTGTGATCTTGCAACTACTCTTAAAGTCATTGTGGGCTACAGTTAGGTTGCCTCTTAGTGACAGCCGTTTCCCTCTACCTCTCCTCAGAGATGATGGGCTTTAGTCCCTTTGTCATCACGGTAACCATCTGCTGGACCTTCTAAAGTTCTACAACATCCCTTTTCAAACTGGAGGAGAGCCTAATGGGGAAGAGTTAAAATCTGTCCCTTTCTGAGAGAAAACTTAGTTAAACAGTGGATCTAAAAGACCAGTTACTCATGTGAAAACCTGAAGATACCTACCCATATACATTACCTTTTTATAGTAGCTCTGCTGATTCTGGTATTCCTGACGAGTGTGATCACTAGATACATGAAAAGGATTTGGAGCTGTAGGCTGTTTGCATTAATCAGTAATACTAAATTAGTTGGCTAAATATTGCTGTGTTGGCAGAAATTCAAGACAGTCTGAAGAGAATGCAAAGGCTGATCTCAGCTTGAATAAAGATACCGGTCTGAGTTCCCATGAAGGGATCTCTAATGAGGACGCAACTGTAAGGAAGTGAAGCACTTTTTGTGGAGAATATTGGCAAGTAGACTGAGTTGGGCAAACTTTTAGACTCCTTATCAGAGCCGCGGTATCTGGTTTGGGAACATTTTCAGATATCCTTTATTAAGAAATATTCTTTCTTGATTTGCTCTTACTGGGACAGCACTTCAGAAAAGGGCCAGAAAGAAGCTCTTTCTCATACTAATACTCTCAGGAGATGTATTTTAAATCTTGGGTTTAACTTGTTTTCCTGTATTTGAAACGGAGTATTGATTGCCACTATAATCAAAGAAAGATTTTATTGGTTCTCACAACTACTTCCCAAGTAAACAAGGCGAGTGCGAGTGAAATGACTTTCTATGCAAGAATAGGAGTTATATTTATTGATGCTTCCCAGAGCTATCAGGTCTTTGTGTGGAATAAAGGCTCTTCTCAATCACATTTCGTTATGGAGTGGCTTTATGTGATTAGTGGTTTTGAAGTGTATAGTTTGAAACTAATATTGTGTATTACTTACATAACTGCATATAAGTAAATATTTTTACATTTAAAGATTTTAAACACTGAGTCAATAAATATCCCAGAGCTGTTCGGTTTATTTTGATTTTCAAGTGTTCATGTTTAAGTGTTTAAATCTTTAATTAAGTCCTTTCACACATGTTTATTCCCAATAGATTTTAGATATACTTGCACTCCTGGTTTTAACTTCTCCAAATATCTGAATCACAGAACTGTAATTGTGTATCTGTAATAAAACAGCCTCAAGAATCCCTTTCATTTCAGAGATCCTTTAATGCTTGTACTTCACAGAGTGATATAACTGGTCTTTAATCTGCAAAGTCTTCATTTTAACTGTGGTGGAGTAACCCTGGTCAGGAACTAAGCACCTACCAGCTGCTCGCTCACTCCACTCCAGTGCAATTGGGAGAGAATTGGACCAGCAAAGTGTGAAAATGGGTCGAAATAAAGACAGTATAATAAGGAAAGGGAAGAGAAGAAAAAAATGACCAATGCCCAGCCAGTCCCCGAGCAATGGCTGCCCCCTGCTTTTATTGGTGAGCATGATGTTAGATGGTGAGGACTATCCCTTGGGTCGGTGTGGGTCAGCTGTCCCGGCTGTGTGCTCTCTGGTCCACACCTGCCCTACTCACTGGGGGAGACAGTCGGCATGCTGTGGTACCACCTTTCAGTAGTAGCTAAAGCACTGTTGTGCTACCAACACTGTACTGGTCACGGGTCTAAATCACAGCATCATATGGGCTGCTATAGAGAAAATTAATCCCATCCCAGCCAGAGCCAGTGCATGAACGTATTTGTCTCTATTGAAGATGTAGGGACTGATGCGGTCCCGTACCTCAACAGCACTACCTCAGATGGGAATATAATTATTCAGTTATGTAGCAGTGGTTTTTACCAGGTTTTGTTCGGGGATAGTAGTGGGACAGAATTGCAAAAGCTAGATAAATTGTTTCCCTTAATCAATAAATCCATCTCTGAATTTGTTTTAGTGTAAAATCATGTTTATAGACTGAAAATCATGAGCAAAACTTGCCTGTAGTTTGCTTCGTAATTGTTGAGGTCAATATTGCAGTGTTGTTATTGCATTGCCACTGGTGGGTGCTGTTTTCATTTCACCTACTGTAAGCTGTGTTTGTGTGAAATGTTGCTCTACGTTGCAGAAACAATGTGTGTAATTCAGCTCCTCCTAATGCCAGACTTGTAAGCAGTGCAGCAATATTATCATCTTTGTAGGGATGAGCTCTGATTGCCGGTGTTTTGTGTTATCTGTATCCAACTTGGCTAATACGGTCAGTTCTCTTGACTCATGAATTATCAGATGTTTTATAAGGGAATTTCTTTTCAGTGATGTATTTCACTTTGAGGAAATTATATTTTAGCACCAAGTCATTTGCCAGAATTCTCACTATTGGTTATTGCTGCTTTTGTGACAGTTCAGAATTGCATTATGCTTTATGACTTTTCATCTTCTTGAATAATGACATTTCTGTTTAACACCCAAACCGTGATAGAGCTTCAATCAAAAATGCTGACTACAATATACACTGGAGGTTTAAACAGAAATTCCTGAGAGAATACTAAAACATACACAGTTATACATTTATGGACGCTGAACCAAATCCATTTTTTAATGGTATGGATTTTTTGCCCTTTATTAAATGATGGAGCTGGCCATATATATTCTTGTCATTAATCAATAATTTCTATTGTTTTAATTTTATGTTATGAAAGGCTAGAAAGCACAGCTGTCTAAGAGAATTCTAACTTGACTCAGGATTGCTGAGGGATGGTGATTTATTACGAAATCTGGGAAAGATCAGAGTGAATCTTCCCACCTAACCCTTTTTTTATCAAGCAGAATCAGATTAGTAAGTAAAAAAAAGCCTCCATTTAAGTCAATTATTTCAATCTCAATTAAAACCAATATTCTTGTCAAAGTATTTACTGTAAGTAGTTCTGCAGGCCCAAGTCTGCTGCTTTGTCAACTAAACACCTATCTTTTAATGGCATGCGTGACACAAGACTGTGCACATACGCAGGCGAGGCGTAAATCTCTATAGGATCCGAGTCCGTGTGGTGCTTACCTACACGTAGTAAAGCTGGCTGGTCTGCTGGGCTGGCTACAACTTAAGCTGTACGCTCTACCATATGATACTCCAGACTATGATCGATGAAAATTTGTTTTCTTCTTAGTACCAAAGACAAGGTCCTCTTGGTCAAAGTACCGTGTAAGAAGGAAGTGCACAGGCATTGAAACTGGGGACACGTACCCTGGGAAGAATACAGGGACGTTGCCAGCGTGTGTAGGGATGGGATCGGGACATTTAAGGCACAGCTGGAGTTTGGAATTAGGCAAAGAATTTGAAGAACAGTAAGATGGACTTCTACAGGTATGTGGGTCATAAAAGAAAGATTAAGAAAATGTGCCCCCCCCCCCCCCCCCCCCCCCCCGATAAATAAGACAGGAAATCTAGTGATAACCAACATGAAGAAGGCTGAGGTGCTCAGCAGTATTTTTGCCTTGGTTTTCACTGGCAATCGCTTTTCCCACATTTCTCAAGTCCCTGAACCTCCAAGCAGGAGCTAAGCAAACCAAGTCCTTCCCACTGTAGGAAAAGATCAGGTTTGAGACCACCGGAACCTACACTTCATTGGTGTTTGAATATTTGAGTTGCAGAAATTCTGAAATCTTTCTAGGATACATTAGAAATAGATGAGTGTGTATGTGTGGACTGGACCGTTATATTTGCTCATTTTAAAGCCAAGTGTTTATATCAGGCTGTATGCAGAGTCCTTTCTAGCTGAACTCTTAACAATAGCTGTACGTGTAGTGACAAAGGAGTAACTCAGAAGATGACAATTTCTGTATTTTATTACTGTGAAATACAAAAAGCTGTTTTGTTGTCTTCCCTGCAGCCAGTAGCCTAGATAGGTATTTACAGACAGATATGTTGAGATAGTTATCTACTTACAAATCATCGTAAAAAGGTAACAACTTTATGAAAGTAAAATTAATACAAATTGCATATGACTCATGGGATAGATTTTATAAATTCTTTTTTGTTGTTGTACCATAAACCTCTGTGAATATTAATCCACTTTTTTTTTTTTTTCCAATTCAACTGTAATCTTTCAAATGTAGAACAGGGACTGTTTTCTCCTTGCTGTGTAATTTTGATTCCCTTTTTCAGTGATGGTATTTATGTAAATAGAGGTTTTAAAAACATAGACAAAATTTGAGGCTGCATGTACATAAGTAAAAGATGCTTAATTAAACTTAGAACTTTGAAAAATGTTTTCCTTCATCAGTTCTTTCCACAATGAGGATTATGAATCTTTACTATATTATAGCAAATATAAGTAAGATTGTGATCCTGGCACAGGCTTAATTTGATGGTGTTCTTTCTATCATTTGGTGTTTCATGAAATTATCAGTCCATAAGTGGTATAACAATAGAAATTATTTAGGAACTTTCACTGTGAAGTGCTTAATTCTTGAAATAATTTGTCTGATGGGATTTCTTGGGTTTTGTTACTGATCTTACAGTTGGCTGGTTGTGTGCTCCTATATAAGCAAATCTGTGATTTGGGAGGAGAATTTATGTGGCCTGTAGTTGCAGTAATTGCTTGCAACTAGTAGTTTAGAAAATGCTTGAATATGGTGGAATAATAGTGATTTTAATACCGGCAGAGAAAATAAATTTCAGGTGTTTGTCAGAAGCCACGTTTCAAGAGTGCAATCTGTAGAAAACTAATGTTGCTGAAATATTTACAAATTAATTTCCGAGTACAGATGGTGAATAAATTTGTTAAACTTCTTCTAGCTTTCATACTGCTTTGTTTACTGTATAACTTCATTCAGCCTAAATTGGTATTTGTGCAATTTGGCTGAGATTTCTGAAGGCCATTAATTTGCTTGCAAGGTCTCTGCATTTTTAAATTGCCCAATGAATGGAGTCGCCCGTTAATCATAAGATGAAGAGCCACCACTCGGTGTGACAATAGGGCTATGTGTCTTAGTCGAGAACTTTACAGCAGTCCCAGTGGCTAGAGTAAAATAATTTCAGAAGATAAAATGCAGAGGGCTCTAACCTTATTAAAACATGTCAGTAAATAATCGTTGTTTGTTTCTGGTTTAATTTCCAAAATTTCAGAGGTATTTAGTGGAACACTTACAGGGACTAATTGTAAATGATGCATACCCATTGTCACTTTGGTTAATAAAAATGGTAATACCTGTGCAAAACCAAACTCCTTTCAATGCCATAATGTAATTACATCATGGCAAACAGCATGATACAGCGAGAGGAAAACCCTGGGTGTATGTCATTTCAGCTTCATCTTCCTTTGGAATGCAAACCAGTGTTTGAGTGTGGGAACTGCTTTTAAACCGGACAGGAAACTGAACTGTGTCTTGCAGCACTATTCTCTTGAATTAGTTAAATCAGAGTCTAAACTTGTACCGAGCTTTTCTGTGTGATTGAGCTGATGGAAAATACTGTCATTTTCCTCTGATAAGTGCTACTCTAAACAAAAGAAAGGCATGGACTGCGGCTTGATACAATACCACTTAAATAATAACTGAAGTGCAATATTGAGCATGGATACTACAGGTTACCATCAGAGTTATCCCTGCTTTAATTAAAAACTTGAAAGTTAATTCAAAAAAGCATACAGTACAACTAATACAATTGTGATTGACTGTCTATTGCAAACATATTAATAGAATAGCAAATAAAGGGGGAAAATCATCATGTAGGCCTTTTTTTTAACAGCTTTTTCAGTTTTATGGGAAAAATCAGCTTTTTTGTATTTTGTGGAAAAGAAATAGTTTATTTAGTAGAAACGTTTATAAAGCGATGGTTGATTTTTGAGGCTTTGGGAGAAGCAAAGGGAGTTTGTGAGAACAAATTAAACGTGCCCAGTGTTCATTCAGTTAGAAAGTATAGCAGAATGGCTCAGTGGGATAGAGGATGGCAACCCTCACCCAACTCTTCACAAACTAAAATCAGATTTTTAAGCTGCTTCTGAAACTATAGTTACTTCTGAGGTTTTGCCTTTACATTTCTGTGGCGATTATTCATATTCTGGGTCAATCAAGACAAAATAACGACAACTACAACTGTCATTATCTGCCCTGGAATATGTTACATATTTATATACTTACGTTCAGGACTAGAAATAATTTGTGGAGTCAGAATACATTTTCATCTTTGAGATTCATGTTTGAGTTTAAAGAAGAGGTTGGAGAGAGAGTTAAACATAGTCAGAACCCAAGGGTCCTCTTGATGAATTAACTACTTGTATTGTTTTTCCTATTTTTGTCTAGTTTCATAAGAAACTAAGCTCATGTGATTACACAGCCTGACCCGCTGGATGTCCAATATGTTCACGTACTCAGATTTACATCTGGAATGTATGTCTGTGTATGTCACTTATTTTCACCTCAGACAGCCTTCTGCTCTGTTAACATAGCTACTAAATGGTTGTGGGCATGGTGTTCATGGTCATTGGTGTTACATGCCTGTATTTGCAGACCATTGCTGCTACCTTTTTGTGGTAAATATAAAGTGTCTCTTAATGCGAGCAGAGCATGTTTTCCTCATTTAACCATATGCCTCCATGCTTGGACCTAACTTAGTGAAAAGCATTAGTTAAAAGAATCCTCACAGTTCTCTGACTGTTGTGGAAATAGGAGAATAAAATAGAACCAAGGACAAATGCATTTAGTTAAACATAGTTGTGTTAAATGCTGTACATGGGACGCTAGCTCAGATCTCTACAGAAGTGTTTTGTTGTTTTTTTTTTTCCCTACAGGATGAAAATGTAGCACTCAGGAAACACGGATAATGCAGCTATCAAGTAAGATAGAAAATAGTAGCAAATGAACAAAATCCTGCTTTAAATTCCTGAGACAAATCCATAATGCTTCTGGGTAGATCCTAATAGATTCAATTCCTCTATAAAAGTCCATAAAAGTGAAGAGGGAATGATTTCAGAATTACTTTGCTTCCTCATAGTTTCCCAAATAGAGGCTCTGGATGATAGCTTTGTGTTAGCGAATGTTTGTTTTCCAGAGCAGAAGTTTACTTATCCTTCAGTGCCTCAGGAAGGGCTGTTCTGCTCCGTTCCGTGACACTGGGGCTAAGGAGGGAGGAACGGCAGGAACTGATTCTATACCGAGATGTTCATCCTTGAGCCTAGAGCTTGCTGAACTTCATGGTCTAATTGCATACTGAAAGTGTCACCCCTTAGGGTGACAGGACGTGCCTTAGAGAAGTGAGGGAAAGCTTTGGTTGCTAGATGACAGGAGTTTCTCTTTGTATTAACCACACTTGTCGCATGATGGGGATGGGCTGAGCGTATTGAGACAACACACTCCTTAGAAACTTCTGCTGGGTCCTGTGTGTCCGAGGCCTTAATTGTCCAGCTGCCTATGTGAGAGCATAGCCACCTAGTCTGCAGTGTGATTTGGGGGGTATTATGTGTCCTGGCTGGTAGTTGGCCTAGAATCAAGCCACATTTGATCTGCCCGATAGCCCTCAGGCTGCTTAAGAGTTCTATGTTGCCTCCCAAGACCAAAAAGTGGTACTAAAGGTTCTGGAAAATGTTCTGCTAGTATATAACCACAGAGAAAATTGACTTTGGAGCTGTCCCTGCTTTAATTGGGGGGAGAGGGTGGGCGTTGGACTCTGATCTGCAGAGATCCTTCTAATCTAAATTATTCTGTAGTTCTACATAGGACATCGTGAGCAGCATGCATACATTATGTTTCATGTCAATTTTAAGAAGTGTCTTTAACATTGAATAACTTTCTCTCTTAATGCAAATGCCGATAGTCAAAACCTGTTGTCCACTCCTATTTTGAAAAACAAATGCCTTAAATGCGTTTGAGCCTATGGGCCTTTCACCTAACAGGACAGAATATGACGCAAGGGATGGCTGTGCCACGGGAACAGAGCTGTTTGTGGAGCGCAGGGGCGTAAGGGCAGCACTGTGCCTGAGATCATACGCTGTACGGAGAGGTAGGGCTGATGAGTTCAGGTGCAGCTTCATGTTAACTGAACAGTTCTGAGTTTGAGACGCTTTCTGCTGTCTCCTCATGGTGCTCTGTTACGTCAGGAGGATACATTGGTTTGGCCAGAGCTATCTTGTGGCTCACCTTGTGCTGGGATTCATGCTGGAATGAAGATATGCCCCAAGTCTTTTCTGGTTTTCTTCAGTGGCTCACAGTGATCATTCCAGCTGGAGAAGGATACCTTATTGTCATTAGTATATGAGCAGCACAACCGATCTGAAGTCCTAGACACGAAAAGCTGCAATTTCACCCTATTGGGGTTTTTTTTGCTATTTGTACCAAAGGCGGTTAGTATTTCTGTAATGTGGCTGTGGCAGGCCCTGCAGAGGTACAGTATGCTTTCATACTAACATCACTGTTAATGCGTAAAACGGGTATGAGGTTGTTCTTTGGGGGAAAAATTTAAATGTGAATTTTAGTAATTAGTAATGCTAATTCTATGCCCATAGATATTACGGTAGATGTATCTAATGTCTACAGTATATTTATGGTGCAGCCTGACTTCCAAACTTTCTGTCCGATTTTGTGCAGTTTTGATCAAGCTACCTCCATAGCAAAAACTTGGCATGGGTCTTGTATAATGATTTATTTTTTTGCTATCGGCACACAAGATTAGGTACAAGAAGTACACAGCAAGTTCCAAGAAGTCTGAGAAATTTTCACGAGTGAGGTGAAGTAGGAAGTCAAAAGTTCTAAGTACTTATCCCAATACTAGGCACTAGGAAAAGCATTGAGTTAACAGGGGATTTGTGATCTTTCTGAAATAACATCTCTTATTTCAACAGTTTCCCTATCTTGGCAAACCAAAACCAGAAGGTTCTGTAGCTGTTATAAATGGAGTAAGAAATGCTCCACGTACACTTTGGTGCTGGGCATTTGGAATGAAACTTTCCTGGTCATGGGAGCAGAGACTATTCACCACCCAGGCAATTAACATTCTACTCCAGGTTTCACCGCGGTGTAACAGGGTTGAATTTCGATCTGTGTCTGTAGTGATGTGATGAAATGACTCAGTTTTCTCAAAGGTCTGCAGGTATTATGGCCTACATGCGGTAGTGAATTTTGCCTGTAATGAATTGGAAAATGTTATCAAATAATTAGAGTTACGGGGTCAGAGACCACAATAACTGAAAAACATTTGGCTGTCAAGCACATAGATAGAATTTTGGTAAAATGTCAATAGTGTTAAAAGTCACTAATAACCATCTACACAAAGCTGGTTAAATATATCTCCTGCAGATGCTTAATTCAGAAGGTAAGTGTACAAAGTGACTATGAGCACCAAGTGAAAGCTATTTGAGGTTGGATTCTGAGTGTTACCTGGCATGTGTTTTGCATGCTTCTCCACTCCGAGGCCATACAGGCCATAGAACTCACAGTGCTTGCCTTCCAGTTCTTTCCATCGGTCCTGAGACTGGGAACTTAAAGGGAAAAGGGCTCTGTGTTCTCCTGAATGATAACAGAAGAAAAGCTTTCAGTATTGCTGTAAGCCCCAGTCCTTCACCATGGGTTCTGTAGACAAACGTCTGCTTCTGGTTTTAATCCCGTTGATTCCATTGGCTGGTAATTTCCATGGGCTTTTAAGAAGTTTGAGCTCTCATTTTAACATGCGTGTTCATATATGCGAAAGGCCCTGATTTCACTTGTAGATATGGAAATGGTTAATACTGTTGCTGGGCAGGGAAGTGAAGACCAAAATCCGGTGTTCCATTGCTTTAGCTAAACGTGTATCTCTAAAAATATACAGCTATGCTAACTTTGGAGTTGCACTACCTGAATGAAAGTAGTTATGTTTACTTCACATAAAACATGAAAGATACTGATATATTTTCAGTTTTCAAAAACTTATAAGAAGATGGAGTTTTCCTAACAAGCTGCAGTTTATGGTTTGCAGTGTCTTTACTGAGGCGAGAGGTTCATCCTGCTTCCTTGTAGCAAAAAAAAAAATCTTTTACGGGTGCACATAAAACTTTCGAACATGAAGAATTTTGTAGCTTTGAGATGTTTTAAGTAGTTTTGAGAGCTTTCTTGGGTGCCTTGTTTGTAGACAGAAAATCAGTCTGATTTTTAATCTAAGTTTATAGATGATCTATCAATATGGTCATTAGCAGCGATAATTTGGCATTTGATTAAAGGTATTTCAGATTAAGTCTTCTGACTCCTCCATCTAACACACCTCTGAAACAGTGATGCAGTGATGATTAAATCAAGAGATGTCCCTTTATAATAACTAACAGGTAACTGCTAGTCTGAGCAGTAGGAGTTGTACAATCTTTTAAGTAGTTTTTACTTTGGCTTTCTTTCTAATTTGCTAAAATATCGCAACATTAAAAGAATTCTCTAAACCTTAACTTCCACATGAATGAATGCAAAAGATGTTACGTGGTCATGTTTCTGCGCTGCCAGAAAGTTCTTTTAAAAGGCAGTATGTCTGTGTGTGTAAATATAATTGTGGTTTCGATAACAGCACAACTACAGCGAAGTCTGTGCTGTACTCATGACTTTAAAAATGAGTGGTCCGGTCATAGTGGGATTCATTCTGCTTGGGACTTGCTGTCAAGTCAGGGTTTCACAAGTAAATGTAACAAATAAAAAGCGTCTTCTCTGTTTTCCTGTCATTTGCATGAGACTAGTTACGTTACCTATCGTAAAAGCTATGTCCTATTCCCTTCTCAGTTTACACCTGTAGTGGTCAGCAAACTGTGGTCCTGTAAACTGTGAGTCTTTACCTGATAGCCTTCTAATTAACTTCGCAATTCCCCAACTGTGAAAGTGCATCAGGCATTCAGAAATAAGGAAGGATGCCGCTTCTGCAGGTTATGAGCCTGTCCCCCAACTTCTGAGTGCCGTGTGACCGTACCTTCATCTGGTCCTTAAGGGAACACCCAGTTTATGTCCAGTAAAATATATATGGGAATTGAGATAATGAGGTTTTACACAAGTTGGCATGGCTGTGCGGCATCTTCGGTGGAAATTCTCTCCTAGGTATAGGAGTGAAATGAGTACATAGCATTATTTCTTTTAAAATTAAAGGTCATCTATTTGCATGAAATCATATTGTTCATGTGTATGTTCTACTAAATTCTCCACTGCCTGTCCGCTGAGTATAGTGGAGTTACTACCAGTGTCACTTTAGGCAGCAGATTAAAAAAATAACAAATCCAAAAGGATGAGAAACACCAAAAGGAAGGAAAAGCTCTGGACTGGTATAATAGAAGCTGATTTTGGACTTTAAAAAGTTTTATTCGTTTTGCAAGAGCTGGAAAATATGCTGCATCTTGGGGAATTGATGTTTAAACTCTATTTCCAGCCTGAGAGATGAGAAATGCAGGCTGCTCTGGTCATACAGGAGCACTTCAGCTGGATGTTGTGGGGTTTATTCTACACTGCGTACGCTGTGTTTATCATTACGGTTACCTGCGTTTTTACTTGTGCGTGTTTCTTTCTGATGGTGTTTTGCTCATGTAGCTTTAATGGAAAACAGCAAACTAACACCATTATATGAATGTTTTTGCAATCAATGCACTTTTTATTTCTGAAAATATGATGAAATATTAGAACATAGGCTTTTGTGTTTTAAAAGCATGCATTTAAACAGCTGGTTTTCAGTACTCTGATGAATTCATACCTCCATTTAGTGTAATCCTTGAAGCTTGCTCCTTACACGAGTGTTTCAGTTCTGAATATTGTGTTCTCTTGAAACAGCTGTGCATATGGATCTCAAATTTCCGTTGTTCTTGGTCTGCAATGGGTTTGTGCACATCTCCTAACCTGTAGTCTGTGTTCTCCTGAAGGGGGAAGACCAGCCCTTTTCCGCACATAGAAAGTAATTTGCACTAGAAATCGTGTGTGCTATCACATGGCCAAAAATCTAGCCTAAACTGTAATACTGTGAACACATTGTGACAATACACGTTATGAATTGATTTCTGGTGTGATCATTCGGGGTCTCTCACAAAGGGCACCAGACTAAGCCAACGAAGGTACAAATATAGTGGCCATTATGTTCTCAAATACTGGAAATATCCAGCTTCTATTTTTGAATGAAAAAAGGTGTCCCAAGAATGTTCAAAACTCTGTAAGGTTAGTAACAGCCTTTACTTTCATGTCTTTTACATCACCAAAATATTAACATAGATATATTTCAGCCTGGTAGTACGGGTGTTACTTATGATTGTTTTCAATTTTCCCTTTTTTATTTTATGCATATATCAATCAATGTTCATTTATACCAATATTAGATGCTCTGTAGATGATATTCAGAGAACCGTTGTCATGCTCGTCTAGTCACTCATAGTGGGTACATTAACAATTTCATTTCAGCATGTTTTTTTTTTAATGTGATAAAGCTTACCTGTAGAAATCAGACTAAGATCTCTAACTCTATTTCCCCCTTCTTGGATAAATACAGCAGCCTGATTAGTGATCTCGCATTTCTTGACACATTAATGAATCAGCTTCCCATTTTGTTTCATTATTCTTAGTTTCAGGTGTCTCTGTAATGCATTTTTCCTAATCACAGTTAATAAACCAACATCTGGAATGGTCATGAAGTATGAGAAAGAAGTAGTAAATAAACAGCACAACACATGAGCATCATGCCATCATTCCTTGTAAAATATCATCTAACTACCACAGGGAAATCATCCCTTACTACTGTGAAAAACTGTGAGTTGCCAAATAAGTCAGCATGGCTGTACAAAGATGAAAGCTTCTTGAAAAAGTCACCTGCAAAGTTGCCTTTTTCTATAGATTGTGTATATTAGGTTCTTTAAAATGCAACTGTAAATTATACTTCCATCAGATTTCACATATATTCCCCCACTATCACATACATGGAGGAAATCTGCAAAGGCAGGGGCTGTACCACGTGACTTGCAGGTTATTTTGTGCAGGATCATTTTTATTTTAATAACAATGTCTATTGGAAATTTACTGTTGCTACAAGAATAGGTTTATGTGAAATCTTGTGAATTCGGAGTGTTAATGTAAGATAAATTGCTTTTAAATTGAATTTCTAGAATGCAATTGATTGTGTTTGCCTGGGATGAATAAGGAATTATCCACACTGTTATCTAAAATTTAGATATGCCGCTTCTGAGCAAGTCAGAAAATAATTTAGGAATATTTCTGATAAGTGCAGTGTATTTCCCATTGCCTTAGATTACCTGAGAAACACACAAGCCATGTTTTGGTAACCTATAGCTTTAAATCGTCTTTTATAGGTAAGGTAAAGGTTGAATTTTCAATTTATTAAAAGCAGAAGTATCAAAAACTTTTTACTTTCATCTCTGAGACTATTTTCTTCTTGAAATCTCTGTACATCTTTAAAAGGCTTTTTTATTTGTGGCATGTTGATTTTTTTTTTTTTCTATAGCCAGCATAGACTTAAGTATGCAATAATCCTTAGAGCATTGCTCCGATGTCAGTTATTGACCAGCATTTTCCAATGTTATGAAAAACAAAAGGGTCATAAGACATAAAAAAGGGTAGATGGCTTGATTGTATTCTGTCATTCAGCTCGCTTGGCTATAAAAGCTTTTCTCTATTTGTCAACAGGGAAATGATTCTTGTGCATTCTGCAGTGGCAGACCTTAGTAACAGGTAAAATCCATCCAGGAGGGGCAGGAACAGTGGCGGTCTTTTAATGAGCTTTCTAATTTACAGTGAAAATAGATTGTTATTAGCCATAAATAACTTGTAACCTAACACAGTGTTGCTCACTTGAAAAAGTAATTTTGTTTTGATTACGAAGGAATCCACTGCTTTCTGAACGCCAAGTTAACAATGAGTATCTTGCTTATGAAGCAGAAATTTACTTCTTCATGTAATGAGTGAGGAAAGAAACTCAAATGAATACAATACACAGAGTTTTCTGAAAAAAAGCAACACACTTGGATTTGATTTGAGAAGAGCAATAGCAGGCATATGTCATGTGTCATTATAGGAGAGAACTGGCGACAGTATTATTCATTAGGTGGTTTCAGAGTGCCCTAAATTGGAGTATAAGATTATTCGAAGTGGATGATTTCCCCAGATCACTGCTTAATAGTGACTAAAGGGCCTGCATTACTCATATTTGCAATGAAAATAGTGCCAGAAACCAGCAGTAGTTGACTGCAATGAAATGTGGAGCCCTCAGGGCTTTAGCTTGAGATGCAGCTTAATTGCGTGTCTCTTGCTTAATACAAATGTCCCTGAGTCTCTGAGGCTGGTGTGCTTTCAGCACTTGAAAATTGATCCAGCAGTTTCCAAAGTACTTACTGGTTTGTTTTGGGTTTTTTTCCCACTGCTTTCTAAACAAATTATTATAATGACTTTGCAGACTAAAGTAGGTGTCGCTGTTTCTGACTGTTTATCCATTACAAAATGCTATATCCTTTCAGCTTCCGGTAGGCTTTTGCTCATTTCCTTTATTTGCTTCATCTCCTGTAATGACGTGGTTGGAAGAGTTGTCGTGAATGGAACCTTCCTGTTTTCATGTCTAGTAAATGGACGTGGCTATAATATGTGCAATGCGCCGGGCGCTCTTGTCAATGAAATAAACATGTTGTGAATTACTTTTAAACAAAAACTGTGTTTTCAAGCAGATTTATTACAGTACTTTTAGGAAGAATTTAAACTGTGAGATTTCTTACACTTTTAGGGGTGTATGTTAGCCCTACTAGGTGAATTTTTTTCTGAATTGGCTGGGTATGCATAGAGCATTTTTGCAGACACCTTGATTAGAAATGACCGCAAATTTACAAAATTTGACAAAAATATGGTGTTCTATTTCTTTCATGGTATTTAGAATTTGTCTCTGCCACATCCTGTGAGGTGAAGCAAAAATGTTGCATTATTGTGAAAGAAACTGATGTTGTTGTGTGAAGGTGCTGGACTGAGGTGCAGAAGAATGTTTTAATTCCGTTGTACGTTGAATTCTTGGTACGCCAAACTCAGCCAAGACTTTTAACAGCTGTGCTTCTATTCCCTGCTGATAAAATGGAAACAGAAGTACCTTCCTTTTGCCTATTGAAAATGTAAGGTGTAAGTAGCAAAGACTAACTTTTACATGGAAAAGGACTTCAGGAATTCATCCTGTCTGTCTAAACCAAGGCAGGGAACTCAGGTATTTACATCTTATGTTACAAATAGGGCAATGGAAGAAATCATTCCTGTATTGTATCCTGTCTGGCAAAGATCATGGTTTCTCCCTTACCTGCAACACCTCGTAAATCTCCGTCAGGTATAAAAGAAACCCCAGATTCTGAAAATGATGCTTGTAGTCTGTGAATTCAGAGGGATCACTTAAGCCTTTTCAGGTCAACATGGTTGACTCCGAAAAGAATCAATTCATAGAAGCTATAAATAGTAGTTGATTAGAAACAAGATCTTAAATACATATTCAAAATAACTGAACTGTTACGCCTCCAGTGTTTCACTGATCCCTGAGTAGCAGATCTCTTCAAATCGATCTTCTGGCTGTGTTCATCAAAGGGGAAATTACTGATGGGGATTTTTAATTGTTATTATTTCCTTTAGCTTAGAAGATTAAATACTTATAGTGCTCAGCAAAATTTCTAATTAACACTTTTCTTTTGTAGATCATGAGGGTTTTTTAAATATTTGTTAGGGACATCACTGCCTGAATTCGGCCGCTTACTGCAAATGAAGTTATATGACAATGTATTAATTGCAAATTTCTACCTCTCAGAAATTGCTTCTGCAGTTTGTATTTCTGCAGTACAATAAAATATGAACTGTGCAACAAGAAGCATAATACAGGGGGATCCCTGAGGTGTTGTGCAATTAATACAAAGGATGAATATCAGTAAAGGTTCTGTGGTGATTTGATATGATCATTTTTAATACGTAGGTGTGTCCATCACACCTTCTTGTGATGGACGTTTACTGGAAATCTCCAGATCTGACTCCCTGCCCTCAGTCCTTGCTTTCATTGGCTCTGGGGAATGTTCCGTTGCTCTCCATGTCCTGGGAATACTGGCAGCTCTGCAGTAAGAGTATACTTTTTTTTTTCCTTTTCTTTTTATTTTTTCACAAACTATACACAAGGAATAGGTATCTCCAGCTCTCCGGAGACAATGTATTCCTTCGTTGCATTTGTTTCAGTCAGGGCAAGGGGGCTTGTCGCTTTTTATTCTCTCTGAAGCATCAAAGGATAGCCCCAGCTAGAAGGAGGTAAGCATGACAATACCCCTGGTGTCTAGTGCTGTGTCTTGGTCATACGTCGGCATTACTAACAGTTGACCAAATACATGACAGGAATGTTTGTGGGGTTTTTTTTCTCACATCATCTGGGACCTTTGTCTTCCCTTTGGGCCTTGTCTGCAGCAAAGACAGCCGTTTGTCCTCCAGTGTCAGTTAGATGCATATCACATCATCAGCTCCCTGCCGTCCTGAGAATGGTGTTTGTTACCTGCCCTGCTCTGGGATCTAACTTTTAAATTCCACCTCTTCTCCTGCCCTCTCCAGTGTGTATTGGGCTGATGTATTGGCCTGTGGACTGATTGTCAGACCGGATGATTTGGTCTCTTCTGTCTCTGAGTTCTGGGAAGGTTCTGAAGTACAGATGTTCTAGTTCTAACTCTGCTAGTTAGTTACTGGTACAAAAATCACTTCTGTGCCTTGTGCCTCAGTATTCCCATCTGGAAAACTTGGATATTATTTAGCAGCTTCAGACATAATTAAATATTTGGGGGGGGGGTGGGGTGGGGAAGGGTATTTTAATTAGATTAAACTTTCAAGAAAACAAACAATTTGGATTTCCTCTTCCTCATATTAGAGCAAGACTGAAACTCAGACCAGATATTAATTGCTAATCAAATGTCACGTATTTCCTGATTGATGACATACTGACAATCTGTATGGTTGTACAGGTGGTTGTCTCATCCTTGTAATATTCTCCTGTTACTTATTTTCATGGCCAAAAGATAGGGTGCTTTACCAGGTACAGTTCATATAAGCTTCATGCTGTTAATTTTCATATCTGTTGAATACTGTGTCCCAAAATACGAAGTATGCAAGGGAATACTAATTGAAATTATTGTATTTATTTCTCTCTGAGGGAACAGTATCAATGCAGTCTAATAGCATGTCTCAGGGCTAGAGATCTTGGCATTCGCATTCTCAAGAACAGCCATCTATTTCATGCTAAAGATAATAGGAGACAATACTTTGCTAGGAGCAGTATCTTTCAGGTCCATTTTACTGTAGGAAGCCAAAGCCTAAGGCAGTTAGATAACACATATTAATAGGGACAAAACTTTTATAATATTCAGAGAGTAAATATTCTGTTTAACTCAGAAACAGCGCCATGATTTTGGGATATAAAACCAAATGGAGAAGTGTCTGCTTCTCTGTAGAGGGAACCTTTGAGAGCAGAGATGACTAGACAGCATCAAATGGGCAAGCCAGCAGTGCGGCGCCTGCGGGGAGCTGTGCAGAGTGAAGTTCATTTCTTTTTACGTCACACACTACCTGCACCTCTGAGAGTAGTTGTAAACCTCAGTTGCATGTCTGTTGAAAGAATCTGTACTTTCCCTCTGTTTTCCACAAAAATATAGTTACTTGGTATTTCAGGTTCACAGCAGAAGGTTGCTGCTTAGTCTTTGCATAACCTTGGCATGTGCAGTGTTTCCAATGCTCGTTTATTCTGTTGGCTGAAAAATGAAACTTTTCAAAGAGCTAGGAACTTCCTTCCCGAACTGAGTTCCTCTCATTATTGTCTACGTTCATCAGTACATCGCTTTAATGAAGTAAGAAGCTTGGCTTGTCATAAAAGGAAACACACCTCTGAGGAGCTTCATTTTCATTTCACAGAGCTGCCTCTCTGTACATTTAGTGTAGGTGCAAGCTAAATGCTTCGTCATTTAATTATGTCACCATTAACAGCTGCTTATGATAATAAAGACTTTTTGTTTTACTCCTCCTGAAAATTATCCACTGATACACTTTTGCTTTCAGTCTGCCTCCGCTGCATAGACGTGGCGCTATTTAGCTCAAGCACATAGATTTTCAGACCAAAGAATTAAATCATTCCTAGCAATGTTTAGTGAAGCTCTAATAATGATCTTATTGTGGTCTGTTGTGGCCACCGTATTGGTTTGAATGTTTCATTATTTGTAGAACTGCTAAATCTAATTCATAGTTTAAATTTACGCGATATGACAGAGTCAAAGGTTCGGGCTGAAGCTGTGTTTGTTTGCGTGTCTGTGTGTGTTCGGAGCAGAGCTGTGCCCACTGATGGTAACAAAATGTTTGCTAAAAGTTTGGAGAATATATTTTAGCAATAGGTAATATCAGTGATTGTACTGAGAGAAATATTTGTGAATTCTGAAATATTAGCAAGCTATAATCAACGCAAAACTGACTTCGTATTGTGTAAGAAAATTATCTCTTTGAATCGTGGTTTGTCTTTATTGTTTAAGGGGCTGCTAAAAGATCGTAGAGCTAGAAAGAAATATTCAAGCAAAGTCAGAAAGATCTTTTTGGAGAACACAGTTCTCCAAAGCAACCCTGTACAGCTTTCACAGTGAAAACAGCTTTTATCATTCAAGAATTTCTGCTGAAGTGGGTTTGTGTCTAATGTTCTGTTTAATGTTTCTACACTATTTAAAGCTACGTGAACACCTGCAGAATCAGAACCGGTGATAGTAAAATGACATACCAGTAACCTTTCAAAAATGTGTATGGAGCATGGTTCAGTTTTGAAATCCATCTCAGGTACACTCAGATCACCGTAGATGTCTTCAGCTGTCAAGCTCATAATGATTTTTTTTTTGGTAACTAAAAAATAATAGCAGCATGACATGTATGGGTACTGAGATTTTAAAATCAAGTCTGGTTTTTGTATGAGTTCGCTGGAGTGAAATACGAGGAGTAATTTTTGAAAGATGATGATGAAAAAGGTTCTTCCCTGTGGAAAGAATATAGAGTGCAATTCTCCCTCACGATGGACTTGCAGAAGTGTCTCTTAGGTTATTCTGGAAGATCAGACAGGAGGACTCTGGGTAACTGTTAAATCCCAGCATTGTCAAAAATCTATTGGAATAAACAGGTCTTTGGGAGTTTCCTTTACTTTTCATTTAGGGGGATTTTAATACAAATTGACTTTGAACTCTGAAAGTACTTTTTTTCCATCTGAAGCAGAAAACTGGTGAGAACATGGTTCTCATATGAACTGGTCAAAGTAGTCGAGTGTTAGCTCTTTTGGTTTTGATTTTCTTACTGTCCATTTTACCGAGTTGCAGTTCTCTAGGACTGGTGCTGCATTTTGAAAAGGATGAGTAGGACAGATATAAAAAGAGTATTTTTTCTGTGCGAATGAAACAATTACAAAGACTAAATAAAATGGAGAAATGTAGAGAGAAAATTCATTAAGGATTACCACACATTTCAGTGAGAATGTAATTATGGAGACATCAAAATCATATTTAAATTAACACTTAAGTAGCTCTGACCCCAAATCTGTTGCAAAATCGCTGCAGTTATTAAGCTTATAGTCAGTTCAGTCATAATAATTGGTGCAATATATAGGTTTGTTTATAGGAAATATTCTGCAGAGCAGAAGGGTTCAGGAGAAGAGATGTGAGAAGTGCAGGTGAGGGAGCTGTGGATGGAGCCCTGGCTTGTAGCATTTTTAATTTCCAGCTTTTGCTATTGGATATCAATATGACTTTCATAATTTCTTCCTTTGTAGTATCAGGAGTTGGTGTCAGTAAGACATCCTGTAAGAGGTGGTGAGAAGTTCTGATGAAAACCATGGAAAATTTAAAAGCCAAATACTGTTTCCTGTCTGCATTTGTAATGTGAAAAGGAGAAGCCCGTAGAGTGTACATTTCTACCTCTTACTTTTGCCTGGTGGCTCAGTATCAAACCCCTAAAACCCTGCAATAATTTTATTCCTTTTTCTTCTCACTTCACTGTAAGACTAAAAGGGGTTTAATTAGGCTTACTTCACAAGCTGTTTTGAGACCTCCAATGGTGCCTGTACAAAAAAGTAAATGAAGCAAAAAGATCCTCTAGTTTAGGCACGTTTTATTGGGGTTGACAATGTTAACTGTCTTCGTAGGAAGGAAGTACTCCTTTCGGTGCTTGAATTACTAGAGAAATTCTGTGGTTTGTGGCATACAGAAGGCTGCATTAGAATATCATAAATAGTCTGTCTTACCCTTTGAGGTTTTTATTAGGAGCTATTTTGGCTGGCACGTAGGTTGCATATAAAATGTATTGTTTTCCTCCCTCTTCCTTTTCTCATTCATGTTGGAATAACAGGTGCCATTTAGAGCAGTGTTAGCGACGTGGCATTCACAAACCTGTACACCGTTCTGTAGTATTAATGTGTTCAACTGATTTTGGGGCTTTTCAGAGGGAACAATAGAGTTCTTTTAAAAATAATTTCAATTTTTCAACTGTGAACAAATCTGATTACAATACATTCAACCATCCAGATCTAGTGAGAACTGGGCATATGGCTGTACTGTAGCAAATAGAACAAGAGTTGTGCGTTTTCTCTGGTCAGTAAGCAGAACTGTATGGCATCAGTAACATTTGGGAAGTGATAGTTGAGGTTTTCATCAGGTTGTTATATATTTGCATAAATCTTTGTTTAAAGCCAAGCAAACTTTTAAAATTTGGTTTTAACTGTATTCTTCTCCTCAGCATAACTACTAAACGGCCTGTTTACTTGCCAAGAAGGTTGAGAGGCCACTGTACGTAACCCGTGGACTGAGGCACCCAGTGACCTAAAAATAGGGAATGCCATGGGACTAAATTTGGATTTGCTCACTGCCATTTGCAATACCTTAACTGACAAACTGTTTCCTGTTCATTTGAATAGCACTGGTGATGGATCATGTTGTAGCGTAAGGAGACGTACTGAATAGGTCTGGAGGTCTAAGAGGGATGGCATATCTGTCACAGATCATATGGTGAGTTATAAATTATACCTGCTGTCTTCCGTGCCCGGTAATCCCATTGCAGTCAAAGAGTGTGCGGTGTGAGAGAGCAGATGGCTCTGTCTCTGCTGCCTTCTGAGCTCCTGTCCTGGCTGTTCTGCCAGAGACACTGCATAGGTGCATCCCTCTGCTGTTCTTCATCTTGACACAGGTCTCAGGTGTTCATCTGAGAGCAAAATCTGTGGTATTTGTGTGAAGCAGAACTTTACAGTGCCTCGTTCCTTAATCCTTTTTTTTAATCAGGCCTGTTCTTTGTGGTTCTGGTATTATCTAACCTAGTGCACTTCTACTGGCCAAAACTTGGAAAATGCGTTTTGCTTCCTTCTTCCTCCCTCCCTCCTCTGAATGAGATGGGTATTGTGTTACCTGTTCCCGTCAGGGCACAAGAAGGAACGTTCCCTACTTGGTTAAACTGGATTTTGTGTAGAAAGCTCAGCTCAGTTCTTCTCCCAAGATTACAGTTATTAACAATAGGTGCTATTTGCTTTCATTTAGCTCATTGTTCCTCAGATGCCCCTCAAACTTTCTGAAGCTTTCATCCCTCAAACTTTCTGAAGGTTTTATCCCTGTCAGTTTTTGTAATCTAATATTTAAGCTAAGAAACGGGTAGCTGTTGCAAGACATTTCACACGTACTCAGGTTTCCAAGTAGACTGTTGTGTGGACAATGTAGTATTTTATCACAGTTACTAGATTTTGCCTTCTCAGAGTAGCAGGGGGAAGGACTTTATTTCAAACATTTTTTTGCTTTTACTGGAGCAGGCAACTAAAGAAATTAATTTAGTTACTGAAAGAAGCTGTGATTTCATTTGTGGTGATTTGTTCCCCACCTCTAATTGCCTCCCAGTCCCTAAACAGATGTGATTTGCCTTCGTGCTTAGGACGGCTGCCATTGTTAACCTCCACTTTAATCCTGGAGCTTCAGATATCTCCTGGTATCTTAAGACAGGGACAGTTTTTACCTGGGAGAAAACGTTTGTAGCCTCGACTTGATGTTCCACGAGAACTGATAGAGGAAACAGTGGACTACGTGTTTTTGGGGTTTTTGTTTTGGTTTGGTTTTGTTTTGTTGTTTTTAATACTGTGCAACTCTATTGGAAAACATGTTAAAGAGTGTGAGTCCAGGCTTTTGGGATGGGATACAAGAGCATACCAGGATTTGGTTTATGCACAGAATGTCAAAATTGTTACAGGAAAGCAGCAACCCCAAGGTCCGATGGTGGCAGCGTCTGAACGTTTTGCTGATTTGATTGCAAAGGTTCAAACTGTTAGTACCACCTGGGTCTGGATGAGTATTTCCCAGTTTTAAAATTCATGTACTGGCTTGTACAATTCACCACTCCTTGTGGAGAGTTTTATGCTGGCACAGTAAGGTCTGTGTACACCCCTGATTGACGGAATGTGCAGGTAGATACTCAGTGACTTGGAGCGGGGCAATGTTCATACACTTCAGTCAGCAGCTGAAGATTAGGGGTCTTTCTACTGCGTTCCTTCTTTCTGATGATTGAACCCTAGGTTTTAGAATTGGCAGCCTACCTCTCAGGAAGATGGCCTGGGCTTTCTGTTGCAGGTGAAAAAATTCAGCCTTCTCCTCTGGATATCTAAGCACTGTGCTCCCAAAATCTAGAAATCATAACCTGCTTTCCGTAAGTCCCAGAAGTGTCGCTGACTCTGTTTTGAATTTTTTGTATTCAAGAGGCATGTTAAAAAAAAAAAATAGTGGTTTAGGTGAGTAGTTTTAAGATGAAAACTGTCTGAAAATGAAGCCTTTTCTATCCCCAGAACAGGCACAGTTTCCTCATTAACAGTGGTTGGAAAATGTGGAGTGCAAGCAGTGGGGCGGGCAGAGCAGGCTCTTCACTCATGTTAGTTTGTCTGCATCTCTTTGGAGACTATCCCAGGTTTCTTTCTTTAAAAGGAACGCAGATGGGAGACCAGCCCGAGTGTTTTAAACACATCCTTTGCTGCCACAGAGTGATTACATTCATTGCCACCATTAACCCCATTGACACAGTCATTGCACAATGGCTGAAACTGCACTTCTGAAACGCTCCAGCATGGAACCACTGACAGACCCGATAAACAGGCTGAAGAGTAAGATGCTGCTGCTGCCTATCGAACAGGTCTGGGCACAAACAGCAGCCTTTTAATATGGACAGAAAGACTAAGTGAAGTTTTAATCAAACAAAAAAGGCTGTCTGAGACCTTGAGCTGCTTTGACAATATTGGATTTGTCATCTCTGCATCCCTGTAACTATTTCAATCAGCTTTTGTCTGTGTTTTTAGTGAAGTTTTTCTTCGGGTTTAAGTTCAGCTCAGTTTGCTGGTATACTCCGTGCTTATTTGTCTTTTAAATTCGCATGGATAGTCTCTCCAGCCATCAAAGACATACCATCAAAGACATAATCTATACTTGTTTTTTAGACAAAACATGAATTTGGTGTAGTATGTTGCTGTATTTTTATTCCCTTTGTTGTTGTGTTTGTTGTTTTCTCTTTAAATATAGCATTTGGGTATAAAATACCGAGTACTCCTTTTATTTGGAAGTGGTTAATAAGAGAAAGGATCTTTCATACGTATTAGTTGTACCTTGCGAAGAGCTCAGTGTTTTATGCTGACACATACCTAACCAGACCATTTCCTGTGTATATTTTGCTCCTGCCAGCTGAGTGTGGTGCAGGAGCCCACCTTTGTGTTGATTTTCTGGTGTGTTTGGGACAACTGCTCAACTTCCTTGGAACAGCGTGAAAGCCCTAGATTAGGTTTGGATTCAGAGACAGGTGCCCTCTATATCAATGAATTATTGAAGTAATCTGAGCTTAAGAAAGCGGATTCTAATGGCAAACTTGATTACAAGGACTCGGCAGGGGTGGAGGTGTTTCTTCCCTTTTTCACCTCTTGCTTGCTGGTAGCTGAACTCCCTGGTGTTTGCAAGGGAAAATCCTTGAATATTTGTGATACAAGTGTATAGAAAAGGCAAATACAGATATATCATACATTAAAAACAAACCATAGGGAGGTTGTTCAGCACGCCTGTGCCCTTGGTCACAGACAGCAGCATATTCTGTTCTTGTTGCATCCTCTTCTGCTCTTGTTGCATCCCCTTCTGCGCAGCAGCAGAGTAGTACGCAGTTTGCTGAGGTGGGTGTAATAGGCTCCGTTTGACATACATTGCTGGTGCTGGAAGCAAATCGATTGCTACCGTTCATGACTCCTCGACTACATTTTTGCAGTAAAAAGTTACTACGGGAGATGGATCAATTTCTCACAAAACCTTCTTTTTTAGTTTGTTTGTGTTTATTTGGTTGTGGGTTTGGTTTGGTTTTGTGGGGGTTTTGGGCTGCTTTTTTTGTTTTTTGTGGTTTTGTTGGTTTTGTTTTGTTTTTTTTTTCTTTTTAGTAGCCCCAAGAAACAAACCTGTTCTGGAAAACAATGTTAAAGAATTTTATGCTATTAATTATAAATAATTCGTTTGTCCTCCTTATTGTTAATGATTTTCTTAATTGAGGAAATAACTAAATATTACTAAAATTTGATATGAAATGATGACAAAGTCATTGTCTTAGTATGAGTTCATATATTCTGGAGAAGTGCAGAGAACCAACTAAACATATTAAAACTGATAAAAAGTCAGGAAATTTGCTGATACTCAGTAGAAGTCTGTTGGAAATAATAGGACTGGTCAGGATGTGTGATAAATGGGTCTTAACTTTGCGTAGCAAATAAACAATTATGAAAGAAAAAACACTGTCAAAGTGAAATACTTTCTCTTTTGTGTATTTAATTAAGATTTTTTTTTTTTTTTTAATCCTTTGAAACCCATTTTGTGCTGACCAGAGTCTTTGAAACTGGACCAATGATGCCAAGGTATTCATTTAAGATGTTTTAAAAAAATCCTTAAAATTCATTCATCTTTAACAGATTGGAGGCTTTAGTTACCAAAATCTAGCCTTTTCAATCAAAATTAAAACTTCCTCTTACCTTTTATAGAGTTATCAGTGGGAAAAGGATGGTGTATGGCAGTAGAGGTAGAAGAGGAGAACTTCATGCTTCACTACTGAACATCCAAGAGACATGCTTTTCTTCAGTGTACTGTAGTGCTAGCCTTAATTTTGTGTCCTTAGGCACAGTGGAAAGAAAAGATGACTGCTTCTCAGGCAAGAGCAAAAGTTCTGATTCACAAGAGAGGGTGAAAAACTATAGTCTGATGTGGGACAGAGAGAAATATTGTGAATTTGTGGTAACAATTAGTGCCTGATGTGATATAGGTGCAGTGAGAGGTCGGTTTCAGAAACAAACTTGTTTTAAGGGGTATTTACTTAGAAGCTTATCTATCAACTATAAATGCACCTTCTTAGCCTCCACCTGAACTGATACAGAACTAATGACCTTATTTTAGAATATATTGTAGAACAGGAATTGTAACAATTATGGTTGCCCTAAGGACCGTAGGTTATAGCCTTCAGCCCACAGATACACTCAGAGCAAGCAGTAATTATTATCCAGCTATTTTTTGAAGGGAGAGAGGAACTTTGAGAGGTATACAGCTTGTGTAGATTCTAGGAAAATACATCCATAGCTGAAGAATATGAGAACTCCACTTGCCCCAAAGCACTTGTGACTACAGTCTCCTTTGTTGAAGAGGGAGATAAGATTTCACTTGCCAGATCCACTCATTCTGTGTTGTTGAATCAAGTGCTCTGGTTTTCTTTCTTAAACTCTGTCAGTAATTTCTTAGTGTCACTGTGCAAGTCTTTCTTAATTTCCAGTCTAGAAGGATTTGCTGATTGCTGCTCATTCTTTGATCGCTTCTTCAAACAACTGGTCGTAATAATGATAATGCTCTTATTTAATGAGGCAGCACTACTCTAAGGACTAAGCAAATATTATTTATGACTCAAGTAGTTCAGGTACAGAGAAGTTTAAATCATCATGTAGTACCCAAGGGAGGGCTGCGCTTTTTCTGTCAAAGAGTTCTCAAAAGAAATGTGAGTGCTTGTAAAATTTGCTTAGTAGATCTGATGCTCCTCAAATTGTGCAACGTTTTTGCATAAATATGAGGACATTGCATAGATCTTTGCTGTGATGGGTTCAATTTGTTAGAATCAAACAGTTCCTCCAAGATTTACTGCACAGTATTTGTTCATATATTCTTCAGTCTGGAATCGTTTATACTTCTCAGATCAAATGTCCCTTTTTCCTCTATTCACAAAAAAAAGACTATATAAAGTTTGTGGATAGAGACAATAGTTTTTTCAAGGCCTTGGTTACATCTAATTTCTGCTTATAACCTGTATCGCTTAGGAATAGCAGAAAAAAAAAAACAAAACCCCTCCAGTCCTCCCAAATAACGGCCTCGTAACAAAAACACTCATGCCAGCACACAGCCCCGACAGTGATACAGTTGTACGAGTAAGGATTGTTCTTGGGCAAGAAATAGCTCATTTTGTTCAAGAAGTGGCTTAAGCCACACCAGAACGTTTTGCGCTGTTGACCTGAGTTATAACTTGAGGAAGACTAACGTTCAACTATCGAAGTGCAGAGTACTCTTCCTTTGAAGATTTTCACTCAAGAATGTTTGACTTAACCTATTGTACAGCTCTGGAGGTTGTCCTCGTCAGCCATAGCTCCTGTATGTGACTGCCAAGGCACAACTACAGCTAAATTCAATGCTCAGCCTGGGTGGGGATATGGGAAAGTGTACAAGGAAATACTTGGATCACAGTTAATATATAGAATGCTGAACATCAATAAACCCATGCTAAGGTTAGCCAAGTGACTTTATTTTTCACTTTGTTATTCCCCAAAAAACCCAACTTTGAGGTTTCATGAGGAGCCTCTGAAGTGATGCTGGGCAGCGCTTTGTCAAAATGGTAATAGAATGTTTGATGTTAGTATACTCCAGAGGCCCTGTATGCCCAACCAAAGAAAATGAAGAAATTTGCAAGCATCTCTTCCAAGTCCAAACAAGCTAATTATGTTAATAAACTACATAGTGGGGTCAGCCTTGCTGTCTTTGGGCTCTGAAAACTTTACCATCTGTGAAATTTTATTTGCTAGCTGTCAGTCCATGGAGTCTCAACTGGTTCTTCCATACATGATTCATAAGGGCAAAGGTCTTTCAAAAATTTCCACGTCATCCTGAACAATTCTCTGTCTCTCACAATCTGCTACTTCTTCCTCCTGTATTACATCGTGTTTTCCTTTGCAGCACGCACTTCTCCCATATTACTGGTCATTTCCCTTGCATATTACCCTTACTTTCTTTTTCCTTATTTTATCTGAATTTCTTGGTACGTAGTGTGGAACTTGATACATTTCTTTCTTATGTCTGACTTTGAATCAGAGACTAACCGAATACGACAAGAATTTACACCAGGGACAGATTTTTTTCCTTTCAAATAGGAGTGACCTATGGGAAAAAGGATTTATTGAAAGGTAATGATATTTGCTGCTAGTTCAAAACTGGAGGGAGCTAGAGGGTCAGTCAGTTCAGTGAAGGGGGCACAAAATTTAAAATGGATGGAGTAGATTAAGACCATCATGTTCAAATACCTATTTTCCGCTTGAAACAAGAAAATTCCAGTAACAGGACTGGGGGTAAAAGAGAGCACAATCAAAAGGATAGAGTGCGTAACAGTTTCCTCAAAACTACTAAATTAAAACAAAACGGGGATGACAAATCTCACAAAAAATATTATACAACCAGTAAATAATTCATTTGGTTTTAAGTGCAACAGAATAGTACTGAAGGTAATCAACTGGAGTGAAATGACTGCTATTTTACGAGGAACTTCCTAGGTCTCTTTTTATAAATGCATCATCATGAATGGATATTCAGAATTAAACGTGTTTCTTAGGTTCCTGCACCAGAGGTGCCCAGTTTCCCATTCAGGGTACCCTCCTCAAGTTGACAAAGATCTCTGCTCAACAGCAGAAAAGGTTGACTCTTATGGATAAGATGAACTTAGAATGGATAAATCTCACTGTTGAGTATCTCTGGACTTAGAGCACTGATGGTGATGGAGTTAATTTTTCTATCATGATGGATTGAATTAATTTATTAAGATTTGAGGTTACACCTACTGAACTCTCTGGAAATTACTTATCCTGAAGTCTTACCTGTTTCATTCAAAACAGGGAAGCTTTAAGATTTTATGCTTGGATGTAACAACTGCATTTACTCGCTTGAATAAATATATTTTGTAGGATAATTATAAACAGGATTCTAAATCATCAATATGCCTATACACTGAATGAGCAATCAGTGCCATCTTCAAGATGACGATGTTTCTTAACAGCAATACACTCTGGTTTTGGCTTAGAGGAACCCCTCCTACCTTTAGAATGCTCTTTTTTATTTTGAGCTAAAGCACTTAAACATTTCCATGTACGGGACTTTGTTTCCTACAGTAGACTTTTTCCATATAGACATTAGTATTGTGTTCGTTCCAGTAAAAAGCAGAAATCCAGTATTAGATCTTACACTTGCTCTACAGAATATCTCGGTATGTCTTATCCAGTAACTTAATGCCAAGGAAACTGTTTCCTGGTGCTCACAAATCCATGTAAATGGAACTGTGTTAGCCGGATCCTGGCTCATGACATTAGCTATTCCAGCTGCTCCTTTATTCAAAGATCATTTAATGGCAGAATTTGTTACTCATTTAATAATTCCTCCTGGTAATCCCAGTCTTTATTAGTGTTTGTTAGTTGTGTTTTGTATAATCAAAACATTGGAGAAATTTCCTAGCCAGTATCACTTAGTTTGTATTTAAAACTACATTTAGGTTTTCTGTCCTTCCGAGCACTGTGAAAACTTACAGCTTTGTTTTTCCAGAGGTTAATGTGATTAGTTACTGTAATATTTAGAGATCTATCAGTTTTCAATATGATTACCTTAAGGAACAGAAAATTAGCATTTATAAAAATGCTTTTCAAAAACTGTATCTTAAGACTTATGATAAGATCACCAAGAAAAGAACAAGCTTTATATGAGCGTATTATTTCAAGTGAGACCTCAGAATCCTGTTTTCCAAAAGCACCTAACCCCCATTTTTCAAAACAATGAAAGCACATGGGCCCACCTTCTAGTCCCATTAGAAAAACAAAAAGATGTGATGGGTTAAAGTGGAACATGGATTAAATTAGGTGCTGCAGTTCCAAAATGAAGATCTGCTGCTACCCAGATACCACCCTGGACAGCTGCACCGCTCCAGGCATTTTCTGCCAAAGCCTCCCTGGGATTCAAGGTCTGCCTCCGAGGTCTGGTGGGTGGTGGCCCAGCATCTCTACCAGCTGTGTTCCGTGTGCAGCACAGTCGTTGTGCGAGCTTTGCCTTAAAAAGAACCCCAGGAGCAAGTGAGCGCTGGGGCTTATCTTGTGTGCAGTAACGCAGCCATGGGAGGAATCGCCAGCATTCACTTGGTTTTCAACGCGTGCAGATTCAAACACGTTTTCTGTTTTGTGAGACAAAGCTCTGCTTGCCTGGTTCTGTTACTCTGCTGCTCCTGTGGACTCCAGGGCCGGAAGAGAAGCAGTAGGATTCCTGACTGTATGTGTGTTATAGGAAAGATCTCTTAGTCTCTTCTTGAGTGAAGGAAGCAGTGAATTGAAATGTAAATGTAGATTCTCAGTAGATACTAATAACAGCAAGCAATTGAGACAGTTCAGGTAGGATTTCCAGAACTAGTTGAACTCATCTTCCCTCTAAAGCTAATAATTAAAACTAATAAAAAAAAAAAAAACCAAACCAGAAAACTGCTGATTTTGAAGAATGTCAACAGCAAAACCATATATAGTTATGTGGAATTTTTTGGGGTTTTTAATGTTACCTTTTATTGACAGGTTCCTTCTACTTTGAAGTGGACTTTAATTATTTTTTCACTAAAATAAAACTACTGCTATTAAACTGCCAAAAATTTAGAGTGTGAATGTAGCCAGTGTTGCAACCAGTGGAGAATAACCCAGGTTTTTGTAGCGTTCTGTAATTTTCTAAATGAGGCTGATCGTGGTTATGATCTTACTAAATCAGTACAATGATAATCTGAATAATTTACTACTGTGAAGTAATTGTAAGGATACATTTTTGAAAAAATAATTTCATTTTACCTCTACTCAGAATTGCTTGGAGTATTTAGAATAAATTTCATGGTTCAGTAATTAGAGAAATGATAAAAATTATTACAATTAAGGAAGTGGATAATAATGTATATATTGTTTAGTTGTATTGTGGAAACCGAAGTAATTTCTGTTTTAATTGTAGAAATGTTAAATTTAAGTAGTGGCAGGTGAGTTAATCCGTGTAGTAATGAATGGTGTAATCGGAGGGTGGAGCTGCCTTGCTTCCTGGCAGGATGGCCTCTTTCATGATAGAGGGTCTTGGAACACACCCCTGGTTTGATACTGAAAGGGCCGTACTGGCTGATTGCAGTGGGCTCTCTTTCCTCCTTTCCTTGTCCACAGCTGCAATAACTGCAGGTGCAAGGTGCTTTTGGGCTTCAGAATACACTCTTGCTTAAACCATTTATCATCAGCGTAATTCTGTCTGGAGCGCAGGAGCTGCACAGTTTGGCAGCAGGTTTGGCAAAGACTTGGAGGAGTTGGTAGGGGCCGCTGGCCACTTCACCGCTGTAGAGCTGGCCAGAATCAAGGGAAGGTGACCGTGGCGGGACGCAAGACCTTACTTCTTTTCCATTTGATACAGGGCTGCATGTGTCGGCTTAGGTCATGGTGTAGGGGAGATGCTGTGGTCGGAAGGGGAGTCACCTGGAGTGTAGGGTTTCCAGTAGGACCAGCACATGATGCTGAGCCACCCGTTTAATTTGCTTGGAACAATCACTAGGCATTCATCTGTACAAGCTCTGCTGGCACAGTCGTCGTTGTCCACAGCACAGAACATTTTTTTTAAAAAAAGGCTATTTCAAAAAGGCATAGTTCCTCTTTGGATGATAAGTTGTTCCAAGGGAGTAAAATGGAGAAGGTAACCGTGTAGTATTACTGAAACAAAGGGAAAAAAGAGATGAAGGAAGGAAATACAGTGCAGCTGCGACAAGAGTTAAGCCATTTTTCTGTTGACACGGTTTATTTCACAAGTGTCTGACTCGTTGGGCAGAACCAGCACAGTTAAATTACAAAATTACTATTTGGTTCTTTTTTATTGACTACAATTCAAAGCTGCTTCAAGCCTTCCAAATTTAATCCCCCCAGCTCTTTGCCAAGAACATTACCTTTTATTTTCAGCATTAAACTGTGTAAGATACCCCTCAGGCTACATGTGAGTTCACCCTCCACGATCGGAGCTAACAGAGTGTATCAATTGTTCGTGATTTCCTATTCCCTGTAAATTGGGAGAGGCGGGAGGAGCACTGGAATGCGAATTTTGTCCTGTCAGCAGTTCTTTGGCAGGCTGCGGCTTAGGCAGTGCATATCGAGGTAATTAATTGTGGAATGTTTGGAGCTCTTCACTCCGAGTTACCATTTAGCGACCTGTCAAAACTGAACTAATAAGCCCATCGCATGTGTTTCGATATGCTGCCTTTAACTGTTGGGGGACTATTTCTCTTTCCCCCTTTTTGCTTCAAATGAAGTTAAGAAAGTACCATGGGACAGTTAGCATGGGAGAAAACGCCTTGTCTCAGAGGCATGATACGACCTTTCAGTGAAGTTTTATGTTCCTTTGTCTCCTAGCAAGTTAATTTGGTTTAAAGTATCAGAGCTTTTTATGGGTGTATTTGTCAATTTGCTGTCCTTATGTGCCTGATGTTGATTGCATCGCAGATGTGAAATGGTTTATTTATAACTAATTGCTTAATTATAGTGTCTTTTATTTGTGGAAATTAGCAATGAACTTTAGTATCAATCTTAACAGGTATCTTTCTCGTGTATTTTGAAAGTCAAATATTAAAACTGTTTCTAATGGGATTATATTTTTAAACCTCTGAATCTGCTTCCTCTAATGTTGAAAAATCAGTGTTTAACAACAAAAATATTGAAATGAAAATATTTAAAGATCTATTAATTTCTCTTTATTTCTAAAAGAACCAGCAGTCTTTAACCCCTCCCCACAACATTTCTTCCATTTCATTCACTAAATATAGACGCTATTATCCAGAATTGCCTACAAGACAAGCATGGACTTTCACTTTTCTAGTGCTCTGGAAGATAAATCTGATTGATTTGTTTTCTAAAGTGTTCATACTTGAGTAGAGAAAGACCAGTCATGTGTATAGTAAGTCAGTGTGATGTAGAAGCAGTGTGGCAGGTACCACACATACGCTGGCAGTAACTTATGCCGCTGTACAGGTATGATGTACATACGTATACGTGAGCGTACAGGTTTATGTAGCATCATTGCGATTTAACAGGTGAATTCCTGCACGTTGCAAGTTCGACGTATTAGCACTTGTTTTTAAGTTGCGAATGTGGCTGCAGTGTTTCAATTAAGAAAGTGGAACGATCTTCTCTTCTGGAAGAAATATATTGGCCCATTCAGTGATACCTATGACAGGTTTCAAGGTTGTCAGCATTGCTATATTCCAATAGACTTAGCTAAATTTAATTTTACTATGCTTGAGGAATCTGCAGTTTGTCAAACTTGTATTTTAGGTATTTGTTTTGTTCCCCCCCCCCCCCCTTTTTTCTTTTCATTAATAACACTGAAGGTTTTGTCTTTCCACAAATGAAGTGACCTGTAAAGACACAGAATGGAAGGGGACTAGGTATTGAGTATATTGTAAACAGAAACTAAATCTTTGCTCAAAATTTCCTCTGCTAATATATGGCAAACATCAGTTGTGAAGAACCGTATTATCCGCAAGTGACCTTGCTGACCATCAAGATTTGCTTTATGTTTTGTTTTTTTCTTTTAATTTACCCCTGCCAAAAATCATCTATCTGCATTTCCTTGGGCTGAATTCCAACGTGTCTGGAGAGCGTGTTAATACTGGCAAAAGGTGTGAAAGTTAAATTTGTCGTGTCCGTTGATCACGGAAATACTTCAGTACAGGCAATTTGGCAGTCAAAGTTGGACAACTGCAAAAGGCAGTTCAGCTTCAGGAGATGCTCAGATTCAAAAATGAAAGGCAAAAGCCCCAAATAGTTTGATTTTATTTTTGCTAGATGAAAAAGATAAACTGGGAAAGGAATATTTGCTGGTTTGGAGAAGTTAAGAGAGTACCTGAAAACAAGGACGATGATACGGCGCTAGAAGCAGTAGTGACTTCAGAACTGAGGAAACAAAAACTACTTTAATTTTTGTGTTTCAAAAAATTACATTAGGAGCACGATGTAGGGACGGCCCCTTTCACATTAGTGGAACGCTGAAGCCTAAGGATAGAGAGAAACATAATTGTCTCGCTTGTGCTCTTGATTCATTCCAAGGCTGAAAAGGTTCATGGCTAGACTTCCATTTCATTCCTCAAAATTGGAGGTGAAAGATAGTATTAATCTCTTCAGGTATGGAATTTCTGTTACAATACCTTGTTTTATTGCTGACCAAATGCTTTTGACTATTTTTTTCTTACAGGTGTCTCAATTTCTTTTCCATTTCTCCTTCAGAGGATGGCAAGTGTGCATTCTGAGTATTAGGCACACATAATCTGTTGGAAGAATTAATTATTATGATGTTTCACTGTTAGCTACATTGTGAAGATGTCTGACCACTTAGTTTGCAATTCCCCCCCACCCACCCCCACCCCGTAGAGGTACACAAGCACTTCCTTGTGAAGCAGTTGGAAGATCTTTTGTTCACAGAGTTTAACTTGGGTTTTTTTTTTTTGGATTGTCACGTTGTTAAAGCCTAAGCTGTGAGTTTTTTATTTTGGTCAAATCTTAATAGTATTTGATAATATTCTTGGGATAATACATTGAAGTCTTCTTCCTCTATTGAAACTTGGTTGTATATGTGTCTAAAGACTCCGATCAATTGCATCAAGAACAAGGCTTTAATGCATGTATGCTTTCTGAAGTTAAACTTTCTGTTTACGTTCTATTGTTTTCTTCCCTCTGTCCTAATACCTAGATTTTAAAATGTATAAACATCACTATGGAAGATTTTTCTAGTTTTCTACACATACTGTTCTAGTGACTATGGAAGAAATTACCTATGTTTGTTATAAAACTGACTCTAGTCCTCTTTTATAATATGTTGGCTATATATGTTTTAGGTAAGCTCTTTTGTTGTTTGGGGGGATTTTGGCAAGGGTTTTTTTAGCAGTCAGGTCATTTGCTTCCCATCCTGACAGTACCTTCCCAGTTAACACAGTGATGTTTGTGAACTTTCCTAGAATAAGTCATCTCTGCAAATCATCAAGAATAAAGGTAGTCAAACACACAAAAAATGAGGTACACAAATAATGAGGTAAATATTTACTACCAGCAGAAATGACACTGTTTACAGCTGGTATAGTATTTCCAAAGTGAACCATGAATAAGTAAAACTGTTTACACTTGAGCAAGAATCTTGGATTTCTTTGTAAATTTGGGGATTCAGACACACATGGTATTGGGTGGTCAGTACCTGCATTTGCTGGAGAACTGATAAATCAGCATTTGATTAGAAATATATATATGTATATATATATAAGGTTTCCATTCTTGGGATTTTGTGGAATTCTTTTAAAAAAAAAAAACAAAAAAAAAATCCCAAAGACTCACTGCAGGGAAAAGCTTCAAAAGTAAAGCAACAGGAGGGAAAAGGAAATAAGATCATGTGATTCAGCTGCTGATCTCGGGAGATCTGAGATTATTGTCCACTTGTGATACAGTTCTTGTGTAAGTTAATCACTTCTTTCATCCAAAAAAGGTCAAAAGTCAAAGGCTCAAAGCTCCAGTTTGCTTGATATAGGAGAAATCCGCAGTGTCTTCTCCATCTAATTGCCTTGCAGCTTGATTTAAGAGAACCAGTGCTTTCTCTGAACAGACCATCAAAAGAGCGGGGTGGAATTTTGAATATTAAATTTCGGATTACCAAAATGCTTCATATGAGTAACTTGCATTGTCTTTCAAGACTTAAGTAGTTTTGAACTAAAAAAAGGTAAAATTTATTTACCAGAAGAGCTATTTTGTTATATGTTACTTAATGTTTCGAGAAATGCTGCTCGATTGTCGGCTACAAAGAAATGTGAATAAGTCATTAAATTGGGTCAGAGGTTGGCACATTTTAACAATGTATGAATCTTCAGATTCTTTTGATCTCCATGTGTAAAGTCTTTTAAGAGTGAAACCCCAACCCCAGTACTGTATCCAGTTGTCTCATAGACAATGCTTGTCTTCATTTCATTATTTAACAGATAATCACAACCTGTAAAGTTGCCATTTTTAAGCATGTTTCCTGTCATTGCTTTGTTTAATCATTCATCTTCTCCAATTTTACTTGCGAATTAAAAGGGAAGAGACAATGAGAATTTTTGAGATTTGGTCATTGAAAAAAGAAATGCTGAGGAGGTTCTGCGTTTGGGGACTGACACAAGTTGAACCGTTAACTCGGTATACACTCGGAAAACACACAGTTATCGGGTGGACTTCTGTAACGCCAACACTCCAGTTAACTCCCAAACTTAAAGCTGCTTTGTCTCTCAATTTCATTAAAAACCAGTCCTGCTCTGAAATATTTACAACTGGATAGATGGTCTCCAAAGTTTATTACTGAGCTGTTGAAGCTCTGGCACCGGGTACAATCGTAGCTGCTGTTGTTACTCAGTGCTGTGCAAGTCGCCATTCAGGCTGACAGACTGCTGGTAGTGACCTGCAGCATGGCTCAGCTGCTAGCTAGCTGGGTGCATCGTGCATCAGACATTAATGGAGCTACAGTCCCTGATACGAGCGGTCGTCTCATAGATCTCGATACGTGAAAATACAGCTAATGAAGAGGTCTTGGAAGGAAACATCTTAAATGCAGAGACTCTCCTCGATAGCTCTCTGGAGCCTAACAAAATAAAATAGGGTAAATATTTGCCCCTCACTAACCTGATCAGATGAAATACACACTTTGGTAGATGTTTAAAAGTGAAGGAACATGGGGTGCAATTTGTACGCTTTTGTTTTTCAGCAGCATTTATTTTTTGCATGATAGAGCTGATGGGTGAGGGTAGTGTTCATTATCATCAATAAATAGCAACTGATGACAGACTTCCTGGTAAAGCCTAATAAATTTTAAGCCATTAGAGTTTCTTTGGCATATTTTGCAGTTTCCTCTTACTTCACAAGAATGATAGCTTGCCAGTGCTTGAAAGCTGGGACATGGCCACTTTCTTTTCTTAGCTCAGAGCAGAAGGTGGTCTTCTGCACAAACAAAAGCAAAAGGCAAGTGGATGTAGAAGATATACCTCTGCTAGAGGGAACTGTGAGAAAACAGTGTCCAAATAGTTGGTGTATAAGATGAAAGTTTATAAGTTCATGCCACCGAAGTTACCTTGTGCTTCTCTGTCATCTTTTGTTTATAACAGTTCAGGAATTAGTAAGGTTGGAAAACTTTTTTCCTAAGTTATTACGTGAAGAACAGATTTGCATTGCCTGTTGTACGTGCTCAGTCCGTTTACTGCAGTCAGCTCTTGGTTATCCAGAACAATACCGGGAAGACCAGAGACGCTCTAGAGAAAGCAGTCGTGGCAATACCTCTTGATTTCCGTTTCTTAGGTTGCAGTGCATTTCCTGTCTGAACTGTACATATACAGAGCTCTACTTTTCTATTCCATTATTAGGTTTTTACAGGTTTTGGTTTTATATCTTACCTTTCTTCATCACGTGCACTTGCACATTCGGACTTAGACATTGGCTCTTTGCTAACAAGTTAGTTATTTTAAATAACTGGAAGAACTAAGAAAATTTCCTGGCTTAAGTGTTGGCAGAGCAGAAAATGACTTGGAGAACAATTGAAGAAACTGTTTCGTTCTGTGTGTCAGGAAACGTGGCTGTCTGCCACGAAAATGGGGAAATAAAAAAGAAGTAATCTCTAAAGAAGGGACTTGGTTAGAACCTACATTTATCAAAAAGAAGTGGTGTTAACTTTAATATACAGGTATAATTTAAAGTAAAAATAATCATCTTGCTTGGTTTTGTTGCTACATATGCTGCAATAATCTAAGCTTGGATAACACAAATATTCCAGAAGGGCATCATGCTTTCATTTGAAAATACCAAAAGCAAATACTCCACCATTTTTCTTTAAAGCTTAGTTCAATGCTTAATGGTTTATTTAGCTAGGTTTTTATTTTATCTGGCTTACAGATTCATTCTGTGGTCTAATGAATTGCGTAAAAGCAAGCCCATTAAAGGAAATAATTCTGTACTAGCTTATATGAGAGTTTAGTTGAAGAGATGAGGTTACCTCAGGGATCAAATCCAGTTTAGGAAAGAAATCTTTAGTACAATCAGTGATGGGCAAAAAGGAGAAGAATCCAATTTGACTTTCAAATCCCAGGTTGATAGTGAGCTCAAAGTTAAAAAAACAAAACAAAAAACACCCTTCCAACTTGCAAACACTTCAGATAGAGAAATCTGTGAGGGGAAAATACATATGATACCCCAGGATGCTAGGAGTATTGTTCTGATTTTACAGACTCATTCTTTGAGTTGAACTAGTTATGACACGGTGTGGTGTGAGATGATTTTGAGATTTGAGTTTTAATTTTAAGTTCACAATTAGTAGGGGGATCCTTTTGCTTCCATCAGTTTTCTGTAGTATTTGGAGGTGACCAGAACTTTGGCAGGATTTTTCGATTTCAGACAAGGCACCCTGCTTTAAACCCCTGAGCTAGAGCACGGTATGCAGCTTGTAGTTCAGAATTTAGAATTATGTTTAAGCATTGCTTATGCAGAAAACTGCCAAAGTCCTTTCCTCAGTGCTCTCCTTTACCTGGCTCAAGCCCCTTCTGCCTTGAAGTGCTCATTTGCTGCCTATTGATTCTGTGAGGAGACTGCAGTCTTCCTGGGCTTATCCCAACAGGAAAGAGATCGCATCTGACAGTTCCCATCTCTGTTATTGGGTGCTGGCTGCTGGTGCTAGTGACAAAGCTGTTCTTGGGCGAGAAATAAAGGAAACGCTAAGCTTGCATTTGTAGGCTGTGATACGGGTAAAATTCACCTTTGTCATGCGAACAGCTTCATTCCTCTGATTGTATTGTGACTGTAGAGCAAAGGTGTCAAAGGTTCCTCAAGAGCCCTTTTTCAATGTTTTTCTTGGAATCATGCCTTTTTGGTCATGGCCTGAAATGAATAATTTAAGAACAATATGCCATTAAACCTGTATATTCTATTCTTGGCTTTTCTAATCCTTAAGCTAAGACCTACTTTGAGTGTTTCAGACGTACGGTTTCTACAAGATGGGTTTATATTACAAGGGTATAAACACGTTTAATTTTACTAAGGTAAAACTTCAGATCTTCATAGCTTCACAGAGATGCACTTTCTGCTTTTGAAAAGTGTGAACGCAACTGGTATAATAAGGATAGTTATAGATAATTCTAAATCATCTTGGAATTTACAGTCAATAAAATTTGCTTTTGACAGATTAGATTTACATACTCAGTAATTTATAATAATGTAAGAACATAAAATAAATCAGTAAATAGTTTTTTCAATTTCATAGTAGAAGTAGTACTTGAATTTTTTTAATAACTTATTCAAGATGAAGTTCATTTAGTATTACTGAGAAGAATAACCTACCCAGACAGATGGGTTCCATCTGCAGTGGAGCTTATCTGAGAGATCTTTGAGATCTTAGAATACAGGTTTGAATTTTTAATCCACAATTTGTACATACGTGTAGGAGCAATCATCACTCATTTTTATGTTATGAGGGTTGTATTAAAAATCTAACAGGAATGTTCTTTGAATTTATTCTTCCTCTTATCCAAGTTAGTGGAGGAAAGATTAAAGTAAAAGAAGAATGTGTTAAGACATCAATAAACTCAGATTTGCTGTTAGATGAAATCCCTGAGTTCTTGCGTCAAGATCCTCCATATGCAGGTGGGAGATCGGATGAACTCCAAAGACTCATACTCGGTTGAGTAAAACACTCTGTAACACAGACTCACCATCAAGCTTCCTTACAACATTCCTCTAAACATAAATGGATGAAGTGACAGAAAGTATTTTCATTTCCTTAACTAGAATTACATATTACTTAATCTCCTTTGGAATTGTTTCTCTAACCTGTAGAAATAATTTATTTATTGTAACTGTTCCATATTTGTTTATTTTAGGCTTTCCGTATATACATGTCAGCTTCTAGCTCACAGGCTCTGAAAACAGTTAAGTAATACTTCTGGTAATTCACATCTCAAAATGGGGTTTCAAGCTGTGAACACAGTGCTAACCTCTGTTTTACCAACAGGAGAAAACCTCTTATCACATCAGATCAGAACTTATCTCATGCCAACAGCTGGGGAAGCCCTTGCCATACTTCACTGGCAGGAATTCACCAGGGTGTTATTATATACTCGAAAAGCTGTCTGCAGATATTAGGAGGGAGGATTACTTTTGTTAGCGATTTCACAGGATGACAGGGGTGTTTTTGTGCTAGGGTAGCTGCTTTCATTGTGCTTTTACAGTGAAGAAGTGGATTTGTATACAGATGGAAAAGAGATTATTTCCTTGGGAGAGTTGGAGCAAAATTGTCTAAAATTAGATTCTTTCAATGCCGATTTGTTTGTTTGTTTGTTTTTCTTTTCTTCATCTAAAAAGAGAGCATTTTAGGAATAAAAGATCAAACTCAAATGTTCATCAAAGATACTGGATTTATTGGCATTTTTTCTACATGATCTTTCTCAGATCATTTGAAGATCTGCGTGTTTCTTTTACCATTGTAAGTTTTATGACTTTTCTATTATATGCAAAACCAGTATTCACATATAAGACAACTGAATATGTGTAACAGGATTTATTTAGGATGCAAGTACAGAATTCTTTCAGGTTACGGTGCGTTGACCTTTGCTGGCTGCTAGACCCCACCCAGCTGCCCTCTCACATCCTCCCCTCAACAGAATAGGGGAAGAAAATAAGATAAAATAGCTCATGGGTCATGATAAAGGGAGGTCAGTTATCCGTTACCGTCAGGGCAAAATAGACTCAACTTTGGGAAGATTAATTACATTTATTGCTAATTAAAAATGGAGATGGATAGTGGAAACAAAGGCAAAAATAACAATGCCTTTCTTCGCAGGTTCAACTTAACTACTTCATGCCCAACTTCTACCTTGTCCCTCACCCCATTTGGCTCGGCGGGGATGGGAAATGGGGAGGTTTTATCCAATTTGTGCATTTAAGCAGTGAGTATAAAAGGTGAGGTTTTTCATATGCAGTGTTAGGGTCTTTTGAATCATTTGAGCTTAGAGACTTAACATACCGTGAACTGGGAGCATTTAAATAACTTCAGATTCTTTTTAGATTTTTCAGTGTAGAAATGTAAGTCTCCAAGAAAACTAATCTGGGCATAGTTCGGATCCAGACAGGGTTCTCCCATAGCACAGCAACAAGTAGGTATCAAAAATGCAGTTGGAACAAAAGTTCTCGTTAAGGAAATGCTACTAATTCCCGCTGTAACTTCCCTATATATATTTTTGAGATCAGCTTGGAAATTCCTTGAGAGGCAAATAATTTTTTCCCAACAGCGGTAAAGAAGCCTGAAGGAGAATAGATAGAACAGCTGAAGAATATTTTTTTCCACATTAAGTTGTATGTTTATAGTCCCCCTTTATCAGCACTGATAAGGAAAATATTGAGATGGCACTGTTAAAGCATCCTACCTGACTCTGAGTTTTTATTATTTCTCCTGTTGAAAGTTTAATTTAAAATCTATGACTGTCTTCAGGTTTTTAAAGAATCCCTTTATCTGGGTATATTTTTTAAATCTCTGACAGGTAAGACTCTTGGTAGGTTATATGGTAAAGATGAATTTCTCTTGAATCATACATCGAGTACTACATCTTCTATGTAACGTGAAACAATGGATGTAATGTTGGCTGTGATGGTCATATTTCTACCTTCACATATCAATAACAAGTCTCATCATGTAGATTTCAAAAAGGAAGAAAAGGAAATTGTGTGACTATTATTATGGGAGTTTTTATACAGCACAGTTCAATTATTTGGTTCAGTAATGTTCAATAATTATTTAAACGTGGAATTGTTTCATTACCAGTAACTAATTTACAAGGCAATTTCAAAATCTCATGACTCCTTGTCTGTCTGAGATTTACCGTCTCTAATAAAAGCCCTGGCTAGGAGATATGAATTAACAGCTCATTAAAATGAGAGCACATACTCGGTATCTTCATTTTCTGTCCTCTCTCTCTCCTGGCTAACTGCCCTGTCTACTCCTTCACCTGTTAAGGGAGACAGTGACGTGGTTCCAGACACTTTTGTTATCTCATGTAAAAGTGGTTTGCAGTTCAGCCCTGTGGCGGGGTTTGGTTTGGTTTTGTTCTTCAATGCCCTGAAATAGTTTATATTCCAAAACACTTTCCATGCGCACAAAACTCATCTTCCTGTTTCATGTGCCTCAGGGGCTGAGGACAAAATCTTTCTCCTGCCTGAATGAAAGCTACTTCAAGATTTTTTGATCCGAGGAAGGTGAATATTTTTTTCCCCTCAGAGGCAGGTTCTGGCCTTTGGGCTTTAATGTGTTTCTTCTTCAAGAGACTGGATACTCTTTTTGGAGCCCCAGGATCCCTTTCTGGCTTCAGGTGTAACCATATTTATATAATTAATTATTTCATCCTTTAGAAGAGATCTAAAATCCAATTTCTGACTGCTTCAGTAGGAGTCTTTTTGTAACTTAAAGACTGGACATAGTAACTCTGGTATTTTTGCTCTGTTCCAATGTTCAGTAATACTTCTGTCCACCTCTGCAGTTTTAACCTGACATTTAGTTATGCTCTTCTTAGCAAAACTGCAGTAATAATTGTGACCTTTACTACCTTTCAAATCCCCAAATCTTCTACCTTATTATGTTTCGCTTAAAAAACAACACCAACAACAAAAACTCAAACCAACAAACAAAACAACTAATGACCAAACCCTAGTTGGATCTTTTAAGGTATTCACGAGTTGTCAGTGATTCCAGTTTTCTCTTTCGTTTGCCTTTGAGAGAATATCTCCCATGGTAATATATTGAAGTGGGTAACAGACTGAGATCTTTGCTGTGCTTTGTTGTGTGGATTGAACACTGCCTGACCAGCCGGACCTGGAGGATGGTGAGGGGTGGAGGGCAGCTTTGCAGAAAAGGCCCTGGGGGTCCTGACGGGTACCAAGTTGAACGCGAGCCCGCGACGTGCCCTTGCCACATAGAAGGTTAGTGGTATCCTGGGCTGCGTTAGGACAAGTGTTCTCAGAAGGCCGAGGTCCTTTCTGTCTCCTCAGCACCGGTGAGGCCACAAGCTGGAGTGCTGTGTCCAGTTCTTGCTTTAATTTCTAAGATGAGTAACTCTGAAGGAGATAATTTGTTGAAACAAAGTACGGAATTAGCAGAACTGTAACCTCAGGGGACATGTCTTCTGCTCTGCCTATTCCACCAACACTTTGAAGATGCTCTCATACCCCTCTTAGTATGTGTGTACATCTGGCAACACACAAACGTACCAAAAAGTTGCTCAATTCACATGTTTTAAATCAAATAGAATCAAAGCTGTTTATCGATTTAACAGCACACAATTAGCTGGCAATCGGTGAACTATTCATTCAGGGTCAGTATTGGTTGTACAACAGAGAAACCAGAACACTGGTCACTTACAAAGCGTTAATAAACACCCACAAATTTTTAAGCACCCTCCTTTAATAATAATAATTCTGCACAGCCGTTAGAGATGCACACCTTCACCATTACAGCCCCCCCCCCTCACAGCCGGGGCTGTTCCAGGCATCCCCTTGGCATGCTGGTTCCTCTCTTGTGGGAGGTGGTGGGGCTCTAGCTTTATGTGTCCGCACGCTGCTTCCTACACCCCAGCGACCCCCATGCCGTGCGAAAGTGCCAGCTCAGCTCAGCTCTGCCAGCCCAGCAGCTTCTTACACATTTCTTTTCAAGTTGACTCTTGTTTCTGTAAAATCTCCTGTTAATCCCCTGGTTACTGTTTACATGGTAGATAGCTGCTTTAACCAGACTTGGTAATTGTTGAGTTCCCCTTCAGTGATACTGGTTTCTGGGCAAAGACCCTCTTGTTGTCCTGTTCACAGACACCGATGCCACATCCCCATCCCGTCCACGGATGGTACCTGGGCACTGTGCCCCAGTGAGGACGTGGGCATCCCTGCGCACACACTCACACACACAGTTTGTCTGTATTTGTCGCTGCTTCCGAACTGAAGAGCAGCTGCATTGACCCAACCCACTCCCTGTTCCCATTAATTTAAGGATACTTGTACAGCTACACAAATCAATTGGAGAAACACACCACTGGAGGGATAATGGCTTGTTTTGTTTCTCAAAGAGCTCTTTGCTTTAACATTACCATATGTAAGTGAGGACAGTGACAGCCCAGCAGTCACTTTGCCCGACTTTCAGAAGGGAAATTGGTGAGCATGCTTGGCAATTCCTTCTTGTTACCATCCAGTAAATTGTCATTTTTACGTGGCGATATCTGAAGTATCTGGAACAATAGTAATAAAAAAGTGTCAGCTCTCTGTACATGCTGATGGAAGATGACTTTCAACTTGTTTGTGCACACTAACAAAACATCAAGTATCTTTATCCCCTCAAACTGACCAAAAGATGAATTTCAAACCCATAATGGCATTAAAATGCATCGGAAATGAAAACAACGTAAGGATTCATCATAGGTCAGAGAACAAAAGTGCTTTTAAACTATCAAGAGCATACTACGTGCTGTTCTAATTTTTTTCCACTCCAAGTTTCTGAAATATTTATTAAGAAATAATCTGTAGAATAATGAATATTGCTTTCCTGTAGAAGTACAGAGTGCATGCTGTATTTCTGCTATAGCGTCTGATTAAATATGGATGTGGTGAGTTTCTGGTCACTGGGGCCAGCTACTGGCTGCTCTGTCTGTTAGCAAACAGTGCTAGTTCAGTTAAGGTAAAAAAAATGAGGCCATTAGTTTAGTGATGGCTTCTCAAAACAAACAAACAAAAATTCTCTTGTGTTTTGATGGTTTGGGGATATTACAAAGCTACATATCTTCTAAGGTGGTTAAGCATTTTAATATTTCACGTATTCCACAAGTTTAGTGCATCTCACTGTCCAGATAAAAGATAGATGTAATGTTTGAAAATATGAAATGTTTAAGCAGAAAGATCTTGTGGTACTCTCAGTAACGAAGCGTATTATTCCTTAATACATAAAAAATAAAGTGCAAGAATGGCAAGCCAAAATACCTAAGTTGTGTTTAGATGTGAGTGTGCATTGGTTTTCCTCTGTCTTCCCAAGATTGTTTTCCCAGCCAAGCTCCTCCGTGGTTTGTTCTCCGGCCTGAAAGAGTGCCAGGATCTTCCTGACCGGAGACAGTTACCTGTGCAGAGCTGCCGCTTCGGTCCGTGCTCTCTGTGTGCTTTTAGGATCGCTTTTAGGATCTTCAGCAGAACTAATTCTCGCTCAGTTGCACTTGGCAACCGTGAATATCACGTTTGGGTTTGGGAAGGGTTAGCCTGTATATCGAGGTGTTACTGCCATGTGCTGCTGCCTGTCCAGCAAGTTTTCTGGAATCTCTTTGCCATTTGGATAATCTTATTTGTGGTTTTAAAATTCAATAGTAGCAGTCAAGTTAATTATTTTCTTATTTTAATAGACTGTTTTTTTTCTTTTGAATGCCTAAACTTGATATAAGGACAAGTGCTGCTAAATGCTAATGCTAATTGCATGTCGACAAATTAATGTAAAATTAAGGATTTAGGATAAATTAAAGTGGTGTGAGTTCAGTTCTGTGTTTTCCAAAATGCTGATGAGTGCAGAAGATGAAGAGATTCTTTTGCTAGCCCTAGGGTTAGCCTTCTGAAGGACGGCTGAACTCCAGTTCTACCCTTTGCCAGCTTACCAGGCATGTAGGATACACCCTCTTCAGAGGCTGTCACAGCTCTGCTTCCTTAGCACCCCACCGCATAGTTACTGCTGGATAGGCAGAAAATGTCCCCGGGAGTTCTGGGAACCAAACAGTTTTCGTAGATCTGTCAGGAAGGTCTGTCTCCCCAAAGTCACAGCTCTAGCTCTCAGCCTGTCAGTTGTAAAATGCAAAACGCAAAACACAGATGCTATTTTTTGTGTTGGTGTTGTTAATTATTTCTTGGATGCGCTGGGCCTGTGTGAGTGATAAGGGAAAATCTAAAACGTTTGTTTCTATTTATGATTTACAATTTTCATAGTGATATATTTTGTTTTCTAAATGATAAACAGCTAGAGGAAGAAAGTCACCAAAATATTACCTGGTATTTTTAAATTATCAGAACAGGCTTATAGAAAATGTTATTAGTGATGTGATTGAAACATGCAGATGCAGTATCAGTCAAATAGGTCATTGCTGCAGAGATGGGGGGGTTGCTGTTTGTATTAAAGGTTCATTTCAGATCTGTGACAAGGTATTTTTAACCACACAGTTTTATTTTTCTAAAATGGGGAAACACAATTTTTAATATCTCCTTAGACTCTATTTTCCTTCTTTCCTTTTTTTTTCCCCCCCCCCCCCACTAAATGCAGGTGCCTGGTACTTTGGAAAATCTGAATTAATGGTCCTGGTTTATCTACATACACTGTGGGAACATTGTAATTTAAAGCTGATTATGTTAAATCACTGTGTTACTCTTGTGACAAATGCAGTTAGTTAAAGGGTGTACTTCTATCAGTGCAAAATCTTCCCTTTGTATTGTTATTCAAGGCACTCTTTAAATTGCCTTCATAAATATCTAGCTCTAAGAGTTCTAGCATCTTCAGTGTGATATATAGATAAGGACAGCTTCTGAAAATGGCTTGTAGCCCATATCTAAACTTTGCCATAAATAATTCTCTGAACTGCATTTTCCCCTACAATATTTACAGCACTAACTGGGAATTTCTGCATTTAAAACCCCCTTGTAGTCTCTCCTCTGGTTTTTATAAGCAGTACTCCTAAAGGAAAACAGCAGTTCGAACACAATCCAAATCTTTAGTTTTGCAATAGTGTAAAAAATCTTGATTTTTTTTTTTTTTTTTTTTAAATTCTTCAGGTGAAAACACACTATCAGAGTAGAAAAACCCTTAAGAATTTATACTCATTTATGGGGTGGGAGGTTTCCTTTTCAATATTAAAACACAGAACGAGAATGGTTCTCTTACATCACCTGCCAGCTGAAGAGGGTCATATTGAATCGTAGAATTAATTTCTACATGAAAGTTTTACATGGATGTTCTTCAAACAAGAATTAACAATATTTTATGAAATTTCAGAGGAAGGATAAACTTGCCTATTCAGAATTTGAATATAAAGTTAAATTCTGCTTATCTTCATGTGATCCTTTAGTAACTCTGACTCTTTCTTCGCCTTTCATTTTTCTCCCATCTCACTTGCCAAGTGCATTTTCCAATAGCAAAGCTTCTGCTTGGTAGTCTTAAGTTCCTTTAATGATTAGAACACTTCAGTAGTACTTTCTTGCTAGCGTTGTCCTTTCCTCCTTTCCACTAAAATGGTAACTTTCTTCCAAACCTGCTGTGCTGGTTTTTTATCAAGTTTTCAGTCTAGTTTTTAGGGTCTTCACACCAGTAAATTAAGGATGTGTGCATCATGGAGAGAGCAAGCTGGTACCTTTGGGAAAGAAATGGATATTTTCGTACATCAGAGTGAATACTGAGGTGGCAAGGCCAAGTTTTGAATAATTTCGGTAAAGTACATTTGAAATTCAGTTTATCTTTTGCCATATTAAGCAAAACTGTGAAACAAACTCTACTGATGCTGCTGCGCAGTTTGGTTCTTGCTGTAAAATGTGTTAGGAACAGCCCTCTTCTGTTTAACGAGCGCCTACCAGGGTATTCAGTGTTACCTGCAGCTTTGTGCCAGGAGTGAAGCTGATCAAGCAAACGTTGTAGTCAGGGACAGAACGTAACATAAATCTTTTTGCTGTCGCAGTACGGTTTTTGCAGAATCTGGGGGCAGAAACAGGCTGGAGAAGATTTGACAGTCAAGTAAATTGATAATAAAAAGAGTAAGCTTGTCTGCTTGTCTTTAGCATATGGGACATCCAACTGGATTGTCTAATGGGATTTCCTGACCTAGGAAATTGTGAATTAGTCCTGAACAAGGTTTTACACCCGGATTCTACTTTGTGATATAGCAAAGTTATGCTAAAAGGGTACGTCCAGGAGATTAACTTGGGCTTAATCCTTTTGGGTTAATTTACTTTGTTTTTTTTAAGTACACTGCCGCTTATTTTCTTAGTGGTGGGTTTTTTCAGGTTTTGAGGTTTTTTTCTTGTTTAAGTAATTGAGTTTATCTTGAACTACAGACCTGGGTATAAGCCATGGTGAATTAGGGAGCGTTTGAAATATTTAGTATGCCTTTATTTAAGCCATACATATATAGTCTGGTTCTCCATCTAAGTTACCATTCTTACAGCTTCTGGAGAGTTTATAGATGGATATAGAGATATATAGATAGTTTATAGATGACTGTGTCCCACACTGTTATGTTTTAGATGATAAACTGAAGTGTGCTTATGCATCAGACTGATCCTTTGCATTATGGCTTGTATACAGCTGCTGAGAAATGAAGGTGAAAGAAAGATTGCTTGAAATCCATGTGAGGGACTCAAAATACTTCGTTATATAATGTTGCCAAGATGACAATTGCTTTATTAAATATCACTGAGCACTGATTTCTTGTGTATTGAGCTTTATAAAGAAGAAATTTGCAGCTAGAGAACAGTTTTTGAAATAGGTCCTTAAATTGCTGATAGACTATTTCATTATTGAGGATGCCACTGCTGACTAAAAACGCTTTCTGTAATGTTGAGAAGAATGTTTCCTTTTCTTTGTGATACTACTAGCTAAAGTTCAGCACTGCTCCGCGAGACTTCAGGGAAAACTGTGGTGGAAAACTGTGACCTGGCCAGGGGGCTTTTGGAAAAGCAAATTTTAGTGGCTATTTACATTTCCTACTTGTCAAAGGTAGCTGTTTCTGGGACTGAGCTGTTCCGCTCAGCAGGAGTGGTTTGGTTTGTAGATACCATGCTCTGTTTGAGATTTAGAATATGCAACAGACGGTGATAGGGTACAAAGGTAGGATGGGCTAGTGATAAGGAAGCAGCGATGCACATGGCGTTTCATTCTGACTAGCTGAGGAGACTCACCGACTGGTTTGGGGTTCATGCATCACTTATCTGTTGCTGATTTAAGAATTAAACTTGATTAATTTTAGCACAGAGCGACCATTTAGGTCTCACTGGACTGTTTACTTCTGGACTGTGTCCAGGTGGAAAGTTTGTGGATCAGTTTAATTAAACTGCCCACGAACTGGTGCCTGTGCTATTGATTCTACAACCAGGCTGAGAGATGAGTAGACCTGGGTGTGCTGCTTTTCTGCCTGCTGCTTACCTTCGTGCAGGACACAGGAGCTGTGCTCTTCCTGGCAGAGCTCGTGGCAGGAGATGCCCAGCTCCTCCTGGCAGAGCAAATACCCAGCTCATGCTTTTTACAAACCGTAGGCACCAACTGCTTTAACGGGGGTTTGTAATTACATACACACATATATATGCAGAGACACATCTTTACAATTCTGTTCTACTGTCAACAAATACATAAAGCTGAGTCTTACAGAGGAACGTACAGTAAGAGGCAAACATCGATAGTAATACATTTTGACATCTTTTGGCACGGTTATAGGAAATGCAGCTTATGAATGTGAATCAATCTGTCTTTTCTGGTGGTTCTGAAACTAATTTAATTGTGCAGCGTTATTTCATTAGGCTTCCTTTTTTTGTTTTCAAATACCAGTTATTTTCAAATTTGTTTAATTTCTCTTTCTTATGAAACAATTTTGTCTCCATAGTTTCCATTTTTGCTGTTTATCCCTAGTGTAAAGTGTAGAGAATATCTTACTGCTTCATTTCTCCTTGCAAACAAGTAAGTTTTTTTTCCTGGTAAATGTCTATCTAATACAAGCAAATTACTTATTTGCCTCATCAGAATTATTACAGCAAGAAATAAACACAAATACATGAGAGAAAGAGAGAAGTTTTATGTTACCATCACCCGCCCCTTACTCTGTTTCGTTCAAAAGTAGTACTTTGTCAAAGCTGTCTTTGCCTTGGACTAGCACTTTATAGAGACTGCTGTTTACGGTGATACCCATGCAAACATGTCTAAGGAGGTGAGATCGTTTTGTGTTTTGACTTGAATAGGATGGCAATGTAGACGTTAACTTGCTAGGGGGGAAATAAAAGACATCGTTCTCATGTCTAAATATTCAGAAATCTCTCTGAACAGCAAAGAGCTTGTGGTTGTCCTCTCTTGCTTATTGAGATGTTACTCAGTTTTTCTTCACTGAGTTGCTATAAATCTTGTGAGATTAAGGTATAATTAATCTTATTCCTGGATGAATTGAAAAGCTGTTGTTCAAATTTTAACTATGCTGGCATAGGAAAGCAGCATATTAACATCTCATTGGTTGTGTCTTAAAAATACCAATATCATGGAGAAGACAGGAGAAGTAAGGCTGTATCAAATGGGCTGTAGATCTGGGAGGGTGCCTAAATGATCTACAGAGGCTTCTGGGTATTTAACTCTACTCCATGTCCATTTCCTGGTACATGCTCCTTACTGCGTGACAGATTGTCATTCACCCTTTTGCTGCAAAAGCCTCCAAGAGCAAACCTGTCTCTCAGAGCAGCTTGTTGACTAGGCTTGGAATGCAGAAAATGTCTGGGAACTGGAGTCCATGGTTAAGGTATTTCTACGCCTGTATTAAAGGATTGTGTTTGTGCCAACAATTAAACCTTCTGTTATATGATCGAAGGGAATACGTAGCAAAAACTTAGGTCAGATCGAGAAGATAAGGAGTGTTTCCAGCATAGTCTACTTTTGGCAGCTGCATGTATCAGGATGAGACATTTTCTCCCACTTCCCAAACGATGAATGAAGCTAGCCACGTGGGAAGAAGGTGAATATTCAAAAAACGGAGAGCTGTCAGTCACCTTTCCGATCGGACTCCAACACTTTTCGCCTTCTTGGAAGGATCACAGGGGAGCCTCTCAAATGAGTAAACTGTGATTCAGTCCTGTGAACAGTGATACGTAAGCATCAGAAGGCTCGATGACTTGTTCCAGTTATGTATTCAAAAGTTTTAATGTTTGTCTTAAAGTTTTCTTTAGCAAACGTGTGGAGAAAACATGTCAAATGATTTCATCTGTCCAATCCACCTGATGAGACCAGAGCTTTAGATGTTTGCAGATGCCTGTTATCCCTGCCCCTTCCAAACGCTGAAGAACAGAGGTAACAAGCGAGAGTGCTCCTTTTGACAAGGTGTGGAAAAAAGGTAAAAATACAAAGAAGCAGAAAAAGCGGACCAAAAGGTTTTCAGTTGAAAACAAAATTGCCTGGAGATTTCAATACTCTCTTCAGGTGGATTTTAGCTTTGAAAAATATTTAAAGGTTTGTAAAGGTTAGTTTAAGAATGCTCAGAACAACTGAGCAGAACTATGCATACGTGCGTGGGTTTTATATTAGATTAGCAATCTTTTTTGTCCTCTTGATTCACTCCTCTGGCCACTGTTAGTGACCTCAGACCTAAAAACCTACGACTCTGCAACGACGCTGGCCAACCTGCAGTGTTTTACCACTGTTTGTGGCTTTAAGGAGGAGAGAGCAGGACTGTCTCTAAGAGTTAGGAAGGGTTTTGAGTTCTTCTGCAGAAGCAAAGCCACTATTTAGAATGAGAAATTTTCTAAATATCAACAAGTCCTTGAAAAGAGAGAGAAAGGAAGAGCGGTGCCTATAAGTTTCTGCAATACAAAAATGTGGAGAGAGAGAAGGGGAGGAAAAAGGCATTAAAGTGTAGAATCTGTATGAATTTTCCATAAAATGGTGCTAAGCATTCAGAAGTAAAATGCCTTCAGTAAATTTTGGAGAGAGTAGAAAGAATTGCCTTCAAAGACATTATTTCAAGTGGTTTTAAAATACCTACTGCGTTGAATAATTGTGCCAGGGATAACAAGAGTAGAGAAGGTGACAGATTAAATGCTTTTATGGACGGTTGATACTGCCTTTTTCATAGTGAATTCCAAGATCAAACTTGAGCTTGGAGTTTCCTGTGATTATTGAACAGTGAAAGAGTTAATATGTAACTAGCCAGCTCCTCTGAAGTGACCTTTTATTTAGAAGGAAAATGTGTGGTGTAAGGAGAGTGACTTTGCAAAGTGGCTGCTAGAGCCAGCTAAAGTATTGAGTGTTGTCATTGACTTTTTATGTAACTGTGAAAACAGCTTTGGCCAAATACCTGGTGATACAAACTGGTGTTCCTGTACTTGATTCTCCAAAGTGATAGCAGTTCTAGCATACAGCAAATTGGGTGGAAATCTGATTGCTTTGTCTTCATGGCACTCTGATATACTCACATTAGTAATTGTTATAACACAGTTATTACTCAGCTCTTTTTCCCTTGCTAAAGTAAAACAGAAGTAGTCTATCTTATTTTTTCTATTCTGCAGAATAAATATAAAATGAATATTGGCGTTAAAAGTGTTGTTAGATTGGCAGCACTTTGAGTTCTCTGTCCAAACTAAAAGATGGCTTATATAGAGGTACAGGTCTCCCTGATACTGTTCAGCCCATGAAGGCTAATCTGTGCAAGGAGTCCTGTGTTGTGCAGTCCTAAGGTTCATCAGGTTTTGGATGGACTGTTGAGACTACTAATAAAAACACATTTGCAAACATTGTACACATAGGTGAGTCTGTAAAATTAACACAGTGATACCAGAGAGCGTGGGGTAACAGAAACTGGACTATTTCCAAGTTTAGTATTAAATTCTTATTCTTTTGATCTGGATCAGATTCACGCTGCACCACCTCAGCCTGAAGTTCTTGAGCTGTTCTGTTACCTCCTCCACTGTGGATGAGTTGGGGCATAAAGATACACCCGGAAGTGTAGGGAAGCTTTCAACATGAAGTAGTTGTGGTGGGCAGAATGGTTCTGGCATCCATTGTACTGGGGAGGAGTTTATACTGTCTGCAGCTCTCGGTTCGACTGGTTTTTTTCTGCAATGCTGTTTCTGGAAATTCAATGAAAAAGAATTAAAACTTTGTTTCCTTAGTAACCTCATTCAGATATTTAAGTACCAGTGATGCGGATTTGTTATTTTGTTTTAAATGAGAATCCTAAGATACAATGTGGTTATTTTAATGGTGATTAGTGTTTTTTAGCATCCTGCCCCATTTTGTGTTGTCTGTCTGCAGGCCATCATACTTTTGCCTTTCTCCATACAAAAGACTAGTGAATTCATTATATTTGCTCACTGGGTTGAAAACTTAAAAAAAACCCAAAAAACAAAACAACCAACAAACAACAACAAAAATACCCAACAGTCAAAAGAGCTCATCTTTTTCTGTTAGTCTGAAAGCACACTGTAAGTACTGCTGCGAAACTCTTGAATTATAAGAGCACTTGATCTGATTCCATGCTGGGTCTAAACATAAACAAGTTAGAGTTGTTCATTCTCTGAGAAGTTTCATTGAGATTAGGCTTTACCTTGAACTCCTGCTTTCATATTCCCTGGGACAACAGAGCAATAATTTGCTGTATAAACAACGACAGTAGGGACTAAGTCTCTCTGGATCCCCCCATCTGGCAGAGGAAATCTGATTGTTAGCATATCAAAAGGCTTGGTGAATTTCTGCACTTTATATACAGACTGAAATTAATAGAACTTTGTAAAACTTGCCACTAATTCTATTTTTTACTAAAATTAGGAACCTACAATGTTTATTGGAGACAGTGTTATTTTTGCTTTTAAAAATTGAGAGGAAAATCTCTAGCTTCCTGTTCTTTATGTACAGAATATTTAATTTCTTAAAACCAAAATCCCCAGGTCTCCTATTTTCAAGTCAGAACTACCTCTATGAAGGCAAATGCCCACCTGAGACTGGATGTGGCTTTCTTGCTGCAGTTAAAAACAGTCTCAGGATCCCTCACGGTAGTTTTTTGTTTCTTTGCACAACAAAACCATTTCTGCCGAGTTGTCCATTGTCTGGAAGCACCAACAAATAACACCGTGTTCAGCATATTAAAACCCCAGTAATGTTTTGGAACTCGAGCTGATTTGGTGTTTACTATCTGTGATACTGAAGGTTTCATCAAAGTGTGAGGCTGGGGGACAGTGTTTGTTTCTTGGTTCTCTGCCCCCCCTTAGAATATTCTGGGCTGGTCCACCAGTGTGATGTGCTGTCTCCCCATCACTGGTGTTCATAACCTTCAGCTGCGCATACGTTCCCTCATTGTCACTGGCCGGATTAGGTTTCTGTCCCCAGAAATAAGATAAACAAATTTCCTCTTCAGTGACACTTTTGCTCAGTGTTACCTGGGAAATGAAAAGAAGAGTAGTCCTGGAAATAATAGGGTTAAACTGGTATGTATTTGTTCCATTGGTTCTGGAGGTTTTGTTTCAGGGTTTTTTTCTTATTTTTGTCCTTCATTTGATTCAAGTCTCTATTGTATTCATTGAAGAAGGATGAAAAATACCCAAAGTAACCCAATTTTGCTTTCTATTATATATGGGAAGAAGAGGCAAAGTTTTAAATAAAACTGACTTGCCAAATATTTTATTTTCTGAGAGTGTTTTGTACAAGCACTCATGTCTCAACAGAGAGTACATATTGCAAAAGTAGAACAACAAAAAGATTTATTGGCTGAAACAATTCCCACTGTCATGCGGTACTTAAGAATTAAATATTTATACCTACTCACCGGGATAATAAAACTGTGTTCAGATATGTTGTAGGCACTACCAAATGATTATTGAGGCCTCTAATAATGTTGCAACTCATAAAATACATATATCCATACATAAACACATGAGAAAACATAATGGGAAGACAGTCTTTGGTCCACAGAATTTGCTTGTTTGCTGAAGGAATTACTGAGACAGATGACGGAGGCCATCATAAGTCTGTGGTAGCCATAAACGGGAACTTCAAAGGTGTTCTGCTGATGGTGATCTCAACAGCTGTAATGGTCTGGGTTGTGTAATGAAGCATGGCTGTCCCTCGTGTCCGGCCCAAGCCTTACAAACTCCGAGCAATGCTACAAGCACTGTCGTCTTCTTTAGCCGGGATGATGTAATAAAGATCTCAGTTATCCCTTTTCTTCTTAAGTGCCCGTCACTAGTCCTTTCACGGGGGGACTCAGCATGACAGGTAGGTTTCTCGCACTCCCTTACCAGTTACACGGGATGCTGTGGGGTCCTGAGGTGCTGGAGCCCCTTTGGGACACTGCATTGTGGTTGTGACTTGGATGCACTAAGGCAGTTTGCACCAGCCTGTGCTTAGACCTGAGGAATCTCCAGCGCGTGACTTGGCTTAGCACCTTTGTCAGAGCCTGCCCGTGCTCTGAAACACAGAGCTGCAGCAGCTTCTGTGCGAGCAGCTTCCGTGTAGGTTTATAATTCCTCGTAGACTCGTTGACTGCAGGCATGTCTTTGTCAGCAGTTCTTCCCCGGATTTCTTCTGGGATTGTTCTGTTGAACTCTGTGAGCCCGGGAGCTCTAGCTCTGTCGTGACAGTTTTGTAATTAGCTGTTGCTAGCAGTAACTTTGCTGTCAGTCGGAAGAGCATTATTAACCCTTGCTTTCTTCCCTCCTGCCATATTTTCTCTTCCTTATCTCTGAGAAGGTGGTGTGCATGTCGTTACAAGCAGTCATAACCATTAGCAATCGAAACTCAACCGAGCAGAGCATGTGTCAGAAATCCCATTGCTTCCAAACGGGGGCTGTAAACGAATCCATTCCAAAGCATGATTCAAAGTATGATTATTTTAAAAGCCTTATCAGAGGAACAGGAATCATTTCTCATTTCCTGTCTGTAAATGGCTCCATTGATCCTTAATAACGTCACAATTATTCTGCTAATTGCCATGTTTCCATTATTAAATTAAAAAACATGCCATCGCCTTGGCAGGTGGGTGTTGCATTACTGTGACTGAGGGCATCCAAGTATTTGAAACAGCAGCAAAGAATTTTGGCAAATAAAGAGAAATGTGTTCCTACTTCTGTTATCAACATCGTAATGTAAATGGAAAAAATGGGAAAATACCAGCGTTGCCTGTCACCTGGGCTACACACCAGTATTGATTAAAAAAATAAATAAATAATTAAAAAATAACTACTTAAAAGCAAAGTGTAAGCCTAGCCAGAGAAAAAATCCAACCCAAGCAGACTAGTTTTATGAATGGTGTGCACAGTATCAGTTCGTAGAATATCCTTAGGAGCTCAGGAAGAGTCAGTACTCAATATGACACGTTAATTCTTGTTAGGACCCCAATGTTTCTTAATTTTGAATTAGTATACAGTAGTACTGTAGTCTGACTTGGGTTTTTGAACTTTCTTTTCTCCGTTTTTCATGTTTACCCTGTTAAAATAGTGGTTTGATTTTTTTAATATTTTTTTTTTCTTCTGATAATGACGTAGAAAGTTACAGTTGGCATTTGGGAGGATTATGAAGTTACTGGCCTGAAAGTGCTGTACAGTGAAAATTTATCAGAAATGGTTTTATAAAATGTGTTCAGACTGTGTGGCAAAAACATTTAGTGCCTTTCCTAGGCTTATTAAACTGAGAGGAAGTATTTATGAATTAAGCTTGTCTGGAATGGACTGGGATTTTATTTTATATTTATTGGTTTAATTTATGTGTAAGTACTTCAGATTCCTTATTTTTAAACACAGGTCTGGATTTATCCCTCATGCACTCTTGTCTAGACTGATTTATAAAAGTTAGGATGAACTGTAAGATAAACATCTGTATAAGAAATATAACTTCTTGAATTATCCTTTTTTCTTGATATGTTGGTGCATCAGTTTATGGACATAATTTCGGTGATCTTTAATGTCAGATCCTTTATTAGGCATTAGTTACAGAGTTTTGTGAGCAGGGGGCTGCAGGGAGGTCTGTGTGGAAGGAGATCGTGAAACTGGCCTGTGCCAGTCACAGCCAGCGTAACCCACCACATGTCAAAACTTGAACTCGTCAGAGAGGTGCACGTGGCACCTCTGCTCAGATGTAGTCAAGAAGCTGTGGCAGTCCTTAGGGGAGGAGAAATACCCAAGTATGTAGGGAGAGGTGGAGAGCACGGCTGAAGACCTCTTGGCATGAGGCGCTCTGTGTCAGGAGGAGGGACCTCTGAGGGGCTGTGACCTGTGCAGGACACACGTCAGGGTGACGGCACCCCTGAAGAACTGTGGCCTACAGCTGAGCCCCTCAGGGCAGAGACACCCCTGAAGGGACTGCAGCACGGGGAGGACCCCTGCTGAAGCAGAAGAAAATGCCGAAGTAGCAAGGACTGGCAGAAAGAGACCATGCCACAGACAGCTCCAGCCTCCTGCACCACATGTCACCTCGCTGGAAGAACTGGAACGGAGTGTAACGTGGAGGAAACAAGGGAAACTGAGCCTAGAAAGCGGGGAGGAAGAGCATTTGGCTGAAGCTGAGCGTGGGAAAGAGGGAGAAAAGTCAGTTACCTAAGTGTTCGTTTTAATTGTTCATGTTTTCTTTTTCTCAGTACCCGAATCAGTGATTAGAATTTTGTGTTACTTGACATAATTAAGTAAAGTTCCCCAAGTCAGGAGTGTTTTGCCTGCAGCATGTACTCTTTCCACGATGTCTGAATACCAACAAACTGCCCCAAACTTTTGTATGTTGGGTATTTTTTCGTAGAAATAGTTCACTTCAAATCAAACCAGTGTTTGAATGACACGGAGGTGTTTCAGGGAGGCAGTACGGACCATGTTGAAGAAATTTCATATGACACAAGAAGTGCTTTCATTCTGCTTAGCAGATATCCAGGAAATCTCTTGAATGTCAGCAGCCGGCAGGATCCTTGAGTGCTTTACCAACCGTGCCCCTAAACCTGCTAATTTCGCTCAGCTTATTTTACTAATTGTACATGGAAATTCCGTAGTCCCACTCGTGCCCTGTGGAGGAGGTGTTCCAGACAGCTGTTGTGTAAGACAGGGGATCTGTCCTTCTCCGGTTGGATGAGTAAGCGCTGATGTACCTCTGTACTATCGGTGTTTTAGCCAGGACAGCCATCTTTTGGGTTCTGGCGGTTTTGTGGCTTTGTTTTCTTTTTTATTTTTTTTCCTCCCACACCTTATATGCTGAGAAACTTTTTTTCCACTCTCTGTAATGATCACAGGTGATGAAGCTCAGGGAAAAATAGCATCCTTTTTTCCATATCCTTCACCAAAAGTCCAGACCCAGTTGCCACTATTGTGTGCAAATTTGGATCCATATTTGGACCTGCTACATAGGAAAAGGAAGCCATCTAGCAGAATGAATTAATCCAGTTCTAGAAGAGAAGAAGAAATGGACATTTATTCTCTGCTTTTTTACCTTTTTACTTTTTCCTTTTTATTCTTTACTACTTTTTTTTTTCCCCCACCAAAATAATCAAAAGGATGTTTGAAGCTCTTTAACAGATGTTTTCTTTTTTTACTCAGGTGGGATATTTATGATGCATTAGTCTCTTTTATGTCATTTTACTTTGGCAGCTGCATTCTGAACTAATTAGCACACTAGAGAGATCTCCAAATAGGAGGTACATGGGCAGCCAGTGGTTAAGTGTTTGATAGCATATTGCAGAGTCCGTCGTGACTGCGGCTTGCGATCACTGCGTGTGGCATAACTGCATTTCTGAAACACTGAGCTGTTAGTGCTCTGAAGTTTTTGTTTGTGCAACTTCATAAAGGAAACCCCAAAGTCCTCTTAAATTGTTGTGAATTATAATGTTGAATAAATTACATGATGCTGGCTAACTGATGGATATGTGATATTGTGAGCGGCTTTGTCACAGATGACTGGAAGCATTTAACTGTGTGTACGTACGTATGCGTACATGTGTGTGCGCTTGCCATGGGACTAAGATTCTGACTTTTTCTCTAAAACAGCTGAAATTATTAGAATTACATTTTACATGATGCTGATATAAAAGGATGCAACAAACCGTTTTCAAATATATGCTAGTACGTAATTTTCTACTAGAGCATTTTGTATTAACTTATTCCTATCAAGCATTATCTGTACTATTACCTCTGTAGTATTTGTGTTCCAAAAAGCGTAGATAACTGTCATACTAAAAGCTAGAGTGATTGCAATTTTACCTATCCTGATCCATATTCCACCTGGCTGACTGTCAATGGTGGCTAAAGATATCAGAAGTAAGGCTGAAATATTCACTTTTATTTTTCACCAGGAAGGCATCCGTATGAGAATGATTTAGTGAAAGAAAAAAAGACTAGAGCAGAATGATTAAGGAAATAGCGCAGATGTAGGAGACCCAGAATCCACAGCTGTTCTGCCTCATTCCAGAGTCATTAGTTTTTAAAACTGGACGAGCGTGGAAAAGGTGTTTCACTTTTCCAGCTCCAGCTGCATGTTTCTTCAGCAGTTTTTCCTGCTGTGAGTCTTCTCAAGCGTCTCCCAGTGCGCTTCCCCTCACGTGGCATCTTCCCCAGCAGCTGATGTTCTTTCTGGATAGGTCTGAGTTGAGGCGCAATGTGTTCCTCTGACTAGCTGAAGTTCTGGCACGTGGTGACTTGCTTAGGCTGATGTTAGGGCCGTTTGGACCCATCCATGACTGGCTACCTAAACCATAAAATGTATGGCCAACACACGTATTGTCTCATTGGGTGCGTGTATGTGAACTGCTTGGGAACTCAAACATGAAATGCTTGGGCACTCGGTGTGAATTAGTTAGATGCTCATGCGTGACTATGGTAAACCAAGCAATCCATGCCCAGTACATGATAATTTTGTATTCAGTCGCATTCCTCTTATTTTTCCTCAAGCCTGAAGTACCTCCCAAGGCAAGAATGAAGATCTACTTCTGTACGTGTGCATGTGCATGCTGATTTATATCTGAGAGGACTGCAGAAGAGACTAGGCTTTCTGTCTGCCTGAAGAAAGCACACTGTTTCTGTCCTACCTGATAGTGGCCTCCTGGCCATTGTCTTTGTAATGTTCAGTTAACTCCCCAAACCCTGTTGAGGGACTGGTTGCTTACCAATGTCACTCTTCAAACTGTGACGTTGATAGAACGACTAAGTACAGTTCTGCTTCCACCCTTTAAGGAACTCAGGTTGCTCTTTGTCTTCAGGGTTTAAAGTGAGCTGTATCATCTGAAGTGAGAATTTGTAAAACAGGGAAAAGTACCAAATATGAAACAAAAGCTTTTCTATCATTTTTTTGTCAATGTGTGATGGATTTCTTGGAAGCGTAATTGGAAGAATAGAAATATACAACCACTCAAAAAAAAAAAATTCCATTTGAACATCAGAATTTAAATCGCATCTGCATTCTGTATCTTTTGACAGGTAGCAATTGCTGTTTATAGAAGAATATACGAAGTAAAAGTAAGGTTGTCTCTCTACAGGAAAAATAACTCCCTTGTCTTCTTAGAAATTCATGAATGATTTGGCAAGAGGATTTCTACTTTTTCTAGGCTCTTTGATCCAAAGATTTATATGACTCTAAGCCTGAATGTCATTCAAATAGGCTGCAACCATCACTTTGCCATGTTTGTGTTGGTTCTATTCAGAGATCTGTTTTTAGTTAGATAAGCTCATTCTGAAAGAACGTGAGCCAAATCGTGGTGAATCTGAAGGGGCAGCGTAAAAGCAAAACTCGGTTCAATGCAGTTTTGTTGGTAGGACTTCATTGCCTGTGAGAAGCACACGAGATATTTGAACCTGGAAGGTTGAATTAAGTAGAAATAGCAGGAGCCAGTGTTTGGGAAAGATTTTCAAATCCACCATGTAATTTCTGCTTTTCCTTGCTGAAATGTCTGTTGAGTTGCTCTTCTGATCCTTTACTGAATAGGCCAAGAGACTCACTTAATGTGCAGTTTTTTGCAGCTTTTGACTATAAATCAGTGCCCTTTCATACTAAGCCAGTGACATATACTTACTAAAAGATGCAAGGGAACAAGTTTTCCGATGTTAATCATGGTGAAAACGGAGAAGCTTTCCACCCCAGCGATGAGAGTTGTGTAACTAAGAGACAGCAGGAGTCTTCGCACTCTGCAGCTTCTAACACACTCCAGAGTTATTTAATACATCAGTGTCAACCTTGAAGTATTCTCTCCAGGGATAGTATCATTATCTCGGTAAAATGCAGCTGGATGGTGTTTGTCTAAAGTGGCAAAATTTAATCTCAGTTCTGTACGAGTTTTTTCTGTGCTTGTGTAGCCAGCTCTCCGAGGTGATACATAATTTGTTTTCTGATGTTCTGTTATTTTCATATGAAAGTTAAACCTTTGCATTTGTTTGGGTTTGTGTAAATGGTTTTGTTTTGCTCTGAATGCAGCTCAGCTTTTTGAGGAAATAAGGCTTATGAAATCATATTACTCATGATTTCTATGTCTGTGATTGCTATGCTTCTGGACTGGGTGGGTGTGATGACAGGAGATCTCAGGGATTTAAATAACTTTCACAGTCCGATTCCAGGGAACGTGGCAAGCAAAACCAAACCTCTAATCCATAGGTTACCAGATCGCCTTTGCTCCTGAACTTAGTAACTACCTGCATTACTTTCTGTGGCACGTAAGTTGGTAGATTGTTGGAGATAAGGCAGAGGGGTTTTCAGTCTGAGTCTGTTAAGAAGAAAACAACCTGATGACTTTCTGTAATGAAAGGATTAGCCTGGTGGATGAGGGAAGAACAGTCAATATTGCCTGCCTTGACTTCAGCAAGGTTCTCAACACTGTCTTCTGTCAGATCCTCGTAGAGAAGCTAATGCAGTATGGGCTGGGTGAGCAGACAGGTGGAGTGAAAAGTGGCTGAATGACCGGCCCCAGAGGATGGTGACGTGAAGTCTAGTTGGAGGCCGGTAACTATCGATGTGTATCCCAGGGGTCAATACTGGGTCCAGTCCTGTTTAATTATAATCATTAACGCTCTGGTTGATGGGACAAAATGTGACTATGACGGTGACAATACATCCTCTGAGATGTAAAGCAACTTTGAATTGTCTAATGGTTTTGTCCTACTGCTACTACATAGAACTCATGAAAAGGTACAGTTGCTTCACGTCGGTGGAGGGAATGCACATTAAGTGCTCGCTGCATTCTTAAAAGTGTGTTGGTAGTACAGACACTGTGGCAGTAAGTGTTGCGAGCAGAGCTGTTGTTCAGATTCCGTTGGTATCTAGCGTACAGAATGACCAGTTGGAGGAATACAAGTACCACATCTAAAACGGGATGCATTTGCTGTGTTGACGCTTAAATTATGCTTTTTATCACACGAGTCCATTTAATGTTGGGGTTACTCATTAGCGTTGGCTTCACCTTCCGTCTCCGTTTCCTGAATGATGGAGCTAATGGGATTGATTCTAAAGTTATTTAAGTGTTGTTGGAAGTTACGGGTGTATCGAGTGCAGTTCGTCATGTTACACTCAAGTGAAGTGAGAATTAGCACACTGAGTCTAGGACAAATGCGGGGGGCTGGGAGAGCAAAGAGTGAGGACTGGGATTAATCTTGGTAGTGACAATGTAAAATTTCAAAAACATGTATCATGTGGAAGGAAATATCCCAGGAGCTGGCTGCTCTGTTTTTTCTTGTTGCTAAAAGTTCTCAGCATCGCCCGCCTGGCTAAGCCTGACTGCGCACTGCATACCGCACCAGGCTAATTTAATATGTACTATTTCCAGAAGTGCATTTTGCAATGTTCTTATGATTTCTGTAAGGGAAATTGTAACAAACTGGACTTTCAAAGCTATTTGTCTCATTTCTTTGATTATTGTTTTTGCCAGTGTTTTTTTCAAAATTCCCAGTGCTATACTTGTTTATAATTAGGCGTGTAAACAGTGAAAATACTAAAGAAATTACATTGCCAAAAAAAAGTCAAATCATAGTTTAAAATTATGTCTGCACATCATTTTAATATTTGCATTAAAAGCTAACCAGAATCGAGTCTGGCCAAGGATCAGTGAATAATAACCTCGTTTCCTAAAGATGGCTGCTGTTATTTTGTGGTTTAGCGTGTTACCAGTTCTCCGTGTTGGCAGCTTTTCTCATCTGCCTCTCCAGGGCCTGATTGCTCTCCTTCATTATTTCTCCCTTCTGTTAGGTTTTTCCTCTGCTTTTTATACACCTGCTAAGTCATCTCGCATTCTCACAATTAACACTTAATACCTGACTACTAAAAAGGATAGTAAGATGCTCTCGCAGTGTGCAGAATAATAGTTGAACTTCTTCTGCCAATTCAATGCATAAAAATAACTTATCTGGCCGCTTCATTGCTGAGAAAACTGGAAGCAATTTATTCCTTTTTAAACATGCTATGCCATTTCTCTGTTTCAGTTACGGCAAGACTCGTTTCATTCAAAATTTTCAAATATATGTGTAAAAAGCAGTAGCCATTCTTCAATTACTAATAACCACCTGTGAAATAAATGCCGTGCAAGTCTCTTTTCATTGTAGGTTTTTTTCATTTCCACTTAGCACATACAAAAGTGTTAATTCTTTGTGTATTTGGAGAATGGGGGTAATTTTTGCAGTTACTTTGGAAAATGGAAATACAGATGTTATATTATGAAACTACATAACCATACGTATACCTTTCTAACTCTCTATTATTTCTCAGCTGAGAATTTTAGACTGTTTTCCTGGTATGACTAAGGTAAGGAATGATGGTAAATAATGGACATAAAGAAGACTGAATTCCTTTAAGAACTCCAGTGCCTAACTTGGGGGAGATTCCTTTGGGGTTGGGTATTTTTTGAGTGCCTGTGCGTACTTATTGGGAAGCTCCTTTTTCTTTTACACACTTCCAGGTCTTGGATTCTGAGAGAAAATATGGCTGTAAGTTTGTTTCAGCAAATGGAGGCTTCCGTGCTGCTGTCCGTGTGAATCTCTGTGAATGCTGACAAGGACTGTTGACTGGCAGCGCGCTGTGACTGTAGGACAGCCTGTTTTTCAGGTGGTATCCAAGAGTATGTGGACCTGTGTTTAATTCCTGAGGAGGGAACGTAAGATTCAGCCGTAGCTGTTAGTCACAGGTCTGGCAGGAGATTCCCGACAGATCCGTGTGTTAAGCCTTGATGGATCATTCAGTGGATCTTTTGGATGAAGTGAAATGTACTGCTTTGGCTCTAGGAGGGTTTTGGTCAAATTTTGTCTGGTGACAGGTCTATGTTTTGCAGCTATAAGGGACAGCACTAACAGATGCATCAACACAAGTAGTTTGTTTATATAGCACACCTTTAAGAAGTACTGTAAAAAAAAAGGTTAAGAGGTTTGGGGTCCAGTTTCCTGAAATTATGAAATTCTCTTGTTAATATAAGCTGTTCAATCATACCTAGGTGGAGTGATCTCATCAGATTTTCTAATGTAACCTGAGCTGTTTTGGCAGGGTTTGTCCGAGGAAGACTCCAGAGATGAAGCAAATGACATTCAATTGTGGTATGATTCGGTAGGTCTTACCGTGACTTTGGGTTAGACAACAAATTAAAGCTGTGTCCGTGAACACAGTTTTCAGAGGAAGCAGCAGCGTGAGGCTGAGCACGGTGACCTGTTCCCACCAGGAATGACGGCGTAGCTGATACCCTTCTTTCTTGTATTAACCTTTTGTCGTTTTCATATTGTCTGTTGTACGGTTACATTTCATACCTCCGCATCCTTTAAAATACTTCATGGGAAGCAGTTATTAGACAGAAGTAGAAGCTCTTTTGGTAGCATTGCATTCTAATCATTGAAAGATTATCCAAATTACCTGCTTGAAGAAAATGAAGTATAAGGTAAATATATCTAATAGTTCGATATTCGCTTTCTAATGACCTTGATTCCCCGGCATGTAAAATTTTCCATGAAAAAAGAGAATAGAACGAATTTTTCAGGCAAATTACTTTTCATAAAAATAATGGGAATCTAGTGTGGGTGAGACAGTTTCTCTTTTAGAGTCTTTGTTAAAAATTAAGTCACTCATAATTATTTATAGAAGCATACTAAATTACCTTGCCAGATTATGAATAAGTGTTCTGGGTAGAAATCTATAACAAAAAATAAATAGATGGTTACTCGTGAGAAGAAAAACAATGTTAGGTTAAAAGAATAATGGGTTTGTGTTCCAAACAGTTTTGTAAACCGTTTCACCTGCTTGCAAAACATACTTTTTTTCCGGAAGGTGTAAAAATCCAGCTGTGAGGGGGAAACGACTGCAAAGTGTCAAAAGAATTTAAATTTTCCTTGAAAAACAAAGTGCTACCTCCTTCAACTTTTCTCATATTTAGAGGATCTTGTAGCCCGCTTGCATAACTAGTGCGTGAAAAAATGTGATGCTGGTGGGTTGTTTTTCTTTTTAACTATTCATTATTTATGAAGTGCAGAGAAAAATAGTTACAAATGATTGTTTCAGGGGACTTCCTGTAGCTATACTGTTTGTTCAAAGGATTTGCTCATACTGGTTTAATTCCAATGTGAAAAGTTACAGCTTCTCTTGTCATGACCTACATTTAAAAAATAGTTGCTACATGTCTTTGTATACATATATATATATATATGGCAAGTATCTTGGTTGAAAAAATCCTGTTTGTTTAACATTAGCTTATGATATGTGCCAAACAATTGTTACCTTGGCAATATTTTCTTATTTCACCTTTATTGTTGCTTGAACGCGCGTGAGCTGTGTTGCAGCAGATAATCCCGTTCTCTAAACGTGCCGTGTCTGATGTATAGTCTCTAAGGTGTTTTAGCAAGTGCTGGTTACCTGAGTAGGCGTCTGACAGCCTACGCGACTTCCCAGAGTTGTTCCATTCCGTTTAGGAACACTGCTCCACCTGAGCAGGCATTCGCGTGACAAGGCTTGCCACTTCTGTGCCCAAAAGTGTGTATTTACAAATGTGCATAGTAATATTTTCAAATGAGTTTTTGAAGACAGATTTTGTACACTATATTTTTTCAGTCCATTACAAAGAAAATTCCTGTCCCTAGGGAAAGTTTGGTGTAGGAGTCCCTGCCCCACTGTCTTGCCAAGTGCTGGAGAAGAATTGTTCTGGCTCTGGCATTTCTCAGTAGAATGACTACGCTGGGCCCCAAAGTAACAACTCTTCCATATAGAGCACAAAATTCAACTTACTCGAACAGTTAGAGTTTTACACCCTGTAACTGTTTTCAGTTTTCAAGTGTTATTTATATAGCAAATGTCCTTTATGCTAGTCATAGTATAATTTACAAGACAAGTTGGGAGTACGGTGAACAGAAATTCTGCTACGTTTCACCTTAAAAAGAATTCCTCTGTGAATTGGAATTCCAACTCCCATTTGTGGCCATTTTGTAAGTAACCAAGTATGTCTTTTTCTTCCCACCTTCTGAAGCCAGGGGAAAAAAAAAATAAAATTACTTCACAAAATTGTTTAGGAAGGTTAAGGGACTTTGTAGAGGCTTAATCTGCTGCTCAGGACAGATTTTGTCTGGCTGTGAAAGCTGCGGCGTGTTCCAGAATAACATGGGCCAGTAAAATGCAAGAGCACAACGGGAACTGAGTTTGCTGGGGAGGTTGTAGCCCTCCACAGATTCAACAGGGTTAAATACTTCTTCCAGGAGACAGCCTAAGCTAGTAGGGAACTAGGTGTTATCCAAAGGACAAAGTTGGCTTTATGTTTGAGTGAAATGTAACATACTACAGATTATAAAACAAGTTGGAAGGAAACGTTTCACTTGGTGGTGGCAACTGGCAGGAAGGAGTGTGTGTGTAAAACTGGGAAACCCCTGTCCTGACTTAAATGGACCGGTGTGTAACTAGTGTGAAGTGTGAAATCTTAACTATTTCATCAGAATGGTTACTGTAGTGCAGGAATCCTTATTCTTTTTCGGAAGCCTTGTAGCAATACTAGAAATCTACCAGTCAACCTTCTCTCAAGGACGTTTCCATACGGTTTACGCTACATTAGCGACAGACCTTTGCAATATGTTTTCTACCCTGAGGCCGGGCAAAATTTCCCTCTTCTGTACCAAACGGGATCCTTTGCCTTTTTTACTTTCCTTGCATTCGTTTTCCCCTCACGGCTGGATTTTTAAACCTTACCAAAAAAACATGTTTTGCAAGTAGGTGAAACAGTTTACAAAGCTGTTTGGAATAAGAGCCAGAAGAGTTAGGATGATCTCCAGAAGGTTAGTGCCGTTTGTCTTGCACGCTTCCAAAACCAGACTTGTGACCTGCAGGTAACTATTTTGAGGGATTTTGTTGGAAACAGCAAAGTAAGATTCTCGCTTTGCTTCCTTCTCCAAAATCTTAACTGTGTTTAGTGTTTGGGGATACAGTGGATATGTGAGGCTGGAAATTATCCTGCTTACTTGACAGTTAATCAGTCTGTTCCGTTCCTGCGTGTATGCCATCAGTGTTGCAGTACATGGTGACAGGCCAGCTGCCGTTCCCGTTCTGTTTTGCTCTTTTTTGGCTGTCAGTAATCTGATCATCCACTTGCATAATGAGACCCGGAGTCAGCTGGATCCTTTACGTGAAGTTAAATAGATCTTCTCCTTACAGAGCACTCCCCAAAGGCTTTTTACATATTTTAGATGGCAGGTTCTATTAGAACTAAAAATAGAATACTTAGGTTTTTGAACAGAAAACTCAGAGCAAATAAGTAATAAATAAAAGGGGTTTATTTATATACAACTCTTCTGCTGCGTTCTCTGTCCTTAGAGGCAGGTCCTTGCTTACAGACTCGGTTTCAGCTGGTGCTTTTCTAAGTTGTAGCAAACTCTGCCAGGTTCCCTTTAGCCCCTGCAGGTTCTCTGCTCACCACAGAGACCGTGCTGGCTGCTCCCCATTCGTCACTGTGTTTTTTCTGGCTCTATTTGCATGGCCGGTTCCCTGCTGTCACCTTGTGCCTACCCATTCTGAACTTGGAAACCATCTCCCTAGTGAGCGCACTTGGTAGCACCCAAAGGAAGGACCACTCTTTCCTTTTCTGCAAGGGGCTTCCACCTAGTCCCAGGGCTTTTTTTAAAAGAAAAATAAATTGTAAACCACAACATACATTGTCACAACATTTTTGTTCAATACTTTTAAAATCCAGACCTACCCCATATTAACAGGAACACCAGCCCAGTATCAGCGGAGGTCCACTTCCATGAGTGTTCTCACAGTGTAATCCTGAAATGGTGTGTTCGTGTTACACAGTCCTATTTTCCGGGGAATAAAATTGACCAAGCTACTTTTATTTAAAACTTTGCAGACTATTTTCTCTTGAGGCTTTGGCTGTTGCTTGTTATTATTGTCATGTGATAGTGGAAGAACTGAACCCAGCTGTTTGAGATAACCTGCTTTTTAATTTCCATGGCGTACCGATATGACCTGGATCACGTAAAGAAGTCTGATGGAATTAAAAGGATACATTTCAAAAACGTTCTTCGCTTCCTTTTCTCAGATGTTGTGTGGTGACGCAGTGCCCTGTCAAAACTGTCCTTTTTTCACCCATAAGACATTCTTTCACTAAATGTTTTGCAATGCATCATTTGTCTATTAGTTTTTTAAGTATTGGTCTCCTCTGGGGAGAACTGTGTAACTATTAGGTGATACTCTGAAGTTGCTGTTGTAACTCACAGAATTTCTCGGAATCAGTGAAATACCATGGAATTTGTTGATGACAGCCATTGGTACTTCATTTTTATTGAACTTTTTGGCAGAAGCCATTCTTCATTCACTTTTTCTTATGTAAGCATAAAATAAAACAGATGAAAAACTATGGGGTGGAAAAGGGCAACTTTAGTGGGGCTAGTGAGCAGGCACTCTGTAATGTATTAAATATCAGCCTGTCATGCACTTTCCTGTAAGTGGCTTGAATAATGCAGACAGACAGGAGGACTAGCATAAGACATCAACTTGTTGCAGTGCACAGAATTACAGTTCTGAGAAGCAAGACAACACAGAATCACCGAGAACTAGTGTGGTGCTTGCTTCATGCTTACCAAGGGCCATTCATCAGGAGAAACCGCCACTGGAAGGGGGAAAAAAGTCTGTTCTGTCCCCTGCAGACAGAGCAGAGTTATCTTGGGCGTGCTGTACGGTACGACACAAAGGAGAAGAACGCTGCCCCTTAACCGTATTCCTCAGAGGTGGTGTGTGCTACCAGTACAGCTGCTCAACCTTAGCCCTCTGTCACCGATAGGAGATCATTTTTATTTTGTCCATGTGGAGATACCTGGCACATAGCCATCTACAACGTGCATGGCCATTTTGTTCTGTCTTCTCACTGACCGCAGAATTGCTTTCTTCTAAGTGATTTAACATAGTTCGAGACCCTTAACATGAAATTAGAATTAGAATTCTTTACTTCTGTCAGATGAATCCATTTATCCTCATTTTGTTCGCATAGGTAAGCTTATATCGAGTTCTGAATAATGCAGACTCATCGACGGAGCGGTTCCTCTTTTGGTGTGAGTAGCACTCACGGCATCTCCCCAGCGTTTGATTCACTACAATGTAGGATTCATCTTTCTGCAGTGAGAATTACCTTGGATGCACCATTTTCCTCATCATTTGTATCATCTGCTCAGCTTTTAGCTTTTGTTCAGGCAATGTTTTCCTTACTCTGTTTAGAGATTGTGGGATCATTTTGAGCTCTTAAGCAGTTTACAGTCTTTTCTGAGGCTGATCAGTTTACCATTGCTGCTTTTCCCCACTGCTGTGAAGAAAATAGATCCGAAGTTCTAATGGAGAAGTAATTTACTGTTTGTTTGCAAGTCTGAGTCATGACATGTTCTTGGGATAGTGTCCCATATCTCCTGTGCAATTTTGCTGGTGTTACTCTGTAGAACTCATTAGTATACTGTGAGAGTGGATTGTGATTGTCCAAGGCTTGGTCTTGTCTTCTAGAAATGTTACCAATGCAATAACAATAGTGATCTGATAAATGGCTTCTTGTTGGGACGTTACTGTAGGTTGGCAGAGGAATCCTGGCAACTATTTAAGACTAGATCTGATCTGTGATCTGCTCTTCCATCACTGATGGAACAAACAGACATTCTACTCACTGGGATAGTTGGCCATTCTTTTTTGCAGGATCTTCTGCTTCTCCGTTGCAGGTACAGGTAGACTTAGGCAGATATTCTAACCACCTGCTTTACAGACTCATCGCCATGCTTGCACTTAATGCCATAGGACTGTTCCCAGAAGAATTGTGTTGTAAAACATGGTCCTCCTACACTTATGCCTTAAAAGAAAACAGATCTCTTATTGTCAGATGCCAGCTTTAGATGTGCATGCAGGCTGTACGGAATGGTAATGCAAAGCTCTGTATTTCTTTTGATCACCAGTGACTTGAAAATTTTCAGTGACTCCATAATATCTTCTTCTCTTGGAAAAACAAACAAACCATCAAACAACATCCCCTCAAAAAAACCCCAAACAAGCAAACAAAAAACCAAAACAAAACCAACCAAACAAAAAAGATCCATGATACTGCTTTTCCATCAGTGTTCATGTAGTCTTTAAGAGTTTCTTGGAGAGTATTCACATGTGTATTGGGTTTTCACGTCCAGAGGTTGGCAGTGGGGAGCTGCAGGGGAGGCCTCTGTGGGAGGAGACCAGGGGTTGCATGCGTTGGCCCCATGGCAGGACACAGCAAACCCTCAGGTCAGAGAAGGAAGAGCGGAAAGGTACTCCAGGTGCCAGAGCAGAGATTCCCCTGCAGCCCATGGGGAGCCAGTGGTGGAGCAGAGATTCCCCTGCAGCCCATGGGGAGCCAGTGGTGGAGCAGGTATTTCCCTGCAGCCTGTGGAGGAGCTCACATGAGAACAGGCAGATAGTTCCTGAAAGAACTACGGCCTGTGGAGAGCTCACACTGACACAGATTTTCCTGGCCAGAGCCACAGCCCATGGAGAGCCATGCAGGAGCAGATTCTTTTTCCTTGAAGGACTGCAGCCCGTGGGAAGGGCTCATGCTGGCACAGGTGAAGTGTGAGGTGGAAGGAGCAGCAGAGAGGACTGACCACAACTCCACGTTCCCCAACCCCTGTGCTGCCTTGGGCGGACAGAGGAGTCAAATGAAGGAACAAAGTTGAGCCTGGAAAAGGGAGTTGGGGGGTAGGTGTTGTTTGACTTTTGGTTTTGTTTGTTTGTCACTAACTAAAACTATTTTAACTGGCAATACATTGAATTTATTTTCCCCAAGTTGAGTCTGTTTTGCCTGTGACTGCAGCTGGTCAGCCCGGTAAGCTCTCTTCATCTCTACGCACAAGTATTTCCCTTATTTTCTTCCCCTCTCTTGCTGAGGAGGAGAGTGAGTGACTGTCTGGGTGGGTGTTGCTGCTGGCCAGGGCTAAGCCGTTATAGTATGACATCAAAGCATTTGAATTCAGGAATAGGAGAAGATACAGGAGACAAGAGTCAGACTCCATTACATGTGTGCGTCTATAAATGTATACACATAACAAAGTATGTCCTTTTCTTTCTACAGAGAAGGAGCTTTGCAGATCATTGCTGCAGGGTACTTTCTGTTTGTTTCCTGCTCTCTTATGAAGTCTCCTTACAGAGATACCTGTACTGGTAAAGGCATTGATGAATCCTTCAGGGTTGGAATGTAGGTATACGCTTATGGTTGGTTTTAGTCTGTTCTAATATAAATAAGAGACGTTTAATTTATTTATAATCTCTGTGAAGGGCCTTTGTTTTGTCCCAGAAGTACTTTTTTAGTCCGCCAACATGCGTAGATAACACTACTGCAGACCACGGCACATCCTTCGCCTTGGGGGCCTAACAGAGACATGAGTTTTCTTCGGGTAGTTCAGATGCGAAGTGGAGGATGGCTGATCAATGTGTCAGCCGTGCTTGTATCATTAAAGTCATTTACATTTAAGAAGACAATCTCTCCCTCAGCTATTAATAATTCATCACAAGGAGTCAGTGTAGTGGACTATTGATTACATACCTGCTAGCTTTTGTGTGGTAAATATCCCTCTGGATTTAGCTGAAAAATCTCGATACGAACTTTCCACAGAAAGTTTGGCAGTTATTCTTCTCTCCTTCCCCTCTTCACCCAGTCATTTCTTTTTAATAGTGTTAATACACAAAGAATCCACGTGCCTGAGTAGCACATATCATTCTTCTTCGCTGATTTGCTTGACTGGATTGCTATTTTCTACGTGAAATAAAGACTCCCTTGGTCTGAAGCTTTCCTTCAGGATTTGAAAAATAAAACAAAAAATGGTGGAACAGCAGTTGTCTGTAGCCATAAGTCACGATATACAGAACGTAAGCACTCAAAGAAATCTTCATGGAAAAGCATGAGATAGGTTCTAAGATACAAATATCAAGTTATATCGTTTACTGGCTATTATTGAGTTCTCCTTCCTAATTGTAGTATTTAATCAAAAGTCTTGCAGAAATGAGGCGGTAAAAATTAGTTTTGTCTTGATTAAAGTTTATGTAATTTAAAGTTTATATGGCATGTGTGGATTTAGACCTAAAGGCGTATGACTATGACGTGTCTTCTGATCTTAGCAGTTCCGATTAGAATATTTTCAATTACAGTTCTTACTAATTCATGGTTATCTGACACAAATAATGGCTATATTTACATTGATCTACAGGATAGGGATTTTTTTTTTTAAATTGTACAGGTAGAACCTGATGTAGTTAACATTTGTTAATATCTTGTTAATCTCATTTGTCCCAGGTCCTATTTTAAGGTTTTCTTTTGCTTGCTTGTGGCAATAGAAAATTTCTTATATATGATTCTCTCTGTCTTCTTTTGATTCCACCAAAAGAGAAGTTGTCTTTTGAAATTAGCGTGCAATTATTTTAGCCAGGACAGAAAAACCATAAAATCGTAAATACTTTGCTTTTGTATTCTCATAAATGAGTTGTAGATTAGAGCCCAACTGGGATAACACATTTTAAACACGTATTTTGTATAGCAGGTGACGTAGTAAGTGTGAAAAATAACTTCCCAGGAAACAGATTTAGAAAAGCAGGAATAGCTCAATTTTTTTTTTAGCTATATATACACGCTATTTGCACATTCTAAGTTAAGATGCAGTTAGCAAATCTGCTAAATCCAAACCTAAATGAAAATTCTTTATGCAATACAAATGTGTTACTGCTCAGGGTTAAAGTTTAGAGGTGTGCGATCAGTGTCATAGAGAAGTTGTATCTGAATGTCTACATATACAGGCATCCATAATGGTGAAAACTTAGCTGTTGTAAGAGTTGTTTGCCTTGTGCAGAATATCCTAAGAATTATCTTTACTGTATTTTTACATGTTTTCAACGAAAATGTCCTTGAGTGTTGTGCTCCATGGTTGGGTTTTTTTTTTTGTAATACTGTTCAGATGACACTGAACAGAAAAGTTGTGAACTACAAGATGATTTGAGTTCACTTCAGAATTCACCGTCTGCAGACGTCATGTCTGTATCAGTGGATGACTTGAATATTAACAGCAGGTGAACATAAATGGGGCAAATAGTGAAGAGAAATTAAGGTTATTTAATTGTGGACTTAGAATGTTTAAGTGTGCAAAACGTTTTATATCATTTCACCCTTCGTATCTGTAATGCATATCACATAAGCTAAGGAGCTCTCACCTAGCAATGTTCTTACTCTAAGCAGGGAGTTCCACAGAAACTGTTCATTTCTTCCGAGTATTTTTGTTTGGTTTTAATCTGTCTTTGTTTCTCAGTGTACTGTGGGTGTTCACGTGGACTGAAGAAGTAGTAGTTAATCTAGATATTCCTGTGGCTGAATTGATACTTCCTGCAAACCTGGTTTAATTCTCTCTAATCATCCTCCGCATTAAGACTGTGTTCCAGGGGTACAGTGGGAGCGTACCTTGACCTGAAAGTGGTTGCCCAGGGTCTTTGTTACGTATCTTCACTACTCATAAGAGACTTCTTGATAAGAAACGTCCATGGTCTTGTGGAAACCGTGGTGCGATAAAAGAATTTCTTTCCTCTAGTTGTAGATTACTCCTCCTTGGTCTTATTGCAGGGTTGTCTAAGGCCAAACTAATCTGTTTGTTCCTGATTTGGAAGGAGGAAATTGCAAAAAGATTACTTGTGAGGTAAATAACTTTTCTATGTGCTCAACACTGTATTTTTTCCTTTCAACTGTGCCATTAGCTTGGTTGGTTTTGTGGGTATGTTCAAATTCTTAGAATAGGAATTTGCTGTGCGAAATGCTTTATCTGCCTCATATATTTCTTAGCTTTATTCATTTAGTTTCTGGTGTTATTATTATAAATATATTGATTTATGTATAAAGTAAATTTCTCATCCTTCTTTTTCAAAGTTCCCTGCTTTTTGTCACATACACTTGAATTTGATGTCTTGTTTTGATGCAGAACCTGCTGCCTCCTTACAGTATATTTTGGCACCACTAAAACAGCAAATGTTTTAGGAAAACACTTATTTTCATGTGCTTCTAGCAGGAAACCTTATTGTAATTAAAGAAGCTCTGGGTTTGATTGTTAGTAGGAATGTTACAGTCAGCTGTGAAAAACAGGTCAGTACCGACTGACGCCAAGACTGATGTGGGGTTGGGTTTTAGTAGTTAATATTAACATTTTAATTCTGTTTGTCTTTTCTCCTGTTCGTCTGATCCAATGACTTTCAGTTGACAGTTAGTAGCAGAAGAAATATTTTTTCCAGTGAAGTGCTTACAATGAGTGTATTAGCATATAATATTGGTATTGACCAAATGCCGTGCGAGCAGCTACCTTTGGCATAAAGGTTGCCTTTTGCCCCTTCAGTAGACAGATGATGTTTGTCTTCCTCCCAGTAACCCTTTGACAGAAGAGTACCAGAGCATAAGTTCTAGTTGGTAGTTTTCAAAGAGTTCTCTCATGAACAGTTGCTTTGTTCAGTTCCTAGAAGATGTCATCCTAAGTAGAAGCAGATTTAGGTTATGGCCAGAACGCAGGAATCAAAATATACTTTGAACAAGCCTTCGTACACGCTTGCTTAAAAATGAAGAATGGTTCAGACATGATTTGTCTTGTTGTTTGTCCCTGAATAGTGTAAATTAAATTACCTTCTAATATTTTGGTCTGTACGACTCAGTTAAGGGCAGGTTTTGTCAGCATGAATTTCTGTAGTTGCTGAAGCATAAAGGGACAATGGTACAATTGGTTGGCAGCTTTCAGCAAAGGACATCAAAGCATTTTTCAATCTTTAATGAACAAGATGAAGCTAAAATAAATGGTGGAATTATGCAGCATTGGACCTGAACCAGTTTCAAATGGCTAGAAAGCACTAGAAGAGGGGAAGGGATAATAATCTGTATTTTGTATACAGCTTCAGCAACCGCAGCTGTAGTTTGTGAATTAGGTTTATATTCAACATTTTGTCATGTACATTAGGTGTTATAATGCATGAAATGAATACATAGTCACATACTGGTGGCTGCAGTTCCCAGTAATGGCTGACAATACTTGCCTCTAGCTAGCTAACACTTTTTCCTATGAAATATTTTCTGCATGACCACATCACATGGCAGCAGGCAGCAGTGGAATTTATGAACTAGCTGGAGCTATCAGTGCTAGTGAGGAAGCAATAGAAAGAGATGTATGTTAAAAAAAATGGGGGGGGGGGGGGGGAAAGGCTAAAGAAAAATAGCCAACCAAAGAAAAGTTGTCAATATTTCATACAGACATTTTAAACTAGCAGCTTAATAGCAGTGCAAATTCATGTCTGTGTCCTATTTTTAAAATTTTCAGCTTTTCCTAAATATAGCTTCTAGCTGAACGTGTTTCTTTTAGCTATAAATAACTCAAACAAACTGACACAGGATGAAAATTTCAGCTTTATGGCAGGTTAGAACCATGATTTGTTTGCATCACTGAGAGTTAGGAATGTTCCGGTTCTTATCCGGTCAAGATTTTGCTGAAGTCAGTAAGTATAATTCCTTTATAGAAATAGACTTCCACTTTTCTCTGGAGTTGTAGAGGCTTGCCATGAGTCTTCTTTGACCATCTCTGAGTATTTATCCAGCTATCTCCCCACACACTGCTACAATACTTGTGCACTGTATGTAGTAGTGGATAGCAAATGAGGTACCTCATAGATCGATTAAAAAACTAAGGAAAACGTAATTTTTTTTCAGGCCTCTGTACGTGTGCCACTATCATGATGTTTGGGACTGTTACTCTTGAAAGCAAAACAGTTACACGACTCCAGTATTTTTCAGATTTACAGAACCCAGTGGAACACACACTTACAAATCAAGAGGTAGCAGGAATGCAATCCCTAGTACTGTGGGGACCAACTGCGGGCTACCTTGGTCTGTTAATCTCACTACAGATTAGGATATGGAAGGAATACAGACAAGTAAACGCAGCAAAACATTCAGCAAAAAATAATAGCAGAGGCATTCCCAGCGATCTTACCTGCGTTGCCGTGTTTTTGCGTACAACAGAAATAACTTAGAAACACATATCCAGGTTAGAACACAACTGCGTCTGTGAAGCAGTGGCACGGCTGCGTTCTCTAAGGGGCATTATTGTGGAAAATTAGAAAGAAACTTAGCATTTCTGGGCCAAAATTTAGATTTGGTATGAGGTGACTCAGTGTGCAGGTACTAAGCAACTTGTATCTCTGTTTTTGTACAAAGACCCTGGTCACAATACTGGAGGCTGACTGGTGGGGGAGTGGATCTGCTTGCAAAGGACCTAGAGGTCTTGGCAGGTGGCAAGCTCAACGTGAGCCAGCAGCGTGCGCTGGCAGTAAAGGGGGCCTGCGGTGTCCCGGGCAGTATTGGCAGGAGCACAGCCAGTGTCACAGCACGGCTGAGGCTGGAAGGGTCCTCTGCACGTTATCTGCTCCAACTCCCTGCTCAAGCAGGGGCAGCCTAGAGTAGGCTGCTCAGGACTATGTCCAGGCAGCTCTTCACGACCTCCAGGGATGAAATCTGTTCCAGTGGTCAGTCACCCTCATAGTAAAGAACTCAAGGTCCCTCTGGATGGCAGCATGACCATGTGGTACATCAGCCACTCCTCCCAGTTTTTGTGTCACTAGCAGGATTGCCGGGGTGCGCTCTACCCCTTATCTGGGCTGCATCAGCAGGAATCTGTCATCAGTTAGTGCAGGAATCTCCTGCATTGCTTATCCCCCACTAGGCTGTCCATCACTTTGCTTTATAGGTACATCTTTGCGTTTACATGGCCATGCTTGAGGAGACTCCATTTAAGCTTTGTTTTGTTGATTTTGTGTTCCCTTTTGTTCACATCACCCCAGGCCCTTGCTCATCAGCCCAGTCCTTAACTCCCTCACAGGGCTTCTGGTAACTCTCTTCCTTCCCTCTTCCTAATTTAAAGTCTTTCTTACCAGGTCAGCCATTCTGCTGGCAAAGATGCTTTGGCCTGGCTTAGTGAGGTGGATTCCAGCTCTCCCAAGCAGATGTTAAGCCTCAGACTATGTCCAAAAATCGTAGAAACTGAAGCACTGCTGCTGTTGCCAACACCAGCTCTGCAAAGAATTGTTAGCACACAACATCAGAGCCCTCTTCCTTACAGTCTTTACCCTCACTAGCAGGATTAGGAGAAGGCTACCTGGACCCCCCCCCCAACCCCTGAGCACCACCTCCAGAGCTCTGTAATCTCTGGATAGCCTCCAGCTTGTCCCTGGCAGTATTGTTGGTGCCCAGACAGAAAACAGGTGAAGGTCCTAGAGGGTGGGACCAGCTTTGGCACCTGACAGCCAGGTGTGTTGCTTTAAAGCAGATGGGGGAAGCGGTTATTCTCTCTCCTCAGCATTCCTTGTACCTCACCGAGAGTACTGCCTCTAGCTTTGAGCCCCTCAAAACTCTAAAGAAGGTGCAGAGGGCCCCTCAAGATGGTCAGTACTGCAGCACCATACCCTGTGAGGAGCCACTGAGAGACCAGGGCTTCTTCAGCTTAGAGAGCAGAATGCTTTGGGGGAACCTGAGAGCAGCTCTGAAGCACCTGTGAGGAGGTCAAGACGACAGAACACAGCTCTCCCCAGAGGTGTGTGGCAAGAGGACAAGAGACACAAGTTAAAACAAGGTAGGTTCAGACTGGATAGAGGGAAGACTTCCGCTGTGAGTAGTTAGGCTTCAGAACAGAATGCTTAGAGAGGCAACTGTGTGATCTCTATTCCTGGAGGTTTCCGAAGAGCATCTGAATCAAATCCTGTGATCTCATAGCTGACCATGCTTTAATCAGGAGTTTGGGCTTGAAATGTCTTGAGGTTCCTTCCAGCCTGAGTTACTGTGTGATGATATGATTCTCAGGACCAAAATGCAATGACTAGCTGAGAATTCTCACTCACTGTGTAAGGTAAACTGAAATTCTTTAAATACCCTTTTGGACATGATTGGACTTAAACGTAGTGAAGTCTTCACTGAACTTCAACCTTCACTCTGAACATCTCAGGTGAGTTTCTTACCATCTAGGTGTGGCTTTCTGCCTCAGAGGGGTGAATTTTTTGATAGAAAGCTGAAGGGTTCAAACCTGGGGCTAAGTGAATACTCAGAACAGCTGAGGTGATTAAGACACTCAGCCAGAGGTAGTAGGTCCACATTCAAATCCACCTTCTGTCTGATTGCTATTTTACTTGCTATTTTGTTTATTGGAGCACTGCTCGAAAGACTATAATTAGAAATTCAAAGATATATGTGTAAAAAGAGTTATGTTGGAGTGCAGATGGCATGCACTATACATATAATAAAGGCAATTATTATTTCCAAATAATAGCCCTTTTGTAAATGCCATAGTTTCTGTGCTTGTCCTTTTCCCGTTGTTTCTTAGAGATTAGTAGAAGCAGCAGAGTTCAATGAAAACATGGATTCGAATAACTAAGTCTAAGGAAGTTTCTCAAAGTACTCAGAATAGCTGTAGAGAATTAAAAATAAATCCTGATTTATGTTCTGGCCCATTATGTCAAGATGTGTGCCTTAGCTTTGGCTTAGTCAGCCAAGTCTCACAAAAGAAATTTCACGTGGGTGACATCGTTGCTAGGTGATACGAATCTGAGCTAACTTTGGCTTGTCTCATTTTAATATGCTTGATCCAAACAGAGATAATTAAAAAAAAAAAAAAATCTGAAGTTCCCTAATATCATTTAATATCACATCTATATTTGTCATATAAATACAATGCCTGTCTCATTTTTATTCAAATAGCAATCCATCAAAATTGTCTTTTGACAGGATTTTGACTCCTTTTTGTAGTAATAACTAGTAGTTCTTTTTTTACTATTTCCCCCCGGGAAGTAGGGGGGGAAAGGAGTATGTATGAGTGTGGGGGCGGAGGGAGGAAGGATAGAAATACTGAAAATCATTGCTATTTCTACCCTTAAAATTACTCAGGAATTTTAAAAGTGTCTGTTGATTTTCTTGTAAGGCCGCCATCTGGGAAGGCCAGTCTGTTTGTGTTTGGTGAAAGGAAAGCATAGAGGCACGTCTAAAAGTAAAGCTGAAACTGTAATTGCCACTTGTAATAAATCTTTTAAGAATAGTTGAAATCATTGATATATGTTGCACTCAAAGGGCTTTTAATATTTTTGTGCACAAGTGGTAATGGGTTATAAAAAAAAAAAAAAAAGGGTTGAGAAGACTGATTGCAAAAGTAACAATAAATGAATCAAATGGTTCTGGTAATACGTCTCATCTCCACACTGTGTGATGCTCAGTTTATGACATCCGAAGATCTCAAAAGCTGATTTATTCGTCCAGTAATCAGTGTTCTGATCCATTAGTTTTTATAACGTAGAGAGATGTCACTGTTTTTTCATGAATTATTTGTATTTTAAAATCACTCATCTGTCAATCAAGAAGAAACCAAGGAGTTTTAAAAACTTCATACCTCGGCTCTAGGAGTATCACTGCACACTGGTGTTGGGGTGTATTATTATTCAGTGCATTTTCTCCTTGCACTTCTAGTTTTGGATTTTTTGTCTGACAAGTAGCCTAAACAAGTTTTTATTCAGCTGTGATAATAGTTGTGCTATTCTCTGTCTTGGTATTTTAATGTGACAGAGTCAGATATACACCACCCCAAGCATCCCAGCTCTGAGACAGAATACATTTTGTATGAAGAATAATTTCTTCAGATGTTTATATACTTATATTTCAGATATTTATAGATAATTTATTTTCAGATATTTATAAATATTTATCAGCATGTCAGAAATGTTCATAAAATGTTGCATCTGAGTGTTAATACAAACAACTTTGAAGCCAAAGGGTGTTTTATCATTGAACTTGGTAACATGTTTTCGTCTACTGTTTCTCAAAATTCTTGCTATATCACTGAATTCAGGTACAAAAATAAATTAACCGAACATAAAAAAAAAAAAAAACCTATACGTAAAACACTTGTGTGTACTCTTAGACTCTACTTACCCAGCTCAGGGGAAAAAAGTGTATGAATTACAGCTTTTTTTTTTTTAAATCAGTACAAAAATTACGCTTGTGGCTTTGTTAGCTTTGTGGGGTAGTGAATTCTAAGGCTGAGAGCTTCAGCTAAGGTTGTCTCTTTGTCAGCATTACACCATGAGGTCTGGGAGCTTGGTGTCCTGTACAGTATCAACGCTTCTGTTAACGTGGGGGTGTCAGTTGGGCTCTGCTGCTGGCGGTGAGGTAAAGCTTGAGAGAGACCATCGGAGCTCTGCGTGCCAGGGGGACGTGTCCGGGCGGTTTGTGACCGCCCTGAGCGCTGGCCGTTTCTAGGTGATGACGTTCAGTGCTCTATGTCGGTGGTTAAAACGGGTTCGTTCTCAAGCCGTAACCACACAGGATGACTGCAGGAAAGTTTGGGGCTGAAAACATGGTAGTTGTGTTCTTGAGGTGTCACTCATGATAAAATTGGCTTTGGATAAAGAGAATTCCAGGAGTGTCGATGAAAACAGATGTGCAATTTTTTGGTATTCATTCAAAACCCAGGGATGAAGACAACTTAGATCTCAGAAATTATATGAATTACCCCTGATAATTATCTCGTATTAACTTTGACTTGTCTCCGTTCTTTTACTTTGTCCTGCGCTCCGATATGCTTTTGCCGCTGTCTCCCTCTGCTGTCCACACAGCCAGGTCTCTGAAGTCAGGGGGCTCTGGGATAGCTTGTTGGCTCTTGGTGATGCGATATGGTCGTAGGTGTTTGCGCTGCGCGTCTGCGTTGTTGTCGCTGTCGCACTTCCCCGAGCCCTGCTGTGAGAGGGCAGGGCAGGGATAGAGCTGAGGCCAGGTGTGGAAGCAGCACCAGACGGGCGGGGAGGGATGCGGTAGCTGGTGTAGACCACCCCAGTTAGGACCAGGGCTTATGTTTAAAGCCTTGTCCTGCCTTAAACCTGGTTCTGATTATTTGATTGCTTTGGGACAGACCGAAAGCAAAGCTGAAGTGCTGTGCTGTTCTGAGGCCAGGAGCATGCACTGGTAGGAAGGAGACTTGTCTCTATCAGCTTCCTCTTAATGAAAAGTTTATAAGCTAGAAATCCATTCATGTTGTAAAATATATTTATTACTTTGGTTTTGGTTCGGCTACTGGCCTGACAGTAAACAGAAACTAACAGAAAAATAAGAAGGAAGAAATTAGCAATTGGGTTCGTACAAGAGAAACGTGACTGTGATTTCACACCGCGGTGTTCAGATTCCCTTGGGTGTTGGATTTTTGGTATTCTTGGTTTGTTTTTCTAATGATTTGGTCTTAACGTAGTCAAAAGCTGCCAGTAATGGTTTAGGTAGGGGAGTATTTTTTTTGGTGGGATTAGGAAAAAAAAAAAGTGAAAAAAGGGAAAGTTACCTTAATATGGAAAAAATGCTACAAAAGTATTGGCACAGCATTTTTTCCAGTAAGCTTGGCACTCTTTGCTGAGTGTTGCACTATAGAGCCATTAGCAGGCTGGTCAATGCATTGCTTTATGAGGCAATTATTTCAGCACACTCTATTCAAAATACACATTAGAACTTAACCTTCTGAATCCTGAAGTAGCATTTTTATCACCCAACATTAGAAAAGAGTTGGAGTCAGCAATTTCCCCTTTCTTTTTATGATCTAGTATCATTAATAAAGCATTGGGCTGGTAGCTTCGTGCAGTCCTCCAGGATAATTTGTGACACAAAAGGTGCTACTGTGATACAGTTGTTTGTTGACTTATTCAATAGCAGGGAAAGCACAGGAATTTGTGTCAAAATAAAAATGAGGAAAGGGGGAATAAGAGCTCGTAAAACAAATGTAGGGCTGGTACGCAGCTTATTAGGCCTGCTGCTATTGGCTGTGCACAAGTAGAAATGGGAAGTTAATATGGAATTTCTAATTAGGGTCACATACTAATGAACTCGCTCTTCATGTTAGTTTTATGCCGCTTCAGAAATTTTTTATCATATGCTTAAAAATTTATGGCCAGAAACATTAATGAAAATGAAGCGTGAGTTGGAAATTCTGCTATTATGGAGATGAGGATGGCTGTGGCTAGTCTGATTTCTAAGGAGGGATCCTTTTATTGCCGTTTTTCTGAGGAATAAGAAATGATACAAGTAAAATTAATGACTAGACATATTCTTTGCCCTGGCTTGGCCAGCATTATTATATTTAAAGTTATAAAAGCTGGATTTAATAAAATTTTGAATTAATTATAAGGTGAATTTTAATCATAATTGGCTATTTTCTGTAAGAATAAAACCTGTAAATCGGCAGAGTGCAAAATTAATAAAAGGCATATGTTTCTGTGCATGTGCGGATATATAAAATACACAGCTCTGGATATGAATACAGACACACACAGGCATGGTGAACATTTCTAAACTGACTCTGTTGTTAAAGGCTCTCTCCTTTTCTTGCTGTTTCACGGCACAATTGCTCATAAATTCTGTGGATGAATGTTTGGGTGTAAATTTTCCACAACTGGCATTTTGTCTCGGCTATCTTGTAAAAATCAATTGGGCTTGCTATTTAAAATGTCAGCCCCCCAAACACTACCTGTTGTATTGTTTCTTTCAGTCCCACTAAAATTATCATGCAATCTTGTATAAAATATATTGAAAACATCTGCTAGTCTGTCTCGTTGGAATTGCCTTTGGAAATAGTCTAGTAACTTTTGACAGCTTGGCTTTACAAGGATATTGATTTCGCTGTGGCTTTATCATGGAAAACTGATGAATGGTCAAAAGCTGAGAGTGATGTAAAACCTGGTTTATAGTTTTTATATGAAATGCATGTAATGAAATAAAGTAGGTTTATAAAACATAGTGAGGTATGCCCTTGTGAAAACATTGGAGTTAAAAAGAACTGTGCAGCATTTTGGTGTGGGGGATTACTTGGCCTAGGGACACTGAAAACCTTTCCAGGCTTCCTAGAGAGGGACAAAGAAAAGAGCATGCTTATTAAAGACAATAACGGACATTGCGAATAATTACGTGGGATTTGTGAGAGGGTGAGCTTGCGTAGAGCACTGCTTTATAACTGAATTTTTCCTTTCGAAATAGGCTATTAATAGCGTACAGAAACCAGTATGGGAAAAATCCTGTTGCCTTAGTCGAGCAACAAGGAAATTACCCAGCAGAAACACAAATAACTGAGGGGTCACGGAACATGGGAAACAGCGGCTGCGATCTGGATGGAGAAATCTCTGTTCTGTAGAACTGAAGAACCGAGTAGGAGGAATTAGAAACAACATTGGCCACCTGTATTGCGCTGGCTGCAGCAAAAGAGAGGGGAATATAGGAAACTAAATTGATTTCTTTCTGGAGGAAGTAATTACTTCACTGGTCAATTAAATCTAAACACGATGAGAAGGTGTTAAAGCAGAAACCCTCGCGTCGGTTCCGCAGAGCGGTGTATTGGGGTGTGCGTGAAGGCCCCTAAGGGCTCGAGGTCCGTGTTGATCTGCGGCGCGGTCCGGTCCTGTTCCGCGGGGCGGGCAGCGCCGGGTGAGGGAGGTGGCACGGGGTTCTTCCCGGGTCTTAGAACGGCCTGAAAACTAATGGCTTAATCAAATGGCTGTTTTAGTAAGAGAGAATGAAAAGAGGCACAGGGATAGCGAGTAAATGTTACATCCCTCCCCATGGTGGAAACCCACATTTGATTAGTATCAGATGGACCCTGGGTGAGGGTCCCTCAACTTGTTGCACACATCCTGCCTGTGGAGAGGGTTTCCTCGGTTTTTGGGCATTCGAGCTGTTGTATGATTTTTCTTAAGGGCGTTTGCACGAGCGCCGCTTGCTGCTCTGCCAGGTCGAGGCGAGGCCGGGCAGGCGGCTCTTGCTGACGGTGGCTGAGGGTCTCCTCAGCCTGGGGCTCTGTGGCACAGCGCAATCTGAAGGCCACGCTGGATGTGCAGCCCACCCAGGCCTGTGCCTGCTCAGGTGAACTGTTCTGTGGCTCCCCAGTGCCTCAGTGTCCAGTGGTCGCCCAGTGAGGATCACGGGGCTGGGGTCAGGCTGCGTCAAGGCAACCGCTGGCCTCGGACACCTCTCCCCGAGTGCTGAATTGCTGCCAGACATCTCAATGAAGTGAGAGCAATTGCCAAGCTGTTTCTGAAGGTTCAGCCAACACTGAATTCTCCAGAACAGGAGATGTCATGCCCCTTTAGACATGTCATCATTTCAAACTATTACAGGAGGAAAAAAAAGAAAAGAGAGAATTGCAGTTGGAAAATGCTGTGGTGTAGGTGTAGCCTGTATGAGTGACACTGGAATTAAAACCAGCAACTATGGATTTCATTTTAAAAAAGGGGTTTTGTACAATTCTCTAATTGTTGTGCAAAAACAGCAATGTCAACTTTGGTCACGGTACCTCGAGCAAAGATAAGGGTATTGTAGGTACTATTATCCTGGGTGCCACGCTCAAGAAATGGGAGCCCACCGAGGGGAATTCGGAGGCACAACGAGGGTGAGCAGAGCATATACTGCCAAACCCGACCGGGCGGAAAACGCGGAACAGTCTTCGTTGTCTTGCTTTCTCCAAGACGCTTGATAGTTTTATAGTAGTTCCCTTCTCTCACCTCTCTTTCAGACAGAGGGATTGTTTTCTGTTTCAGTATTCGCTTTTCGTAAGAGCTGCTCCATACCGTTAGTCAGCCTTATGCTTCTGATTTGCATTTTCATTAATTTGAGGTACAGGAAATGATTGACTTGTTAAGGTTGCAAAGGGAGCTCAGGTCTCCAGAGTGTGCCTAGGGGAGTTCTCGCTAAACCATTCTTCTTCTATAAAACCTAAACCATAAATAGGTTGAAATAAAATTTGAAAAATGAAGAACAAAAAAACCCCAGAAGTTGCCTGACACCAAGCAAAAGGTCAGTTTTCATTCCGGAAAGGATGATAAGTAGAATTTTTAAAAAGATCTAATTGTGAATGGGAAAAGGAAGAGACCATGAATTCTCTTGCAAACTCCCCTTTCCTTCTGTTGCTGTTTCTGACTGAGCAGCCACAGGATACAGCCACGAGGTATTAAATCAGAGGGGTAATTGGAACTATCAAACTAGTCTAAGATCTGTTTGAGCTGTTTCAAGAATTCAGGAAAAGATCCCGTCTCGTTTGTACGTAACGGTGTTTCTAGGCTACAGCGTACCAGGAGGTGGTGTGGACCGCAGCGCTCTGCAGCAAAGGCATTTTATCTCAACCTTCGTTCTTTTTGTGTTAGAAATAAGCTACAGTTTTGGGGATTGTGATTGTCATTCACCTGCCCCGCGCTTTGCTGTCCTTGGGAAGTCCGATGGTGCCTTAATAGTGCTCTGTTCGCTGGTTCTTCAAGTGTAAAACGTGTATCTGGTTACAGGAGCAGGCAGGCTGTTGGGATGATTGTAGCTTTGCAGACACGCTGCCTTTACCCAGCTAGGAATTCTGGCAGTCAGATTACTTCTTTTTAAAAGGGCTGATTACAGTGAAGAGAGACAAATAAACCTGGACGGGTCAAAAGTATTTCAAATGTGGTATAGAAGTAAAAGGGAGTATACGGCTTTGTGGAAAAGTAATGTGTGCCAGAGGTTCATGGTGTGGCTTTATTTATTAAGAATTGGAAATATGGGAGGAAAATATGCAGAGGAAATATGCATATGCAGGAAATATGCAGAGGAAAAATGGAAGAATATCATGAAACGTATGGAAAGAGAAATATGCATGGATTGAAGGCTAGCGTGTAATAGGATTAAAAGTTATGAAATGCTAAAATGTTTGGCAAAGTATATTGCATCTTGATTTTTGAGAAGATGGTTGAGAAAAGATAAATTTCCCATTCTGTTTTTATTAATTGTTTGACACTCATTGGAATTAGCAATGTCAGAATTCAATAAGCCAAACATTTTATTAAGCATACTTGATCCTGACTTTGTGTACTGTAAGAATTACAGTAGTCGTATGACAATTAGCCACACAAACTTGAAAAAAAATAAGGTGTTGCCTCGTATGTCTCAAATACTGTTTTATCTTCCATTCTGCTTTTGGATGGATATTTCTTCTCAGCATTTTAGAGTTATGCTTATTTGAAACCATGAAGCGTGCGATAACTGTGATGAGCTTAATGAAGTATGTTGAGTTTGGGCTTGTACTTGGCAGTGAGAAGCGTTCCACCAACGCGCCTCTGCGCGGAGGGACCGCGGAGGAGGCTGTCACAGGGCGGACGCCATAGGCTCTTGCAAATGAAGGGACGTTAATTCACCTTGACAGAAGTGAACTGACAGAACGGAGACTCAGTATTGTCACCCTCAGCTGTGAGAAGACCCTCACACTAGACTATAAACTTACTCCTCTGCACCATATAAGGAACTCCAACCCTTTTTTAATTAACGCTGTTACAATATTGCTGCAGTAACCTCATTTTTTACATTGCTACTGCCTTTCTGTTCTCCATTAAGAAATTGTTGCTCATAATTTCAACGAAACACTTTTAAACTTTCGGAATGTGAGACGTTTATGAATGCTGCAATGTAAAAGCTAAAGAGAGTTGATGTAAAAACATTACAGCACATCACTTGATGAGGTAACTTAATAGGATCACTGCTAGCAAGCTTACTCCTAATGGCTTTTACAAACTGTGGTTTATTATATCAAACTGCTGCTATAAAAAGGGATTAGAGAGAATGTGTCAGACATAAAGCGGGGGGAGAGAAAAGTCTTAACGGAAGTTACACGCCTGTCTGAGGTTTATTTTGCATGTTTTAATTTTGTTAGTAGGATAATAAATGGCAAAGTTTTAAATGTATATGTTTGTAACATAAAAATATAACAAATTAGAGAGCGACTTTACAGCACGGTCATCAGCTGTAAAGGCACCATTAGTCAACTCATCTCACTACGTAACTGATGCTATTCGACATTCCACAAAGCACAAAATTATACTGCACTTTGCTGCTCTCTGAAGCTGAAATCAGCTTGGGGCGTAGGCAACCCAGGTGATGCTCTGTGAGGATCAGCAGCAAATCACGGTGTGGGTGTGATGATACCAAAACCTCTGCTCTTTCTGCTGCACGTAGCTGTGATGAATGGCCCAGCTTTTTCTCACTTCGTTGTGTTCTTCAGGGGTCCAGATATATTGCAATTGTGATTCTGCAGCGTGAAGCAACAGGGCTGGACACAAGTAGAAAACATTCCTTGAGATGTCCTGGTGTTTTCTTTTAGTGTAGGTTAATTTTTTCTCAGTTCCCGTCTTATCGTGTGACAGGTCTATAGATTGAAAACTGCTTTCTTTAGGGCACAAGCTAACCACACCGTATTGGGGCAGAGAGAGAAGAGTTAGTAGCTCTGAGTTGGCATCGGTATCGCGTGACAGTCGTGGTTACGGGGTCCACAGTCCCTGCAGTGTATTTTTCCCCAAGTCATCCAGCTATAAAGTAAAAAAGGTGTTTTGGGTGGTTATGATTTCCCTTAGCTGAGAACGGATGGGTTAAACTGTGTTGGGTTTTTAAAATGAGTTTGTATCTTGTACTTCTGAACTTTAAGAACTGATTAGCTGAAAAGTTTTGCAGTAACAAGCAGTTCGAGCTGAAAATATTTGAAATGGAAACCATTTCTAACCTAGGGCTAGTCTTGTGTTGCTGTGCTCTCTCTCAGCAGCTAAAACACATACGTGCGTACATAGATCTACCCATGTACGGCGTCACATAAAAATACTGACAGAGAACAGCTCTAAACATTTGGCTAAACAAATGTTATGCTTTACTGAAACATAAAAAGGACGTTTTACGTATATACTGGGCTACCTCACTACAAGGGTAAAGACACCACATACTGTGTCACTTGCTTTTTCTAATTCAAAGTCAAGCTACTCTACTGCACCAATAGAATTATTTTTTAGCCTCATATTAAATAATAAATTTTCACAGTACATGCCATAAAATGAATTGGCAGATTTTGTGACTGATTGGACTGTAACTCTGAAATGAGACTCCCTTCGTCACAGTTTCACTTCTTCCCACCAAGTGTTCAAATGCCTCAGGTGCCAGAACGAATGAGAAAACCCTGTGAGAAAGGGTGGCGGTTCTGCTGAGGACAGTGAAACCGCAGCACTATTTTTTCTGCTTTTAACTGAACACGGTGAGCACAGTATGAAGCTTTACATTTTACAGTCTTAGCGTGGTTCATGAGAGGATTCTATTACAATGCATCAGTTACCTTTATGTTTATAATCAGACCTAATGTTATAAAGTTAGATCCTGCAGGTGTTTAACCCTGTTTTCAAGCATTTCTTTCTGTTACACCTTACGATATGAAACATAACTGAGTAGTACATACTGACAGAAAAAAACGTATAGTGGTAGTATGCCTTTAAAATTACATTTTCCTGACTATATGATACTAGCACAATTTTACAATAATACAGTCATGGTTTTTTGAAAAAACCCTTTCTTTGTTAACCATAAAATGAGTTTGTGTTCCCAAAGACATTGTAGGAAACAGCTGTCGTTGAAGTGTGCAGCAGGAGGCAGTTGACAGTGGCTCTTTTAATCATGTAGTCCTAGGACATAATGCTGGTAATAAGCTTCAGTTAATAACAGAAACTACCACCAACTCTGTGAGGCTTCCAATTTGCCCCCAAAGCTTAAGTTTTCTTAACAAAGAAAGTTTTGTTGTTCTGAAGCAACTCAGTGCAAACCAGCCTTTATCCTAAACCTAACATCAGCTCCAGGAAGAGATTCCCTGTGCTGCTGTTAATTTTCAGAGGTAATGAAGGGGAGTTTTACTGGGAATTGGTGTATTAGAAACTGTTTAGTCTTTCGGCCCTAGCCTGAATAAGACTCACAAAATGCTTAAGCCCACGAAAGCCATGAATCTTGCTTTTATGAGGAAGGTATAGGCTTAGCATTAACATTATGCAAAAATCAAAGCCACACAATCAAATTTTCCTCTTGTTGAACAAGGTTGTGATTACACTATTGCCCAAACAGACTGATTTTTTTTTTTTTTTTTTTTTTTTTTCCTTTCCCCTTCCTTGTGATTCTGGTGGCTCTCAGGTGAATCCAGCCCTGGCTGACAGGCACTTTCCATAGATCAGGCTTAAATGCCTTTTTCTGACTGTGTGTTGGACTAGACATGTCAGCCAAGAAAAATCACAGCAGCACAATAGACCTGAGTTTCTCCATGGCTGGATCACTGTTCCATTTCATTGGAGAACCCTCTCCCTCATCAATAAATCTGGTGTGTGCTGTGTGTGCTCATACAGCTCCATAGTTTCACTTCTCTTAAGTGAGGGTAACAGGTAATGTTTGTACGTCAAGAGGTGACTTTGAGGTATTGTTGGCTCTCTGAGTTAGAAGTTATTTAGCAGATCAGATAGAAGGCACGGTAACAAAAAAAGGGACTTTTTTACATATATATTTTTTAAGATACTTGTCTTAAGAAAGTGAAAGTAGGATGTATTATATGTATGTTTTGCACACACTTGTATTTTTATATATATGATTAATGTATTTTTTAAAATAAAACTTGATATAAACTGTTAAAGGAAAATGCATCATGCCAGAGTCAACAACCCAAGAGATGAGGCTGTTTCTGCACCATATCCCCTGGTCCAGCCTGTAGCAAGACTGAAGATTTATTCCACCAGGCACACATCCCCCTGCATTCGTAGGTGTATATACACATTTGGCCACACAGATGGCAGACGGATACTCAGAGCACCCGAAGGAACATAGCCAGCAGCGATGGCCTCGTCCTGCTCCCCAGTCTGGAGGGCCAGTAGGGAAGCTCACTAGTGAGAATATACATATATGGTAGGGTGTGTGCAAGGTGGATCCTTGCAGCAGCTGGGCTCAGACATGTAAGAACTTCGAAATCGCTTTCAGTGTAATTTGGGTACTAGTGATCTCTGTCCATGACACCATCCTAAGTGAGGTGATCTTACTCTCTTTTGTGGAAAACATTATAACTTACCTGGAACCGCTGTCCTCATGTTTGCTAATTACCAGACAAAGCACTGATTAGGCTTAAACTCAAACAAATAGATTTCATGTTGTCTGATGCATGGATCAAAAGTTAAACGGGAGTTCTCTTGAACAAAGAACTGATAATGATTAAGAGCTACCTTTTTTCTCGTGTGCCTTTCGATTGATTGTAGGACTGCATGATGTGATTGATTAAAGTCAGTAATTTAGACTCTGACAAAACAATGCATTCCAGAAAGGATAAGAGTCAGCATGACAACAGTGATACAGATGATCCTGTCTATAACAGTAAAGCTTTGGGTGTGTAATACCTTTCCTTTTTTTTCCCCCCTATCTTCCTGAAAATCTCAGCATTGCAAGCAAGTTAATTGGTGTCAGGTTTTCAGCTCTGGAGAGGGGAGCCTAAATAATTTCAAGGGTTTAATAATAGGCAATAAGGAAAAGAGAAAAAGTGTAAATGTCAAGAAGGGGTGGAGTAGAGGCATATGTGATGAAGTGCTGATTAATGCTTTTTTTTATGTGGAAGAAAAAGGCAGGGGCGGTACTAGGCATCTCTTAGGCTGTGTAATAACCTTTCACCGTGACTTCAGTGACATGTCATATCAATTTTTCAAGGAATAAGGAATGCTTTAGTTTATAAACTACACAAATACTAAGAAGTACCTTAATGAATATTAGGTTAAATTTTAGTTGTTTAACTGTGGAGCCTCTGTTCCTTATACAGTATGGTAGTTGATTGTTATTGCTCTTTGCTTATTCATGTGAGTACAAAGCCAAGGATATCTAACCGTGCATTAAAGACCCCTTGAAAAGTCCAAAACTAAAATATGTTCTTTGCTCAAATAATTGCATTTTGAAGACACTTAGAAGAAGGGAGTACAAGGAAATTGTAGCGTCATTCTGCCCAGCGCTGATTTAGGGTGCCAGTTTGTCGAGTTTTGGTAACTACCGCAGCAAAGTGAAGCAAAGGGAGATTGAGGAAGGGGGAAATGTAACAGCTCCGCAAATGTAAGGGGCAGCATGAGAGAAAAGCAAAAAAGCATGTATCTGAAAAATGTTAGAAATAAGCAGTGGCTGTTTGAAGGTGGGAGACTGATCCTTTTATTCACGAGACATGGAAAGAGGTAGAACTGTCTGAGGGATAGGGAGGGAAGATGTCAAACGTTGGCTGAAATGGTCCGAACAACAATTTCACAAAATTACGTTTGCAGCAGGGATCTAAAAGGTTTTAGAGAAAAACAGCCAAGGCAAAAGAAAATGTTACTTGTAAAATGGTTCAGTGAAGTGTCAGGTGAGAGTGTAAGGTCTCTGAATGGATATGAAGTGCTAGATCTTAGACATGTTATGCAGAAAAAATCTGGAAGTTTTGCCAGTCTGAGATGATAAATTTAGGGGAAGTTGAAAAGAGGGGGCCTGGATGCTGACGGGCAATAGGAAAAAATAAAGTTCTGTTTTGAACTTGAAGCAATTTTTGATATCCATGAGGAGATTTGACAAAGATAAGATTTAGTTCAAATATGTAAATTAAAGATGACTCTGTGAGTCATAGGAAAATGTCTTTGTAGGTGATAAATGGCCAAAGACGTGTAGGAAAAAGAGTGGGAAAGCAAGGACAGGCACCTCTTAGAGCACCTAAAAAAAGCTGATGGTAGACGAGAAGATGGCATAGATAATGAGAAAGGGTAATTACATGAGGAATTATGGTCAGCTGTCTGGCTGGTGTTACAGAAAGTGGTTTACAGATCAGATGAGTACGAACATGAAGCAGTAGCTTTTAGCCTTGGCGTAGAAAACATTCATCAGAAGGCTTTGCCAAGGGCTTTTCCTGCAGCAGATGGATCGCATGGAAGAACAGAATGGGAACTGTCAAAGGGAAGGTCCGTGCTGCAATTGTAAGCACGGCGTTCAGCAAGCGTGAAGAGGGTGTCCTACGTAGGAATGCAGCAAGCAGAACTTTTTGTCTTTGTCTTAAGATGGGGGAAACCAGAGTGGAGCAGAGAGAGATTCAAGAGAAGTAGAAAGGAAGGAAACCAATGGCAAACGTGCAAAGAGAATAATCTTACGAGAGAAAACAGAGCAAGAGGCCTTAAGCCTTTTAAGGAGGGAAAGGGCTTCCTTGGAATAATAAAAGAAGAGCAGGGATTGTTTTGAGCAGGGCTAACTGTCTAGGCATCCTGATTTAAAAACCCTGGTGAGTATCCCTGAGCTGCACTACAAAGCCAACCGAGACAGTTCAGAACCAGTCTGGTCTGTGTCCCTTAGGGCTGCATTATGCAGGGTGGGCAACGCCACGTTAACAAGGGTGAGAATTTCTACTTTCCCTTTGTGGATGAAGGCCTTACCTACATGTGCAAAATAAATATGCAGCTTCAAAATATTAAATAATGAATTTTGGTGAAATTAAGACTGAATTCAGGCTTTCCCAAAAACAAAGCTGCCATGTTAACTAGGCTGTGTGGTTACAGGCTACCCAGGGAGGTGGTGGAGTCCCCATCCCTGGAGGTGTTTAAAAGATGTGTAGATGTGGCGCTGAGGGACATGGTTTAGGGCCCCTGGCAGTGCAGGGTGTATGTTTGGACTCGATGGTCTTAAAGGTCTCTTCCAACGAGGTGATGCTATGATTATAGGGGAACTATCAGTAGCTATGAGTTTATGAGACAGCCTGATAGGTAAGGTTGAGGATGGCTTACTGCTTAACAGCCAAGATTTCTGACTAGTATCTAGAAACAAGAAAGGTATGAACAGTTTCCACAAAGACAGTAAACAGTGTCTTCTCCACTTTTGTAATGGAATGAAATGTTAGAATAAAAATATACAGAGCGCAAAACCCGGTGCCTTTAGTAGGCTGAGATGTATCTATCTTAACGTCATACTTTCTTGGATTAAAAAGAAAACTGTTAATTTTCCTAACGAGGCATTCTAGAGCGGTGTTGCTTCATATAATGCTAATCTTATTCTCCTAGTTTTCCTTCATCTTCATTTAATAATACTTAAAAAATAATTTAGTCTGCAGGTATAACCAAATCTGAGCCTTCAGGCTATTCCGGTCACCGAGTTGGTATGTAGTTATTATAAAGAGGCAAGTTATTGTTATACCTGATTGTAGTTGGAAGAGAAGATAGTTGAATTAAAACAAAATAAAGAGTTTACAGAAAACTCATATATTTCTCAGTACTTTTGCTATTTTGTTCATGTTTCACTTCAGTGTGTTATCTTTTTTTTGTATTCTTCACTTATTTTGTGACTATTAAATTTACTGACCACCTCTCTTGGTTTGAGACAAAATTTCTTTCCCCTGTGCTAACCTACTGAAATAGTTATGCATAATGATGACTGAAAGATAATAAGTGCTGAAAGTCCTTGATGTGTTATGACTATTTCTTGCCTTTTTCATACAGTTTTAGGGCAATTTGGGGGGAATAAGTGTCCTCATTTACAATGAGCAACTTCCACACTAGTGGGGATGTATTAAAATCAAAACAAAGGTGCTAAGTGAATACTCCTGAGGCAGGTACCTCCGAATTCAGGTTATCCAGATGATTTTTGGCAAGTTGCCTTTGCTCGTTCGTTGTGTATCTTGTCAGTGGAGAACATCTTACAGACGCTGTATTGCACACCACAAGCTGTGAAGAGTACAGGGCAGCAAAAGGAAGAATGTTCTCCTGAGGTACAGAGTGTGGACTGAGACAAAGCAGGTTGTGTCTAAAATAATGATAGGTTCCCCAGAAGATACAAGTATAAGTCGTGTTGCCTCCATCTTCTCATGCCTCTTGCCATCTCTTGCTAGAAGCAAGAAATATTTTAGTGCTTTTTCTGCCATCCCTGCTCTAGCTAATTGTTTTTAGCTCAAACAAATGGTGAAGAGGGTTGGGAAGATGAAGATGACAGGCATAAAGTAAATGAGAGCCAAAAAAGCTCAGTGTTAGCATGCTCAGCTAAATATTTCCGCTTCCAGAAACTTATTTCTACCCTTGCTACTTGCAATATCAACTCTTTTTGTGCTGTTCATTTTTAGTAGAAAGCGTAATAAGGAGTAGAATTAGTGAAAACATTGTTAAGTATGACATAGAGGTGAAAGATCAGAATGTTTTGTTTTGTTTGTTTCTAAGAAAGGTTATGACTCTGAAAGCTATTAGTGCTGCTTGAAATGGTAAATAAGGGAGATCCATGTCGATGTAGTCTGCATGGGTTTCCAAAAGACGCTCAGTAAAGTCTCTCATGAAAGGCTGTGAAGAAACTATGCAGCCTTGTGATGAAGTAGAAGGTCCTTGCATAGACAAAAATAACGGTTAAAGACGGAAAAGGAGAAAACAGTCGGTGGCCAGTGTTCACAGTGGTGTAAATTTATCTACTGGGAGCCATGCAGTTCAGTGTATTCATTGAAGGAGAGAACATTTGTGATAAGGTTTCCGATACTAAGTTTAATTATTTAAGATAAGGATCAACTAACAAGTTGCAGGAGGACTTTGAAACATGAGAAAAAGGCAAACCAAACTTCACATGTAAAATGATGAACATGAGCTACATAGAAAGAGAAACAACCTGAAAAAGAAAAGATGGGAAATATGAAGGTCTACAAAATCCTGGGGGATAAGGAAAGATAGACGTAGATTGATTAGGGTGGAGGTTTCTTTGTTTTTTCTGTTGATCCTTCCGCTGCCGCTAAAGAATGTCAAACGATGCTAACAGGTGTCAGAGACAGGGACTACAAAAGGCAGCGATGCCTTCCAGAGTGTGTATACCAACGTAGACGTTCTTGCAGCAGCATTTTGCATCTGCTAAATGTTTACTTGGGTCCAAGGGAAGACTCGAGAATTTCATGGAAGAGAAATGCATTGAGGAAATACTAAACACAAATATGTACCAAGGAGTTTCAAAACCACAAACTGTTGGACACTGGGAGAGCATTTGGGGCAATACTTATTCGTGCTTTGCCCTCATACGAATCAGGAAATCTAAAACTATGAATAGTCCAAAGAGAAGAAACGTGAAAAGAGAGGTTTCCTGTACATGGAAGTTATCTCCGTTCGTACTCCAGTAATTACGAAATGACTACATGGGGGAAAAAAACAAGGGGGAAAAATAAATTAAAATAGGCAGATGGAATGAAGCTGTTGTCCTAGAAGTGATATTAAAAACCTCAGACTAATTATTTCTGCTGTGCAGCACTCTGCCGTAGTCATTTACCTGCCCAGCCTGCAGTACAGCTATATGAATCAGGAGTAACCTAATTAGCATCATTAAGCAGGTGTGTCCGGTGTGGTTTCTCTGGTGGTGTTTTTTTCTGTTTGCAGATCTTCATGGCATCCAGAACTAAAATGTAAAAAAAGGCAGACAATAATTAGGTATAGCTAGAAAAATACCAGAAAAAAAGATATTTGGCATAATTGTCTGTTTGCAGTGCAGAGTCAGCAGTTTTTGCGAACTTTTAAAGTAAGATTATAAAAGATGAAACAGAAAGCTTACTTCAGCTTTTAAGGAAGGCGTAAGCAATTTTAAAGCGCACTTCCCCCCCCCCCCCCCCCCCCCAAGGAGAGTTTGAAAATACTTCTAATGAATTAAAGTATATCAGAAGTATTTGTTGGATGTTAACATATTTTTCCTGGTAATTTCTTGATTTCTAGAATGCTTAATTATAGATCTCAGGGGTGTGGTAGTAAGGCAGTATATTTCAATGTTGAAAGTATGCCCTGTTTTCACTTTTTCATCAGGTTTTTGTAGATAAGAGGTTTTTCCTTTCCTCCAAACTTTTCAGAAACCTGAAGGCTGCTTGGGTGTTAATGGGGAGTGTGCAAACTGTATTCACAGCAGTAAAAACTTACGTGCGCCGAATGAGGAAATATAATCTGCTTTGAGGTAACTTTCAATTAGTTCTGAAAAAGAAGTCCTCAAGTCACGAATTTTTGATGTTCACCCACAGAACAATAAATTGGTCTCTTAAATAGAAGGATTCTTCTTCCTCACCCCCAGAAACCATCTCGTAACTGGGAGAAGGTCAGAGAAGTCCATTCACGTTGTAGTTTGTGTTGCTCTGACCATTCTCGATCATATGAACATAATGCATGCTCCTGCCTGATCCTGGTGGGACAATAGAGAGCATTTATGAGAATAATGTCCATGAAATTGTTTGGTTTTAAGAGATGAATGAGGAATAGATGATGCCTTTGAATTAGCGCCAAAAAACCCAAACCAGTGAGGTCCAATTTAGAATAGTCAGTAGCTGCCCTTTGGCTCCAGGTCATCCTCTCTGAGAAAGCTCAGGCACAAGGTGAGTCAAGAAGGTGGCTGACTCCTTTATGATGTTTTGGGGTTGGAAGATAAATACCATCTGGTTGAACATTTCCTGAAAGGGAGAGGGTGCAAAGTCCACAATGAATTTCTGGGAAATAGCTTTAAGTTAGTGGTCACCAGTATAAATGGCAGCAGCTCAGACTTTCTTCTCCAGTTACAAAGACGAGACTCCATTCGAGTTAACCTTGTAAACTTGAAGGGTTATTGGATATAAAATAAATGGTTATGTTTTCTCCCTTTTTTTTTTTGTGCTGAAACTGTAATTGATGTTACCAATTTAAACTCGAAAGTAACTTTAGTCAAAGAAAAAAAGATGTTTTAAAGGAATGCAAATTCCTTCTAAAACACTGAAGTGTTTTGGTTTTTTCTTAGAGTTTACTAGCTTCACTGCACTACAGAATGATGATCTCTTGGTACCTATAACTTCTTTCCACAGTGGAAAGATTCCTGTATGCATTGTGACTGTTTTAATTGTAATATAGGTCACAGGAGAACCTGTGAAGTACAGCAGCCTTTCCTGCTCAGTTTAGGTAAAAAAGCAATAGCTCTCACCCCAAACCAAAAAAAAAAAAACAAACCAAAAAGTAAAATAGAAATGAAAAAGGAAGTAAAGGGAATGTTGCTTTCAAATCTTAAATACGTGAAACCATGCAAGTGTACTAGGAGGGGGAGCAGAAGTTGTGAAATAAATCTTTGGGAATTCAAATTAGTGAGAGCCAGGGCCGTGGCAGAGATTGCTGCCCACCTGGAAGCTCCGTGCTGCTGAGTCTGTCCAGACTTTCCCACCGATTCCCTAGTGCATGTCCTCCTCCCCGCAGCGGCTCCCGTGCACTCCTGTCCTCCTCAGTGTCTGCAGACCCCCTAACCACCCCCCAAACACGAGGGGCTTTATCGAGCCTTGCCAGGACACAAGCTCAATAGACAATACAGCATAATCGAACTTGGAATTTGTTTATCAGAAAACTCTAACTGATGTTAATTTTAAAACGAACAGAAAGGCTTTCTGATTATTTGCTACTTCAAAAACCAAATGCGTACAGCGGTACACAGAACCTGTGTCTGATAGATGATGTTTTTGCAAAGCAATCCAATGAAGTTTCGGGTGTAGTTTATTTCTCACTTCCCAAGTTAGCCTGCCGCATCAGTAACGTGTGTGGGCACCGGTTTGGGTTATCGTTACTGTTAGAAACACAGCTTTGGTTGCAGATGACACGCGTGTGGTGTACGTGTCGATAGCTTCCCGACGCAGCGCCTGCCTAGGATTTGTGAGGCATTCGGTGTGCTCCTCTGGTGACGTTTCCGAGTCCTCGGTTTCACCGTTACGTGTTGGGGGCTTGGTTCGTATCTTTGCTCGTAAATAAAAATGCAATAGCGTATTCTTAAAAACGAAGCATAGCCTGTTTTCAGAATTGGTTTTGTATCCTCTTTCTACAAGAAAATAGACAGCTTCATCCCTTTTCCGAAGGCAAAACCAAATCCTAGCAATGCAGTAACAGGACGTGCAAGTTGAAAGGCAAGACATAACTATCAGTGGAAGATGTTCCTTTGAAGTCTCTGTCTGTAGGTGAGAACCCTCGTTACTGTTTCTTTCCAGTCCTAGTTTCGCTCTCCGCAGTGAGGCACAAGGGGTGTTTGAACATATGGAAAGCTCGAGCTTAATTGCTGAGGTTCTGTTCAGCCATTCCCCCCTCTTCCCAGCGATGGGCTCTCTTCAGCGTCTGTGTGCACGAGGTAATATAGTTAGAGTTTCCCGTTTCAATCCAATTTGCGTGTGTTTGGCTGCAGACCAGAGCTGTGGGCACGCAGTATGGAATTGTCATAAATCTGCCTGTGCTGCCTGTAAGTGCTCTGTTGCTGCAGCTGATAGCACGCTCGCCTGATCACTCCAGAGCGCTCGCGGAGCAGCACCGCCTCTGCCCAGCAAACCTCCCAGGGACTGAATTAATGGAGCTCATATTGTATTGATTGTAGCCAATAAGTGCCTAAATGATTTGATGCGAGGCAGAGGGATTATGAAGGGAAGAGGGAAGAGGCAGCTTGAAAGAAATATGCGGTTTAATTACAGGATGAATTTCGCCAATCTCCCTCCCCCTAGGAATTTAACAAATAGGCCTAAGTGCACTTAGCTGTTCTTGACATCTGTTGAAATGATATCTGCCCATGACGAGGGGACCATGGGAATTGGTCTGAGGGTATTGTCGGGATCAGTGAGCCACAGGAAACTGCTTTGCTGTCTGCAAAATCAGATGAAAGAACAGCCTACGTGAGCAGCTTCAGGTTAAGCTGTCAGGATTGCGATTTCCATAGCAGAATTCTGCGTTCTGATTTAATGACGCTGCTTCTGTATTTAGAAATACGTTAAGTAAATATTAAAAAAGGTGTTGAAACCTAAACGATGAAATACAGTTTTAAACTGGAATCAAAAACTATTCATGGTGCTGCTGGTGGTGGAAACTTGATATATGCCTTTTGAGAGGAACATCCAGGTTTATACCTTTTTATATGATACATTATGAAACTCAGAATCTCTTAGGTAAACAGTGGAGACAGCATAAAACCCAGGGAACTCAAAAGCTGGAGCTTCAGCTTAAATTCTATGGGAAGACAGGCATGGTGAAGACTGATGTTGTGTATTTGCTCATTTTGATTACATCTATAATTCAGAAGGAGGTATAGATTGCCTAATGCTTTCTCCTGCATTTTATAGTATTTATACTACTCCTCTGCAAGAGAAAACCTGGCAGTACCTTCAAAGTCCTCAGAGGCGTAAGTTTCCTTGCAGTATTTGAAAGCTGTGTTTTCCCGTGCTTGGAGCATTTGGGTGTATTACCTCATAAATTACTCGTAAGTCATTTCCCTTGGAAAAGTGATAGCCGTTTATTTCAGGAGGCGAGACTGTACCCTACGATCTAAGCTGCACCCATGTCACTGGCCCCACGTGTGCGTTCTGACTGCGCATTTGGTCTATGCAAGGAGTAAAATACCCACCAGATTAGGCTGGGGGGGGGTGTGTGTTTCTTTTGTATATATTGTAAATTCTTCTGCCAGCAGTATTCTTTTCCTATAATTTCTGAACACAATCTGAAAGCAAAAATATATGGCTAATTTATTCTACTGTAAACGACGCTTTAGGAATTCTGACTGTAGGAAGGGTTTATTGTTAGTTCTGTTACCAATACAGTATCTGAGGGCAGCATTTGTTTGTGTAACCATGCAGTGTTTTCTCGGAAATGACTGTTGGAAAGTCACATCCATCTGAATTCCTGATGCCCTCCCCTGTTTTACTGATTGCTCGGGGACCACAACGATGTTAAACGGGCAGGCGCATAAAGAAGATGATAAATCATAGCAGAGCTAAAAATGGAGTATTGTTTTTCTTTTTCCTGCTGTATTCCTGAAAACAGACATGTCAGTACACTTACAGAAGTGGTACACAAAAACACAGAGAGAAAGGGAGAGGAAGACACACCCTTTAGCATACACACCCTGCTTTAAAAAACCCCCTTAAAAGCGATGATTTGCACGTCTGGATTACGAAGAGGGTTTGGCCTCTCCTAGTTCTCACTGAGGTTTTTAATGAAGGTTAGCGGCTCTGTGCGAGTATACGTAACGAGATCTGTGCAGTACCAGTAGCTGTCTGGAGCCATAGCTGCTTTCACAAGGAATTAGTTAAGAAATCCAGAAGGTTCTGTTGGAAAATCTAATGAGGCTACAACAGCTACACCAATGTCAAAACCAAAAACATTTTAAGTATAAATTTTGCCCAGTATAGACTAAGTCATTCGGAGAATTATAATAAAATGGCATCTTTTTTTTCTCCGTAAATACATGACAAATTAGTTTTTTTCACTTTTACATGAACACGAGGTATCCACTGCAGTGTGTCATATCTTAAAGCAACTTCAAAACAACTGTGATGTAATATATGCTCATCTAGGCTAAGATTTTGATTTCGTTCAAACCTTGCACCCAGAATTAGGCATCTAAATATAATGGCCTGATTTTGAAAGATGTGAGCACGTTCAGGTGCAGCGACTTGCTACGATTTGCTGTGCTCTGCATTTCTGAAAACCAGGCCATATATGTAGGTGGTCTGAATATAGATTCATGAACTAATTTAAAACTTAAATAGACTTCAAATTATTGGGCTTGTTTCTCAGCTCATGTTAACGCTAAAGGAGAAAACCAGTGGTTCCTGGCAGTGATCCTTGTCTGCCTGGCACCCGCGCTGCAGTGGGAAAGCATTGTTCCTTGTTCTTAAGCGTATTTTTGAAAGCTATAGCACAGTTCAGTGTCGTATTGTATTATCCTGGTCTAAGGCACAGGCTCTGTCTTTTCTATTCCAAATTTACTAGAAACATAATGGAAAATGGTTTAGGTAGAGCACTTTCAGTAGGACTGAATTATGTATGGATAATCCAGAATGCCTGCTCTCTTCAGAGCCAGCGTGTTTAAGGACATACATTACTTGTGCTGAGTAAAATATATTTTAGATTTAACAGAGCATTTACGACTGTCAGACAATATGTTTCTTTTTCTTCTATTATCGGTGGTATTTTCAGGGCTTATCAGAAAACTTTCAGGTGTTGTTTTGCTTTTCTAATTGGAAGAAACTTTAATGATTTTAGTCATCAGTGTTTTTTATCTGTGGGTTTTTAATCTGTAGATTCCTCAAGACAAAAAAAGATATTTAAAAATGTGGTATTGCTGTCACAAAATCACAATGTAATTGTCACTGCTAATACCTTGCAATTGTCACCAGTATGTGCATTGGTAACTAGACGAGATGGAGTGATGGAAAAAAAGCAATTATTCCTCCTTTAATGAGGGCTTTGTGTAATGCGCAAACCAGTCCAGAAATTCCAAACTCCAGTCTCACTGTGTTCATTGTAATTCTTTACTCTCTGTTCTTCAGTTCATTCATCTTCTTGTATTTAAGTTTGGCATCTTTTGTTAATTGAGCCTTCTCCTAATGTACATCAGGCTAGCATGTAGATGAACAAAGATGGACCTTTAATAGTGCACTGGCATTAATGTTGCTCCTTTCAAGGTTTGGGTTCTTTGGGTTGGGTCTTTGGGTGGTTGTGGTTGGTTGTTTGTTTTTTTTAACATAAATTATTTTTGGATGGGCATTAAAAAAAATGCAGGTGTGGATCTGGGTACATGCTCTAGTAGGCAGAGAAAGTATTTAATATGTATTAGTTAAAAACAATATTCAGAAGTTGTGCAGCATTGTACTTCTGTGTATAGGCTATGCTTTGTAAGAAAAGGACAGTAACTCAGTATTTTTCTCTGCAGAGAAAATTTTCAAATATGGATAATTATATTTAAGAGTGCAATTATTGTGGCTCACTATTTCTCCCAATGTCCCATCATTTCATTCCCCACCCGCTGTGGAGAGAGATTTTCCTGTAGACTTACCCTTTGGAAGAAGAGTAAGTTTTAAAAAAATTATTCCAAGTATCAGAGCGTTAGCAAAACATCAACAGTCAAGTTAGGAATGTATTTCCACATGTCATGCACAGGCTGACATGTCTAAACAAGGAGTGAAAATAGCTGCAGTCCTATGAAATCTCTGCATGTCCTTCAAGGCTTGGTGTTTTAAACTGCAAAATTCAGCTATCAGACTGGTGGTTACTGAGCCAGCCAGGAGGGTGATTTGGAAAAAGGATTCTTTCCAATGATGAATTTAGTGACTTTCTTGCTCCCTCTTTTATTCATGTGACATGAGTAATTCATAAACACTTTGTGGTTTAGGCAGCAAGGTGGGAGCAGAAGTATCTAAAAAAAAAAAAAAAAACCCTAGAAAATGTGTAGCCGGAATGACAAATCCTTAGGCACAGCTATAAAGCATAGAGCTCAGTAGCACAGAGCCATAAGAATATATTGACTGTGGCCCAAACTCATCAGAAGATTGATCAATCCAGCTGACTTGCATTAATTGTGAAATAGAAAGAACGATGCGATCAATGATAGGCATGAAAGTGCAGCAGTAATGATGCCACATCTAGCTAATCCAATAATGGAGGACCTGATGTATAGCATATTGGAATTCCACTGTTCGGGCCCCTGTCACAATAAAGTATATCCTGCAATTATGGGGAAAAATTGAGCAGGCAGCAGTTGAGCCAGCCTAATCGGCCGGTGCCACAGTAGTTTTCCTGATTAAACACTCTGTTAAGTGGCACTCAAACACTGCAACTTGTCTGCATTATAGAAGATAATCCATGAATTAACGTGAAACTTTGTATTTTAATCAAAGCAAACTATGAATATTAAGATGTGTGCAAGATATCTAGTTAACCGTGATCGTTTTAACAATTTATAAACTGGTCTCTCCCTGTTGGCTGTGAGGAGAGAGGACCATGTGCTGAATTGCGAGCCGCCAATCTCCCTTGCTGACAATCAATTAGACTTTATACAGGCTTAAAGACCTGATGGGAAGAATAATACACTTAAGAGACCCTTAGAGAATTCAAAGTCAGTTAAGTTCTGTAAATGTTTGCCTATGGTCACGAATTTTAGCGTGTTCGGTTTAGTGTTGATTGGGGGAAGAACAGATTTTTAGCAAATCGAGATATAGGAACAACCAGAGCTGCAGCTAAAGTTAGGAATCAGTGGTCATCTACCCACTAGAAAAACAACCACGGTCCTTTCCAAAATGCAGCATTTGTCACACTTAATAAGGACCAAAAGACTTTTAGTTTATTAAAGTATTGATTTTTCTGCTGTTGCTTTAATAATGATACTTCGTTGTTACTGTTCAGTTGACCCGCGTGAGCCTACCTGTTGTCATTTTGACCCGACTTTGCCGTTGGCTTGACCTTTTGTGTTAAGACACGGTTCTGAGTGGAGGATGCTACAAGCCTGCGCTGCCCAAGCAGGAGCTCCCTGGAGATCCCTGCATAGGGAACACATGCTCTTCAGTCCTGCCCTCTCCCTGGGGCCGAATGGGCTGGGGAGCCTGGTTCTTTCTGCCGGTCGGAAGGGAATATTTGCAGGAACACTGGAGCCATGACTTTGTTTACTTCACCTTATCCCTTGTCAACAGTGTTTCTCAATTATTATTTCTTTTGGTGGGATGATAAATGACTGGTCTCAGCTGCTCAACATTCAGGGAGTGCAAGGACTGTTGTTTATGTGTGGGTTTGAGCAATTACAGCAAGGAAATGGATGGCTGCCTAACCGCTGAGGAAGCACCTAAACCGATCGGTAGATCATTCTGCTTTGCCTTCTGGAAATCACTGACTGCTTTAATTTCAGTACTGGGTGGGTATTTTTATGGTTCAACTATATAAACGTACCACTTTCCACATGCAAATATTTGTGTATAAACCAGACTGAGGTTTTGACACCACATAGTTCTTGAGACTCTTCAGTAGAGCCTGGCACCATTTCTACGTGCAAATGTAGAGGGTTTTTCATGAACAAAATCACTCTGCTACTCTTGCTGTGCTTTTTTTCTTTAAAGAAGTTGCTGAGGCAGAGAGGCTTGGGGACAATTATTTAAGTAAATAGCAAGCAAAGATTCACTTTCCTGTGTGGTGAAGTCTGCTGGCTACAACTGCTGTGAGAGCTCCAGAGCTCTGCACAACTTGCTTAAGCTGCTTTGATTCTGCAGCAGTCCGCTCCAGCAGCTGGGTGGGCTGGTGTCACCAGGAACGGTCCAGCCGTCTCAGTTGAATGCTATAGCGCAGAAAGCCAACACTCTAAGACTTCAGCTCACATCTTCTGTTTCCTTTTCAATGCAGTGTAATTTTCTCAGTATTGTTGGGAAGCTACCAGCCAGTAGTTGCGCAGGGCTTTTCTTCCCCTCTGAAGCCGGTTACACTTGTGGGGAATAAAATGACAAAAGAAACAAGATTCTTCACGTGGGTGCAATGGGAGTGCAGGGGTGAAATCGAGGAGATGATTTATCCTGAAGCTTCTAAATATTTCAAAGTGTTTGTTTTCAATATAAAATTGTAATTAAAAACTAGATTAATAAGTCCTGAAACTGTTGTCAGGGTGCTTAAGGTTGCTAACAGCAAAGGCTGTATCTCTTGGTTTCTCTGTAAGGATACAATAGAATTAATGTTCATCAGTTTTTTCATTTAAAAATACTGTAGTGTAACCAAAAAATGAGGGTAGGTGAGCAAGCTGAGAATGTAATACGACCATACTGGATTTTAATAGCATCCGTTTGAGAGAAATGCATGGTACGGTGTATATTTTCTAAACATATTTTCGATTGCATCAAGTGTTAACTGTTAACTTTACACCTCCCATCATAAAAGTAATAATAAAAGGAAAGGAGAGTTCAAACTCTGTTATGGTAAATAATTGCTGTGGAACAAACCCTTGCCTTCCCCGAGCCTTTGTTCATTTCTTCTTGCCACTAGGGAATTATTTTAATACATGAAAACTGTATTCAAGTTATGTTCCAGCAGTAAATGAGATCTACTAGACCTTATTTCTTTCCAGGACAATTAATTTCAAGCCAGCCTATGTTAAAGAAAGTACTGAGCAGTGTGTTTTATAATTGCTGGAAAGCCGTACGTGCAATATTAGAATAGAAATATTGGGTTTCTTTTCAAGCCTTGAGTAATCCCAGTAGACTTGCAAGCTGCTATGAATAATTCCGTAAAGTCTAAGTGGAAGAGTTCAGATATTTTCTCCCTCTCTCTTTTAGACTGCTGCAGTTATTCGAGGCAAAAAGTCTAAACACCTCAGCATGAAGGACAATGGAAGACGCTTTCTGTTAAGACTAAGTAGTAATGGGTAGCCTAAAGGCATCGACCTAACCCACCAAACTGACTACAGCAATGCTTTTTTATGCATTTTCTCTTGAAGTTGCTAGATAACACCAATCATCTGTGAAGTTAACACCACAGTATCTTGGTAACAGAGGAACTTACGCTAGTGCTTAACTTTGCTGTTCGTAACTTAATGCAATTAAACAGCTGTGTGTATCTTTGTAGGCCGTTCCTTAGTCATGGAGTGGTCTCCTTTGTGGCACCTCAGTCTGAAGTATCTTAAGACCTGTGCTCTATGTTTTTTGGCTTTTGTTGGTTTATTTTTTCACGTATAGCTAAAACTTGGTGCGTGGCAAATAGGACTGAGGAGGTGAAGGAGCGTGCTTGGAAAAGGCTTATTCTATGGGAATCTGTTCCATGGAACTGCACTGACTAGATGATGTTGCTTCTGCTTGCCGGACCCAGTATTATTCCTTTTGGTAATTATCTTTGGAAATTTCTATGCTGTGCTCTTGAGGAAAAAAAACCTTGTAATGCAGATGGTGACCCTAGAAGGTGTTGCAGGCTTGCAAGTACTTGGAAAGATGATGTTCATGTTTTTCCCCCAGGAAGAGAGAGGTATTTTACCCTCCCCCAAAGCATCGTCTCATCTGTAGTTAGCAGAGGCGAGATTATCCAAATACAGAAATCACTGAGCTAATTGAGATAGTCCAGCAATGACGGACTCTCCTGGGATCAATTACCATGATCCAGATATTAAAGGGAATGCAGAATATTTCCTCTTTTTTTTCTCCCTTCCTATGAATTGCCACGTTTGTCCCCTAAATACAGACTCTTGCAAGCAGGAAAAAAAGGGTGTGTTGTTTTTTTTTTTAACGTTTCCAGAGCAGTAAAAGTCATCAAAATGATCTTCAGTTATGCCGACAACCTTCTTGTTTCTTTTACACTCTAGACAAAGTGACATGTACATCTGGGTACCATTGGGAAGGATTGTTGACTGGTGGTCCAACTTTTTTGCTATTTAACAGCAGAAATGCTCTCGTGTTGAAACTTAGGCTCTGATTTTTAATCTCAGTCCATTATGCTCTATATTTATGAGGTTTACGTACTATTTGTTCCTGTTGTCGGATGTCCTTAGAACTGAATATAAGGTATCTTTTTTTCCACTGGTATTGCGTATCATCATACTGCATTACAGCGTATCTGTGACTCCATTTTACTGGTGGCCACAGGGGACAAACTTTCAGTTTTTTGAAATTTGTGCAGTAAGGACTGGGAAATCACGTCAAGCTTGTCAAATATTAATATTTTAAATGTATTTTTTCCCATCTGATTGAATTCATGCACATGGCATTTCTCAGGTGAAGCATGTAAGTGAGCCCGTGAATTAGTTCCCTAGGATGTATTGGCAATGATGACTACTCTGCATGTACTGGGAACGGACTGGACTGCTTTCTAAAGTGCAGGCTGAGAGTGCTCATTAAGGGAGAAAGATGGAACTTCAGGCCCCCGGCACTTGGCCTAGAATCATTCCAGCTCCACCACAACGCAGTGTTTTCTATTCTACATAAAACCAATTTAGTTTTTGTTGGAAGTGACAGGATACTAACAGTTCATTCAGGAAAGCGTTTTACGGCTCTGAGGAAGATTTAATCTGTGTTACCCTGATCAAAGTTGAGGTTTTCTAGCTTAGGAAGAGCTGACTACCAAAGCCAAGCAGGAGGGGAGTTTCTAGCAGGTCTGGCAAAGCACCGTTCGTGTGTTCCTCGTTGCCTTGAAACAGCGGAGAAAAAAGTTGGGAAACTTGGTTATTGGGCACTCCAAGGACTCAAATGCAGTGAAACTGGGCTGCAGTATGCCTTTGTATTTTTAGAAAATAATTCCAGACATCAGAGAGACGTTATATAACCTGGTAATGAAGAACAGTTCTTTTACTGTTCTCTGGGCCCCAGGCACTGCACAGTTCTGAAGCCAGAACACGACATGTACAACAAGAATGTGTGAAATCTAAGGTATTTTTTTTTTAATACCCAGATAACTGGTGAGCTTATTTTCTTCTCAGAAAGAAGCGATTATAGATATATCTTATATAATCGGTTCAGAGCTATCAAATAAAACCCAAAGTGACTCTCCTCCTCCTTCCCCACTCTTCGTGACCCCCTTCGAAATGCCAGATTTGTCTGTCTGTCTTCCCATAGAGATGGATATTTAGATGACAATAGCAAAGGTATTTAAAATGCAGAAGAACCCATCCCTTGGTTTATTTCATATTTCACTCAATATATTTTCCATTATATTGCTTATGCACTTGGATTTCCACCCTCCACCCCCGTTTTGCTGATGCCTTTGACTTACTTTCTAAAAAATCTTTCTGTCTGTCTTTGTAAAGACAGATGATGGCAACGCTGTTCTCTAAATAAAAAAGAAAACGGCTGGTCAGGTGCAAGGCGAGGCTAGGCCAGCGGTGTGCGTCTGCTTCCAGCGTGGCAAAATCTCGGTAGTTTTCAGAGGAGCTGGTATATAAACGAAGCATACAGCTATCTCCCTGCTATCTGTAACAGTAATAAAAAAAAAAAAAAAATCACAAATAAACTATTATTTATGGTATAGTATAGATTCAGTACCTTTCCATCCTGGCCTGCATATTTAAATCCAGACTTGACTTAAGAAAAATTTATTGCGGTCTAATAACTATAAAATACTAAGAGGGAATAAAATCAATGTTAGCCCAAATCTTAGAATGCAAACCACGCACACACACTATAAAAACCGGTAGAATACTGCTTACTCAGTAGATTCAGCCCTAGGAATCCAACAGAACTGAGAATGACTATAAAAAATATGCAGGAAATTTGAAAAATTGGTTTAAGAGATGGCTGCAATTTGTTGTTTTCATAAGATCAAGGTATGTTTTAATCCCTTCAGGTGAAAAGAATTCTCACTATTGATATATATCCAACCTGGACAGATGAAAGGCGGTTGTGTTGTTGTTTTCCTTCTTTGCAGTGTTCTTAGTCACAAGTCTCCAGGCTGTTAAACATACACCCATGAATTACAGTGTTTCAGGAACCAAGTGAAGGGCATTGGGAAAAACCGAGCCATCTCCATGATGCATTTTAAGTCTGGCTTTATTTACTAAAGAATGGTGTATAGTCATTTTAATGAGTTATTGAGCCTTACGAGAATGCGAAGCGCACGCTGTGCAAGAAGTGGGCTTCTCCTGCCGGTCTGCATCTGTGACCTGTCATACCTGCGCACAGTTGTGAGGGTTGGGTGCTAGAAGGAGGTTTCTCTCTCTTTTTTTTTTTTTTTTTTTTTTTTTAACAAGAGGGCTTTATGTTCATGAAGAATCAGACAGAGGTACAGTGGTGCTGTGGAAAGGGGGAAAAAAAAGTAAAGAAGAAAAGAAATGGGAAATTCTGATGTTTCAAAACAGATTTTGTCTTTATTTAGGGTGAAAGTGATTTTTTTATTATTTTTGTTAATAACCCTTTAAAAAAATAGCCAGAGCTTTACCTTGTAGTTGCTCCAGAGCCACAGATTCTCTGTGACTTCAGACCTCCAGGCAGCGGTGCTTGGCATCTGCAGGTTCTGAGAGCCTTAGGCAGGTCCTGCGTTGTGCGGAAGGCTCAGCTCCCCAAAAACCCCACCACATCAGGGTCTCAGTAGCTGAAGGAGAGGGGAGTGAGCTGGCAGGGCATTGGTAAGTTGAACACTCTGCAGAACTTCCCGTTGTTGTTGTTCTGGCAAATCTAATGAGCAGGTGTCTTCATCACCCTGCTTGTGACCAGCTCTAGGTGCAACAATACCTCTGCAGTTGCCTGTTTGGTCTCTTAAATCAGATTGTCACTGTCTCTGAACCTCTGTGGCTTTTGACCGAAGCTCTTGTTGTGTGTCCCTGTTTTCGGTGTTGTCTTCTCTGGGTGGCGTTAGCACAGAGCGCTTTCCCTTCTCTCTTCTCTACTTGCTAGTTGTTTTTCAGGGCTGTGCCACGGTCTTCCTAAGCGTTAGAAATCCAGAGACCTTCGTGCCGTGCAGCAGATGTAAGGCAAAGGCTGCCTTTTCAGTAAGGGTGTGTAGTTCCTGCAAGGGTTATTTCTTGATGTAATGATAGGCATTTGGTACCAGAAACACCATCGTTTATAGACTTATTTGTCCATGATGGCCAGTGCAGTGCAATTGAGCCCAGGTAAGAATTCGTAATCAAAAGTATCATTTTGCAATGAAAATGAAGTATTATTTTCAATGTCACGTGCCTGTTTGAGCCACATTAGGAATTTTTATCTAAGTAATAAGAAACAACCCTGGCTCAGAATGTGCATAACAGATGTAAAAGGCCAGAATTCAAGTCTCTAGAGACAATTAGAAATCAAAACAATTGCTATGACATACTGAAAAACTAGACAGGTACCCTCACGCGGAGAAGCATTCCCTACCCTTTTAATTGCCGCTTATTCTGTCTCAGTAAAGGAGGTAATTGATGTTTTACTCTCAAAATTGATCTCAGTGTTTCAGGTAGTTAGCAGACTGGAATGGCTTTTACATCGTAACACTAAAAATTGATTCATCTCATAAACTAATCCCAGGCTTGAAAACTTGCTAAACCTGAAGACTACCTAGCTTACAAATAATGAGTTTGTTTGGATCTCGAGTCCGCTGGACTAGAGGATGATTAATCTGACTTAACCACGCAGAACATCACAACGCTGTTCCTGCTCTTCTACATTCTCCTGTTCCCATTTCCCCGCAAGGGCCACCTACATCAGAGCTTAGAGGAACTCCAAATTATTTGTGTGTGATGCTTTGTTTATTCCTGTTTAGTGACAGTAATAGTTTCGTATCATAGATGGGCTAAAAAGGGAGAGGTTTCCAGCTTGACCACCTCTTTGGTACCCTGCGGTTGTGGAACTCTCCTCAGGGCTTTGGTTTTCCTTCGCTCCTTAATGGTATATGCAAATAGTCTTTCTGGAAGTAAAGGGAGAACAGAAAGAAAGAATCTGCAGGCCAAAATAGCTTTGAGTGATTTGACATATTTATCTTACTGCAAAACTTAGTCAAGTTAGTTCTACAAAATCTGTCCAGGTGTAAAAGCAGCAAAGGCTTGTTACAAACGCTGGAAACACAGTGAATGAAAACTAGCGAGTGAAATGACACCTTGCTTGAGGCTACGACAGTGCTCCCTCGAATACGCAGGCTGTGCCACCACGCTCTGAGCATTTCATCCTCATTTGCATGTCAGTAATGGTCCTTTTGAATTGTGCGTGCTAACTATTCTATTAATCATGTATTTTATTAGGTGATGTGGAAGTTATTTAATTTGATTTATACTGTGCTGCAATGAAAACATACAGATAAATACATAGTCAGGAGAGGTGCTCCCCCCTTCCTTTGTGTATAGAGCTATAGATAGATATATAAGAAGATGGAGCTCTTTGTCCTTCACGATTTTCAATCTGGGTTAAGGTATGGCAGAAAAGTGAAGACGTGCATAGCTATACAAAGAATAAAAGAGGTTATATTTGTTGAAGAAATAAATGATATTTAGACCTTTCTTGTATATATAGTAAAAGATGTCTATCCGTCTTCTAGACAGACACGATTTCAGGTCAGAGTTTACTTCACCTCAGGGTAGCTCATCACAAAGTTTTTTAGACGGGTTGGGAGCAGCACTTCCATGCATAAGGATCGTGTTGGATGCATCATTAAAATTATTGCAAAAGGTCTGGACACAATAGAATTTTGAAGCTACAGTTCGAAGCTTGTTATCGTGCAGGTCATTGAAGAACCTGACATTGAGTTTGTCACATGCGCCTGGGTGTGCAAGCACATGCACGCACGTACACAAGTTTAAACGCTTCCTTCTCCTTTTCTATTTTTAGGACAGTAAGGCCATTGCTGTGGTCTCATTAAAAGGTGGAAGAAAATGTTTAAGTTTGTCAGGTGCACCTGATTTTTGCCAATGACTGTTCATTTTCTTAACAGAAAAGCAAAGAACACGTTAAATGAGACTGACTTGTTCAAGGTAACCTCACCATTTCTGAGCGAGAGCAATATAGTGCCCAAACGGATGCGCTTTGTATGGCAATCTCTAAATGTCTGTCATTGTTCAGTGTCAAGGTTTCTTTAGGAAAACTGTAGAAATTCTGGAGAGAAATGTTCATTGCGGCGAGATGTAGCACTGCCACTAAAAGTATATTGCTAATTAAAGTTTATTGACAGTCTTTGTAATGCGTTCTGAGAACAAGTAGAAGCACCGCGTAGTTATTGAATGCGAGGCACTGCATCTTCTATAGCTAGTTAAGCTGTTTAGGAGAGGAGATTAAAGGACTGTGTCCTTCCTTTCCCTACGTGGTGATTGGATTTGAGCGTTGTGCAGAATAAAACACTTCCCTCTCCGGATGCCAAAGCTGCAAAGACTCAAAGAAACTTTGGGTTTGCCGCTCTCTTTGTCACTTGCTAGCTGTGATCAAACTGGGAGGTAAATCGGGAGGTTAAATATTCCCAAGGCCTAAAGGGCACATCTCCCCAGGAAGGAAAATAATTTTGACTATTCAGAAAACAGTTCCTTCAAGGGAGAGTTCCTTAGCTGAGCAAGGGTGTTCAGAGTTACTTCAGCTGTGTGTGAATATAAATGCAGAATCGGCAAATCACACCTCTCCCAAGTCCCTAGTGTGGGACCCTTGTCATCAGAGACAGACCTGCACACATTCCACATGACTTTTTCTAACTGATCAAGCTGCGTGGTCCATGCTGGTGGGAGGGGAAGCTCCTCAAGCATCGCTTTGCTCCACTGCCAGGGGGGATTCCTGGTTTTGCATATGATAATTGAGCCCAACGTATGCTGCAGATGTTGGGTTCCTCTAGAGCGCCGTGATTGCTGCGCTCCCCCAGCAGAGCGGAAGAGCGGCGCGGAGGGGTTATTCGCAGGGGGGTGCTGGGTGCGGGCTTTACCAGGCCGCCTTTTTCCCAAGGGAGCAAGTAGGTAATGATCGCGAGTGTCAGAGCAGGTCTCTAGAAAACTCCCTGATTTGGAGCAGAGCACAGACATCTCTGTTATCCCTTTGAGACGGAACCTGGCAGACTGTAATTTGCATCTCTCTGCTGCTAGTGGCATCATCTGAGGCTTAAATATAGCCCGTGTTATTCCGAGGTAATTCATGCTCGCCTTGTTCTCGTTTACTGCTGTATTTTGTTCTCAGTGCTGCTGTGTTTGGCACTGCAGTTATCTTGGGATCTTTTACATAAGTACCACAAGGTAATCCACTGTTAATTGATAACTCATCTTGATAATGCAGACAGTAGACAGTAAAAAAGCATTACTGGTTTTGCTTACGTTTCTCTTTAGGCTCATAGACTAGTTTGGGTTGGAAGGGACCTCTATAGGTCGTGTAGTCCAAATTGAAATCTGTGGTTTCTTCCTGGCGTCATGACAGCTTGTTGCAAGCGATTACTGAACGATCTTTAGGTGCGGGCAGGAGAAGCGTTTGCTCTGTCTTGCCACGTCTCTGGAGCACTCTGAATCACAGGGAGTCGATGATCGCTTTTGTAAGCACAAGGAACGGGATGAAGTTATTGTTCAGATGGTTGCTAGAAGACTTTCTCCCTTTCCATCTCTAAATCTAAAATTACTCCTTTTAGTAGCAGAGCTTCTCTGCCATTCTGTTGCTGTAAGCGAGAGCAGAGCGCTGCCTTTGGTACGCAGGATTTTCGGTACAAATCAGGAACGAGAAGGGAGTTTTACAGGTACTAGTATCAACAGGTTCAAAATGTGAATGCTTTGCAGCTCTAAGAGCCAAACGCTCTGCCTGCTTGTACAACCTACGGTTCCACCGAGGAACATCAGCTGAGGTTAAAAACAGATACGTAGACAGTTCTTCACGGCATGTTTGGTCTTACAGCTCATTAAATGTCTGCCTGCAGTTTCTTCTGACTCGAGCTTCTTGCGCTTACAGAAATGGCCAGATGAAGCGTGTTCTAGAACGGCCTCTTCAGCCAGTTACGTGGATCTGCCAGATAAAAGCTGTGTTTTGGGGTTTTCCTGTAATTTGTCAAGTATCCAGGACTGAATGAACTTGACTTATTTTTATCAGCACACAAGCACAGCAAGTAGCCTTCCAGATGTTTACTGATAACACCCAGGCATCGTCTGTAGGAGCAGTTTGTAACACAGCTAGCCGTGGTGGTGGTCGGAAAATCCGTGCCTGTCTCCGGCGATACCCTCCTTGTCGCTCCTGCGTGCTCTCCTCTTCCTGCAGGTGTCTTTCCGAGTTGGTATCTGCAGTTACTCGAACCGCCCCCTTAGCAGACCACTGTTAACTTTCTGTTCACACACTGAGCAACTATTCTATGCAAAACAGAGTTTTCGCTTAAAACCCACCTTAGTTTTATGTATGTTCTTGGCCTACAGTTTTTAGTCATTGTCTCTGTCAATTATCTTTACATCCAAAAATCCCAGTACACAGCCCATCAGATTTTTTGCTTTACGTAATGCAGCCCCTTAGAATTCATTTCAAAAGCTGGTAGCGGTACCTGATACTCAGATGTTAATTAATATATCTGATTTTTTTCATTCTATATTTACACTAGCTTCAGAGTTTGTCACTTAGTTGGTATTAATGCCATTGTCTGCATTTTTTTTTTTTTTTTTCTGGATAGAGACTTTAAGGAAAGAGGCTTAAGATCCATTTTCCAGAAGTTACAAGATTTTACAAGAGTAAATTCTTAAAGTAACAATAAGCTTATGAAACAAATTATCTGTGCTGCAGTAGATAGTGTAATATGCCAGACTTGGTCTGGTAGAGTTTGCATTCTAAGATAATATACCTTTAATTCTACACTTGGTTTTGCTTTAACATCACAGTATTTTTAATTGAAATTTTCAGCGTGTCTGTTGATTCTTTTTAGTACAGTACCTTTGCCTTCTGATTATTCCTTATACTTACGGTGTTATGCAGAGAAATTAAATAAAATGCACTGTAGCTAGTCTTTTATGTATAAAAGGAGTTTACATCGGAATACTAAGTATAGATAATAGTTTCTCCTGGGTTTGTTCCGTGCAGAATTTAATACACGCGGAACATGCATGCAGAAAGTAATTTTGAGGCTTTACTGCACAAGTGCTTTTTTACAAAAAGTATTTTCTTAAGAGACTTTTTTCCTAGTTTATATTAAAGTATATTGCCAAGTCGTTTCCAATATAAATGCACCAGTGCCTTAATGTTCAGGCGTTAGTCGCATAGTTTAGATGCAAAATAAACATAAACCTGATTTTGTCTTCATGGTACTTTTCACAAGGGCATGCCAGAGACGTAAGAAGTTCCAAAACTTCTTACCAAAAAAACGGGGAGGTGCTTCTGTAGTAGGCTCGGAGGTGGGAGCAGGGGGAAAGCTGCAGTGCGGCTGGTGGTGTGCCACCTTGCCGGTCTTGTACTAAAGCAGTGTCAGAAAACGAAGAGCTTCCAGGCTGTTCAAGTTGCCTTGAATACGCTCCAGAAGCCAAAGGCAAATTCAGGGACATGGGTGTCTTTGTGATCTGCAGCACACGTTGGGTGTATAGCTATGGAAGGCTATTTAAAAAAAAACACTTTTCGCAAAAGCAAAACCAAAAAAGTCCTACCCCCCCCCCAACTGTATTTGCCATGTAACAGTGTTGGTTGAACAGTATAGATAATTTGCTGAAAACATCGTGTCTTAGCCTGAGGCCAAGAAAAGGTGAAAATTGGACTTTGGGGTTTCTCAATCGATTAAAGGAGCCGTTTTATACAAGGAAATAATTGCCTACCAACTGTTTTGGTTTTTTTTTTTCCTTTTTTTTTTTTTTTTTTTTTTTTGCAGTGTTCCTACTTTATTTTTGGAGATTTTTGTACTTTTCTCTCAATAAAATTACCCTGTTTGGAATATTTTGCTAATTTGAGGGTAAGAAGAAAAGGAGAGGCAGAAATGCCTATAAAACCATAGATTATTTTTTATGGAAGATGAGATGGTCCCCATTTGCATTTACAGCTTTACAAGGGTTGTAGCACTATAGGCTCTTTTTCTTTTTTTGATGGAAATGCTTAATCTGAGCTCAATGGGCCATAATAATTGCCTGTTTCTTCCAGTAGAAATAAACCCACTTGTATGCGACACTTGAAACCTTAACTCTACTTAGAATTACGCACAGAATTTCAGGCAGTTCTTCACCCAAATATATTTATGACAGCAGCACGAGTCAATATACAATACCAAGCCAAGGGCATTTGAGAATAAATCAGTCCCTGTAGCTACTGCTATAGCACAATAACTGATGGTTGTAATAAAACCCCATGAAATTAAAATTCTGTGTGTGCAAACACACATACCTAGCCAAGAGAAACCTGAAGCGCTCTATTCTGGAATAAACTGCATATGCAGAGACATACACATTTTATACCCTTTTGTATTAGTAACACAATGTACACAAAAAGTCTGGTTTTCAGCACTGCATCATCTTGTTAGACTCTCTTCAGTATTTGGGGACTTTCGGGCATCATATGTAGATAAAATTATAAGCAGCTCACAGAAGAGGAGAAGGATGGTCCCTGATACTTCTTGAGGAAGAAATATTCTTGATTTTATGTTGGTGCCATAAGTCACTATTAAAGCCTCTGAAAACCCAACATCCAGTCAAAATCATCCTCTATGTTTATGCAGTAACGGATATTTTTGCGAGTCTTCTATTGTCGAGCACTCCAGGCTCTCCTTTGGGTCACTGTCAGCTCTTGGGATGGACATTGTTTCTTCATCTGTGTCTCAGGTTTTCCCAGGAAGTACTGAGAAGCTATTTCATATTAACACACAGCATTATTTATACATTTATGTACAAGCCCGTACTCTCTCCACATATTAGATGACTTGAAGCATCATTTCTTCTGAATTGTGTAGAGCAATGAGATAATGAAAACTAATGTGTAATAGAACAATGCAAGGGAAGTGATGATTTCTACGTGCAGTCCACCAGACAGCAGTGTATGGTGTATCTCTGCTTGTAGCACAGCGTTTTTGTGCAACATGGCAGGGAAAAAATCTGAGCATTTAATTTTGGAGAAAAGACTTTTACAGTTAGCTAAGTATTTAATGGGAGAAAACACTGAGAGATGGAAATGGTATGAAATGGTGTGGACTGTCTCAGAGTACCCAGTGACATACAGCTGGCGCGGCTGTGACCGGGTAATCTATGGTTTTTATTTCATCCATTTAATCTAGGTATGAATGAGGAGAAATGTGAGACCTCGTTCAGATGAGTAAGCAGTTACTAATTGTGAAATTACATTCTGGTAAAAGCACTGAGATTGTGATCGATGCCAAGTCCTTTGCATCTGACTCTCGTGTTCCGCAGTCCATATGTAAACCATCCTTTCCTAATGAAAAGGGGCATATTGTTATCATTCAGCTAATCATATTTGCATTGTCCTTTTTGAGGTGGAAGAAAGTTAAAAAATTTTGGAGGACCTTTCCTGGAACTGCTGTTACAGTGGGCATCTTACCCTGCCCAGAAAATTGTGGATAAGTAATTCCGGTGTGACTGCTCACTAGAAACGCTCGATAGATGTGTTTTTCAGAACAGAGGCTAAGTCTATTTACTACAAATGTTTGTTCATGGTTAAATATCTACAATGTAAAAGACTCTGGATGTTTACTGCTTATCTGTCAACTGGGAGCACTGGGACTGTGTTCCGTTTCAAATGACCTCAATCCTGAAAGTATTTTGAATTTGTAAATGCAGAACAAATGCTTGGGAATGCTGTACTGCAACAAAGGTGGTTTTTCTTTTAGATTTTAAGCAGACTCTTTCTGTAAATAACCCTCTCACCATGGTGCTGCTGTTCTTCGCCCCATCAGCCAGACCCTGTCTTTAAAACGGCAGCAGATCCCCTCCCCCAGTGGACTGTTGGTTTGCCTCATCAACTTGAGCAATACTGCTGCTCTCTCAATCTGTCTACTGCATCCACAGATGGGTCCTGTTTTCTATTTGTCTTTCCGTTTCTTCAGAGCTAGAGCTTGCGTGTCCTGATGAGGAGTGGATGACTGACAGATACATTTAAAAGATCTTTAATGTCTCCCACCTGCGACTGTTACCTAAAAAAAACCCGAACCACACTTCCCCATTATACTCGTGTTCCTGAACTCACCAGGGAATGACACCAGAATGTTGCTCAGTATTTCCAAAGGGTCTTTTTTTGTTTGAAATGATGGAGCCTGACAGCATGAGTGTCTTACAAGACTGTTGTCTTATAAAAAGACCTCTAGTCATGAACTATTGTTCAAGTTCTTTGAAAATTTTTTCTTGATGGCATCCTTTAAAGAGAATCAATATTTTAGGCATTCTTCCACTAAACTCTAGTATGTGGGAGCCTGACATAATGACATTCAACATATTGACCAGGTTCTTCACGCAGTCTTGAGCTAAAAGAAATAAATAGTTCATTGCCTATGGTTCAGTCCAGAGAGATAACGAAGTAAATGTAGGATTGAGACGCGATGTGTTTAAAGTTGCAGGATATGCAGAAGGTTTGCTTCTAGGGTCTCTCAATCATTAATTAAATATGTTATGGCTTCCAGTTTTTCTCATTTATCTGTACAGGTTTACATATTGTAAATGCATTATTTATGTTTTCCCTTAAGTGCTTAGTACTGTCAGGATGCTTCTCTTAAGCTGGCACAGATAGCAAAAAAGACAAAATGAGAGACCAAATTTGGCTCTGGTTAGCTGCACAGAAAGCCACTTGTGCCCAGACGAGTCGTGCCCAGATGTGTTTTGATAAACTTGAACAGATAAATAGAGAGTTTAAACTAGGAAAAATGTTTTTTCACTAAGGTAGCTTGGGTTTGTTTCAGTTTTTATTCTTAATCTCATCCTAATAACGCCTTATCACTAAACCTTGCTGCTTTTGTACTGGTAAGCTTCTAGTATTGAGGGGTGATGAGGAAGCTAATCTACGTGGACGTTCACTCTGAGGGGAGCCGTCACTGAAATGGGTTTTGTTGTTATAGCTAAAACATGCAGTTTGGAATTAACCATTTGCTGGACTTTGAACAAAGGAAATTGTCACCGTTGATGTCCTGCATATTGCCCCGTCGTCTTCCTCCGTTTCTCTTACTAAACAGAACGCCACAGATGTCGTGGTAGGTTGAGACAAAATACGTTTTAAAATGCAGCTCTCACATTTGTATGAAAGCTGTTTGTTTTGAAATAAACAGCTGGTTTTGTCCTTTGTTTTGCTGCCAGATGTGGTGCAGGGGTTGGCTGTTGAAGACACTGTCACCCTCTCCTGACTTGTTCATCTCTGTTCCTGTTCACTCTTTGCCTCTGTGCTGTATTCTGTTTGTAAATAGTTCTTTTTAATCTTAAATAGCATTTCCCGTTCTGGTCCCTGTGATGTCGGATATTTGTCAATTTTACGTTTATGGCCTTATAGATGACTAATTAAAACACAGAATTAATGACCTGTTTAAATAGTAACTATGACCCTTGCGCCACTCTAGGGATATTTGCTACACTTTTTTGTTTTTCACCGATGTTGTCTGTCTTCCACTCCAAAACTGGCCCCTCCCCGGCACCACCTTTCGTTGCCCAGCACCCAGGGTTACCGGGAGCTTGTACAATTCTACTGTGAAACCAGCTGGGCTGAACCAGACCAAGCTCTGTCGGTCCGAGATACCGCCTTTCTGCACGCCTATGGAAGACAGGAACAAATCGGGCTCCTCTAGAGTTTTCTTCCAGCCTCCAGGAACTTCGTGTAGCCAGGGAGCGCATTTCATAATATTCTGTACATTTTTCTTTCCTTTTTTCCTTATTTTTTTTTTTTTTTACATAGCACCTACCTATTTACACATTGTGTGAAGAATCATCTTTGTCCTTCGTTTGGCTTGAACTGGCCACCTATTATTGCCATTTGTTGCCATCTAGTTGTTTGTTGTTTGATTTTTGGTTTGGGTTTTTTTGTTTGTTTATTTTTTTTTAAGGTGAAGCAGCAATCATTCTCACTTTTCCATCTCCACGTTAGTTATGATTTCAGACACCTACTCCCAGCCGTCTCTTTTCCAGGCCAAAGTATTCTGGTCTTCCAACTTGTTCCTGTCTAGAATGTATTTCCTTTTCTGTAACCACCTTTGCCACCTTTCTGTCTGCAGACAGAAAGCCTATAAATCTGTGGAGTTAATGTGAGGTCAGAGCTGCAAGTTTCATCCCATGGGCAAGAGGACAACACATTCTTTTGAAGGGTGATGTTAAATGTACCATCCAAATATATTTTCCACTATATGGAAATAAAATGCTAAGTATAAATTTCAGAAATTCTTTTCAAAAGACGCTTCACAATCATCTCAGAAGAGCCTCAACTAACACTGTAGTTTTCAGCTGCTGTGGAATAAACAAATTATCTTCATAGTTTACTGAACATTCGATCAGTGTGTCCAGACTCACCAATGTGATAGAGCAGATGATATGGGAATCGTTGTAAATCTCTCCTTGTTTATGTATTTTATCAGAGAGACTAAACTTGTGAGCTCTGTCTGTCTGTGCAGTGCACCAGTGAGAAAATGGGAGGACAAACACATTACAGGCGAGATGGCAGGATTATCGAATTCCACATCCCATGCTGTAAAACAACAAACAGCAGGTTTACGTTTGCTTCTGAAGTACAGTGCAGTGTTTGGCAGCGTTTTGAATAGCCCTTATCTCCTGCTGAGTGCTGCGCTGAACATCTTTTCTATTTGATGACACTTTTGGCTTCTTTTGAAGCTTTTGAAACTATTATTAGTACTACTAGTTGAGTATTAGTACTTGATGCCTACAAGGATTACCGTTCTACTGCAGGCAGGTTATGAAAAATACCTGTGTTGCAAAAGTTATGCTCTCTAGGCATCTGATTGGAGAAAACAGGCAAATTTGACAGGAGATGCAAACGGAAGTTCAAGAAAATGATGCTGAATTCAATAAAAAGCAATCACAGTATTTCGGCATTGTGTAAGACGTGGCATGTTCTATTATGTTCTCCATTTTCCCCCTTTGTTTTCTTCAGTTAGTCACGGTGGTGTTTGTTCAGTTTTCTTTGGTTTTTTTATGCATGACAGGTACCCTGAGAAATACTGGAATTACTGGTAGGGGCGGCACACTTGTAGGAAAATAGCTGGCGCATGTGGAACACGCGTGAGGGACTGCAAGACTGGCAGCCTTATCCAAAGAAGCTGACGAGCGATACGTTTTAAAGACAAGTCATTCTGGATGTTGGTCAGTTTGCTAAGTGGAGCTCATGTGCTGTTAGTTTGGCAAATGACCTTCCTCATTTCTTTGTGCACCCATTTGTCTATGGAAGAAACCACAGTGACACCTGTCTCGTGTTAGGGCTGCTCAGGACACCCCTGGATATAGCAGTAGTCGTGTTGTTACGTTTATAGAGTATGTAACTTTAGGTGGTTATGATTTGAAACTCATTTGTTGTAACGTGTCTAGGACCATTGTCAGGAAGAGCTACTCACGTTTCAACTGATTTTTTTTTTTTTTTTCTGAAAGTTGGAGGTAAAATATATGGTGCGCAGGCCGACACAGGGAAAAAACTAAATTGTAATAGTAAAAAACAGAAAAAAAACCCCAAAAAACCCCAAACTCACTTCAAACTTGGACTTAGATGATCATCGTAGGACCCTTTGAACTAAAATATTCTGTTTTGTATTTTTTAAACAATGTGAATAGATGGATCTAGAGCAGATTCAGATCTAAAATTAACTCTTGAGACTTGCACAAGTGCCCTGATAATGAGGGCTGATAGAACTTTAAAGTAATTGATAAATGGGGTGAAGGCAGGACCTTCGACTAATGGAGTCATTAGTCTGCAAAAGACTCGCTTTAGCTTGGGCGTAGATTTTCACTCTTTAGGGCAAGTCTGTAAATAGACCTGTGCTGGATTCCTTCACTGCTTGTTCCCTGCTGGAGAACTTCAAGAGACGTTTCAGATGAGCATTTGTTGCTATTAGATTTGTATTTTCGTTAGGGACTCTGTTGTAAAACTTCTGCTATGAATACGGTAGTGTAGCTTGTAAGTCCTTAGGACTCATTTTTCTGTGTTGAAAAGGGGCTGGCAGTTCTACTCTTTTCCGAGTAACCTCACTTTGCCTGAGAAGTTCACCTTTTCATCATCACAGCAAAGTAAAAATAGCTCATACAAATGGGTGTTGGTTCACGTTTAAACTTGCTGTAAGGGCATAGTAGTGAAAAGTGTACTCCAGACCTCTGAAAATATCCTTAGAAAGCATCGCATCAGATTTCTTTTTCACGTTTTAGGAGTTGTGGTGCCATGTACATTAGTTACAGACGTGCCGGTGTTTACGCTTCCAGTGCTAACGACACCCACTAATGATTCTGAAAGTGTTCTTTATTTAACAACAAAACCCAACCAAACAAAAAAGCTCTCAGCACAGGCTGGGCAAACCTACACCTGAGTGCCTTCCTGAGTGCTGACTTCACAAATTGTGCCGCCATTGACTGATGGCTCGTGTCTGCTGTTCCTTGCTAGGGAGGTCATGCTCTGCAGCCAGCTCTCCCGCTCTTAGAGTCTTTCTCATAAGCCTGGCAGAACACAAAGACAGCACAACGGTTAAAATATGCATTGGAATCAAGTCGTCTTCACGGTTATTTTTATACCAGATCAGAACTGGGAGTTGCCATAGGAATGTGTTTTACCACTTCTCGAAGCTTCTGTATCTTTAAGGTGTGCTGTGAACATGTCACGGTATCTCAGTAGTGGGATATTCAGAAGTGCGACACTGGCTTGCGATAGAATTGAAAGAGGAGGAAGCTCCTTCCGGAACTGAACTGCCAAGGAAATCTGTAAAATCCCGAAGCTGCTTTTATACTTCAGGCTTGTGATGAGTTCTGGTGTTACTTTCCTTCTGACTTTTGTAAATTTAAAATAAGAAGTCAAAACCCACTACTCGTTTGCAGTAACAAATCTATCTGGATCCACGACGTGTTCCGCTTCATGGCTGCGTTTCCAATATTTCTTTGGGTAAGCGATGTAGACCTAGCAGCTTGGTTGTGGCAGGAATGCTCTGCTTTCAAAGCTGTCGTTTCTTCTTCTTTCTTTTTTCCTCTTGTAGAGTTCAAAGCAACAGATGAATTGTGAAAGCGAACAACTAAGGGTAAGTGCAGCGATATGCAAAATGTTGTGTTTCTTTAAAAGACAAGCAGAGTCCAGTTTGTGCTATGGACAGATGGATCGCGTTACTGAAGGGGAACATAGTTAGCTCGTTTGTTGCTTGTTGGTAAATACTGTGCATATCTCTGTATAAACCGGTTACAGCAGGTACCGGTTTTTCTTCCATAACTTAGTGAGATTCAGCAGTGAGTGTTCCTTGACGGGAGCTCTCTTGACGCTCGGTGTGCTCTTCCGATGCACCCTGTGAAGCTCTAGTAGTGGTGGAGGTCTCAGGCTTTCTCCTCGGCCATCTCCGTCTTTCACACAAGAAGCCGCTGTCCTTTGGATTTTTTATAGAGCATGTGCTTCCGGAAGGAAATCAGTGCTGACCGTGTGAGGGGACTGGCAGAAAGGGGCCAGGTATTTTAGTGTGTTTGTTGCTTGTGTGCAATCGGTAAACAAGGTGGAGTTCCTGAACCCTTCAGGCTGTTGAACTCTGTTTTGGTTTCCCCTTTTCCTATGTTAAAGTGACAGTGTTTTAAACAGGTCCCTGCTCCCTTCACATGACACATAGGATACGTATCTCTGCAGATGCTTTTTCATCAAAAGTATTTCTGTGTTCAACAGATTGATTTTAGTATTGCTTTGGAAAGGCATAGGAGTTTTTATTAATTAAAAATAATTTAAAAATTGGGGCTACACTTGATGGGTATTTTCCTGAAATCCCATAAGCGAGAGAGGGAGAGGCAGGCCTATAGGAAGTGTCAGTTTTTATGCAAGCACAAATATTATTGGAAACAGAAAAAGCAGCATTTTTTTTGTTCGCAGTTTACTAACCATCGGCAGTGCCTGTGTGACTAACATGTGTGAATAATATATCTAGTTTTAAAATAAGTTGCGCAGTGCTCTTGAACATTCAGCCATTCGTTAAGATGAGCTTCATCAGCATATCTAGATGCCTCAGCTGGTCTTCACCATATTTGCAATGGGATTTTTGGTAAACAAGTTATGCAAGAGTGATGCATCACCCATTGTCCTTGATTCTTTTCTTGCTGATATGTGACTCCAGCTCGTCCTGAAGCTGGAGTGACAAAGCTTTGTTTTATCAGTAGTAATGTCTCAACAGAGCAGCTGTCAAAGTTAAAATAGTGCAGTAGTACCTGAAGGACGATCTTTTCAAGAGGTAGCAGTGCCATGACAACAAAGAAAGTTTTCCTTTAGTTTTATTGCTTTTATTAAGTTTTCTCCTTCGAATGAAGAAAAACTTTGTTTTGAAATGTAATGGGGGGAGGCCCCCAGCTCTTTCTTCAAGTAAATACATGTGATTTTTCTAAGTAGCGGATAAAATGCAGTGCAGTAAAACTGTCACGTATCTTTGCGTTCCAGTATTACACATCTACATCTGACAATGAGCTCAGTGCTTATGATGCCTTTGTGTTATATCGAAGTGTGGCTTGTCCTGCTACCTTAGGAAAAAAACAGGTCTCTAACCTGCTAAGATAGGGGGCATCTCCATCCACTGCTGCTGTGATGTTCCCCTTACCTGAAACGCGGTTTTCAGTGTAAACGCCGTTCCTGAGGCGGGGGTGCAGGGACAGCAGTACCCACCCCACAGAGTCCGGGTGTGTGGCTGCAGTACAGAAACCAGAGCCACCAAGCAGTCTCCCACAGACGGCTACGGTGACAGCCACAGTTACAGCACAGCCGAGCCGTGCCTTTTGCCTGCCTGGTCTTCAAACCCCCAAACCTTTTCTAGTGCCCAGAATCTATTCTAGTTTCCAGCAGCTCAGCTGCTGTGACAAAAGGTCACAGTGAAATTTCCGTATACTGTGTGGAGAGGTTTTGGTCGTAGTTCCGTGCTGGCACCTTTGACTCTCCTTAGTCATGCTGTGAGCAGCCGCCACCCCAGTTCTGCACCTTGAGCACTCCCGCGGTGTAACTTGACCACGCTGTCCCGTTGAGGTTGGCTCCCCAGCCGAGCAGTCCTGTTAAGTGAATGTTTAACTGGCTGAGTTAGTTTTTTCAGACCTGCAAGATTTTCTTCTGGGATTTGTGACCTACCATGAATGCTTGGACGTGAGGCAGTCTCAAAATATTGTTTCATCCTAACTGAAAGAATTGAAATATAACAAGAGAACAGGATTAAAAAAATGGAAAGCTAATGTCTGTTTGTGTTCAACTGAGTTAAAACTAGTTATCCCTAGATCATGTCATAATACAATAACAAGAGACACGTTATCTTCCACCTTCCTTTCTAAGTCTAAGACGTCGATGTGTCTGCCACCCTCCTTTTTTCATTCTCGACTCATTCCTTAGTCTACAAGTCCTAAAGAAGTTCCAAAACAAGGGCACTTTAAGAAAGGCTTGTTCAAAGCATAATAATGCAAATAAATAATCAAACATTGTGTGGCTATAGAAAGAAATATCCAAGTCTTACTATAATCTTTTACACAGACGTTTCTCACCTCTTACCTGTTTCATTGGCTTTTAAATTCTAAATGCAAAGTTCTGGAATAAAGCATTTAGAGTATTGAAACTGGTATTCGTATTGGAGCCTCTGGCCATTATATGTTGTATTTACAATGAACTATAATTCTAATAATTAAGGAAGTCTGTATATTTTAACCCTTTTCTGCTCAAGCTTTGACTACGACAGTGACCCCGAGTTGGTAACTTACTTGCCTTGGCAGCCTGGTACAATGCCCAGACATTAATGTTTATAGCTGAATTATTTAAATGAGAATCCATACAGAAAGCTATAGGGATTTTATCTCTGGCACGGTTTGGTTTGGTTTGTTTTTTTTTTTTTTCTATTTGGATATATAACACAAGCTGACTTCAGTGTATTTCCATCTGATTTAAAAAAAAAAAAAAAGACAAAGCATTAATGCCAATTTTTAAGTTCTCTTTCCTCTTGGAAATTATTTTCATTAACATGTGCTGCCTTGAATATTATTTTTTTCATATTTCTGTAATTACTTTTTGCTTTCTAATCTGGCTTCATTTAAATCAAGTTACACTAAAAAAATGTGTCTTTAAAGGGAAATTGGCTTATCAGTATCACTGTCTCCCCCTCCCTCCACCCACTGCTCTGTGTCAGTATTTCCTTTAAAGAAAATAATGATGCTGTGTAGTCCTCCTTACTCTGGTCTGTGTTCTCCAATCCTGATTTATAAGTCTCTTCTCGGACAGCTACACCCTGTCCTCTGCTCTTACTCTTTCCTACTGCCACTTGCTGTTTGATGAGTTGCTGTGTGGAGCTGAATGCCATTGTCATTCTGATGCATTATAAATGAGCCGTAAAGACACAGAACTCCCAGCTTGCTCAAAATAATTTAAAAACACTTTTCTTCTCATATTTGGGTCTGAAAAACAGGCCTTGAAACATGAATGATACAGGTTATTTAAGGCTGTCAAGGAAATGAGGGTACCAGCCCTAGGTAGAAACAGGCTGTAGTACGTAAAGCTGTAAAGAAGAGCAGCTACAGCCCTGGGACTGTCTGCTGCTTCCACTGAACCTTCCTTGCTGGTTTGCTTTTAACCTGGGATTTTATTTTTTTATCGTAGCTTAAGGACTTTATTTAACGTACAGGCTAGCTTACACCTTACCACGCTTTACCCAACCCTCCTTTCAGCTAAGGAATTACTGTTTTGCATTATCAACTCAACTCAGTTGTTTAAAGTGAACTTCTGTGCCCGTATTTACATGCCTGAGTTGGGTTATATAAGCTAATGCTTTTGCTCCTTGTGCAGCACTGCTTGATGAGCTCTCTAAGGTGGGCAAGGAGCAATTTTAAACTCTAATGTTAGGGGGTTTATAAATGTTCCTGTGAATGCCAATGAGGTCTAATGGTAAATGGTGTGATTAACTTCCTTGATCTGAAATTTTAAGTGACCTAGTTGTTGCTCTAATTAACAGCTTCTTTCACGTGTACTTATTATCAAGATGCATTATATGCAGCCCAGAGTTCCTCCTCCGGTCTGAAATATGGGAAGGGCAGGGTCTTACTATCCTCTTGCATTTAATATCAACTTATATTTTTTTATAGTGCTCTAATTTCCAAGAAGACAAGTTTTGCATTTAATAGCATTCTATTTATCTTTTCTTTTTTATAGTAAATGAAATAAGCTGTGACATGCAGTCAAAAATGTATTAAAGTTATGTCAGGGAGAGGGAAAACAAAAGCAAACGCATTTATGTCCAGCATAATTTTTAAGCAACCGTAATCCTGCAGTATTTAACTGGCTTTGTGCAGTGCATCGTTCATCAGGTTGTAAGGTGCTTACCTCTGCAGATGGGGTGTTTCTGGAACCTTTTTAAAGAAAATTTGTGAAGCTCATCATTTTGCTATTAGCTTTCTCCAGTAATCCGCTGAGAACTCCTGTGTGCGATGTTCCTCTGAAGCGCTAAGGAGGTAAATTGTGATTCAGTTGCAGATGCGAATTTTTTAATCAGTTTGAGTTTGGGGGGAAAAAAACCCAACTGTAAGGGGGAAGAGAATCAGAGTAGAAGTGAAGTAGATGTTATTTTTGAGCATTTTCTGAAATAATTTACTATTGTGATAGCATAGCAGAACTTCTGTGATGGTGGGTCAAAGAATCTGTGGTTTCAGTCTCTGCCCCTTCCCATGCTGGGCTGGAGAAAAGGGGAGTTGCAGAAGCTTGATGTGGTTCCATGAAGAGTAGTTCACAGCATAGTTTGGAAAAAAATTATTCGAACTAAGATCTGAAGAAGAATAAAGGGATGGGCCACCCAACTTTTGGGGAGGGAGGTTAATTGTAGGGATGTGATGTCATTTAAATTTTCATATAGCTTGAAACTCATGTGTGCAGAAAAAGGCAAGTGAAGACATGTGGTGATGTCCAGTTTCAGTCCTGCTGGCAGTTCTGGAATGCTTTGGGAGCCTTCCTAAGCAGAGAAACCTTGTGAAGACAACACTGTCTCCAGTTTGTTGTTTCATAACTGTAGTTGTTATTTTAAGTAGTCACACTGTACCGGTGGCTAGCTAATGAAAATTGTTCTGTCTGGCGTTTCAAGTGAGGGAGGCTCTCACTGAGGATGCTGTTGCCCTCAGGAAACGCTCTGTTGTTGGTACCATGCTCCTTTGGTCAGGAGAGGAAAGAATGTGTGTAGCACTTCCCTTTGAGGAGTGATGGTGCTGCTCACGTCAGCTTTCTGTTCTGAATTCTCTCAGGGCTAGTAAAAAGCCTTCAGGTATTTCCCTTGTCGCTGCCGCTGCTGGAATGCTGTTTGGAAAACCTTCCCTTCCTTTCCTGATGTTGTTTTGGCATCTCTCTCTGAGAACAGGAGGCAGAGTATTTTCTGTTGTTCAAGCGCCACCTCCTCTTGAATTCAGCTTTGATTTTTGCACGGTCAAATAGTTTCTTAGTACGGTGCTTTGTAATTGCTGGAACTGGAGAGTTGCAGGAACGTTTTGGAGAGGCTGGAGCCGTGTTTTCAGTAGGTACCTGTCCAGTTAGCGGGACAGACAGGTTCTGTCTAGAGCTGCTGCCCGCCCTATGGAACTCGACGGGTGTTTAAATTGTGTTTGTACACACAGTCAAGGACGGGGATTTGCTTCGTGAGGCGGTTCATTATGTGTAATCAAGGGTCAGGACGTGGTAAACCTCTAAGGGGACAGAAACAGGTAGTACGAAGGCTACCGACCCAGCACCCAGCATTAACTCAGTGTCGTGGTGCTCTCTCCCTCCTGCTGCAGAAACATCAGCCATGCCCGGTTCTGGATGCACGCTGTCGCTGGGAACAGCGTTTTCACTCAGAACGGCAGCTTTGGGTGCAGCCTTTCTGCAGTGGCGGCGCGCAGCTGCCATCGGTGAGGCTGGCCTAGAAAAGAAGAAAGGCTTTCTTGCTTGTTTTGTTGAGAGGGAGCTCTTTTTTCATGGAGCTTTCGTAATTTCTCTTTGATCACCTAGAAACCAGACCTTTAAGTCCTGGGCTTTAACGGTGTTTGTACTATCCTGACATCGCTTCAGCCTCTCCTGTCGCGTAGTCAGCGTGACTAGCAAAGATCATAGTCCTCGGTGATGTCACGGGCAGGAAACACCATCTACGATGTAGTGCAAGTTGGGGTCTTTCTTTGGTTGCTTTGGTTTTTTGTGGGTTTTTGGTTGTGTGTGTTTTCCCAGGGTGGTTCTACAAGGTCTGTCTGGCTTGTATGGGGGGTTGTGTGGTTGTGGCTTTCCCCCCCGGGGTCAAGTGAAAAACCTGAAAAAGCTTTTCAGTTGCAGGTAGATGGGCTGGATCTGTAACATACTCTTTGGTTCTTCTGTGTGATGGATTTCTATTCTCATTTACTCATATATCAAATAACTGACTGAGCAACTAGATTTCTAAAGGGAACAAGACTGGCACTGGGAGTATATAGTAACTGAAAGAATAACTTACATCAGCAATCCCCATGATGTAGTGTTATAAAGACCCGTATTCATTGGGCCACACGGACTCCTTGAACCAGTTCTGTTTAAAGTGGAGAGACTGAAGGAATAATGATTATAATATGGACATCGTGTTCTGGTAGTGATCGTAATGGTCTTTTTGTGTTCTGTAAAATCCTTCTAAACTTGACTTGTTCAAGCTGGTCCTAGAAGATCATGACGGATAGGTCTTGACTAGTACCAGTACTATTTAATATCTTCATCAATGACATGGTGGGATGGAGTGCACCCTCAGCACTTTGTGGCTGACACCAGGCTGAGCGGTGCCGTTGATACGCTAGAGGGAAGGGATCCATCCAGATGGATGATGGGCTTGAGGAGAGGGGTCACCTGATGAACCTTATGAAGTTCAGCAAGGCCAAGTGCAAGGTCCTGCATCTGGGTTGGGACAGTCACCGATATCAGTACAGAGTGGGGGACAAACTGAGAGCTGGAAGAAATAGTAAGCAAGCAGGTATTTTTATGTTTGCAGCATGATATCTAGAGGATCCGCTTTATAAACAGGAAGCTGAGAAAGGTAAATGCTTTGCTGAACATCTTTGTTGTTTTTTCACCCCCGGGAGAAGCTGACCTTGACTCAGGAGGTTTTTTCCCCACATCCGTTTGCTGTTGTGTATTTTGATCACCTCTGTTACCTTTAAATTATGCCTTAGACAGGAGGAGCAAGATATTTTAAACAAACAAACAAAAAAAAATCCACAGGCATTTTCCAGAAATTGAAGCCCTTATGTAAAGCGGTGGCTACTGATGTATTCTGAGTATGTAATCAAATGTCATGTAGTCTGTTATTCTGTCGGTGATGGACAAAAATACAGATATCCTCAGTGCTCATGAGTTCATTGGGGCAAGTGATAGCATTTCACTGTCATACGGTAGTCGTCTCTTCCTTTGGATTCTTCAGATCTCCGAGTACAATAGTGAAAGTAAAAAGCAGCCTTTATCTCAAGGTCACTTTCCCACTTGATAGCAGCTGCCCTCCCCAGAGCACATAATTAATCGTTTTATTACCTTGATTTAGTCATTTCCTACATGCTATAGATAACTTGCTATGTTAGGAGCTCACTTTGCCTTTTTTCCCGTTCTCTGGACTCCTGCTTTCTACAACTGTTTTCACCATTGTTAAAAATCATTTATATAGCACCATAAATTACAGGTACTTTACACGCACCGAGTAAGGTGCCTCCTTTGCCCCAAACAGTTTGTGGTTCGGATACATCCTTGATTTCTGGTGTTCGTTTTTCACTTGACACAATGTCCTGGGAATTTTAAGGTTGGTTACATTACTGTTCTGTACCCCCAATTTTTCATGATCGAATGATGCCGATCACAACTGTATGCCTCCGTTTAAGTAACTAACTAATCATTTATTTGCTACTTTTGCATAAACATATTGCAAACGCTTCTGCTTGCTAATAATTCTGGGCACACGCTTTCATAAATATACATTTGCATCTAAAAGCTGCAGGCACTGGAGTACACTGTAAGTGTATTTCTGTTTTTTGTAATGAAAGCTCCTAGGAATTTTCATGTGATATTGCTACAGTGCCCAAGTAAAAACCTGCCAGCACGTTCTGTAATGATGTGTTTGCAACGGTAGTTTATTTTTTTGAGTTGGACTCATTTGCTAGGTTCCCAACTGAAGGATATCTTATACCTGGTCTTCAGTCCTGCTTCCACTAAAATGCAGTTTTAAAATCTAATTGTAGTTCACTTGAAAATCATGAAAAATATTTTCTGGTATTTCCCTGAAAAGCAGCCATCCAAAATACAACCAAAGAATGTTACTGTAATTATTTACCATTCTTCCTTCACCTTAAAAACCCAACAAAACAACTGTCAATCTAGGAAAGACAATGAGCTCACTTACCGACGTAATTTACCCGAAGCCCTTGAAATGTCCAGACCTTGGGTGCTGGTCATCTTCCCAGTCATATGTTGAGATGGAAATTTGGAGTCCAGGATGGGATTGTGGGTTTTCCTTTCGGTTATCGTAATCTTGTATGCAGAGTACCTATTTTACAGGGAGAGGCAGGAAAATATTTTGAATGTTCATCAGTGGTAAAACATAACAAAACTTTTCTAAAGTGTTATGTATCCAAACTTCAGAACTTCTTCACATACTGACATCAGAACAATATGGTGTGCTGACAAAGCCAGGCAGTTCTTGGTTTGGAAAATAGTAAGCAATTCTTACTATACAGTTTTCAGGTCAAATGGCAGCAAAAAAATAAAAAGTTTCCGTACTCTGTGCGGTACATTAAAATCAAGATGACTCTGACTGACCCAAAATAATAAAAACATGTTTTTGCACTCATTTCTTGTTTTGAAAAGGCATTAGAGTCTTACCCTAAATAATATATATTGGTATTAGGGTTACATTTAACTAGCAGAAAGATTTTTACCTTTTTTATAGGACTCTGTGGCTTATGTGATACCACTTACATAATTATATGGAAAACATTGGCTTTTCTTTATATTCATGACAGTTTTCTGATTCTTTTCAACTTTCTCTCCTTAATAAATAGGTGCTTCTTTTAGGATGGAGAAGCAAAACCTATAAAGCTCACCGAAAATAACCCACTTGACCTCAATGTAATAAACACATCCCCCCACATTTCTTCTGAAATTTTAAACCTCAAGCTTATCTGTTGTTGCTGGATTGGTTTTTTGTTTTTTTTTTTTTCCATTTCCCACTTTACTCTCCAGGAAGTGTAGCTAGAAATAATGGAAAATTACTGTATAGACCAGAAGTGATTTATGTAGATGAAACCAAAGGTGACATGAAAAGGCTGTAGTGTTCATGAATCAGTGAACAGCAGTCAGTTAAAAAGGCTGATAAAAATCATTATAAATAAATTCTACTAAAATGTTCCTGTGATAAATTCTTCATTGCATTACTTACATCTTCACTGCCTCCCAGCTACCGCTCTGTGCTCCTGATGGCACTGAACAGTCAGTCTCCTTCCGCAGCTACTCACTTGAAGGACTGGGGAGAGACAAATGGAACCATGTGGAAATCTTTGGGAGAAGGGTGAGGTGAGAACGAGTCTGTTTGCACAGTCTCCATCAGGAGTAATTGCGGGGAATGAGAAACTTGCTGTGAAAAGGAGCTCCTCTACCAAAGCCAAAGGCCAATGATAACAGAGGCACGTGACAAAAAATCTCATTTTTCAAATTGTTTAATGAAACAGTGTTTCCACGTTGGATTCAGAATCATTCAAGCTTTATTTTGAAAGCATTGGGAAATGCTGACTTTATTAAAAATATAAAAAAGTTCGTGTGCAACTGTGATCATACTATAAGCAGTATGACAATATAATGTGGGGAAAACTCAGCTGAAACAAACGGTTTTGATATTATTTCAGGAAAGGGCAGAAGCAGGTTTATGTTCCTGCATGTGTTTCTAAACTAAATCCCACCCAAACACTTGCCATGCTCCGGCACTGCCCGGGCGGTCTCTTGCAGAAACAAAAGCAGGGTGGCAGTGCCCTGCTCTTGCAGCAGCGGGTGGTGCGGAGCGCTCGGGCAGGTGTGTGGTGCAGCCCTTCGCCCGCTTAGGTACGGTAGTGCTGGAGGCGCAGGAGGGGAACGTTTGTTCCTTTGCCAGGCGGCGTGGAGAATGTAGGCACCACTGGAATTTGTAACAGAAGCAGTCTTAAAAGAGGTAGCTTAGGCTAGGAAGGTTTTAGCGTGATGTTTAGTTAGGCATTTGTGCTCCCTGACTTGCGCGTTGGAGTATCAGTAGTCATGGAAGATCGTAATTCAGGACGTTTAGCGGATGTGGAGCCTCCCTTGCTGTACGGACAGCATCTGAGTTCAGTGCTCAGGGAGGGACAAAGCAAACTATCACCCCCGGGCAGCCATGTGGGCTCTTATGCAACCTGATCCTGCAGACCAGGAGTCTCTCTGCCCGTAAGGAGTTGCGTTAACGGGCTCTACTCGTTTAGAATTTCCGTGTTTGAAGTGCGGGTCACAACTAGCCTTGCTGGTTACCGCTTTGCTCCGTACGTTAAATAAATAAATACAGGGTACCCATTTCTGAATGTTCTTTGCAGTTTTCACATATTGGCGCATTAAATTTCATACGTCAAAAAAATCAAAGTATCTTTTGGAACACTTTTATATTGTTTATTTGCAGTGATCACCTTGCAAAGATACTGTTGTTTAGCGAGGTCGAGCTCGGTGAAACGGGATAAGAGACTGTGGTGCCTTTGATCAGCGTTTGCAATTTGCGGTGCGTACGTTAGTCTGAGACTAAAGTAGTTCCCGAGAAAAGGGATGGTGATGCTGTTACCTAAGGTTTGGTCACAGAGAGCTGCTCCTTTTTCTTATGTGCGTGGTTTTCTTTGCAGACAAAAGCAGCAGGTGTTTGCTCTGCCACTAGCTGATGCTTTCTTTTGGTCCAACTCAAAGTATCTCAACCCGTTGTCACAGGGAGTGCTTCAGAGCTGTAGAGAATCTCGGGCTGCATCAGAGTGGTGCCACCATGTCAGTGATCTGTCGGTGATGAAGGCTGGAGTTGTAAAGTGAAGAACAATCACTCCTTGTGGTGCTGCTGGAGAGCTTCCCTCCTGAGGAAAACAGTTAAAATAGTTTTCACATGTACTCAAAAGTATTTCTAGTCTACGCTACCAGAAGAATCAAGGTTTTGATTTGAGAGTGAGATTATATTTCCAAAATTACACTGTCTTCTGAATAGGAAGTAATCTGTTTTGTTTTGTTTCGGTGTCAGTCCATGTGCATTTGCTGTTGGAAATAGTTAACTTTGCATTTTACTGCTGGGAAAGAAGTACCCAACTGATGTGAACCATGAACCCCTTAGGAAAATAGAAAATACATATTCAGAGCATCTCAGAACACAAATTAAATATTTAGTGTACAGGCTGGATCTCTCCTAATGGAGAGTGTCTGAGGTAAGCATGGCATCCCTAATGTACAGACAGTTTGATAACTGAAGGAAGGGGCAGCTCATGTACGGAAGCAATGCGGTGTGTAGATTTTGGACAGAAGAGCAGCGTTGTATTGTAAGTGAACCTGGTAGTTGTGAGAACGCATGGGCGGGGAATCCAGCTTCACTTTGCTGAAGGAATTTCCGGTAGTACCAGAAGGCAGTGGGACAGACCGAAGTATACACAGGTTTGTTTGCTTGTTGGCCAGTTTATTGGCCTTTTGGTGCCAGAGCAAGTGGGAATAGGATCAGAGGACTGACCTGTTCTGTAATGCTTGATACACACAGGCAAAAGTATTCCAGTCTTGACCTTTTGCACTAAGCTGCCCGCTCCCAAAGTATTCAGACCAGGGAATAAAAATCATTCCTACTATGGGGATATTGGAAGGGGGAATTGTGACCTAGTTATCATGTTGCTGGCACTTGGGGGGAAGCGGTGCAGAAGGCTGTTGTCTCGGTGAGTGCCTTGGAGCAGTGTTGTGTGCGTGTACCTGCAGGATGGGTTTGCAGCCACCTGGCTATGCAGCACTACTGTAAATGCGAGTAATTCTTTACGGTAGTTACGTGATGCACTTAACTTTCTCTTAGAAATATCTGTTCTTCAAAACAACTGTGTTCTGTTTAAAGAAATTCTAAATCTGGAGATGAGTCTTTGTACTTTTAAGTGTTCAGAGTGAACAAGAACAGACCCTGGATAACTGCGACAGAGCCTTTCGCAGACCCCTTGTACTCTGAGAGGACAGGAAGACATTCCCTCTGCCACACTCCCAACAGGCACTCCCTAGGTTCCTTCACGCCAATGGGCAGAACCTCCCCAGTATATTTGATGGGATCTCAAAATAATTTGATACCACTTCTGAAAACGGGAGCTGTTTGGGCTTATGTGTGCGTACAGCACATTGCACAAATGAAGCCTTAACTATTGTCTCACTACTGATTGGTCATTAATGCATAAATGGTTCCAGTAAATGTTAAGGGTTTCTGGAAGAACATGGTCTGAGACCTATTAAAGGGGAATGTTCCATGAGTCTCATGCTAGAAGCCAAAAAAAAAAGAAGGGTTATGGAGAATACATGCAGACATAAAGATGATGGAGACACAAAAGGAAAGACAGGCAAAGACGCCCCAAGTGTTTCTGTGGTCTGGAAGGCAGCCAAAGAGGCATTGATTTATTAAAGAGCAGCATCACAGCTTCCTTTTCTCGATGTGATGGTGCCATTAGAGGTTCTCAAGCAGTCTCTGACTTCCTTGAGAATGAGGAATAGAAACTGCAAATAAAACACCCGAGGAGATTCTGAAGCCATTTATTCCACAGACCTGTGCCAGACTGTCGCTTCGGCTGTGCCGACTGGAGAATTCTGTATGTAAAGTGCCTGCTGGGGATGGCACGTAGGAGTTCCCTGGTTACTAAACACAGCACCTACGTGTATAAAAAGTACCCTAGCAATTGTGCACGTAGGGGTTTGTACTCTTTAGTTGTGGCGTGGTACACAAAAAACTAGCTTTAATGAGACAGGTAATCTAGAAATTGTGAGTCACCAGTTAAAAAAAATACATACTCAGCTGTTTGTTAACTTGAGTTAACTCAGTGCTGTTCTTGTAGACTGGTAACATACTGGGACTAGCACCTATAGCATTTTTGTGTTGTGATTTTTTTTCTTTTCTGTCACTGTAGCTATGTGACTTCTGTCACTTCTTCTCTATTCCACATTTGTTCTCTGAATGTCCATGTCTTTTAGTGTTGTACTCTTCCATTTTTCCCCCTCTGCAGTGCCTTCCTAAAGTAACGGCCCCTATGTTTCCTTGTTTGTGACTTGACCTGCCTGGAGATGGGCAATACCTGCCCTCACCAGGACTTTGTTGTAGAGGCCTCTCGGATACTATGAGGAAAACGGTGGCCATCTGGGGTAGCCTAATAGCAGGGCTAATTCTGGTGCTCTTCCGAGAAGACAAGACTTCAGGTGGCAGAGAAGCAGATTTTCGCCGTACTCTCGTGGCTGCTGTATCAGCGCTGCTGATATCAGCAGTGGTACGGTTGGCAGCCCCAGCCTTAGCACGCGCTGCCCTGTAGATCCACCTCACCTAATCAGAACAGTGAGGTGACTAACCCTCAGTTACGAGGCTGTTCTGACCTTGATAAAACCCAAGTGTGACAAGGAGACGGAGCATGCATTTGTTGCGTCAGAAATAACAACTGATCAGTTTGCTGTGGTAAGTTCTGTATGATGGCTTTGCTGAAAGGTAGGCTGTGTCATGATTTACTGAACTAGTACAAGTGATAAAACTGATCCATTTGTTGTCATCCAGTGCATAAAGACTTCAGGATTTAAGGAGCCTGCGCTAAAGAACAAAGCAATTTATAAATCAGGAACTGAAAATTACAGGGAAGTAGTCCTGGAGTCACTGGTCACAGCAAGTTGTTATTACAGTAGAGATGATTATCAGTGTTAAACCCTACTCCCCTTTTTAAAACAAAAACCTGCCTTAGGAATGTGGCAATTACTTAAAAATAAAGGAGTCATGGACATAACTTGGTATTGCTGTATTGTGCAAGTGAGACAAGTTTTATTTATTTATCTGGACATCAGCCCTCCCTCCCCCTCTGCCCGGCCCCACCGGGTCCCTGTATCAACTGGTGTGAACTGATGGATGCTGCTGCAAGCAGAAGCACGCTGGCTGATGTTAGCTGAGAAGCGGTGTTAGTTGACTCTGCTACCTAGTAAAAAAGATCTTCATCCAAAGCAGATGTGAGTGTAGTACCTTGAAAAGAGAATCTTTCTGTGTTTCAGTAAATAGTAATGAGCGACAGTTGGTTTCAGATTAGCCTGTCCTAAAGACGATATAATCGTGTGTCCTACTGGGACAATGGGACTGCCCTGTGCCAGATTTAAAAAACGGCGTTAAAAGGTTGTAAATCTTTTCTGTGTTCTCCTGAATGAAAGATTTTACGGGCAGTGGAAAGATGATGTTGACTAGAGCTAAGCAAACATTTGCCTGGAGGAAACTTTTCTTGATGACCGTAGTTTATTTTTCTGCTCAAAAGTATTCAGAGTTATTTAATTCATTCATTTTTATTCAACCAAGATAAGTTCTCAAGGAGTAGACAAATTGAGAGCCGCTTGTTACCAGTACTCACGATTTGATACCCAGCTTGCTTTGTTTGAATGTGAATGATCACATGCTGAAACAGATTGTTTCTTTTTATCGCATAAGCATAATCTCTAAAATCAGGGTGAGGATTTGCAAAAACACCTGGAAGAAAATTGGAGGAATGCACTAACATTTCAGGAAATTCAGTTAAAACAATGTTTTCTAATAGCCAGTAAACTCTGATCTCACTGTCCTAGTGTTAATCCTCTGGGAAAGGATTTATGTAAGCCTTTATTTTCCTTTCACAGACCTTATTCTAAATAAAAGTCAAGTCCATCATCATCCCACAGTGGCATCCTCCCTGGTCAGGACTGAGGCTGGAGCCTAGTTACCAGAGCTTAAAAACAGGAGAGAGCACGAGAGGTTTTCCTATGGCTGCCAGGTTTTTCCTTGTCAGAACTTTCAGCTGAGTCTGTTCTCACGAAAAGCAGTGGAGGAGTAGCAACACTAGAGCATCTGTCATTGAAATTACGGACAAGGGATTGAGCTGTTACCAGTCAAACAATGATCACTAATAATTTGGCTTAATTATGTTCGTTCGCTACCCTAAGACTCTTGCCGGGGTAGGACGTTTGAATGTTGCAAGATCTAAGCATCTCGCTAGGTTACAGAAATGGCACAAAGTATACGTACCAGGCAGGGGGTCAGACCCATCGCGTTTTTTCCCATCACGTGGCTATGCTAAGAAAAGGGAAAGCAGGTTTCACATTCGTGGTTCTGTGTGAAAGCATGAACTGTGTAAACCCCATGCACGTGTCGTGGAGACTGGCATCCCAGGAAGCTCCCACCTGTCTCCATCCGGCCTGTCGCTGCTTGAACCATACTGAGCACAATTCCTCCGACAGCCAGAAATCCTGACTCACTGTGAGTGAGTGACGTCTAATGACCGAAGTGCTGGCTGGTTGCTCCTCAGGCTTTCCTGGGACAATGTTCTGACCTTGCTATACAGCAAATAAACACAGAAACTAATTTCTTGCATCAAAAGCGACAGAAGTGCTGAAGTAATAGAAATTAATTGAAAATGGGTAAAAAAAAAAAAAAAGTGTGGTGAAAACACGGAACAGTTTATAAACTAACTGAACTATGCATGAAGTTGTGCTTCAATTCCTCTTCTACAGTAAAGCTGAAATCCAAAAAGCAAAGGCAAAAAACTGAGCAGCAGCCCCCTTACAACTGTAGTGAATTAAGAGCAGATTAAGGGCTTGTTTGGTTACCACACCTCCTAAACGTTTGCGGTTTTTCATTTCGTAAATAGCCGTGATAGATGAGGCTGTAAGTTTTGGAAATTAAGCACAAACACAAATATTTCTAGCTCTCTAACTATTTCAAATTATTTTTGGTACTCTGTAAATTATGTGAGATTTTAGTGTTGTTGCAGCTCATGTATCATGTGCCTGGCTGGTATCTTTTCTTGGTGGAGAAGCCTAAGTAAAAAAACGAGCAGTTCATCACCAGTAATGTCAGCATAATCATTACCATCACATTCCTTCCCTCTTCTATTAGTCACTTTCAAAAAAATATAACTAAACACCCCTCCCTCTAGTTTAGATCCTGAACTACAGAGACTTTAGTTGCAAACGGACTCATGAAAGTCAATAAAAGTTTTGTCTCTGCAATCTGTGAGTCGACTATATGATTTAAATACCTGTGTATATGTTTATATAGCACCTACAAAACAGAGGTTGAACCGTTCAGCACTGGGATGACTTAATATTCATGCTGTTCCCAGGAATCTTCCGTACCCTGCAAGCTGAGAAGCTTAGTCTGCATTTTCTTACTGTCCAATGCAGTAAGCAGCAATATCGATGCTATTTCCAATCTTTTGTACCATTAATAAATATGCCAAGAAATGTCTATGAATTATGCTCCTTTAATAAGGTAATGGAACTCCCAGAATCTAGAGCTTGATTTTTTTGAATCTGAGTTGTTTAGGTGCCAGTAAGAAAGTGCTGATCATATATATAACTAATCTTGATTAATTATGATTACACAATTTCTTATTTCATTTTTTGCTATTATCAACTATTTTTATCTACCCTTAATATCTCGTCAATCCCTTGTTACTCCATAGGCAAAATAATTGATGCTCAGATTTATTTTAAAAGTTAAGGCTGTGGTACAAGCTGGTACAGAAATGATCTGCTCTGAAACTAAAATACCTCATGATGCTTCTATAGAAAGAGGCTTGTATGAACATCTTCGGTAGCATGAGAGGAAAAGGGCAGTCATTTCACAGCAAACAGCGTGTACTCATACTTGGAACAGAGTTTCTGATTGCCCGTTCTTTAGAAGAACAGCGAGATCCTCATTAATTTCAATGGGCTTTGACCTGAACCCAAAGTCAGCTCTCTTGGACCAGCCTTTGTTAAAATGATTGTGGTCAGTACCTTCGATTTACTTTTTTTGACACGGCTTGCAAATCTAGAACATTTAAGAACTAACCTTAGCAAACAGGGCTTGGTTTAAACTTTAGCCATAGGTGCAAAAACCAGACTAATACATCTGTTCTCAATCTTCTTCTTACTCATGGTTTTCTACCTGTGAAGGAATTACATATGATCTGATGAACAAAGCATTTAATATTAGCTGTACTAAAAATAAAACACTTAAAACGAATGGTTTTGTGTAGCAGCATTAGAAATTGTTCCCCTTGTTTGAAGGCGGAAGACATGAAGAATTGATTGAGTAACCAATTCAGTAATGAAGAGAATTCAGAATACAGAAAGATTAGTTGAGAGCCTTGGGACACAATTCACTGAAGTTTTATATGCTGCCTGTGCTCAAAACCAGGGGAATTTTGATAGAGAAGTGATATATAGGCGATAGCTGTGCACGGTCTTTTATCGTATTAATAAAATCTTTAACCAGTCTTTGAAAATTCTGGAGCCTTGTGTGTTCCGTTCAGGTGCAGAGATGGGGAAGGACTGCTGGCTGGCAGATGTGCAGATACATTATCAGAAAATGTATTTTCAGCTTAACCGGTATGATCTAATTCATTCAAACGTGGTATTTCAAGTTTATTATAGTATAATTGAATACAGAAGAACACGGTGCACTATGCACTAGACAAAATGAGGTGAAAGTGTACGGCATAAAGGCAAGGCCTGTTAGACGGCTGAATGCTGGCGGGTAAGTTGGCAAGTGATTTAAACAAGCCCAAACTGACAGCAAAAGGCTCTTCTTTTCCTTTTGAAGACTTGTGAAGTAAGCGGCTTTAGCTTATGAAATTGCACTAATTTAAAATAGTATTGTCCTTGCACGTTACTGTAAAATTGCCACTTCAGTAACGGGTACGTTAAATCTTCCTCTTCTGCTTCCAGTAAACCAGCCAACAGCCTTTTACCTGGACGTAGTAGTCAGGAGATAAAACTGAAAGAGCCCTGTGGTATAGATGTATCTGTTTATCCGTATAAACCTTACTAAATAAATCTTGGAACTGTCACAGAAATTCATTGCTTGATTTTTCTATGTCAGATGAGCTGTGAAATGTTAGCGGTATAGCAGTGGTTTTCACTCTGAGTGCCCCCCAGTGCAGGACTCTCTAAGGCTCTCCTGATGACCGTTTGTTTACTGGTGCGGGTTTTAGTGTGTTCCCCCAGTCCTGCTTTGCTGTTACATCTCCTTGTTATAGGCTGTTTCGGCAGGTGCCTGTTCATTTGGCATCTGCCCTGGTGCGGTGAATGATTATGCAATTTAGTTAATGCATTTTAATTATTTAGGTGACATTTTACCTTGTATGGCTAGGCTGAATATGTGAATTGACTGGAGTCTCCGGTTAAAAAGAACGACATTTTTTTGTCCGAAGAAGTGCACAGTCCATGACCAAACACAATGAATAAGTCATCAAACATAAAAATACAACAAAAGTTCTGTTTAAACTCATTCCCATGGCATTTTTATACCTCCTTTTTATTTATTCAATGGTCTATTCTCATTAAGCATATAATATATTAGTCGATACGCTTAGTAGACAGACGATGTTCGTAGCTTTCTACATCAATATCCACGTTACGATAGGAGTGTGATATGCTGCCAGTTCACAGGGTCACGGATCATTTTCAAGACCAATAATACGGCCTAAAAAGTGACCAACTCTTGTTTCCTTTACATTGTGAAACCCTTCTCACCTGAGGATGCTGTTGAACAATTTACTAAACATATTGTGCATTGCAGTGAGATAGGTTAAGTGAGTTAAAAATAATTCCCTGTGGCAAATGATACCAGTCCAAGCTGCAATCAAAAAACCCCAAGTCCCTTGCTTACTTATTCAGTGGCATAAAGTCCCTTCAACTTAACAAATAAAAAAAATAAAGACCAAAAAAATCCCCTTCTCTTTCTTAGTCTTTGTTAAATATACACATCACAATTCTTTCTGGGTTTGTGTGTGAAATACGTATTCTGGCAAGAAAAAAAAGAAAAAACAACCTGCCAAAACCAAATTAAATGAGCACAAGCACTTTCCGAGTGGTCTGATGTACTGTTTGTATTTCCCCGTTCCTCGTGTTGGCAGTTATCTCCCAGCAGTAGTAGCAGCAGCAGCAATAACCCCGTGAAGTCAGTAGATGGCTGTAGAAAAGTGTGTTGAACACTCTTGTGTTAGCGTAATAAGATTGGGAAAGGCCTTGACCTGACTGGATGCAGCTTTTATCTGAAGTACATTTAAAGAGATAAAGGAGAAGCAGGGTGCAGTACATGTTCCTTTCTTTTCTGTGGGAGATTTGCTTTGAGTTTAAACATTTCTCAGATGCAGGATTTGTGAACTGGGTCCTTTAGCAAGGAGAGGTAATGACTTGAGTGCCACTGGAGTCACCTGCTATTCTCTGATGATTTTTTTTTTTTTTCTTTTTCCCTCCCCTCAAGACGTCTTAGAAATCCTCCTATAAATTCCTACAGAGGGGGCGTCTGTAGATCCCATAATAACAATCAGGAAGTGGTATATTCCCATTTATTTATTTATTATTACTATTTTTTTCCTTTTTTTGTTTTCTCTCCGGTGTAGTTGGCTGCCTTTAGTGCACCGACCTGCTCATTAAATAGATACACCAAGAATTGTTACCTAAGCAAGCTTGACAGTAGAGAAAGGACAGACTGAGTTAGGGAGAAAAAGGGAAGAAAAAAGACAGCCTGAAGCAAGTCACTTCACACGCAGAAAGAGCCACTGAACGAATGCTGTTCTCATAAACAAACTAAAAAAAAATACCTTGTATGAGAAGAGAACTGTGAGGACTTGACAGAAAAGGCAAGATTTTTCTACCCACTGTGTTCAGTTTTCCTTCCAGAGACACTTGCTGAAGTAAGGAGACTTCTGTTTGCTGACAGAGCCCTTGATTTCTTTCAAGATGATGATGTATTTGTGGGTAGGTAGTGTCTCTCTCCGTGTCAATCTTTTATTTATAAGTGGACTTTGGGACTGTGGGTTTTAGCCGACGGTTGCAGCATGTTTTCCGATACGTAGAGGTGTGTGTGCTGCAGGGTAGCTGAGCGCAGCCAGTGTGCAGTACATGTGCTTGCATTTCCAGTGGGAGTTTAAACGAACCGGTTCATTAAGCTGCAATTTATTTTCAGGGTTCAAGGACGTGGCATAGCGCTCTGCTTGCTTTGGGGTGCCTGAGAAAATGCTACAGTTGTTTCTGTGAGATTCCCGGTGTGGTTCAGCCGTAAAATGAATGCTGCATCACTTGTGGCTGTGCAGAATTTGCTTTCTTTGTAAAAACAATCCTAGTGTGATTAAAACTTCTGATTTGTGTGTGTTACTCGACCTGGTTGGGTTTGAATTAGGCGTCGCGGTCTGTCGCGGCTTTTGAAGTTTCTGGCAATTGACGACCGCAGGTAAAGAAATAGGTGAAATGTTCTTATTCCTGTGATTGCTTTATCCAGCCTTGTTCAGATTCCTTGCAGCAAAATCTGCTTACCTTTAGAAATCGTGCTGTGACATGTATATGCTGTGACATGTATGTTGTGAGTTAGTGAAATGAGGAACCTGTTAATTCATCCAGGTTTGGATAGGAAATGGTTTTTTTCTTAAAAGAAAAGAACAACAACCCCCCCCCAATACCTCAGTGAATGAGTATGCACACTGAAAAAGCATTTCGGTGTGCCTCTTCAAAGCCTGTGCATCTGCTGGGGAAGTATTTTAAACTGATCTCCTTTGACAATCTATTGATTTATTTAATTTAAATGTATGTAAAAATAGACTTGCAGCTGATCTGGGCCACCTCTGAAAACCAGGCTGCCTATGAGCACTGTTGAAGTCTTGGAGATAGTGTCAGTCAGTCACTACTTCTCTTTTAAACTGCTTGTAGCTCCTGCTGTAAATCTCTCTTTGTGGTTCCTCCTAATTCCTGTTGACCCCCCGGTGTACGGTAGTCGCTCTTGCCGGCTGTGCAAAAGGCACTCCGTGCAGACTTTTAAGTTTGTTGTTCCAGTTCTTTGACCTGTGCTATCATTTCAGGAGCTCACCAATCACCGAGCTTTATGATTTTGTCTTTTGGTTTTTGTTCTTGTTTTTTTTTTCCTGTGTTCTGTAGTACAAGTCACCTTAATTTTCACAAGAAAGTGTCTGTGTCTGTAACAGCGACCCCAATTGCAGCTGCTTGTTAACCCTTACCATGATTCTTCATTGAAACTGTATTTTTGCTAATGTGAGGATTAATTTCATTCTATTTTTAGATTGATAAATCAGATCTCTTAACTGCTGTAGCCTGTTTTTCCACCCGACACTCCCGTAGTCTGCTGTCGTAGTTACTATCATCCAAGAGCGAGACACAGTAAATATTTAAAGAGAACCCCTTTTTTCTGACAGGCACAGTAAGGCGGAAGGACATATATTAGTCTGTTCCTTTGTGGCACTAGCTCAGAAGGTTTGACAGCCAGGGACTCTTCTCACCCGCCCCAGCGCCCTGACCCTATGAATCTCTGTTAATTGGAAAACTTAACGACCCACATGTTCTTACAGGTAGCCATGCAGATTTCTATTATATTCAGTGTGTCGGATTTTATATTATTTATGAACTTCCCTAGTTATTCCTTTTAGATCTATATATATGCTTTAAGCAAAAAATGCGGTAATAAGCAGTTTCTGGTGGTACCGCTTCCTCCTTTCCAAAGTAATTAATATTTGACATATATACGTCTAGTCCTTCCGTTTTTATTTTGATGATGTCTCATTTGGGATTCTTTCTGTGTTTGGGCTTTTTTTTTTAATTAGCAGAATTCACTAAACAGGAGCATGCCTGTCTCTCTTTTGCCCCTAGTATACCTAGGTATTAAGCATTTTTCCCATTTTTAATTGAACTTTCCTTGTCTAAATGATTTGAATAAAATCTCAAAATACGATTAGTAGGAAGAAGCCGAGAATGAACTTTTTCTTTTATTGCAGCAACCGTAATTCCTTCCTTTTGTGCTGTATGAGTTGTATTCATAGAAAACTTCGGAAATGATACGATTCTGTACTCTGTACATCAAGTGCATGTGTGTATGTATCTGCGTGGAAAAGATGCGGTATGTAAACAAGAGGCTTTTAACATATGCAGATGCAACGTATAAAGTCACAGCGGCATTTGAAATGCTTTCTCCTGGCACCACATCAATATTTTATATAATTATATAAAGGCTCCTCAGCAATATTATTAAAATTTAAAGTGGCCAACTCGTGAGAAAGCATCGTCGTCCCTTTGTTAAAAGGGGAAGAACAGATCTGTTTCCTTTGATCGACAGAGGGTTTTCCATACTGTTTCCTCCTTTACGTGGCAGTGCTTACCTGTTGTTCCATTCCATGTATAATGGAGAAATATTTTGCAGTATTCACAAGGAGAATTGCAGTTTCTTCACGTTTTATAATGTCTTACTAACTAGTATCCTGTAACAGTTTGTTTTTTATTTTCAATTCTACCGCTGTGGATGTCAAGTTCCTTTCATGGCAAGCAAACTCTGAGCAAGTTCAGCTAACTAAATCAAACCATTCTGCAGGAATGCAGTGGACAGCCAGTAACTCAGTCTGATGGATGGAACCGTGTTGATCAGTTGTTGTTTTTAACTACTTATTTCAAGATTTCAGAAAGTAAAGGAAGATTTTAGTACTGTTAACCCTGGCAAAGGAAACCCGTCTTTGTTGACAGTCCAAGTGGTATAATGATGCTCATGGTCTCCTCCTGCCCTAGAAACAGGAGAACCTTTTGTGGTCTGGTACCTCGATGTACAGACGCCTGTGCTGTAGGAATCGGAGTTCATCAATATCCAATTTCCTATTGACCAATAAACTTGGAGGACTTTCAAGTATTACTGATTTAGGCACTGCAGCTAAATCCTGAAATCCAAAGGACCTTTATCCGCTCTAACTTTGAAGGGTATTGACCCCTTCATATCCTGATCCTGCTGCAGTATAAAAACACTTTTCTCTCCAACGCAAGACTGTTGCAGTGATGATGCAAGGCGTTTGTGCTCCCTGCAGATTATCATTCACATTTTATAGTGCAGCTCACCTCCCAAAAGATGCTGCGATTTTCCCGCAATGTAATGTGTAAGTGGATTTTTTTTTTTCAGTCAGAGGGCTGTAAAGTTGCTGACCTCCGCTTACCTTGGAAGCGGAAGCAGAACTATCGGTGGGTGAAATGAATGTTGATGGGTGAAAGCTGAGACTGTCCAGATCTTCCAAGGTATCCACGCTTTTGCCAACCTGTTCTTTCTGTATAGTATTTCTCCTGTTCTTTTTCATGTTTTGACAAATAAGCCCAGTTTGTCGACTTGATAGCACAAGCAACCCAAGCAAACAGTTCCGGGGTCACTTGTTTTCCCTTTGGTGGTTCAGACTCGACTAATCTGAGCTCTCAAGGACCTCATGTTCAATTTACGTATTCTGAGTCCGAGGATCAGAGTTTAAAGTCCCTGCATGTCATTAAAAGTTAGTCATATGCAATTAAATTTTGTGGTATGGAAAACTGGAACAAAATAATTGGTAAATGCATTTTAAAATACAGATCATTGTTTTTCCATCTTTTGTTACCTGCTATGAAAGTATTGAAATAAAATTACCCTAATATACCAAAATAAAATGTTATAAATTTTATAAACATCTAATTAATGTCTGCTTAGTCAGATGCGCTTCATTCCTGTCAGTCTGCTGTTCTTAATAACAGGGAATGACTTTTCAGAAATTTTGTTTGTATTTAGCACAGATTTTCAGTAGCAGCTTCAGAACAGTACCTGATCGAGTAAGGCAGGGAACATGTCAGCAAATGAGATTTGGCTTTGCCCAAAACTGGGCTAAGCAGATACAGAGAAACTAATTGAAAAAACTCATATGCAATAGCAATAAGATAATTTCTTCTGTAATAGAACATTGATTTGACAGCTCTGAAAAATAAAGCTTTTTGGTCCAACAGAGGGAACTGTGTGTTGCACTTGCCTGCATCAGCACAACATACCTCAGATGGACGTGTGGGGAGAAGACTGGAGGAACAGGGAGTGATAGAAAGGTTGTATCAGAGATTTAATCTGGATAAACGTTTAGGAGTTTAAACTACAGAAATGCTACCCTAAAGGTGGTTTAGTCAGTAAGCTTCTCCTGTTTAGAGACATCCTCATACATACACAGGGCTCTCTCAGTTCACATGCTCAAAGGCAGAGGGTGCTTCGTTCAGCTGAACAGAACTCTTACTGGTTCTTACGCACCACCAAATACCTGCAGGCAGAGCATGCCTTTCCCCTGACTGGGGAAGTGTGTCATTTCCCAGCTAGCCTGTGCTCTTGGAGTACTGAGTGCTGCAGGACAGGTTTGGAAGCGAAGCAGTACAAAGGCTCTGAATCTAAAGGAATTGAGAACCCTAAATAGATGCGAAGATCACTAAAAAGACAAACAAAATCTTAGGAATGCTGAAATTGGAGTAAGAATATCCTCTGGGCAATGCAGTTCTTCTCCTGTTCTTGAAGTAACTTTCTTTACTGTATATTTTGCAGCATTGACGCTGCGCGTTAAGCAAGGTATTTCTCTGTGCTTCCCAGTAGCAGCACAGACTAAGTCAAAAACGTGCTACTCACTGTGCTTAAAGAGCTACAGACAGTCAGGACTGAAAGACTAAATGAGAATGTCGAAAAGGTTGCCAGTGGAACACTTAGCGGAATAGATTTTTGTTGCATAGAATTATTGAGTAATCAGAATATCTAGATCCTTTTAGTTAAGAAAAAATCAAACATATTAGTTGAAAAGCTGCAGGTACCCTCAGAGCCAAAAAGACCCTCGTGCTGCCTTCCGCTGAGACTTTGAGTAAAACGTGTAGCTTCGTACTCTGTATCTGACTGCCTGACCGCTGATGTTGAATAAGTACGTACCTTTTTTTATTAACACAGAAAAATACAAAATTATTTAATAATAGAGTTTGCTGATACAAATGTTAAGGATCTTCAAGGGTATCTGACTTGGTAAGGCTGAATAATGAGGTATTACAATTTATAAATCTGCAACCTTGATGGCTAAAATGAAAGGACTGATAGAGCTGTTGAATGAGAACAGGATTACAACTAGTTAAGGTAGAATCGAAGCTGATTCTCAGGAGTTTATCTTCTTGTACCTGTTGGTATATATGCATAAGGTGGTTTAAAAATCATATGAGTAAAAATCCATTTTGGAATGACACAAGCTAAAAATCACAGTAATGTGCAAAGCATGAAAAGATTCTGCAAAATCACCTTTTTTAATATGACGAAGAGAAATTAAATAGAGGATACAGGTTATTTCCGTTTAGAGTACTTGACAGCAACATTTGTTCATTTAGTACGTTCAGTCTTGGTGGGGTTTTTTTTGACCGGCTGCAGTATTTTGTAAAACAACCTTCTGTTATTTATACAGGGTAATGATAGGAACAAGAGAACAAAATCAGTATAGTGCTCCATTATAGCTAGTGTTGCATAATGTTGGCTTAAGCAAGGAAGGCAGTCTGGGCTTAAAACAGCACTGTGCATCCCTGTGAGACACGCCCATGTAAGTGGTGCTGTGTGATGAAACTGAGTCCAAGTAGGACATGACGAATCTTTGTTATTACTTATCAGTAGAATTTGTGCCTTTTGTGCAAAGCCGTATGATTAGACTCAGTCTGTTCTTTTCTGAAGTTGCATCTTATACTCTATATACTCCAATTACAGAACCTATTTCCCCCCCTTACTTTATCAAGAAGGTACCTTTGTCCAATTAACCTTATCTTCCTCTTGCGCCTCGTAACAGCATCGGTTTCCATCGCTGCTTTGAATGAACTGTGTGGATGTCTTTTTAGCGGTCCAGGGAAGTTTATGTGAGGGAGGAATTGAGCAACGACTTCATGGAATGTGGCTGGGTGAGCAGGCTAGAGTTCCGTTGCCCTACTGTTATTACCTCTTAGTGGAAATCCTTTCCAAATACCATTTCTGGGGCAACCTGGGAAGTTAGTATGCTGCTTCATCTACAACTGTAGAATCTTAGCTACTGTTGGAACGGTCTTGGTTGGTGAGTCAGAAGGATGAGCAAGTCCTGAAGACTTTTCGGGGCAATTGAAAAAACTTGTTTGTTTCTTGAGACATTTCTTGATTGGTTGCTTCTGCATAATTGTTCCAGTGAAGTACGCCTGTTTGAGAAGCTGAACAAGACTGTGCTTATGGTTTCTCACTTACATGTGCAAATGCCAGTAGACTTGATTTAGCTTGACTGTCTCACAGTTTAATGAACAAGAGTGGATGTTTAGTAATGGAAGCCTAGGTGTCTGTTTGTATCTTCATTACATCTTGATCTTCTTTTTCTGTCTTTTCGTATTGGCTTCCTGTTTCCATTCTGCTCTTGGACTGATGTTCCTTCCTTGCCAAAGAGATGAATCTGTGTTTAGATCCTTCTAATAGTGCAGTATGGAAGTACATCTGTCTTCAATGCAATCAGAAAACTGAAGCCAGACGTATCTGCAGAAGTGACTGCTTTCCACGTGTGGATAGAACACGCTATTATACCCTTTCACCTCCAGAACTATAATTGTGTTGTGGCTTGGCCCCAGCTAGCAGCCGCCAAACTCCCACTCATCTGCTCGCCCACTCCCTGCCTTAGTGGGACAGGGAGGAAGGAGAACATTGGAAGAACAGGAGTGAGAAAGCTTGTGGGTCAGCATAAAGGCAGGGAGATCACTTACTGTCACAGACAAAACAGACTTGCCTTGGAGCGAATGCAGTTATTTATTGCAAAGTATAATTTCTGCGAATTAAATTTGCCGGTTTAACTTCTGATTCTGGTAGTGGGAAAAAGGCATAATAAGCTCTCTTGTTATCTTCACAAGTTAAACTTGCTTCCTTCAGTGAGGCGATGGGTGGCACGGAGAGATAGCGGTCAGGACATCCTAGTTTCTCTCTGCAGCTCCTTCTCACTCTTCTCCTGTACTCCAGCATGGGTTCCTCTGTGGGCTGGAGTCCCCTTGGGGTGTGCTTGCTCTGCCGTGAAGCATCTCCTCTGACCTTGGCATTTTCTCCTTCCCATGCTTCGCCCCTTCTTGGTGTGTGTATTCACAGCTGCATCACCAAACTGGCTCATGGGCTCGTCTGTGGGCTGTGGTGGGTCCATTGCCCACCCAGCTGGAACCAGCTGTGTTCAGCATGGGACACTCCCTCTCCCAGTCCCACAGAGGCCACCCTGGCAGTCCCCTGACTACGAAAACCTTGCCTCCTACACCCAATACGGATTTTAAGTCAGCTAAACATGTTAGGCTGAGTGCGATTATTGACATTTCAAGTTTTCTTCAGAGATTGTTCTGTTTGTTGTTGTTGACTATCTTGGTCTTTTCTTTGATAAGCAGTGTTTTTTGTAAATTTATTTTTTGTGGTATATACATAATACAGCGCAGTACTCCTTTTATAGAGGAAAAGCTGATAGATATTTGAATTTTACTTTTCGGTTAGCTTCTCCTCAAATATAATTACAGAAATTCAAGGAAGAGTAAAATGTGACAACATATTTATGAATCATGAGATTTAACAGAGACTGAAGTAGATCTTATTATTGATGTGCTTACTGCTTCATTAAATTCCCCTTAAGGTTTGCAGCATGGATATGGATCATTTGCAATAATAATTATGCGGTGATCGATTGATTGTGTCTGACATTGTACTTGTCACCTTGAAATGCAAAAACCATTCATTTTCGACTGTATGAACGTTTTTCTCTAATGTTAGGCTCTAGCATGCAATGGTTTGTTTTATAGAGGAGTGCATTTCATGAAGTTGGGAACTTAACATTAACCTTTACCTAAAAATGAAGTATCACTTGTCATTTTATAAAGGTGAAAATTGCCCAACCAGCGGTGTTTTGAGATTCGAAAACACGGTCTACTTTCCAAAAAGATTCTTCAGATTAGAATGTATTTCAATTGAGTCGTGCATGGGTACTATGAACATTAGTTTTTCAGTTGGTCTGTGTGTGAGATACAGCATAATGACCATACTTGATAAAATTTCAGGCTTGAGATCTCTGCTTTTAAAACTGGTGTGTGTTCTTCGGTAAGTCTGTCTCCCTCTCTCCCTGAGACTTTGGTTCATGGCAGTATTAGTGAATTGGAAAGTCAATATAAAAAGCTTTGACTTAGTCATTGTTTGGCTTAAAAACTGTACACTTCATGTTTCCAATGAAACATGCAACAACAGGAAACTTGAGATCTTTGAGCGTTTGTTTCTACCTACTCTAGGTAACAACGCTAATAATAATGCCCTGAGTTTACTGTGCTTTCGTTGACACGTAGATGTCTAAGGCACCACCCTCTCAAATAGGAAAAATTATTTCTAATAGCGTTCGTAAAAACTTTAGGTTCTTTAGGGAATTGTGGTTGAAAGGCAATTAAACATTTGCTTTAGGGAAGGGTCTAGTTTGGCCTCCTGATGTGACTTTACCTGCATGCAGTTCTTGGAATTGGATGGTTAAGAGTCAGAGTATTTATGTTGCTTTTTTTTCTGCTGCAGAGTGGTAATAATGGACGGTACTCAGCGTTCAAGGCATAGGATCAGCTATGTTACTTCACAAGTATTCAGACACTTGGGGGTATGTGTACCAACTCCCCTGCCTAGCACTTCATCGCGTGTGACTTCCACATCTCTCCGCAGTCTGCCTGCACTGGCAGATCCCCACCCGTGTTCACTGTTGTTAATACACGCTAAGATACTCACGGCTTGTCTTCAAAAAGGCAAAAATGGAAATAGAAATGGCACCAGCACAGTGGTGTTCATTAAGAAGGGCAGAGCCCGTTGTGTTATTCATAAACCCCTTCGGTACCATTTGCGACAGACAAAGTGGGTGGATCTGTTTCTTCTGGCATTAGATGTTTATATTTACAGCATTTAGATATTTACATTAGAACCATATTAGCCCTAAATATACCCAGAAAAGAATCTCACACGGCAGTGATTTAACCATTATCCATCAGAGGTGCTGTGTCAGAAGAGGCATCAGTACGCTGTAGTCTGGCAACATGTTTGACTCCATGGGCACCAACAGAATAAAAATAATAGGATGCAAATTTTGCTTTGTATATTGGATAAATCCTCCTGATAGTTAGGAAGAATAGAAGAGCTTACTCAAATGTGAATGAAGGGGACCTAACAGGAGGGCAAAATTACCAATGCTGTAGGAATAAATTGGTGGAGATAAATGGGGAATGTGGAATTAAGGCCTGTAAAGACTAGGAAGATAATTTAATAATACATGTGGACCCAGACGGGGTAGCGTAAAATGTTTTGTTCTACCGCGCATGCACGTAAGGGATCTTGTGGTATGACGTGGTGACATGTTATTGATGTTTAAAGTTCCGCGTGCACTTCTGTTACTTAGAATTCACTATTAATTTGTGTGTTTAGCATTCATTCCTCTCATTTCAGAAGGTTATCATATACTATTGATGGAAAAACTACACAGTGCATCCTAAGAGAAAAATCCTGTTTAAAGTTAATACATGGGAGTTCACAGCCTGTGAACGAATTCTTAATTTAAATCGGTTTATAAAAAGAAATGATAAACAGACAAGTCAAAGTTATCCCTTAGCTATAATACACAGACAAGTGAGCCGCATGTCTAATCGGAATCCTTCCTGCTCAAGAGCAAACCCGCTTGTGTCTTATTCAGCTGGCCATAGAGAAATGAATATTTACTTATGTTTTGCAGCAGCCTTTTACACACCAAAGATTATTTTTTCATGACAACTACTTCAGGCATCTTTTAAGTGAAGTGACTCTAATTTACATTGTAAGTATGTCTTGGTAGGGAACAAATTTAATAATGTTATTGCAGTCAAATAAGCTAAACATGACCAAGCAGTCCTGTTTCTCTGTGTCTAAGGTACAAGGCTAAATATTTTAGCTCAGGTTCCCCTGTAGACAAGCCAGCATACACAGCTTCACAAAAGCTAGTATGTATTTTAACCAGTCCTTTCAATAATCTTACACTGACTTAGTTCAATTCAAAAACACCTTTTCCCATGTCAAGACAAATCTGTAGAATAATTATGTACCACCCTGTTGACTCTGTTATTGCTAGTTAACGAGTGGCTTGAATGGTATCTGAAAATGCATCATCAAAAGTAGGAGTAAAGAGAAAGGGGGAGAGGAGAGACTTAATAAATGATTCACGAAGAGACTGTATGGGTCAGTATCACTGTTCATGAGATAAGTTGTTTTGTATATGATTTGCTGTATGGGAATCTTGCTATCATAGAGATTTTATACACATTAATAGCTCAGTGAATCTGGAACTGTTTCATGTGAACACCATCATGCTGTTGCTCATCAGATGAGTTCCTCTTTGACAGAATAGTCTAAAACTTATTGGAATTTAATTGAGGCAACTACAGGAATTGTGGCTGTTTTGCTCAATAGTTTATCACTGAATTATAATTGTGTATTGGAAAAATTACTGGACCATATGAATAGACAAGGAGTGGTGGTACAGGCTTGAGTGAAAAGAATGATTTCTTAGGGTCAGATGATTACAGAACAATATGACTTAGTGTGTTGTTTCCACACTGATCGTTTGCTGTGAAATGCTGATTTTTGAAAACAAATCCAGCTACTTGAAAGAAACAATGCATGGGGCTGCTTGTCGCTGATTTCTTTAAATGTCCCTCATCTCTGCCCAGGAAGCATTTCAGATATAAAACTTAAATTCCTGTACTGAGTCTACCTGTGATGGAGTTTATTTTCTTCACAGAAGCCTTATGGTGCTTTGGTTTGGATTTGGGGGTAGAACAGTGCGGATAAACCTGTATTTTTGGCTATGTTGAACAGCGCGGGCACAGCATCAAGGCTTTCTCTTTTGCCCACTCTGCCCTGCCCACAGCGAGTAGTCTGGAGGTGGCGAGGGTCTGGGAGGGGGCACAACCTGCACACAGCTCATCTGAACTGACCACAGGTATACTTCTGCTCAGCAATAAAAGAAGAGGGGAGGTGTTTCTTGGGTAAGTAGCTGTAGCTTGGAGACTGGCTGGTTTGCTTTTGAGAGGTGCTGCGTGATTACCTGGGCAACACTGCTGGGGTACCCTGCAAGTTACTGGCTTCCAACTAGACTTCACACCCCTGTTCACCACCCTCTGGGGCCAGTCATTCAGCCCATTTTTTTTTCAATCGACTTTGCTGTCTGCTCACTGAGCCCACACTTCATTAGCTTCCCTATGGGGATCTGATGGAGACACTTAAAAACCTTGCTGAAGTCAAGGCAGGCAATATTGACTGCTCTTCCCTTGTCCACCAGGCTAATCCTTTTGTTATAGAAAGTCATCAGGTTGGTTAAGCATGGCTGGAGGTTACTTAAGCATGACTGTGAATCCATGTCAACTGCTACCATTCACCTTCTTGTCCTTTGTGTGCCTGAAAATGGTCCCAGAATTAGTTGCCCCATCACTTTGCCGGGGATTGAGGTGAAGTTGACCAGCATGTTGTACCCCAGGTCCTTCTCCTTGCCCTTTCTCAAGACAGGAGCGACATTTGCTTTCCTCCAGTCTTCAGGCACCTCTCCCACTTGCCGTGATTGTTCAAAGACTATAGAGAATGGCCTTGCAATGACATCAGCTAGCTCCCTCAGCGTGCATGAGTGCATCTCATCAGGGCCCATAGACTTACGTACGTCCAGTTTGCTTAAGCATTCTCTAACCTGATCCTCTTCCACCAAAGGTGTATCTTCCTTGTTCCAGACTTTCCCTGCAGCTTCCGGCGCCTGGGATTCCTGAACACTGGTCTTACTAGTGTAGAAGACATTCAGTACCTCAGTCTTCTCCACGTCCTGTCACCAGGGCTCCTGTCGCACTCACCAGTGCGCCCACACTTTCCCTAGTCTTCCTTTTGCCACTTAGGTACTTAGAGAAGCCCTTCTTGTTGCCTTTGACAACGCTTGCCAAATTCAGTCCAGGTGGGCTTTGGCTTTCCTAACGATATCTCTGCATGCTTGGAGAGCGTCTCTATTATTCCTGACTAACTTATCTCTGCTCACCCCTTCTCTGCATTTCCTTTTTTATGTTTGAGTTTTGCCAGGAGCTGATTGCTCATCTTCAAAGGCCTCTTGACATTTTTGCATTACTTCTTGCGTGTTGGGCTGGACCACTCTTGAGCTTGGAACAGGGGATTCTTGAACCAGCTTTCTTGGCCCATTTTCCCTCCAGGGCTTATTCCCATGGGATGCGTTCAAGCATGACCACCTTCTTTGGAAGAGGCCAAAGTTTGCTCTCCTAAAGCCCAGGGTGTTTTTTACCCTGCTCTCTCTTCTCAGGATCCTTAACTCCATCATCTCTCCTGGACTCATGGGGAGGCCCCAGGTGCTCCCTCCATCCTGGGACTTGGAAGGCTGCATCCACCACCCAGAACACCCAAGGTCAAACCCTGTGCCCTGGTGGGGACAACAACTCCAACACCTTTTAGGGAATGTGACCTCTGGCATATTATATCTGAAAATCTTTAGGCTGGACTGAACTAAGATGAGGACCCCATCTTTGTGCACCCCTGTGCCAATTGCTGCCGTCTGTTGACTGTCTGTGTAAGCCATCCTTGTGCAAAAAACGTACATATTTTTAATATAATCTGCCTCTGGGGTTAAATTCATGCTGTGACATGTGTCTGAATAAATGTTCTATGCCATAAATGATTCAAGAGATGATTTTAAAACTATTTTCCCGTTCTGTTGACGTTCTGTTCTTGGTTTCTCACACCAGAGAATGGTAAACTTGCACAATTACACAAGATACATGATCAGTGATCACCTGCTCATATTCTGCCTCAATTTCCATTTATACAGCACAAAGAAGAGCACCAAATTAAGGTTTCTAAAATACCTGTCTGTTGTTGTTGTTGTTCAGATTCCCTTTATTGTCTAGTATTCCAGGCTATTGAATAGGATAGCTTGTTGATAATTGAAACGCGTTTGTTGGAGTGTTGTATGGGTTGCAGTGGTCTTCCGAAGACACTTTGCCGTGGTTTGAAATGCTGTTAGAAAGAGATGCAAGCAGAAAAAGGCAATCTAAAACTAAAATCAAGTGAAATTACTTTTAAGGTAATAAGATAATATTTTTGTGTGTGTTAGGAGTTAATCCTTTAATTATCTGAACTTAGAGAAGGAGATAGGAGTTTGTAAAGCAAGTACTGCTGCAGGTTTTTTCCAAGTAATTCCAGGACTAGCAACAAGAATGTTCCCAACATGTGTCACTGGACAAGCAGGACTGCCAATCAGGCACTCAAAGCAGCACGGGCTTGTCCCTTCAAAATAGCAAAGTTCTAGAAGGATGGGGTTTTTATTCTGGGTCCTGAATCTTCAGTGTTTGCAGTGGATGGTGCTGATACTCTAATGTAAATGCTGACACTAAACCATCTCAGTCCTGGGGTTTTAAGTAATGTACTGCTACTTTCAGGACTATTAGTACAGGTTTTCAGTGCTGAGTGCAGTGCAGACATCACTCAGCTAACAACATTCTAAGCAATTCTGAGTTTTTAACACTCGCAACAGTGTTTGAAAACTATTACTGAACATAGTGAATGTGTTGCTTCTCACGGCTGTCCGTCCTGTTCAGAAAGCTCATTGCCAATCAGCAACAGCCTCTTAACGTTCTTCAGTGTTGCAGTATTGGAAGGGTGACAGTGAAGGCATCAGGAAGTCTGAATACTAGAAGGATCATTACAGGCTATTATAGTGGCTTCGAGAGAGCTCAGGAACAATGGCAAATACTGACCATTTGCCAGATGAACTCTCTTGGCAGAAAAGCACTCTAAATTATGGTAGTCATTTAAGTCTCAGAATCTATGATTCCATCTCACAAACAGGTTTCCATCATGTTCTCCCTGATAAGCAGAAAACCTAAAATAGACAGAGTCTGCAGGGTTGTAGAACTGTATACTATCCGTATCCTGATGAGAGGGAATCGAAAATCCATCACCCAAGTATTGCTTCAAAAAGTGAGAATCAAAGAACATAATCTTGTGCTGTCCTGCAGGTGGGATAATAAGATAAAAACTTCCTTGACAATTGGGAAAAGAATGAACTGATGCAAGGATCAGTGCATCAAGTTTAAGATCAAAACAACACAGGGTCCCTTTGTTTTACTGTTGATAAGATTCTCTACAGAATCTTTACCTTACTAGCCAGCAAACCAATTCTTCGACCCTCTTGTAGTAATTTTCAGATTTTGAGATTCTGCTAGGTGATTATTCACACCCTTTTCAGGTTCTCAGAGGTGTCCCCAGTGTTTGCAGTTCAACATGATGATTCTATTATTTTGATATTCATACCCAGTTTCTTTGTCAGGATGTCAAACGTCTTCTGTGAAGCTCAGGTCGCAAACGGGGAAAAGTAGTTTTGAATTGGTTGCATCCTTGACGACTCTGAATGAATTCTATTCTGAAGTAACTCAAGGTTGGAATGAAAGCATATGAAGTTTGTGGAATTTCTTATATGTTTCAAAGAACTTTTGCAAATAATAGAGATCTTCCAAAATTCAAAATGCAAAGTGCTTAAAATGTGCTGAGTATTCAGCCATGTGAATAAGGGAGTAATGTATTGTGTGGTGCCCTTGTAGATTAGAGCACAGTTTAGAATAATGATTTTTTACATTCAATTATACATCTAGATTCACTATTGTAATTCTTAAGTTGCATGTAATACTCCACGAAAATAAGTATTTCATTACATAGTGTCAGACTTACGAGCTCATTAACATTTCAGGAATGAAAACAGGAGTGCCGTTAGCGCTACTCCTAGAACTATGAAGAGTGTTGTTCCTCACTACTGACATGGAATTTCCACAAAGAAGTGAATAGACAGGCTTCTTAATGGTTAAACGTTGGTTTTGAATGAGGAGTCCAGTTTATGATGACACCAAAGAAGAGCTACGTGGTCCAAGTAGTCAGTGGTGTCTATGCGGGGAGTCTCTCAATGCCAAGACCATTTTTCAGTCCAATTAGCAAAATAATATCTGATCTCTTTTCAATGACAAGGAAGAACTCTGGCAGTGTATGAGATAGAGATGTTTGAGTGTCAGCTCTTGTTTAATGGTTTATCTTTGGAGGAAAGGGTTTGCAACTAAAGCGCCAGTGGACATGCCTCCAAAAGCACAAAACTTCCAAGTTCAAATATTTAATGCTTGTTTTTCAGCATTCACTCTGCTTGTTTGTTTCCTTACAGCCAGCTCGTGTTGTGCGAAGTTTCTGAGAAGGATTGAAGGAAAAAGTACATGGGGGAAAAAAGCAGACACAAAAATTGAGGGCTTGAATTAGGCTTTCCGGCAGAAAGCTTGCTTTCTGACTCCAAATCCAATTGCAAGGCAGCAATATTTTTGTCCTGCTCTGTCTCCTGTGAGACAGGTGTACAAGCCTTTTGACAATACAAAGCATCTAGCTGAACTGTTTAATGATTGATTTGGGCAGTATAATATCCAACGTGACTGTTAGGGCAAAATTATCTCCAACAACGAAATAACCAAGGTGAAAGCTTGAAGACTATCAGGCCCTTCCTAGAGAGCTGAATGCAGTGGTATGACTTATCCTTAGGAAAAAGAAAAGTTTTAAATGGTGGGTTTCCCCTTTCATTTGGAGGTTTTCCTTTACATTGGAACGTTACTCAAATCTATCCATAGCATTATCTTTCTGTCTTCCCAACCAGAGGTATACTGCACATGAAAGATGGAGGTTTCCAGAGAGAAGGTTCTAGGAATCCTCCCTGGAGTTTTCCCATGGTGGTAGATAGTTCTGTCTAGAGAGCCACGGTGAGCAACTGTTGCGGTTTGTAGTTGCACGATTAGACCACAGAAGTAAAGAACTGCAGAACCGTCAGGATGCCAAGTCATGTAAAAAAAGGTCCCATGATCCACTTCCAAAAGACAGGAAACTGCTATTCCCTAAAACAACAGGTATCAGTGCAGAATTTGGCTTTGCTCAAAGCCTTGTAGCTTCAGCTTTTACCACAGAGGAGGATCGTTTGTATTATTGCAGGTGAGCGAAATACTAGATATTTCTTCTCAGTCTGTTAGGGGAAAATTGTAGAAGGCTCTGTTTACATTGATGTAAGCAATCAGTCACTTAAGAATAGTTCATTGAGTATTAGCAACAAGTATTTTAAATTGTTGGTTGAACCGTTCTGGATACATCAGTCCTCGCAGGAGGACACGGTGTACGTTAAAACCAACATATTGCAGTAAGAACTAGGTTTCATATAGTACCTGCAAAATCAAAAATCCATTGTCTTGGAGTATTTTAGGCTGGAGGGAAATGAATGATCAGGGGGAAAAAGGAGCACAAATCAAACTTTATCTGAGAATTCCAGCTTTTTATTTGACTATAACACAGAGTCTCTGAAATGTTTATCACTAATCATTCAAGAGAGTTAAAGCATTTTCAGCCTAAACCTGCATTAGGCAAAGTAATTTATTAATTTACGTGTATTTATGTGCGATAACAGGCTATCGAGGCCTATTTCTGTGATCTACAGTGCATAATAAGAATATGAAATATATATTTGGAGTTCACAGTAATAGTCACCTTTTGAAATATTGTGGCTAATCTAAAACTCTACAGCTGAATGGGAAAACAAAACCAGTTCCAAATATGAATAAATGATCTGCTACTTAATACGTGAGTGTGTTTGTCAGGTTGATGACATTAGGCTCAGCTGCATTCAATTCTAGACCCTGCAATATTTGAAGTTTGATATTGTGCCTCACTAAATTTAATACATGGACCTCAGTAATAGAGGAAATCACTTTAGCACTTGGCAGTTTGTTATGCTGTATAAAATTGACTGCCCTGCAAACACAATAGCGATAATAAAAACTGTGGTCAGTAGGGGGGTGTAATGCATTTTCTACCTTCAGCGAAGGTCCAGATGAGATTTATTGAGATTTCACCATTTGGGTGAAGATCAATAGAGCTTCGGTAATAATTTGTTGTAAGGGCACCCTTCAGGGATATGACATTTTACTTTAAAACTTGGGTAATTTTGAAAGCGTGCCTAGCGATAACAGTGTCACGTCCCCGTGTTTCGCTAGGATGGTTTTTTGCATTCAACTGGTGGGAGCATTTACTTTCACGGCAATTACATCTGAAATCATTCAATACGTGTTGCAGTCCGGTATCGATAACAAGATTCCACATGTTCTGTGAGAGTTCTAATGCCAGTCCTCAGAATCCCAAACGCATTCTTAGGTCCTCGGTTTTCTCTGTTGTTTTCTTCTCTAATCTAAGGACTTGCATTTAAATGTCAGCCTGTAATTTCTTACCGGTGAATAATTGCCATGAATGATCTGGAGCTACATTCTTATTTTCATGACTATAGAATTAAAAGGTTTCACAAGAAACTTATCCCTATATCTTCCTATTGCACCGCAGCTCTTAGGTGGTCTCAGATATCTGTATTTCTAAAACTTTCCTTCACTCTGTGCGCTAAGCAAGCCTGCGTTTTTTGCCACCACGGTTTGACGGACGTTACTGACCGACTGTTTGTAAGGGAACAGAGTTTTGCCAGCACTTTGCAGCTTGAACACAGGGACTGGGTACAGCAGGACAATTTGTTTTCAATGAGCATGCACAAAGTAAGATTTATGACTTTTGCAGCTCAGATGACATTCCTTACATAGTTGCCGAGCTACAGCAAATTAAAGGGATCTATGAATACTAAGGGGTGTGTTTTTGTAATGAGGGAGAAGAGACAGAAGCAATAAGAAGATAATTAAGGTAACAACTTGTGAAAAATTGAAGTGTTTCTGTCTTTCATTTTTGAATCTCTGAGCATAAACTTTGTAGTTGTTAATTTAATTGCTGATGTTCTCTGTATCCCTGAAGAATATTAAGGATTAATCATCTGGCTCTTTCCAACAAGAGATAAGGCCTAAGTGAATTGAAATTTTACCAATTTAACCCTGTCTTCCTCCTAATATGACATGATTAACATTCTTCAATTAACACCACATAATTATTCGGAAGGCCTCATTGCACTTACTCCATTTTTCAGTTTTAGGTTGCCCTTTGCAGGTGTTTCAAAAGGAAGGCTGTATCTTTGTTCTGTATTAGCGGTCACATATGTCATCCAAATCACAAGAATTCAGATTATTTAGGTTTTTACCTTTTACTTGGTTTTACTCCTCTTTATTCCTGATAATCTCTGTGTGCACACCCTGAAAATTGGTTCCGATTAGCTGAACATTTTCTTTCACCCCCTCTTTAATGACAGACAAGTATTTCTTTTCCAACCTAACTCTGCCACTCTGAGTAATTTTCTTAATTGTTTGTGGCTGAATACTGATTTACAGCACTAGCAATCTCATTGAGCCCTAGAATGCATAGCTGTTCACCTAAATACTCATGCATAAGGTATGCTTTCATTTTAGAATAAAAGATAGTTAAATGGTTTACATTTGTGACTGACTTTGGTTCAGAGGCACACTCAGTGAAAAATGCAGCAGCTTCTTATGTATCCTGGTATTTACTGAAGTGCTTTCCTGTTGTCCTTCACTGGGCAAGTAGTACAGAGTTGCCTTTGTGTCCGATGGATAATCAAGTGGCTGTTAATGGGAAAGCGTCATTAATTTATGGAGAATCGCGAAGGGAAAAAGGGAAACAATTAAAATAAGAGTTTTTCTTCTGAAACCTGGGAGGCAACTGGAGTTTGCCGATTTGTCGTTTTGCAAGGAAAACAGTAGCATTTCCATGCCTAGTGCTCAAAACATTCCATATTTCTTACTCGTTTTCTTCTACGTCAGTGCAACCTTTAAAGATCCATTATTTTCCATTAGAATTCTTATGATAATGATACAGATTCAAATATCTACGTACAAGGCTAAAATATTGGCTGTGTAGCGTATTTTTCTGCACAGTAATGCTGTCTCACTGGTTGTTAGGGGTTGAGCCTCCGAGCAGAACTCAAGGTCCCTAACGCTCCTTAAATCCCTTATCGATACAGGGAAAAGGGAAACAAAACTCAAATCTCGGAATATATGGATGGGAAACGGAAACAAACTTTTAATAAAAATTCTAAAATGCTATCATATCACACAACTATATATTAAATGCAAAACAGGAAACGATACAGTAAGAGTTAAAACACTGCAAAGGGAAAAAAACCTACAGTTATGGCCGGTTGGCGCCAGGCCAGGAGATGACGTCACGCCAGGACGGCAGCTCAGGAGATGGCGTCTATCCAACATGGCGGCGGGCCAAGTGATTAAAAGCTTTTAACAGCTTAGAGAAGTATTTTAACGAGTTTGCGGGGAGATCTCTTTCCAGTGTCTGTAAAGGAAAATTTCAAGGACACTCTGGACCGAAGCAGCTTCAAATGCGGATAAGGAGAAGCCCTCGCGGCCGAAACGCCAAGGGGGGTGAGCTTCCCCCGCGTCCGAATCCAGCGGTAGATTCTCGCCGAGTGAGAAATATCTCCTCTCTTACCCGATACGAGAGAGATGCTGACTGAGTCCCACAACAATTCACAGTAGCGCTGGGCGCCGATAGACAGAGACATTTCTGAGTTAGGCCCCGGGTGGGGGCGCAGGCCGCAGGCTTTCGGCCTGGACGGCAGCCAGCCCTCTCGCTGCGGCTCTTCCTCCGAAGCTGTCCGGTGTCCAGAGAGGAGGAGACTCCTCCTGGCTGCAGGTTTTAAGGAGTACCTGCCGGAAGAAATCTTTTGACCTGCACTTTTAGCCGATGGCATGCCGGGTTTATGGAGCTTGTATGAAATAATCCCGATACTCTATTGGGCACATTTCCAAAACAAGGAAGTCTGGGCTCAAACTGGGACACTGGTAACAGAGGAGTTTGGCCCCTTGTCCAGGTTTTTCCACCAGGCTGTGCCGAGGGCCGCTCTGTGCTCACAGGTTTATTTCACAGCCGTATGAAATAGCACGATAACCATGAACGTTCCCAGTGCCTACCTGTTTGTCAGGATTCTGTCTCTTGAAAATCTGGGAGCGCTAAGCTTCCCTTTTTCTTTATTTTTGTTTCCGGATGACATTAAAAGACTGCAGAAGGAAGTTCAGTTATGGTTGACAGTTACTTTGTGTGGGGCGCAATAGCTTGAACCATCTGCATAGAGCTGGAGGCTTTCTGATGAGCGTCCAGTACATTACGTTTTGGCAAGTGGTAAAGCATGTTTTTCCACCTGAGTTATGATGACATCGTTAGTAAATGTCGAATGGGATGGAATTGTGCTGCCTGCCTTTTCAGAACGGAGCTTTTCCTCAGGATTACCGGATATTTACATTAAATTGCTTTGAAAGGCACTGCTATTGCTTGGGTTATTGTAGTTTGGACCAACAGAGGTTTCCTAGCTAACGCAGAATATTTTCTCAGCATTAGGAGTCTTTCACACGTCCTGATTACATGGGTGTTGCTGTAGTCTTGACTGCTTTGAAAACATGGATTAGTGAGAAATGCGCTAGTTTATGAGCGCAGTATTACTGAGGCTATGGGGCTGTCTTTCTAGTGGCACTTCTACCTGGAGGCTATGGGCTGTCTGATGGCGGGCACGGCTTTTTGTGAAAGGCAGAAAGAGTCACTGAAGTCAAAGTAACAACATCTGGGAGCAAACTGGTTGTCTGCACACTTGCTGTGGCCATCCCGTGTTAAAAGAATCCTAAGTAACACTGCTTGAATTATGATTACTGTAGCACTTTGGAGGACATATTTTTTCCCTGTAGGAAAGGGAAAAGGGTTTCTTGCACATTTCTAAGGAACCCCAAGTAAAGATTGCTGCTGAAATCAGGAGGTAGAACCAGACGAACCATATATCATGGGCGTGGTCCAGTTTGATAGTTCCTTTGCAAACTAGGTGTGTAAATGTATAGGACCAGCAAATCTGAACACGAAATTACCTGGATTTAATTGTAAGAAACTACAGAAAATGAAAGAAACAAAGAAAAAGGAAAGCAATGGTGAAAACATCCCATGTCCCCTGAATGGTTTGCAGTTTTGTTCAAGAAGAAAAGGCACTACCAGTGAAATGACCTCAACCCAGGCCCTACTGGTCTTTGTAAGAATCTGCCCTGGATCCATCCTTCCAGCAGGCAGGCAGGGGTTTCATAACACTAAGGTTAAGCGTAAGCAGGCACTGGTCCTCGTGTGCCTGTGCGTGCAGGTGTGCTGGCTGAGCTCGGCTGCCTGTCCAGGAAGGCTGGCTGAGGAGCCCTGCCTGAGCACCGCTAGCACTTTGGGAACTACCTTACATCAGGATGGCAGTTAACAACTGTAGGCAATCCTCTGTCCCATTTCCTTCCCCTTCTGCGATGGATGCATTATCTTTAACACAACAAAAAGCCCCTTTTTTGTATTTCACTGACCTGCATTCTGCATTAGTCACTGTGTGGGGCTCTTCACCTCTTTATCCCCTTGCTTTGAGGCACTGATGAGGACCACTTCCTACTGGAGATGTGCCAGTAAAAGCCCATTTGGAGGTTTCAAAACCTTTTTCAGAATGTTTACTTCCTTTCATCACCTAATCTTCTCTACAGTTTAACCAAATCTGCTCTTTGGAATTAATAAAGGAATTTTTTTTTTCCCCCCTCAATAAAACCCAAACGAATTCTTAGTTCCTGCAAAGGATGACAAAGAGGAACCTTTCATTGATACACTAGTACATAACTCTAGTCAGGGCTATGATTATTTTAAAATTAGCCAATATTACTGAAGTAACAAGGAAAAAAAAGAAAGCTCATTATATAAAATGATTTAATAGAAAGAATGGGATCTTAGTAAGAAACTTCTCCCATTGTTCTACAAGGGAAAGCATTTGAGCGCTGATGATGTGTGCAGGGAGAAATACTTCGATTATTTTTTTGTTTTGTTTTTGTTTACTTGTTCCCTAGGTGGGTAGTTTCAGATTTATCAATGAAAAGCCCGAGGAAGACCACTAAATCACAGTCTTAATTGCACTATCTTCCTGTGTCAGCTTTTGGGGAGCCAGCTGGTCTGTGGTGTGAGTAATGCTGAATACATCCATTAGCCAGACAGCTGAGGGGAAGCATCACAGAGGGCTGCTGCTGTCCTGCAGCTTCCCCCAAGACCTACAGCATTAGCTCCATAGCATTCGTAGATATTTCACAGTGGTACAAAAATCTAGGATCTAGACTTTGCTGTTTACTGTAATATTTCATGAATGCAACAGCTTTGCTGTGGGAGGACTGCTGAAAATTTTCATCGTGGAAGGAACCTCTGAGATTCAATTTGATTTATTCTGAGAAACTCTACAGAGAATACTAGTTAGTGAAAAAAATCAGTTATTGTATGTTCTGTTAATGTACCGTGTGCCAGGGGAAAAAAATGAAAAAACCCTGTACTGTTAACTGTTTGGGTACTTCAGAAAAGAGGAGTAAAGAGACAACAAGGTAGACGATTGAACCTGTAATTCTGTGAAATAAAAGGCTCTGATGTTGTTCCGTACTTTTCTCAGGATACTTCCTCAGTTTTAGTCACTTCAGTTCTCCTGAAACAATCTCTGCAGTGCCAAAAATGCTCTTTAGGCTCCTGGACTTTGGTAAGGTTATTTGTGGTCACCTTTGTCTTGTGGGGTAAAAATCAGCATAAGACGTTAATGTTCACTTCGTTGACAATTAAAAACGCAGGGCTTCCTTGGCCACTGCCCTGTCTCGATGTACCCTGTACAGGCCATCGACGTGACCGTGTAAGGGCAGGATGTGCTGCGAGTGAGGAGTATATCCTCGGCACGGACAGCCTTCGCATGGGAATCTTGCACAACTCCTTGCCTGCAGAGCTGTTCGTATTGGACGCCTAGGATGCATGTCATGTACTGCTGTGATAAGCTTTGATACTAGTACAGTGTATTGCAAAAGTTTGGAATATTTACCAGCTGGGAAAAAGGAACTACTTTGTCCCCCCCAAGTGTTTGGCTCAGACTGACATTTGATCTGCATGGGAAAGACTTCTTACAAAACTTGGGTTGTCATTTACCCCCAGGAAAGGAAACATTTAAAGAGCTAATTCCAGATCAATGCAGAGAAGTTCTCAGTGTCTTTCACTGTTTTTCTTTCTCTACGCTTAGCTTTGCTTATTGGTTCCTGTAGTTTATCTATCAGTACAATATTCTTGCTTTGGGGCATCAGTGTTCTCCCGGTAAGTACTGAAACCCATGCTCGCTGAACTAGGTTACAGTTAAGTATGCACTTAAGTATGCAGTTGACTGGGATTTCCTCTACACAGACCGACCTCTACACATCTGGATTACTTCCTCCAGTAGGATGTCACAGCTAGTATAATTCAAAATAAGATTAGTACAACATGAAGCTACTGACATACAGAATTCAAGTAAATCCCAGGTTTACTTTGTTATTTTGATGGCTGTGAAGCTTTGCATGCACTCCCAAATTTAGAGGGTTTGATTATTCATTCAGCAATACATCATGGTTTATACTTCTTTTTTTTCCCTCCCTTCTTTTGTTCCTGGAAAGACATGCTAAATATGATAGCTTGCTGCTGGTTGAGTTACACCTTCATATCCAAACAAAAAGCAACTGAATATAGGTGCAGAAGCTGACTGACTCATTCCACAGGTGAAGCAGTTAACTCTCTTATATACCATGGGCTGTCAGAAGCACCCCGTAAACCGACTGAGAAGTATGTATGACATGTCTTCTCTAGCATCCTTCTCTAAGGATGATTCCATATGGAGCTTAAAAAAAACCAGTGAATAACAAAACAACCCAATGTTAGTGCGGTAATTGTGATACAGATGTCTTTTAAAGTTTAAATGATAAAGGCTTGTTCTTACTTTCTTAATACTCAAGATTTATCACTAGGTAATTTACCTATTAGTATTATTTATCTCACTATAACGTATCCATGAGAAGGCAGTATTTTAAAAAAGTCGCTTGTAGTAGCGTGAGCCTTGCAGTTCTAGGATACTTAGTGCCAGAGTATGAATATGTGTTGAGTATGCTGCATTCAATTGTAAAGTAATATTCATATTTTCTAACTCACTTAGGGATAACTGAGTAGATTTCTGAAACCTCCAGTTTGGTTTCAAACAATTTGCTGAGTGATGTGCAGGCTACTGCATTTTAATTATCAAGTGAAACATGGCGTTTTCATCAATTTGTAGGAAATTCTGGCTAATAGGTGAGACATACGTCCTCTATTACGTTAAACTGCTGCTGTTGTTCTTTCTTTTGAAAGCGTTCCGAAATCTAATCTAGCACTGACAAAAGGACGGGTAAGTGAAACTCACATTTTCGGCAGCGGGCATATCGTTTGCTGGGCGTTCAGTAATGCAACAAGCTAATTTGCTGGGCCAGAGGGATTATGGCTTCGGCCGCCTGCCTTCCCAGAGCAAGAGATTACTACCAAAGGTGACAAAAAAAGGACACAGGCTCCCTCATTAGCTACGAACGTTCACAATCTGGCGTATTTGCTTGAACGGAAGTTACGGCTGTTGAATTTAATACGCTGGGTCGTTAGTGTGGTCATGTTCAGTCCTGCCCCAGCCCGCAGCAGGGGTGGTGCACTTCGGTAATGGCTTTGGCGAAGAAGTAAAGGTGAAAGTGTCTGTAACGACTGCTATTACATCGAACAGAGCCTGTCTGCACACCTTTTAGACTGTGGGAGCCACTGCAGGGCATTCCTTATTTGTTAGACTACAGAGCAAGCGAGTTTTGAGGCAAGAATAGTTTATTTGTTAAATTTGTACTGCCAGCAAGATTTAATTATGTCAGATAAAAGATTACTGAATTTCCCTCTAGTAATTAATGTGCATTTTTAGAGCAGTTCAATATCACACATGAAACAGTGGTGCATATAGCTCAAAAGCATATCAACGGGTGATGGTTGTTTCAACTGACCAATAGTGTGGATAAATACATAAAAATGGGAATCAAAAAAAGAGTATGAAATGAAAAAGCATTCTGCGCTTGCTAGAAAACATAACATAGTACTTAATTCATACTCTTGCCTTACAGCATTGCTTTTTCCCCCCTTAACTTGGTAACTTACGTTTTGAATGGAAATTAAGGTCTGCAATTACCTGGGTTTTGAATCTAGCGTCTGTCAGGTTTTATTTGTTGATTTTAACAATTCCGGTGTGAGAATTCTCTCTTTGCTTTTGGCCAGGGTCTTTTGTTATTTTGTAAGTCTCAAAGTCATCAAGAGTAAGAAGCACCGATTTTGTTACTAATTCCAATTTCTATATTTTCACTGCAACAGGCAACCAGCAACAATAGGCAACCATCATATAATGATGTCAGAGGAAAAAAACCCAGTAAAGTCTTTCTCACGTGTAAGTCAGTAACCAAACTAATGATATCACTGCGTGAATACCACGTAACAGTCTCACAGGGTTAACGGGTGAGAGGGGAAATGCGATACACACCAAAGTCATTAAATGCTCACTGATGAGCTATGGTAGAGAAGGAACAGAAGAATTTTGAAGTGGGAATGCTATAGAAACATGATCTTATTTCCATCCTTGCTGTTTATTATAGGTATATGTCCAAGGTTGCTACAGCATGCCCAATGTGGAGGGAGGTGGTACTCGCTGGCAGTATAACTGAAGTGGTAGGATGGAAGTCTTTTGACTTTCTGACTTGTGCTGTATTGAGTATCTTCGTAGCATTGGGTTGTTGAACAGAGTGATCACATCACTGCAGTGATGAAGTAGGTGCAAGATTATTCACTTGGCTATGTCTGCATTTTTTAAATGTCTAAAATTTTGGCTTTTATCTGCAAAATCCAGTTTTAGGTACCTGCATTCATTCAACATCACATAATTAGAACTATGTTGCTCAGAACACGCAAAAAAATTGTGATGCACAATGTCAGCTGTGTTTACTAACAGTATCCATAAAGGGTGTCTTGAGTTGTGCCCCTATATCTTAAACGTGGATTAAGTGCACTTAATGCCTGCAGTCAAGCCAGAGCTGAGAATCTGTTCCTGAGGCTGGGAGCCTTTATGCAGTCTCTAAAAATTATAAGCAGTGCTCATTCTCTTCAACGTATAGCCACTGCATACCAAGACAGTCATCTAGAGAGATTTTTGCCATCTTGCTGACTTACACTGCTGTTTTGAGATGCCTCCTCTTGAACAGGTCATGCAGCATAGCCTTACAGGTCTTCTTTTGGGAGGCAGGAGATAAGGTTTTTAGCTTACCATAAGAAAGTTTATGTAATTAAAAAAGGGTACACGGCATACTTTACCAGTCTAATTCACTGTCATAAATACTGTGCATGTCAAAATCTTACATAACTCAATCAGTTTGATAAACATGGGAAATAAATTCATAATGAATTAAGCAGAAGTGCTTGACGCAGTTCAGTGGAGGTGAAAGAGCATACCAGGGAAGTACCATTTATACGGCTGACGTATTTTTCTTTCTCCAAACTTTCCAACCTTCAGTCAATTCTGGAGACAGAATCTTGGCACGGACAGATCTTTGAAACAACCCAGCTCAAGTGCTCATATGTCGTGTCCTTATGTTTGGCAGTACGTTTCTGAAAGGTATCGTCTATCAGGTTTTACTAACAGACTGACTACGTGAAGAAACTTCAGGAGTGCTGGGAAATGCTACCTATTTCTGGTACTATGAGCTTGCTATACATGGAGCATTCAGATCAGAAAGGGGGATGGCACCGTGGTGTCTTTCTGGATTTCACCATTACACCTTCATTGTCATATGTTTTTATGTAACAGTGAAAAGTTAAGTCAGAATGAGTTACTAGCTAATCAATGCATTCTGTAACTACACCGTGTCACTTACTCTACACACATCGGTGCCTACTAGCAAAAATAGCATTACCTTCAGAGTTACTACAGGACATCATCATGCTCCTGTGTTGGTCTGGAAGGTAGTGGAGCAGCTATATGCTTAACATGAAAAATACAAGCCATCAAACATCATCAGATTCCTCATCCTCTCATACCAACCCATTTAATCTGTTTCAAATAATCTGGCTTCCAGAATCTGAAGGGCAAAGATGGAGACGGTCTGATTTGGACACAAAACAGGAGTCATTAACCTTGAACACTGAGTCACTGAACTTCTCGTGGAGAGCAATGCTACTTAATAACCCATTGTCTAACGGGTTCTCTCTGGGCAGTATCTGTAGGTGATTTCCCCAAACACCAATGAAGCCATGAAGGAAGGTATTGCAAAAAAAGAGATAGGGCAGAAAGATAAAGGAATTACACCTTGTATTGCTGATATGTGCAGCTTTTACAGCTAATGATAGTTCATTTCTAAACCAACCATGATAGCTGGCCCACTTGTGATACATTAAGAATAGATTCGAGAATGAGGATCATGGTTCTGAAATGCATTCCGTACTTACTCCAGCTGTGCTGGTGAAAGCTAATAAATATAGTACCTACGATTGTGGAAAGATTATTTGAACAGTAAGCAGTTATGTTTAACAAGAAAAACATGTATACCAAAAAATACATGTATACTAGGTGCTGTACACTTATATGTGGAGTCTGTTTTTCAAAATGATTTCTCGGAGTACTGTACGTGATCTCTAATTCAAAGCCGTAGGAGAAAGTCTGCTAGCATTCCAGTGAAAGTCACTAATCTCCCAAGATAAAATGCATAATATCATACAAGCGTCTTTTCTTCAAAGTCAAAATGTCTTGATGTTTTAGAGACAGCGGAGAAATCTGGGTGTGTCATCATTTAGTTGATAGTTCAAAAATACAAGCTGTGTTTATGCTAGAACTGCAGAGCGTATTATTCTGGCAAACTATGTATGCATTAAGTCATACAGTGATACAGCTCATTTGTACCTGGCTGCAACGCTGTTCTAAATACAGAGACGTGGAAAGCAAGTCCTTGCATTCAGCAGTATTAGAGTTCATTATACACCAGATATTGAGAGGCTTCAGCGTCGTTAACAGCGTGTAAGTGAAATGAACTGGGCAGTGTTATTCTCATCAGCATAGGTTAATGGAAGGAAACTCATCTGATCATCTCCTCAGCAGTAGTGCTGTGTGTTGGAAAGCTTTTCCTCACGCACATGTACGGTGTGGCAGGCTGCTCTGAAGAGGACTGGGCTTCGGAAATGGGAAGTCACACCATATGCCTAGTTATTAAATACATCCATAGGACAAATTCTATCACATGTGTAGTACAAGATACCATTTCAATCTGAAAATGAGTTTAGGGTAAATAGAAGGTTGTATCCCATGAACAGTGTTGTTATAATTTGGTGTTGCTGTGGAATCAAAAGAAGTTGCCTGCAAACTGCTAGGCGGTGTTTTCTTTCAGAGTGCTTGTGCGATGTGTTTTTGGTAGGGATGGTGAAATCGTGCTGAACGGGAATGAATCCAAATGGCCGGGATCTGCAGCACTGGTGCCAAGCTGAGGTCAGATGGAAACTTACGGGAGTTGGATCAAAAGAATTCCCCATCTCACTGTTAAGGTCATGCACCTGATCTGGAATAAGAACAAGAATTTGCCATGTATGCATATGTTTTTCCATTCGGGATGTGTATTTTTAGAAACATCTTTCTACTTGGAAGAAATAGTTGTGCGAATGAATCCATACTCACACTTAGCCACATCCCTTCCTAAATCCCTTTTTTTTGTTGTTCTTCAAACACATGTATTTTAAGCACAGATACTTACGTTTTCTGCCAGGGAGACTAATCTAAAAGCTCCCTCAACAACTGCAAGAGATGAAATTTAATTGATATTTTAAGTGAAATTTGGTAGCATTTGAAATATCATATCCCATATTCCCCCTTAAGCTTAGACCTTTTTCTACCCCATTTTTCAGTTCAGCAACATTTGCACTTTTTTATTGTCAAAGCTTGTGTTACAGGATTAGGAGGGGACAGTAGGAAGCGCAATCCATTTCCTTCATTCTCTGTAGCTGGAAGGGGTGTCACAGTGTCTCGTGTTTGATACCAGCACCTCAGTATTGTGAAATACTTCAGTCCTGACTGCTTCACCTTAGAAAGCAGCTGTGGTGGAACGGGAGTTGCCTGGTCTTTCCACAAGCGGAGCGAACCCCAAGCTACAGAGGCTTTCACCCTCTTGGGGATTTTGCTAGAATTAAAATGGGATTGTGCTTTAGACAGGGAAAACTCACAGTTGCCCGGTCAAGTGATGAAACGCAGAGACAGTCCCCCGAGGGAGATGGTGAATTGGAATGTGGACTTCGGGAGTCTAGTCCCGTCCTTCGCGGTTAAACTGACACGCCTGGTCGTAACTGGAACCAGTGGAGTTATTTGAGGTGAAACTGGTAGCAGCTGTTTGACGCGATCTGCTGGATTTGATTGCTTAAAACATTGTCTATGTTAACTGCTCTCCTCAAGGTTTTAACATGTTAGGCTCTGGCTTTGCAGCCTGTTAATTCTTTTTTTCACTTGAAATTTGCAGCTATAAAAACTGGAACTCTTAGTAAACTAAGCGTAGGAAAATTGCTATTTTGCCTCTAGTAAAATTTGTCATAGTCATTTTAGGAAATACTCTTATTTCTTACGTTTTGTAATAGTTACCTTGGAAGACAGAGAGGTTGGCTTTTGTCATAGTGCATCGAAGGACGTGACTTGGTCAAACATTGGGCCTTTTGAGTGTTTGGGTTTGTGCACATTTGCCAATGTTCTGGTGCAGCTCTGCACCCAAATTCCTGACACTTGTTGCTAAAATGAGTATACTGCAGCCTAGGAGTGCCGGAACATTCCTCACGCCTGTAGCTCTGAGTTAACAGTCTGGCTGAAGCTGGGTCTAAGAGCAGGCTCTTGGAGCGTCTTTGGTTCCTTTAAATACCTCCCTTGCTTTACACCTACCTGGCAGAGGTGGTGGAAGGAGGTGGGACTGTGTACCATACATACTCGTACTCGTTATGTGGCTAGCGCAGTGGTGTGGGAGCAGATCACTACTAATGCTGTGAGTCTGAGGGGAGGAAAGGGAATTTTGTCAAAAGAAAGTTGGAAAGCCAAGACTGGGCTGGATTGTGCCTGAAAAAGGCAAGATGGATCTCCACAGTAACACTTTTTCCTTCTTTTTTCTTCTTTTTTTTTTTTTTTTTTTTTTGCTATAAATCTAGCAGTATGCTCCAGGCATTCATGGATGCAGGAGATTACAGATTTTTTGTTTTTAATTATGGAGTCTTTCACATCCTAAAATTTAAGTCTTAATTTTGCAAGTAAGTACATTGTGTATTCCAATACATATGAATTACTTTCTAGTGCTGTTCCTGTGCCTGATTTCTTGGCTTAAAAAGAACAACTTCCTTGTTAAAACTTAGTAGCTACATATTTGTTTATATATTTTGGAGATGTTTGTATGCCAGGTGGAAGAAAAACCAATGCATCAAAACCACTCTAGGAACTAAGCTTTTTTGTGCTTTGCTTTCTGTTTTGACACTGCCTCTAATTGTTTTTTCCTTTCCAAAGGAACTGTAAAAAAGTTGGTAAATCTCAGCCACCTGTTCGTGTACTTCATACCATCCAGGGCAAATCTCGGCCGAGCTGTTTCAGCTAGTAACAATTACACAATGCTGGAAAATCTCCCTTAGGTTTTGTACCTGTGACAGCCAACTGACTGAGTTAACTCTGCCCTGTAGATGTTAGGCATTCCTACATACTCCCATCGATCTGTTGCAGTACTGCATCGATAATTAGAGAATACTTGAACTTACGCAGTCTACGGTTAAGAGGCACAGCAATTTTCCGTTCCTTCCAGAAGCTGAGAGAGGGTGTTGCAGTGCCCTCCACCAGCCAAGGAGCTATACGCTTTGTTAGATTGTTAACATCCGTTTTATCAAACAGATGCTCCCATTATTCCATGGGGAAAAATCAGTTTAAAAGATAAAATGCAGAAACTGTTTTGTTTTGTTTTCTGGAATTGCAGATTTCTTCTGATTTGTCAGAAGAAGAAATGCCGTGAGCTGCACTGGCTGCAGAGTATTTCCCTGGGCAAAGCTGAGAGCAGTGGAGTTGAGGAAGCGCTGTCGAACTCTCATTGTGTCAGTATGAGTAGATAGATTATTGTCTTGGTTTTCCAATATTAAAGCTGTGCTACTGTTTTTTGCGAGGTACGTATTGCCTTGCAAGATAGGAGATGACTTTTTATTTAAGTAGGTTAATAGGTCCCATGGTTTCCAAAGCTGAATTTGTTTGGGTTTGGGTGGTGAACTTGTAAAGGCTCGCTCGTTTAACAGCACAGCAGGCTAGACAGGTTTTCCCACTGGCACTGACATTTACTATAACTTGTATGTGTGTATCTATCTTACAACTTGAGTGGTCTGTTCACTGGAGAGTTCAGGTCTGCCAAATGAGCCCTCTCGGTCTGATTGGAAGGCTTGGGATATCGTGGATGGACACTTGCTGGCTGAACCTTAAAGTCTAATGAGAGATAGAGAGGCGGGGGTGGTGTGTGTACGTAGAAAATTTATATCTGAGAGCTTTTCTGCTTTATCTGGGAAAATGCACTTTTCTTCAAAGCCCTCAGGAAAACTGGAACTGGTTGTTTCATATGCACAGGCTATTGACTATGTGATCTTGTTCTCTCGCAGAGAATGGGATACTGGATTTTATTCTAAATTTTACAAACCGTGCTCAAATTCCTGTGGGTACACAGTTACATAAAATTTTCTGTGTGCTAAGCTTTTAAAAACAACAGGGGAAATGCCGTACCCTTTGTTTATTACATGCACTGGGTAGGCAGACAGCGTACGTAATGTGAGACAGAATTTATCTTTAGTCACCTGATGTGGAGACACAGCTTCATTATCGACTGTGGGCGTTGCCTTGTTGCTGCTACGTGTCTGTATCTGGTACACTGAGAGCTTTGTGTTTGTGTGGTTATGCGCCATCTCCTTTGTGTACAAAAAGCTCAATAATTAGCACTCTATATTGTTGAACCAGTGATAATAATATCCTCTATGAGTACAATCAGAAGTAGAATCTCGGTCATGATTTGTAGAAGTATTTGGGAGAGAAACTCAGTTCGCGTGTACAATCTGCAAATTACTTCGGACTGGAGTTTTCATATAGTGAGATTTGTTAACGTTGAGAGAAAAGGCAATGTCAATAGTAAGGTACAGAAAAGCTTTATTATGAAAACTTGGGATTTCTCACATGATTTTGGGAGTGATGTAGTGAATTTTTTTTAATTATTCTTTTATATTTTGACTGGTTGTAGAACCTTGACTATGTCCACATTCAATTCTTTTAAAATAGTAGTGTTTGGATTGAGCAATTAATTTAAAAGATGATAAAAACTAGAACAGTCTCCAAAAGTGCCTCTGCTACATTGTGGATTTAAGACAATGCCCGAAATACAATATATTAACTTTGGTCAGGCAGCTGGACTAGATGATTGTTTTAGGTCTCTTCCAACTGAAGTCATTCTATTCTGTCGCCTGCCAGACATCGTTTTGATTATTTTTACTGTTTCTGCAGAGGAATAAGCATGCTGCGTAATCTGAACAATAATCAGCTGCAACTTGAATATTCGACTTACTGCAGAGCAAAGTGTTTGTGTTCTTAGAATAGTATGCTGCTGCTGCTGCTGCTTTTTGCAGTTTATCCCATTAACAAACTGTGGATGTTTCTCTGAGCAGAGCTACTTTCAGGTTCTAAAATAAAACCAGACACCTCTCCCTCGCAGGGCAAGCAAAGAAAACCAGAATAAATGTAGAAAATAAGGAGTCCTTAATTTTTCCAAAAAAAAAAAAAAAGCGCCTTTTTTTTTTTTTTTTTTTTTTTACCATTCTATAAAGAAGAGCATCATGATTGATTTCAAAGACAAGTCAGGTCTTTGACTGGTGTATTTGGCAGCAGTTAGTTGAGAGCTCGGAGGTCAAGTGCAGAGTGGTTTGAAGCTTAAAGAAGGAAGCTGTGCGATGGCCACAGGTTAGAAACAATGCCCTGCTGAATTTGTAGAACTTGGAGTAACCTGGTTCCATATGTCCTTTGGTTAGCGATGTCTGACAACAGTGCTGTCACATGCTTTCAACTCTGCCTCTGCTCCATATCATATTCAGAAAGCTCTGAAGCAGGTTTAGATCTAAGTCTCCAGATTTCTTGCCAGCCTGTCTGGAAAGCAGCAAGGGTTGAGGGAGCATTTAAAATAATCCATCTCTGGATGACAGGCGAGTAAAAAAGAGATTGAATGGGTCGAGCAAGGTGTAGGCTAAAGGAGAACAGTAATCTAGCACTTAGAGAGAGGAGAAGGGATAGACAGGATGAGAAAGGAAGCAAGGAGAGAGTAAAAGCAAAACAAAAAGTGTGTGTCAGATTTAAGAACAGGGAATATTGCAGGAGGACAGGAAACATCACAGGGGAGATGTACAGAAGTGTGTGTGAAGTAGGAAGTGTTACAGTTTTCCGTGCTGCAAGAGTGAAAGTGATGCAGCATTTCTGTACACAGACAAAAAGCTGCAACTGGGTTCTATCCCCAACTTTCTCCTTTGAATGAGCACTGGGAAGTGAAGAGAATGTAGAGAGTAGGAGGGCATTACTTCTCTAATGAGGGAGAATATGGTTCTCAAATCCCTACTTCTACCTCACCTTCGTGTGTCAAACTTTGTATTTCTGCTGTTCGCCAAGGAGCTTCCATGCGATTTTGCTTCTGAATAATAACTGTTCTCCTTATTAATTCTAAAAGTTGCATGGTGGAGATTAGAAAATGAGGTGATAGGAATGGTATCTTCATTAGTATGTGTGTGTATACTCTTGCTGTTATTTACCTAGTTCCGAAAAGAGCGGTATTTTTAAAAGTATTGGCATTAGCGATCCTTGTTAAGATGGGATCTATGCCATGCACTTGGAGTTGGTACTGCGCTTTGTGAAGGTCTACGTTTGGAAGGAGATCTTTTCAGTTCGGTGGTGCTCTAAGGCTCAGACAGGTCACATACTCTTTAAATCTCTTACCATTTCGAGGAAGAAGATTTCTTTGTAATGTAGTGTGCAGGTTTTGTAAAGTATTTTGAGTTTCTAAGATAAAAGAATAATACTGGGGAATTTTGCTTTTTCTTTCCCCCTTAGCAGGAATCCATACCTTCACCTCTGTAATTCCTTGGAAGGGTAACCTGAAAATACTTGGTCTGCAGTTAGTGTGCATGTTCAGGGGAACGTCTGCGCTGTGGCAGGGTTAGTATTTTCCAGTAAATTACTTCACATTGGTAGCAGGGAGCGAAGGCACTATTACACCACCACAACACAGATACAAAAGCAGCAAAGATTTTTATCTTTTTGTGATGTTACTGCATAACGTGTGACTGGGGCCAGATAGACAAGACCAAGCATCAGCACTGGGCGTCAGATTCTTCACTCAGGAATTAAAAAAGTCCAAGAGCACGGAAGATGGAAAGGTCAACTCTGTGTATTAGGACGATCTCATCACATACCTTTCCTCAGCAATAATCTGGTATCTCCTGATTAAAGAACTACTGAGTATTGGAGATACTCAGGCATCTCTAAGATCTATAGGTTGATATTCTTTATGTATGTCAGAATCTATTACTTAAAAAAAAAACCCCTCAGTTTGTCTCTTTCTGCTGGCAGCCTTATGGTGTTGAGATTTACTTGCTAAACTTGTTTTTCATCGTAGTTACTCAGAGAACTTAAAATCAAGCCTGTGTATTTTCAGCTTGTTTTTTTCTTTTTAATATATGAACAATGTGCAGCTGGTCAAACTGTCACAAGAAGTTTCCTGCGGCATAATTTGGATATGCTTGTTTAAAAGTGCAGGTATGTGTTTTATACATGACCGATACTTGCTTATGAAACGGTATGCTGGGATGTACTTGGATTTGAAACTCTGTCCCAGCAGAAATTTTGTTCTCTTAAAAGGCGTGGACAAGAAAAAGAATAGTTTTATATTTGTTTAAGAAATGAAAATATTGCCATCCAAGAACCAGCAATACTTGTTTTGGTTTGGAGTGGATAAAGGACGTTTTCTTTACTTTCATAGTTTGAAAATTAAAATCCCTTGGAATATTTTAAAACATTAACTGTGGTTAAGGGATTAAATGAAGCAAAATGGTTTGCTGTATGTTGAATCAATCAGAATTAAAGTTCAGTTAGAAGTGACAGGTTTTCTATGCATAGCAACTTTCTTTTAATACCTCTGGAGTAAATGACTCTTCTTTTTTGTATGCTATGTTACCTGTGTCTAATGAAGTGATTTAGGTATTCCAGGTGGGCTATTTGTGAATTTCAATTCTAAATAAGATGAAAATGGTTTTTCAGGAGTAGGGTGTAGTAGGGCCAGCTTTCCCAAGATGAGCTAGGTGGCAGAATTGACTAAGAAAGTGGTGCTTGGTTATTCCGTAAGCTCTGAATGCCAGTTTGTTCACTGAATCCTGTCAAGTGCAGTCCATTTTAACTTTATACCTCGCAAAAAGAAGTTATCTGTTTATATCAAATACAGTTTGTAATATTTTATGCAGAATACCTTAAAGCAGCTGTCTGCGTATTTCCAAAAAGCTACAGGCTCTCGGTGAGCTGGGTAAATGCATCTTGTTTTGCAAATCCAGTATGGTTATTTAACAGTTCTAGTGATACAATTATTTTTCTTGTGCATTACTCAATGGAATGTCTACAGAAGGACTCTGCTGATAGCATATTCCCCTGAGGTTCTCTGCTCTGCCTGCCCAAGTTTGCCTGCTTTATACGCTCAATTTTTGCTGAGGACAAAGGTGAAGAGTGGATAGGAAACCAAGGATGACAGATGTTTGTCATTACTGTTTAATGCTCTACCAGACAGTTCTTGGATGCTAAGGCGGAGAGACTGGTTTGAAAACAGAGTTAAGAGCAGGTTTTTAACATAAGTATTATTAAATCAGGGGCTTTAAATACATGTATGTAGCGCTTAATTACAAAGTAGTGGTTTAGTTGTAGCTTTGAGCGTCAGGGAAGGGAGGTATGTTTCCCATGAAGCGTTCAATTGTTACACTTTAGGAAAAACACCCCATAACGACTCTCTTCAGGTTCACCTTTTTCAAATAGGCTCAAGAGGACTCTGGTTTTATTACACTGATGAAAGACTAGTCCAAAAAACCCCCATATTCTGGCTTTTCTTTTATATTTTTAACCTGACTCAAATCTTTTTGCCTTAATCTCCGTCTGATGTAGTAGCACAGCTCTGAAGGTACAGAGGGACTGTGTCGTTTGGAGGACTGAGTGTGCATAGCTGGGAATCGCAAACTCCTGGACCTTTTACTTCTGCTGCTCGATTGTTTCATTTTATTACTTTTGTTGAGTCACTCGAGTTCTAACTCCTTTTTGTTTACATGAAGTTGATGATAATAGGTGGTGATGATGATGGGTGGTGATAGTAGTCATTGTTACTGTACTGGCTCATGAAATTTTTTGCCAGACCCTGTTCTGTGAAGGACTGGTTTAGCACGCAGACTACCTGATGTCGTCTGTGTATCTGTGAAAGTCCATGCATCAAACCTTTGGTGCGGTTCCTTCTGGAACAGCAGTTTCAGTCCATGATAGCAAACAGGGTAAAGTAGAAATAAATACAATAATTAAAAGAAAATGATACTAATAGATGAAGGTAGACCAGACTGTGTGGTGTTCCTCACCTAGAAGCCCGAAAAGGATGTACCAGGTTGAGTGACTGGGCATTGGTTGCTAAACAGAATAACCTTTGAATGAAATCTGCGTGAGAACGCAGCCCTCTTGTCAACCTCTCTTCTTAAAGGGTTTACTTAAAAATAGTCCAACTCTGCAGGAGCATGAAGGTTTTCATTAGGCTACTGTTATGGAATCGGTGCTGTAGCTAGAACAGAGATTACGCACAGCCTCCATTCTGTATTCCAGAATTTAAGGTACGTGCTATAGAGGCTTTGCATTCATTTGTAAATATGTGTTCTGTTACTGAAGTAATACAGGGCGTTCGATGAATTGGCTTTCCAATAAAGAGGAAACAATATAATACTGAATTTATTAATCTGAGAGTTATTCCAAGAAAGAATCCTGGCTTTGTACAAATAGTCTGCTAGGAAACGGTTGTTATCCTGCTCACTTTGGGTATAATCTCCATTAGCCAATACGTGCTTTTAAGATTCAATTTGCAGTTGTACTGTGTTTTGTCCCTGCTTTAAAAGTGCTGTGGTGTGTGTTTTTTCCGGTCTGTACAGTATGCTTATTGAACACAGAGCTTCATTCTCTGTGATCATGACCCAGATAGGTTGAGTTTACTAACTTGGTTAATAAGACTATAAATAATAATTCATAGTCGTCTTTTGTAGTTGGCAGTGCTAGGCTATTATAATTTTCCTCGGCAGCACATATGGTGGGTGATAAACTATCTAATAAAAGTGCCACACGGAGCATAGGTCTGCTTTTATTTTTTTACGACTGTTTCTTTCATCTGATACATAATTAATGTGCAAGGTTCAAAATATTTTTGTCTGTAATTTTGGCTTCTGCTGATGTTTGGCTGTAAATGTTGTGTGAAAACAATGATTCTCTGACTTCATCAGCTGCATTTTTTCAATGACTGTTGTATAGAAACAGTAAATGAGGTCAAGGCACTTTTAAAGACATTTTGTATTCACTGTTTGAGTCTTATTACTAGTTCTTTTAGCTGAGATGAAAAGTAACTGTAAATGCCATAATAGCTCTTCTAGCCAAGCAAATGATTTTTTTTTTTTTATTGGCTGTTCGGAAGTTCATGCTCTTTAGCTGGGCTTTTAAGTCTAATCTTCACAAAGGATGAGATGCATCTTGCAGTCTTCTGCTTGTAAGCTGGCTTTTCCAGTGTCTGCCTGCTTTAGTAGAAACAACTGCAGCTCTCCTGCTAGTTTGAGAACTTCAGTGGAACTCCAGGTTGACCTTGGACAAAGATGAGAAAAGGGGCATCCACTTTGTATGTCCCATTTATTCTCTCTCCTGTCATGGAAAAAAAAATCTTTCCAAGTGATATTGTTTCATATTAGAGATGTAACGTTTCCCCCAACCTTCATCTTGTAAATCTGGTACTTTACGGTGCTGGAAGTGAAAATAGTTGACAGAGTACATTCCAAATGGCGTTTGTAGGGTTTCAAATTTTAATCTTAATCAGATTATATCTGTATTATAATCAGCATGTTAATGCTAGTTTTCTGGTGCTGCTAGCCTATCACTTCTGTCCCCTTCCATAATTAAGTAAATATACATTTCTTGAGTCAAACTTCCCATGTATGAATCCTTCTGTTAGGTAGTTTCACAATTCCGTTACTGCAGAGACAGCCTTACAGGTGTGCAAGCACCATATCAAAGAAAAATCTGCAGCCTCACCGTAAATACTCCTCACACCCTTGGTGCAGTGTAGGGAGTTTCATGAACAAACCCTGCCAGACTCTCACCTACTGCTGGCTGTTGCCTTCCCAATTACACCTGGCTGGATTTAGGTGAATCGCTTGTTGGGAGATTGCTTCAGTGATTTTTCAGCAAAGGTTCTTCTGAAGGAGAAAGTACATTTCCAGATTTGCAAGGAGGTGCTCTTGAACTTTGAGGGCTTTCTCTTTTCTCCTTTTGATTCCAGCTGTTTGTCCTCCTTAATTTCGGTGCCTGGGCATAGGAAACTTCTATCCAGCTGGACACCACTGCTTAGAAAATCATCCATTCTCTAAACGGTTGTTCAGTGTGAACACCGTTCAAGATTCTTAGGGAGCACGTATCTATAGTGATGCACAGGTTTAGAGAGTCATTACAGTACTGTTTTTTTTTTTTTCTCCCTCCGTATGAGTAATTAGAGAATACGTGCTGGATTGCAGTGAGAGATAAGCATCAGGATTGCCATTATTGACTGCCGTGTTCTGATAGAAAACAAATCCCCACCCATGTCACCACAGGTGAGCATTTTCATTGTATGATTTAATTTTGGAGTTAGAGTTCCAGTAATGTTAATCAGATTTCTGAAATATTCTCACAGGCTTAAAGGTGTCATTTTTTCTTTTGTAATCATGCTTCAAAATATACCAATCTTGATGACTGTAGCCGAAAAGAAGCTTCCGTAAAAAAAAAAAATCATCCTGTCTTTCGAAGAGAATAGTAGTAGATGTTCAAGACCTTGATTTTATCAAGGCAGCGCATTCTGCCCTAGTATTCTTACAGCCATATGGAATGAGGTCAATGGATGGATGATAAGTCACTGGAAAACGGGCTTGACTGCTGGATTTAAAGGGCTGTGATCAGCGTTTCAGTGTCACTTGGTGGCTCATTAGCGGTCATGTGCATCAGGGCTGATAAACGGGGCAGTACTGCTTAGTAACAATGTGGAGAGCGGGATGACGAGCACTGTCAGGCAGTGTGGGGATGATACGAAGCTGGGGAAGGTTGTATGTCTAGCAGAAGCCAGGGCTGCTCTCCAAGAAGGACGTGGATAAATTGGAAAAGTGCGTTCATAGAATCATGAAATGGTTGCGGTTGGAAGGGACCTCTGGAGGTCCTCTGGTCCAACCCCTCTGCTCAAGCAGGGCCGTCTAGAGGCAGTTGCCCAGGACCGTGTCCACACGTCTCCAAGGTGGCAGACTCCACAAGCTCTCTGGGCAACCCGTGCCAGTGCTCGGACACCCTCACAGTGAAAAAGTGCTTCCTGGCATTCAGAGGGAACCTCCTGCATTTAAATTCGTGCCCACTGCCTCTGGTCCTGTCACTGGGCACCACTGAAAAGAGCCTGGCTGCATCTTCTTCTCATGCTCCCTTCACGTATTTATATACATTGACAAGATCTCCCTGAACCTTCACTTGTCTAGGCTGGACAGGTCCACCTCTCTCTGCTTTTCCTCATGTGAGAGATATGCCAGTCCCTTCATCATCTTCATGGCCCTTTGTTAGACTCTCTTCAGCGTGTCCATGTCTCTCTTGTACTGGCTATGTTAATATTACTAAATAATAATAATAATGTCATTCCCCCCCCCCTTTGATTTCTTTAGAGTATATTGGGCATTTTAGAATAGAGGATTCTTCAGTGAATACTTTGTCTTCAAAACTGTTTAGCTGTAAAATTGTAGGTTGAGCTGGGTTTTTTACTTATGGTCCCTTCTTTGACTCAGACCCAGTATATTAGCAGTTAATACTGCATTTATGGTAAAACACACGTAGGTATGATTGCTCTGTCCATTTTAGAGAAAGATGCCTAAGGAAAAGATCTAAGTTGTTGATGGAGAAGGGGATTGGATCTGAGTGACCTGAGGCGTAGGACTGTGCTGTCAGCCATGCAAACTTGTTAAAAGTCATCCTTAAATGGTACAGTACGCAGAGACAAAGCAGTATAAAGGAAAAAAAAATTAGTGTTAGGATTGTGAATCTGAAGGCTTATACATTTCTATACTTCATCAGCAATAGCAATTTCCCTTCCTGGGGCGGGGGGAAAGTACTTGATGTGTTTTTTGGTTCTTTAAAGATCTTTAAAGATTTTATTATTATTATTATTTAAGTGTTACTGTCTTAATAACGAAAGGCAACGTCATGGAATGATGACAAATTTAAAAATCTGTTTTGTTTCCTTTGGCAATTTAATACTTAGTTGATAAATTACTTGGTTCTTCATGTTGTTCAAATGCTTGTGGACACAACACTAACATAAGGAAAACTAAACTGAGAGCAATTTTATGCAGCTTTTTTTACTATACCCTTGAGCATTTTCTAAGTTTGCATTTAATCACCGAATCTTGGCCATGATATTTCTGACAGGTAATTTCCTTAATGCAGTTGACAGAGATGGATTACATGGAAGCCTATTGGATCCAATGCTTTTGTGTGCAAGTGATAAGAGTAGATTAGGGTTATCTTGCTCTGAGTGCCTGGAAAGATACAGCCAGCTAATAATTCCCCTGGTAATATGGATGGTTATGTGGGAGCGGAAATTCATGGGTAGATACTGGCCTGCAAAAGTGTTACCAGATTTTATTGCACCCTGAGAACATCTGGGGTGACGCGTGTTGTTCTGTTACGTGATGCCAGAATTGTATGTTAGGGAAAGACAAATGTATTAAATATTTGGCAGATTGGAAAAGTAATAAGACGAGATGCCCGCACATATCTTAGATATATTAATGGGATTTTAAAATAAAATTATTTTTGTCAAACCGTGAACATTATTGTTATTTTTCAGGGAAATAACAAAAAAGTAGCATTTAGCTTTTTAGCTGCTCTAAAGGTTCATGTAAGAAAATTGCTGTTGACTTGGTGCCTTATTAACAGCCCCTAAGCCTGAATGTTCATAACCAGGATACTTCTGAAACAGGATTTAATTTTAAATAGCAGTGTCTGAATAAATTTTAGATCTCAATAATACTCTTTTGTAGTCAAGACTTTCTGAACCCTTGAGTAGAAAGTGTGTACAAAAGCTTGAGCGAAATAATTAAGAGCCATCAGCGTATTACAGCTTACTTTTATTTACGTGCAGCGAACGTTCGTGTCAGTGATCTCCAAGGTCATGGCAATTTTATAACTTCTTCAAACTTCCAACTAGACTAAGAAAATAAATTTGGTGGGCTAATAGTTAACGATACTGTAGTCAAAGCTTCTGTTAGTGGTGCTCTGTTTGCAAACAGACTTACTGGAAAGATGAAGGTCGGAGGAGAGAGCGGGTGGTGTCCATGGAGCAGAGGCTCCTGACACTCCTTCTGTAGTCGGTAAAGAGGAGAGATGCGCCTTCAGGACGCAATTCAGAGCGACCGTCTGATTTAATGGTCTGAGCCACGTCCTGTGGGCTCCTCTTCGGTATCTCTCGACTGGTTACCGAGAGGGCTAACACGAGCAGCTTCCCTAAGCCGAAGTTAGCTTTTGTGGCTGTGTTCTGGAACGGTGAGTCGCAGAGATTCACCACACAGAATGGTTTTCCAGGTTTTGCAGTTTTCCAGGCAATAGAGCTTTGTTACCGTGGCTGTGTAAAACCTTCAGAGGCTTTTTGGTGGGATTTCCTGGTGTCATGGCACTCGGCTTCCTTCTAACCTGTGGTGTAAAAACTGTTGTCATACGTTATTTCTGGAAAACACAGCAGGTGGAAAAAGACCATCCCTATATTGTGATTAAAAAGAAAAAAGAAAGAAAACCCAAACAAACCCCAGACTGCCAGAGAGTATTTGTGTTTGGTGTGGTGGGGAAGCTGTGTGTCCTTTGTGTCCTGGAGGATTCTTTACCTTACACCTTGGCCCAATAAAATATATTACCTATCCTTCTTTTGTTTTATTTCCAAGGGGGGGGGGGAAGGCATTTTATGCAGAGACTGTGACATGAAAAAGGATCACGTAGGTGTATAATATATGCTGTGATGAGTAATTTTGGTCATGGTACATCAGAAAGCTAGTTTCCCCCACCTTCTTTCTAATAAGAATTTTAATCCATTGATGACAAAACCTCTAAAGTATTTCCTTGCTGCATTGTAATACACTGTGACGAATTATGTCTCAGGAGTTGTAAAATTTTCTCATCGCTTGTAATACCTCATTTAATGAATTGATCACACTGAAATGTAAAGACGAAGCAGCATTTATTTTGTATGTTATATTGCATATAATTTTTAGACTTGACATTTATAGCCATGGAAGCTGTTATTTTACATATCATTTTCAAACCATATCAGCCTTAAACACATTTAAATTTAATAAGCAAGTAGATTAGATTTGCTTTTAAGCTAGGCATATCATTATAGTTTGTGTTCCCTTCAGTAGGGCACATGCTTACTATTAAATGCAGTATTTAGTTGTCTTTTAAAACCTAAAAATAATTAAAGGGGATGTATTTACAGAAGTAATTGAATATACAGCTGCTTTTGGAGACGTGATTTTTGTAGAATGTAGACATTAAAGTAGTTTTTTTGTTTCTTAATAAAAATTGCCCTTGTTTAGAGGAAATATTAACGTAGGAGCTGTATGTGTTTCAGTTATGAAATACCAAATCTGTCATAGTAACATATGGCCTGATCATCATCTCCTGCAGAAAAAAATCCATGGGAGGGGAGAGCTTATTTGGAAACTCTGCATGATTTACCAAGCCCATTTTCTGATGCCTCATCTTTCTCATCAGAAAGCATTTGTAGCTGCCAGGAGGTGGATTCTTACAGCCTTCTGACTATGTAAATGCCTTACCATCCAGAAAAAATAAGTTGTTAGTAGTGGGGAAAAAAGCAGCCCTTATTTCTTTGATCCTGGTTTCTTTCACCACTAAAGAAACTTTACAGAGCATCACTTAAAGGAATTCTGCTGTTACTGTGATCTGTTCGTGACTCCTGCCTCGGAATCTTGGGGGGTGTCGAATCAGCTGAGAGAAGCCTAGTGAAAATCTGAGCGTTACGATATCCCGGTGGACTTTTCCCTGGGGATTATGTCACTGTTCCCAGTGTATCTGCTACAGGACAACTCCATCGTCGTGCCTTGATACTGTGGCATGAAATTAGACAGGATGCAAATCAGAGGCTCTTCAGCTAAACTCAGTCAGAGGGATTTGTTTCTCGTCATATTTTTTTCAGTTCTTTTTAACGATCAGTTTGGAAATGTGGTACTGAGTTTTCTGGAGTTTCTGAAGGTATTTTTCACTTTTTATTAAGACTGGTGCCTGTTTTGCAAAGTCCTTTCACTAAAGCGGGAAACTTAAGCTGCAGACCTTGCCTTACAATGTGTCTCGAAGAATGTAACTTTAACATTACATTTTGAGGGGTTTGTTTTGGTGCTGTTGTTGTGGTTTCTCCCCCTTTCTGCCCCAAATGCATTCCTTCCCGTTGTGTTCGTGTTCATAGAGCGGTTCTTTGGGTCGTGTGTAGCGTTTGGCTTTCTGGTCTGTCTGCATTCACAGCCCTGCTCAGCAGACTAGTAGACCTGACCTTTCCAAATCCAAACCTCTCCCAGGTATTTTTCTAGGGAATTGTTTTATGTGCCCTGCAGGCCAGTATTTACTGGACTGGATTTGGAGTACACCAAGCAAAGAAGCTGAAACGTATGATCTGGTTCAAGTTGCTGCGTAGTAGCTTCATATAAAATGATCCCAAACACGTTCTTCTGTGTTTTGTACAGTTGGTTAATGAAAGGGAGATCAGATGGATTGCACCAATACTAGTAAACTATTATTTACTATTTTTATAACGCCCTTGTGTATAAATATATAGCTATCCACAGCGTCAAACCTAAGCTGCAATGACAGCCAACTTCAGAGCCACGTTAGAAGATGCGCGAGGTGACTGCAGCAGGCTGAGGGTTTGTTAGCTGATAAGCTCTCAAGGAAGTACAAGATTCAGCATAGAAAAGGCATCAGAAGGATTAGTTCTTTGCCACGGGCTTTGTAAGTGTTAGTTAAAAATTAGGTACATGGTTACTGTTCATACTAACGCATATAAATCACTGTGGATGTCAGTCTGTGCGTTTCACTAGATTATGTGACCTTTGAACCTTTGTTGATTTTTTTTTTAGTGTAGAAGATTGGCAATGTACAGTGTCAGCAAAATGTGTCGTGTAGTCATGAGGCGTAAATGAAGAGTTGAATAATTTGTGTCATGTCTTGCTCACAAAGCTAATTAAATGGAATGGCATTTAAGTTGATGGAACTAGGGGGGTGACCACTGGCTAGAAAACTGTCTCCCAGGTTTTTTGGTAAAATGATCATCAGTATTTTGTTAATTTCTCCCCCTTGTAAGTGTGCGTTTTAAGATGCTTATTTTTCTAGTACTTTAAGCAGGAATAACTTAATTACAAGAAATAGAAAATAAGTCTGAAACAAAATCATTTGAAATCTCATGTTTGTGGAATCTAACATGTTGTATCTTTCATTTAAATACAAATTTTCCATTCTTTTATTCAAAGAAAATGTGCCGCACAGTGAAATTACACTTAATAACATCAAAAAGTAGTAAATAAATATGCACACCCCCCCTCATTTCTTGAGGTTTGTAGCACAGCATCTTTAAGTTTACCTCAGCATTGAAGGAGCCATTTAAAAAGGTAAGAGCTTAATCCAGACATCAGTGATGGTGATTTCCTTCAATATGATAATAAATATACCAAAGTACCCTTTTATCTTTAATAATTCAGGATCCATTGAGCATTTAAAGGTTTTCCGGTTCTGTCATTTAAGGAATCTGATAGCAATTTGTTAAAAATAATGTGAGACATGTCTCGACGATAGACAAAAGAAATTGTGCAATAGCTGAGGGACGCTATTCCAGAATGGAAGGCGGTGCTCTCTGCAGCACTCGCATAAAGGTTTAAAGGTTTTCACCTTACTTGCTTACCTTCTGGAAAACTGTAACCACTAGGATGGCTTCCCATGAATTATTTGGAGGGCATCCCTGTAAATGAGTTTCATAAGAAACTCCTCAACCCTCGCCTTGAAGTTGTGTATTAGAAGCCTACAGAGGAAACTTTGTACAAAAGTAAACTATTGCTATGCGTATCAGGACAAAAAAAGATCAGAATAACTCTTTCTGAACAATAAAGTTCTTATTTCTCAATTTGTACCACCGTGATTTTCCAAAAGGCATGCGCTTGTGGTTGTAATGCAGTTAAGAGAGTTGATACTGATTTTAAGCTAATTATAACATTTACACGTTGTTGTTCGGCTTCCCCTTATATGCGAAGGACAGGGTATAATTCTTCATTATTGGAACATTTTTCTGTTATTTTTGCCCTGAAGGATACAGGTTTTGAGCTGAACATTATTTCTCATAGCCCCAACGTTCTCAAGCAAGTTACTCTCATATGTTTTATTTTATTAGTCCTGAGTATGTTCAGTTCTGTTTAGAGACCGCTGTGGATATGGACTGTGAGAACAAAGGTGCTTACTGTGATCTGAGAGCAGGCTCCGCACTGAGATGTCACACTGGGAAGAAAAAACAAATACATGGCTGCAGGGAAATGAATTAAATATGCGTGTTCAGTAATTATGGTGTTAATTAAAACTAGTGGAGGATGACACGGTGGACTTCCTTTAAGAAGTCCAAAAACCCCGCTCCAGTTCTGACCAGGGACCGGTGTCCTGTGTGCCTGTGAAGCCAGATGCCGCTGTCTGAAGCAGCAGGCCAGTGCGCAGTCACTTCTGAGACTTCAAGGCGCTAGCTTCAGTTTGGGGGGCTTGGTTAGAAATCCTCTCAGCCCTCTAGGATTGCTGTTTGTGAGAAATAATTTTTTGCGGTAGATGAGCAGAGAGCTAAGCATTGGATCCGAGTTACACCCAAAGTTGCTACTGGTTGTCATGGAAACATTTTTAAATGGTGGTGGCTGTGGCTTGACATGAGAACATTTTTTGTTAAGTGAAGATTTTTCTGAAATTGATGTGGAGTGTTTTAAGTGGACCTTTTGTACTCGATAAAACATTTAGCAGGTTATAGTAAATATTAATTTGCCCTCCCTTCAAGAGAGTGCACTGTGCTGTGTATTTACTGTTGTGTGCTAATAGAGGGTCTTCCTGGAAAAGAGTTAATCCATTCTTAAGAGTCAAACTTGCTAAAAATAAATTTGCTAATAGTGCTTTAAATAGTATTTGTTGAAGTTGTTTCACTTTATCCTTTCAAAATTCTGTGGCAGATGGGTCAAATTTGCTTTAGCTTTTTTATGTATTTAGTGAAGTAATGATTTTACTTCTCATTTGCCTTTAAAGCTGAACTTAAACATCTTTACACTGGGATTTTCTTGGTTTGGGTGGCTGAAAATAAATGCATTTACAATAGCTTATGTTTGGGGGAGTGGGGAGGCAGTGGTAAAAATGGCTTAACTAAAAAGCTGGGAGTGGAGCATCTCTCTGTCAGTCACGTGTTACCATACTTTGTTACTGGCTGTATTGTGTCCGAGGTGAAGCGATGTGGATGCTGTCTCATCCCACTCTTAGATAAGCTTTCAGTGGTGATCTCCAAATCACGTCTGCAACAGAGCGAGGATTTGCTGAGAGTGACAAGCACATGCCCACTACAAATCTCGTACGCTTTTCAATAACTGAATTCCAAGGCTCCCGACAGAAAGGAAATGTCTTTGAAAACTCTCAATAGCACACTTCAGTACAGCCGAATACACGGAGTGAAGAGCAGAACTGGTTTTGCAAGTCGGGATTTATAAACTTTAATAATGCGCTTATCGGGAAGAAATGGAAATTCAGTTTAGAGTGTTTGGAGACATCATCTTGACGGGTAATACTGATTCATTTCTTCTTGCTATTGCTCTGCTTCGTTGGTAGTTCACACGGTTTGATGGCCTTTTGGAGCCAATTTAGCCCTTTGTGCCTCTTCATAATCTCATCCTTCATCCCTCTGATTTCAGAGGCTTTATGGAGATACCATGTGTATGTGCTTCAGCACAGCTGATAACAGTGTCTTAGATGACCTCATCAATCTTAACGACATTTTATACTAATCAGCAAGAGACTTACAATTTATTACTTTTTTTAGCCTCTTTACCTTCTCTTATCTATCCATCCATCTTTAAAAAAAAAAAAAATCAAACAGTGCTTTAGCCTTGTCATGCTGAACTCGTTCTTCTACATACCGATCAAGTATTTTTGGACTGTGTACAGTTTTGCCTCTTCATGGTCACTCAGCTGGTTTTCTTATAGTTACTCTTTGCTTTGTCCCTACTATTTCCTTACACAAGGTTAATGCTGTGGCTACCTTACAGATCTAAAAGTTGCAGGACACTCAGAAATTAGAGAAACCTACTTTAAACCACACCTTTCAACATCACCTTTCTTGGAGTTAGATGGAACATCCTGAGGAAACGAGTATATGACATAGGAGAAAGAAACTTTGCAACAATTTTTATACGTGTAGGGAAGCACAGATGTTGTCTTAAGCTGTGATTGGTGTATAATAATTAATGACTGCTTTTTTCCTTTTGTTTCACCTTTAACAGTGTGAATTTTGAATTTTGCAGCAATGACTGGCATTCCCAATTTGAGCAACTGTACTTTGGGTTTTTCTCACATTAACTTCATTTCGAAACGCTGCGATGCATACTTCTATTGAGCAGTAAGAGTTAGTCTTTTCAACTGCAAGGTCAGTTTAGCATCAGCAGCAGGAAAAACATTCTAATGGAAGAGCAGCTGAAAACGGGACAAAGTTACTTTAGAAAGGCGGTGAAATGTGTAGTACTAAAAGTGTACAGAGACAGCTTAGGCAAAAGTTGTAGGTAGAGCTCACCCTGGGAGCTGGGCAAGAGAAGGGCACTGAGGAGGGAGAGTGGCAACCAAACGGGCTGCCTAGATGGGATGTATTTCTCTATTATTTGCTTACCTAACTCACAAACACTGAAGACATTGATTTTTAAGTGCTCTTGAGAAAGTGTTTTGTCTATTGCTAACACATTTTGGAATAAATAAAAACAACTGGAAGAGGTCTCTTTTCAGTTATAGTAGCCGTTACTTGCTTTATTAGTTATGTTCTTTCAATTCAGAAACTAAAAGGTAAAAACTTATTTAGAGATCTGGTTCTTTAGTACAGTATATTAATTTATGAGTAACAGTTGAAGCAGGAAGACATATGAGTTCTTGGAACGGGAATCAGAAGCCCAGCTTCGAAGCACAGTGGCATAGGCATGAACTGTTTAGTCCCTAGGGAACGCTTGCGGGCGGTCTTTATTCATTAGCTCTTCCCGTTGGCTCATTCCCCAAATCCAGAGCACTTTGTTCTCTTTTCCTCCAATTTGGAAATAAAATTTTATGAACGTAGTTGAGGAGGGGACATGGCACCGGACAACAAGCACAACTTAGTGCGCCTGGGTCCAAGTACAGGGTATTGCTCTAGGCTTTTAGACGTACGGGAGCTTACGAGACTGTGCCAGATACATCCCGGTGATGTGCCGTTGAAGACATCGTGTGGAAGGAAAACAGGAGTGGAGGTGAGAGAGGTGATTGTTCAAATTAAAACGTGTCATCTTAGCACAACAGTTCAAATGCACTAGCAGTAAGTTCCTTTTCGTAGTGCTGATGACTAGGTAGCACTTTTCTTCCACACAGGTTGGACAGAATGTATATAACAGTTTAAACCTTTTTATATCTCCGTAGGAAGGAAAATTGCATAGGCGTGTTGTGCAAGAATGACATTAACCTGAATGACTGCATGTGTAACACTGAGCCTTTGCTTCCACTCAGCCTTAGTGACCAGACAGATCTGCAGCTACGTGCTGTGATTCCAGCCCACTGCTCGCTGACACGGTGACTATGGACTAGCTTTGAGTCCTCTCCAGTCTGTACAGCACCACAGCTCAGGCTAACTCTGACTCTGTTCCAGGACTGAGAAGGGTCGTGTCTGTGTACCTAACGCCCACAGTCCAGTGGGGCACCCTGGAACTGGGTTAGTACCTGCAGCGTTTTTGTCACTGAACAAGATACAGACTGAAGTCTGTAGATGATAAAAAGCAGAGAACGGGAAATGCTAGACAAGGGACTGAGTCACAACAAACCGATCACTTCCTAAACTGGCTGCAAGTAATTTGTTTTTTAAAACTCTCATTTAAAATCATATATGTAGCAAAAAAGAACCTAGCCCGTCAGTGGGGACTGTGACCATTTCAAGAGAGCCTTGGAACATGAGTTCCATGTAGTGTGGTCCAGAAGGGATAATGCAGTTCTTGGATGTGTAAGCAACTGGCTTCTTAGAGTTGTTTTATTCAGACTGCTTGGATTCTGTTGGGTAGTGCTTCCCTTTGTCATACACGAAAGTTCAAGAAGCATGTTTATAAATTGCAAAGTTACGAAAATGACTCGTATGTTGGGAAATGTGCTCGACAGTGAAAAATGTGGAGACATCCTATGATTTAAAGCAAAGAAAGGTGTTAGATTGACTTGACCAGAGTTGGTAAGTAGTGATTTGATCCCAGTTGATAACGTATTTACCAAGGAACATAAATGTGCTAACAGAGGTTTCAGCAGCTGAACCAACAGGAGTGTAACCGCAGCCAACACCCAGACATCAAAACTAGACAAATTAAGGTCACAATATTTTGGCATTGAGAGAAATTAGGCATTGTTGCAACTTTCTGGAGAGTTACTGCTGCCTTTCTGAGAATTTTGGGGTATTGTTTTTCCCGAAGAATATACTCTGTTTTGAACAAGAATCAACTCAGAAATATGTTGTGTTTTGTATTACGTGAAACCAAAGGATTATTTTGGTCTTACAAGCCCTGAAGTACACAGTTGTGGGTGTTTAGCCTATTTATATGTTATTGAAAAAACTCAGGAAGGTTGATAGTGGGAACAGGTAAGCCATATTGAGTTCCTTTTTTTTTTAAGGATGTTTTTGTTTAAGTTGGGATAGAATATAAGGAAAAGAAGTCTAACCCTGTAGAACTGAAAAGTGTAGAAATGCAGTAACTGCATGAGAATACTTATGTGCCAGCTGCTGAACATAAAACTTCTTCACTGAAGTATAAAATTCAACAGGGAAGTGTGGCTGCTGACAAAGAACATTTTATCTATATGACAGAGAAAAAATTATCCATGAGCTACCTTTGGTATATAAGCTTTCAGTTTTGAGGAATTCTGGCTAAAATGACCATAAATCTGTTCTTTAAAGAGTTTCTCTTCTCTCCCTCACACTTGCTTTTCATTAAGTACGCAAGTCTTCTAAAACTTCCATGTAGTATTACATCTTCTAATTAATATCAACATAGTCAAATTTCCAAGAAGTTGTACAGCCCTATTACTTAAGTCCAAGTCAGTATTTTGTACAGAAATAACAAGTAAAAGCTGCACAGGAAATTCAGGGGGAATAGCTAACACTATATGATACACTCTGGATATGTCAAGTGTCTCCTGATAGGAGCAAGTGCCTCATTTTAAGACCCATTTTCAAAACTTGTTCCTAAAATAATTGCTGCAGCCAGCTACCACAGTTCTATAGAAAAAAGGCAGTCAGTGTGCAGAGTCCAGAGTATTTCTTCTTGTTTCAGCTATAGAATAGTAGATGTGGCTGTTCAATTGTGTTCTTATAGTCCAAGTTTAATTTTTGTGTGTCTTTGCAAAACTACTTCCTGATGATGGTAAGGAGTGATAATGTAGAAGATGTTTCATGATGCATCCTTGTCATAGCTTTTCCAAACTGACTGGAAGCAAGAAATAAGAGCTGAATAAACATAAATTTTAGGTGTAGGTTTTATATAAGTCAGAGCAAAGAAATATGATGTTTATAAATGACTTTGGAACTTAAAAAGGAGAGGGACTTGATGAGACAGGCAAGGAAGAAGCAATGCCTAAAGACAAGGTTGTTGGGCATGGAGGAGACCTTAGACCTGCCCAGCAGTGAAGCATCTATCAGATTATGGCAGGGATATAAGCAGATCTGTAGCACTGAGCAGGAGTCTAAGAATGGTGCCTTGAGTCCAAGTGAGAGGAGAAGGAGGATCCTGAGAGGACTGAATTGAAGCCAGGAATGGGCTTTGAGTTCGAGACAGTTTATGGGTATGGGAGAATTCAGTTAAAACTTGATGGAAGAGTAGAAAGGGGAGCAAAAGGTTAAGAAAAGCTGAGTGACAAGAAGGCAATGACAGCAGGGAGCTAGTGATGCTAGGAGAGTGCTGTTAACAAGAAGGAAACATGGAGAGGTCAAATATGTAAAGGAGAAAATGGAGAATAAGAACGCCTAAGTACAAGAAGACTTAATCTGCTAGGCTACCCTATTTAATTCTTACAAGTAAATACTGGTTTTTTCATGTTTTATAGTATTTCTGAGGAGACCTGAGTATGGAAAGAGGTACATAAAGAATTGTATTTATTAGAAGTATGAATATATAGTGGTTTGGGAGTGTGCTGTTGGTCCAGCTGCTGGGCCATGTAGGTGCATGGGAAGATGCAGTCTCTGTACTGCAAATTTCTAACCTAACAGAAATAACATTCTATTCTAATAGATACTGGGATAGTCGAGGAGGAAAATAGAAACAAAACTGGCAAAAGAGAGATGTTCTAAGGCTCAACAGGATGTCTGGAGTCAAACGGGCAAGGCAACTGGGCACCTGCTGGCCTTCGGCACCTTGTCTCACTGGGTGGTCGTTCTCCTGACAGGCAGGTAGCTTTTCTCATCGGTGGCAAGAGCGTTTGGCAGGGAATAGACCTATTTGTTCCAGGATTGTGAACTCACCGTAAGGTGCACGCTCCCCTACAGCGAACGTCCCTCTCTTCCCATGCTTGTTATTGCCCGGGCTAGAACCATCTGAAGGATGAATGCTTTCGACATACAGCTCAATTTATTTTTTGTTTGTTGTTTTGGGTTTAAAGCCTACTATAGGAAACATTTTTCAATATATTTTTCTCTTTTTATTACTTGGTCTCACTGCAAAGAACTAGTTTAAGGATACCCCAAATAATTGATAGGAGGAGAAGTGTAGAAGAGAAGTGACTACATCTTAGGGTGGAATGTAAATTTAGTTGTTTGTGGGAATTTTTTTGTGTTTTATTTTTTGGTTTGGATTTGTTTTGTTTTTTTTTAAATCCTTCCAATACAGGCATTAGCAGTGTGAATCTTTTTATCAGTCAGAAGCGTTCTGGGGGGAGAAAGAATCACGCACGTCTGTGGCTTTTGTCTGTAGCATTTACAGCCTCAGTGGCAACTTGAAAACTTCTCTGGTGGTGATTTCCAACACTGTAAGGGGTAATTCCCAGAATGTAAGATGGGAACTTGTTAATGCGTTTCATTTATAGTTTGTAATACTGAGCCTCTCTTAAAGGAGGAAATTGTGGTTAGTGTTTCAGAATTTCCACGAAGAAGTGAAGTGGGTTATCATAGACCTTTTTTGTTACTTAAGGCTCCATCTCCAGGCAGTCTCCTGATTGTAGTTAAATTCTGTGTGCTGTATCTGATGTCACTGAGATCTGACTGAGATTTTCTTTTTGGGGTTGGTGGTTTTTTGTTTGTTTTTGTTGTTGTTTTTTTTTTTTGAGAGAAAAAAAATCAGAATAGGAGGGAGAAAAGCTATGCATCGTCATTTTTTTTACCAGCCTTTGTATTTAGTAAACAAGAACAGGCTGAAGGCATTCAGCAGGATTTCATGTGGACGGTGTCTGGCTTTGTTGTGAAAGTGGTAGTTTTATCTTTAGACAAAAAAAAGAGTGGTATTTAGTGAGCTATCAAGCAGTGAGTAATTCCTATACACTTGTTGGGATGAGATCAGTAAATTATCTGAAAACGGTCTTAGGAGCAAACCCTTTTTTGCTGGACTAGAGGTTCTTCTCTGATTGCGTCCTGTGAAGTTTTAGTGTTTCCAGATCCATTATCTGTGCGTTATATGGAGATTTATTTACTTTCCACAGCTAAGTTAAATCTTGTTTATGGCAGTAAGCGCTTGCTTTAGATGGTATCTGAAAGAGACAAGGAGGAAAAAAGCTGCTTTTTGAAATAAATACTGTATTCTGACCACTGCTAGCCTTCATTACCACTTTTTCTAAACTGGAGGTGGCTGGCTTTCTGTCAGCCTCATTGCGAAGCTTTGTGAATACACCGCCACGAAAATGAAAGTTTCATACGCATTGACATAATTAATGAAGAGGCAGGCAGCATGCTCTACCAATTAACACCACAGGGAAAAGTAAAATTGGCTTCCTTTTGGCGTGTTGTGCCAAAGTTAAGCACTGTAACACGCAGCAAATAAATAGAGATCCTTTTAATGAGCTGCGAGATCGAGCTGAATAATTCTGAAAGGATGTTGTGTAAACATTGCCAACTATTTCGAGTGTTAAGAGTAATTGATGAGCTTAGTGGAAACTTGTTGGGGTGTTTTGGGGGGGAGCCTGTCAAGGAAGGGAAATAGTGCTCCTTAATAAATAAATTCTATTTTCAATGCGTCTGTTAGCCATGTTAAAGCATGTAACAAGCGCTTTAGAACAAATAGGAAAAGAAAGAAGCAGTTTATACTGCCTGCTATTTAAACAGCGAGTTTGTCAGAACTCATTTTTTCAGCTGAATATTTCTGTTTTTAGTATTTCTCATAATGAAAACTTGACTAATTGTTCTCTAACACTGGTTCTCAACAGCCCATCTGGCAACATAAGACACCACTCAACCTTGATTTTTTCCAACTGTCCCATAAGTCCTAATATTAGCACTAATGGGGAAGTAAAGAGGTGATTTGTGTGTGAAGCATTCTGTTTATTTTGAGACACATTGCAGGGAATGCAGAGTGGTTCAGGTTAAAATGCTTTTCAAAAATTATTTTCATTAAACAGAACTGTCCTAAAAACCTTATTCGTACGATTGAGTTTTCAAAACGTATAAAAAGCCAAACCTGTAATGGCTGTTTATTTAGGAAAAAAATGAATGGCCCTGATTCAGAGCCGGCATCATTCCGTTAAGAGTGGGACGGTGTGTATCTATAATAACAGAAATGTATTTTTGACTGTTCGGTGGCACCACCCAACTTAATCTGTCTCTTTTAAGCAACTTCCTTCCACCTCCTTCACTTTCTGTTGCTTCTAAATTACATGAATCTCAGCAGTAATCTGTTTTTACGATTTTAATTTAGCCCAAGTATTGTATTGGGTCAGATACAGCTTCCCACTTCATGTTGTAAATGAGCAAATCACCAAGACTGGTGATGTTTGAGCGTCTGCACCTTGGCATCTTAAATAAATCTTAAAATACAACAAAAATCCTAATTAGGAAAGCAAAACATGGTACAGCTAAAAGTAATGATTAGAAGCACATAAAGACTGTGCTAGTCAACGGACCTCCTAAACAATCACGTCTGCTGTTAGAGTAAACTCCGCAACAGGGAATTCCACTCCCCTTCACTTGGTACGTTAAAGGTGATACCAGAAGCGTGCAATAACCGTACAGCTGAGAGTATTCATGTGCAAAGACAGTGGAGACAATTGATTTTGATTGTGCTGAAGTCCTGCTGTACGTTAAGAAACACGTATTGTTGAGCGGTTAGTTAACTTCTATTTCCAAAAGGAAGGTTAAAAGACACGGTAAAGATCAGAGTATTGTAAGAGTCAAAAATTATGTTGAACTTTCAGAATTTATCTGTTTTGAAAATAAGAATGGTAATGAAAAAACATAGTCTCTCCCCTTGAAATATCTCACTAAATCTTGAGTCTTCATCTGCTGAACAACTCATTTTCTTCTACCTAATCACTTGTCTAGTGAAGGAAGATGTATTTCTGATATTTTTTCTTTCAGTAATTTTTATTTCTGTTTCATTTCTTTATGAAATAGTCAGCCTTATTTCAAACCTATAATCAACATGTTTAATTTTTTTTAATTGTTTTACTGCTTCAGCTCTGCATCTCTTATTTTGGTTTTTGTCTTTAGCCTCTCACTCTTTAGTCGTTCTTGCATACTCTCCTTGCATATCTTTATATTGTCCAATCTTTTTCTAACCTAGATTTAATCTTAACCTCCCATGAACTAGTAAAATGTCTTCTCCTCCTCTGCCCTCTAAATTTGAGTTTCTCTATTTTTTCCCCTTTAACAATTGTCCTGCTTATGTCCTTCAAAATGTTTAATGGACTCTGTTCTGTCCTTAATGACGGGCCAAGTCTCTGTTGTGGCGGTGTTCGAGACTTCCTGGCTGTTCCCGGTGAAGCTGATGGCTGTCATCCTTTCTCCCCAGCCAGCTGGCTGTGACTCTTGTCTCCACTCTGGCTGTTGCTACCACTAGCACAACAGTGTCTCTTCTGTCCCAGGTGTCTGCATATTCCGATTCCTCTCTTTTGACATTATGTCCTCTCTGCCTTTCTGCTACTCTTTCCGTGGCCCTACTGCCTTCTGCTGCAGCCCAGTAGAGTACCTTCTAGAAGGTCTGTAAACCACAAAGAGTTCCAGCAGGGGAGACGAGCATGGGTGTAGTAGGAGAGAGGGAAAGGACAAAAGCCTTCATAAGGATTTATAAGAGGAAAATCCTTTATTTGCTTATTTTTGTGAGGTTTCTGTGTATAATTGTGTCTTCTATAATTGACTTCTGCTTCAGAAAACCTTTTGCTCTCTTCAATGCTTCATTTTTCCATATTTGTAAAAGGACAGAATATTACTTACATGAGTTAATTAATTTGTTTGTCTTCAGGTTATACGAAGTTCCTTAGTTGAAACTGGCCAAGGACAAAATTTAATAGCTCATTAACTGTTATCAGTAAAGCTTAAAGTACAACGAGCATGTTAAAGACTGATCATCATTTCTGTGATAGACAACGGGAGTGATGTGGAGATCTTTAACGCTGAAATCCTCCATGTGTTCTCATCTTGTGTAACAAGTGTCTTTCTGGACACCCATGTGTCCAACAGGTAGAAAGAGAGAAGGTTCTGAGACAGGAGATGACAAGAAGTATCAAATAGCTTCTGTTGGATGAGCGCTTAACTAGATTAGGATTCCTGCGCTTGGAGTAATGGCAGCTAAGTGAAAAGGGAGGTCTATGCAGTCAGCGGTGCCTCCAAGGTGGACCGGTTTGCAGTGCAGGAATGAGTGCGCAGGGATATGGGCAGTCAGCAAGTTCAGCGTTAGCCAAACGAAGCCCTGCTTTCACGGGGATCATAGCTGCAGAACTTACGCCGTAGCTGGGCTCAGAGGGGGTGGATCGGGTCGTGGCTGCTGCAGTCGGTGATCTGTGTACGAGCTCTAGCTCAGAAGCCACAGACTGCACGATGATATTTGGAGAACGTGCGCTGGCCTTCGCGTAGCATTTCCGACGTTCATGTCCCTGACTGTTTGCTGCTACGGTTCCGGACCACGGGAGCCGGTTCGCTTAGGCAATTCTTGGCTATTAAAAATACATACCAAATAGACGCTGTTGTTACGAATCTGTCATAATCAATAAGGGCCAATAAAACAGTTGTAAGGTTCAACGTCCAATGAAAGAACCTCTTTGTGTATTTTCCATTTGTATGCCAAGTTCCTGCAAATAAAGATGAGGTACGTGGGGTGGACAGGTTAGAGCTTATTAATTACCTAGCGTTGTACATATAAGCAATATATATGCCAGCTCCAATCACTAATAAACCCATCAGCTTTCAGGGTTTTCCTGTTCATTTCTACTGAACTGTTAGTGTATGTGACAGGCCGTGGTTCTGTCAGAACGAATTGTCCCCCTTGAAAAGCTGGCAGCGCGGGGAAGTGACAACTTAATGGAAGCTAAAGCACTCTAATGGCAGTGCCTGGTGAAAGCCAGGGAAAGTCATCCGCAGCGTTTGCCCCGGCTCTTGAAAGTGTCTCTTTGCATTTCTGGTTGCGTGCAAGATATTAGAGCTTTACTGGAGTCGCGTTTACAGGGATTATTAAATGAAATACGATTCAGTAAAACCCTTGTTTGTTGATAGACGTTATTCCGCCGAGATCAGCCCGCCTGCCGTTGCGATCGTGTTGCGTGTGCTCCAGAGTACGGCGGGATGGCTCGCTTCAAGATGTGTAATTTTAGCTATCACATAAACCCATTTCAAATCATAAAATGACTAGAAATGTAAACGTTTTATCCTCCCGTTCACTTGAGTGCATTAGGATTTTTATTTAGATACGAATGGAGTACGTGTTTAATCGAATGGATGAAAACGTAATGCACTTCTTTAAGTGTACTTGTTTACGGGTGATCAATATATAGATTATTTGTAGTGCCTGTTATTAGGACTATGACTTAAAAGTTGTGTTGAGCCGATGGACAAAATTATCATACCAAGATTATTTTATGTTGTTCTGATCTATTTTTAGATTACATTGGTGTATGCTAACGTATTTATTTATAAATAAATAAAAAGCCACTCATTTGCATACATTAGATTTGTGAACTGTTATAAATACTCAGTGAGTACATTTAAATATTTTAATTTTAATATTTTAATAACTTCTTTTATATTAAAGAGTGGACATTCCATTTAGATTATTGCCTTCTTACAAGGGTTACATGCGAATACTTGCCTTGTTTCTGGTTTTCTTGATGTGATGGTGGCTTTTGGGCAAAACCAGAATAGCAGTGGCTTTCAGTAGAGTAGGATTCTTCATCTTTTAATAAAAAGCACATATGTTTTTACAGGTTGTAATTAGTAAGTTAGATTTTTTTTAAAAAATAAAGTGATGCCTCTTAATATCGTTACTAAGAGTTCGTAAAATTAATCACTACTATATCATTGATCCAAGTTGATAGAAAGAGAGCAGGAGAGAGCAGATCACAGCGGACTTCAGAATTAAAAAAGAGAAAGCCAAACAACTGGTTTCAGTTACAACCACCCAACCAAAACAAGAAGAATCTTTTCTGTATGGTTGTTCTCATGATGATTTGCTTTGCGGTTAGGTCTTGTAACAATTACTTTGTGGAGAAAAGGTGAACGACAGAAACGGACGCTATTTCTTCACTGTTGTTCTGAACTCCAGTCTGTTTCATCTCCTCCTCTCCCTCTTTTCAGCCGTCTGAGGAGACGTGCACTGGCCTCACAAAGCTCTGCACTCCGTATTGAATGATTGGATAGCTGGGTTGGCTGCACGCTCTTCACTACCCAGTGATATCAATGCACTAAAAAAGAAGTTCTGAAACTTTTTTTAAATTGCTGACGTGTCGTTTCTGAAGTTTACCTTCAAGAGCTCTGTGGGTACAGAAGATAGCTGAGTCACCATTCCTTCTTTTGTAAGCACCAGAATCCATCGGTGAGGTTGCTGATAAAGACATTCCTTGTAGCTTTATTGCGGATAATTACGTTAAATTATGTGCTTGTATCTTATGGAAGTTTGTGCTTCACAATGCACTTGGAGCTATGCGTTAGCGAGTGCAGTGCTACAATTTATGGTTCTGAAGCAGGAAACATACGTCGGTATTGTCATGTGGTATTTTGCATCCTCATGCATACAGACATGTTTGCAAACGGTGGTGTATTTAAAGGACATTTGTGATTGATTCACAGTTGTCAGTGGGATTGTAAGGTAGTAGGATCCATTGATGTAACTAACCAAGTCTAAAGGCAAGAAGAGACAAATGTGGTATTGAAGGAATTTCAGAATCGGAGAAGGTCAATAGAGCAAGGAGAAGAGGGAGGGATAGCAGAACATAAAGGGGAAGAAAAGTGGGGAGCTTATAGAAGTCTACAATATAGATAGATACCAAGAATGGAAATCCAAAAAGATGGATGCCTTATGAGGTGCCACGAGTAGATCCTGCTGTCACAGAATGCCTTGAACTGCACCAAGTGCCTGTAAGTCTAATACATTGTCTTCATACCGCAGAGAAGTTCTAATTCCCTTTAGAAGGCTACAAGATTCCTCCTTGTAAAAGAGTCACTGCCTTTTTGTAAGGTGACGTACCCCGTCTGCTTCGTCCTCTCTAAATTAATACTTCGGCTTAGATGAATAAACAAAAAAAAGTTGTTTATTTTTTAACAATCTTCCCAATTTTTTTTCATCTTGAGTGGTCATCCAGAATTTCTCAAGGCGGTGCGTTTTTCTTTCAGTAGGAGATGAATGGCAGATAGAGACATTTGCTTCTCTGACCCTCCCCTGTTTATTAACAAAAAAGGCACAGGGTCGTATTTTGATGAGAACAGGAGGAATCAAAAACTACAAAAGGGTAATTTTGTTGTTCACAGCTAGTAGCTCCTTGTAGGCACCGCCACCCCGCTGCATCTTCCCCCAAAAAAGGAAGGAAGTTCTTTCGGGTTTCAGTTGTGAGCGTGCGTAAGCACTGGTGGCCTTTGACCTCATCTGACAGGCTTTCTTCTTGGGAGAGAGCGAGGTCTTTGAAGAGAACCTCGTCGTTTCAAGCACTTTGGTTTACCCAGGACACGACTGTTGGACACCAGGCCCCAGAACAGGGCTGGTGACAGAGCAGGACAGTATTTCGAGCGATGGCAGCGAGTTTGTTGCACTGTCACTGAGGACAGGTCACCTTACGTAAGGAAGAGCCGGTCCAGTGAAACAGTCCCCCCTAGTTTTGTACACGCTGATCTTTTTGAAGAGGTGTTGGATTAATTTCATCACAGAGGAGACTTTTTGACAGCTGCCTTTGCTTTGAGATGATCGGGTCCTCAATACTGAGCAAGATATGCTCATCACTGCGAAATCATTGAGAACAGGTTTTTCATCGGGTGGGGGTTTCGCCTCCCAGTCTGATGGATGTCTCCCGTGGTACACAGGGAGTACTGAGCCTCTCGAAGAGCCAGGGGTTCAAAAGCTGTGATTTACCACTTTTGTTTTGCCGTTGCTTGAAATACTCACTTTCCTTCTAGTACTTCTTTTGACTGAATTGGTAGTATTAGAGAAAATACAGATTGAATATAACTTTCTTTTCCCCTAAACTTAACCAGACTTAATCGCGGATTTACAGAATTTTATATATATATACACATATATGTATTTCTTTGTATACACGCATATATGTATTATTTTTTTTCCTTTTTAAACTAATGGACAATTCACTTCATTGATGAGCATTATGTTGTCAGCTGAAAATTAATTCCCCGTTTTTAATGGTATTTTATTTTAATTTCTTTTGGCTAACTAAGGGTAGCAAACCGTGATCTTCACTATTTACCTTTCCAGAAAGCCACTGATTGATGTAAGGGTTCGGGGACTTCTTTGTACATGTGTGTGTACATATAAATACACGTATGTATATGCAAATTACTCTCCAAATCTAATAATTGTTAATTTGACATATTTTTTAATTGAGAAATTTTATTTTCTGTGAAGCAGTGCCAAGTTCGCATGCACACAAAACTGGGATATTTGTCTGTGAGAATAGGATTTTTCTGTTCACGCCTCCAGCTGTTTCCCTCACACCTATGCTGTCCACCCTTTAAGCAGCAGCTTGCTTTCAAATTATGCAGTATAAATACTGTGACTCGTGCATGGAGTATATTGGCACATGTGACAGAGACTTCTTTTTCTTTTAAATTTGGGCAAAGCCTATAATATACCATACATGTTTGCGAAGTTGTAAGAATTTTAGACCACTGCATTCAGGAAATATCTGGACTCTGGAGAGGTATCAGACTTTCTTGGAACTGGCACAAAAGTGTGCTCAGTAATTATTTAGTTCTTCTCGGGGCCACTTTTTAGGTGTTGTGAAGGGAAAAAGGAGGAGGAAATACAGTTGCAGTCAGAGGTCAATGTAAATCAAAATTATTCTCCGCTGTAAGTGCGTTGTTTTTCTCCCTTTGCCTTGTCCTTTCCTCTCTGCCCCGTAGTTGTTGTTTGCCCCACCACTAACCTTTCCATACAACCTTCTCTTATTTCTAGGGTCGTTAATCCAAGGTAACCCAGTGTAGTTTAGCACGTATAAATGCTTAAGCTGGCAAAGTCTGGTGGAAGTTTACAGCGTTGTACAGCTTCTTCCTTGCCTCTGGAATTCTGAAAGGCACATAAAACATCGGAAGTCTCTCGGTGAGGTGTGTGTAGGGTCCGTCAGAATCACTGTAACAATTGCGAAGGTGATGTGGTGTCAACCTAACGTAATCAGGAGGCTGTTTGGACAGGAACCTGCCAGTGTCAATAACATGCCTCACCCTGTTTACATGAAACAAATTTGGAATTTACACAGAAAACTAATGGAGTCTCTGGTGCCTTGCAGATTTCCTTGGCTTTATCTCCTATGTATAATTAATGTAAGCAAGTGAGTGAATGAGCACTGTTCTGTAGGAGTCAATAGGCAAGTACGTTTGGAGCATGAATGAACTGCAAAGATTAATTGCAAGGCTACCTGCCTGGATGGCCTGTCGAGAGGCTCAGAAGAGAACGCTAACCCTTTTATACCCGAAGGATTTCTTTCTTAAAAGTTGTTCATAATCCAAATAGCATTAGGTATCAAATTGGAGTGGAGATAATGCTTTATTGTGACTGTACTAGTCTTAGCAACTGAAAGCTGTTAATTACTGTAAGCGAACAATTCACGTGAATATTGATCTTCGTCTCCTCAGCTAGCTCGTTAGTATTCTGCGTAACGCCGTCCAATCCCAATAATAATTAGAAAAATGCATTTTTTTTAAAATGCATGGTGGTTGATTAGTCAGCAGAAAGATTTAAATGCAAGTTTTGTGTGAACTGCTTTTTGGGAAAATACCCCCAAAATTTCTCAGATGGGAACACGATACAGTTAAGGACTATTAGTTTTGCTTTGTACTTTTCTAGTCATTTTAGGGATCGTGTCTCTTTTTGAGTCTAGATTTTTATTTCTGTTTATTTTAGCGAAGTGCTGCTTATCAATATTTTACCAGTATTTTAAAATGGATTTCTTGAAGGGAAGAACTACTTTGTGGTGTGTGGGGTTTTTTTCTGACCAAGTTTAGAAATATTTTGACTCCGTTGGTTAATTCTGTCTGCAGACCTCTGTTGTTGTTTTGACAGCACTAATTTGACAATATTGACCCAAAACATGAAGGCACTCTTCTGAACAGTGACTAGGAACAATGAAGTGCAAGAAGGAAAACCCTGGGTACTCAGTGGAAAGCAGCACGTGCTGTGTTCAAGTTCCGACAGAGGCTTTTTTTCCCTCAGCCTTTTAGCATGAACTCAATGGGGAATGCATAATTTTTTAGATGTGTCTGAGACTGCACAGCAACTGGTCACCAATAAGATTCTCAGCTGCCACACAATCTGGCATAGCTCCTTTCTGCTCCACAGCTCCCCGTTGCATTCAGCCCATTGTCAATGTGATGCCGCTTTTTGGCTCCTTGCCCATCTGTTTTAGTAATTACTGTCATATAAATTGATATTTCTAAACTGGAGACCATGTTATTGTGAGATAAGCCTGTTGGAGTTACCTTTTGTCATGTGCTAAAGCAGTTTATTGACTTGTTTCTTTAAAATACAAACGTTCCATCAACATTTCCTGGAATGTATCGAGAAAGATACTATGATTTTTTTGAACACAAGACAAGGGATTATAATGAAATACAGTTGGATTTTGAAAGTGCTTGCTTTTTGTCATTGTAACGGTACTTTCAGAGTTTTAGTTCTTGCTTTAAGATCAGAAAAGAAAGCGGTGTCCTTGAATAAAGTATTTGTATTAATAAGTTTTGGCAGACATCATTTTTTAAGTGTAAAATATACAAAGTACTGGTTTGCGCTATCCAAATTCTCCATTAGCACAACAGGACGATCCTAAATTCCATCATTACATGTCAGCTAAAGTACAAAGATTTCAGGAGGATGAAGGGCAACTTGATTATTACAGAAATTGAATAGAGTCAAAGGTGGGTTGAAAGAAATGTGGCATCCAGGATCGGACGACATCCTATCAGCAGCTTAACCCATTAACACACCCAGAGGCAACGGCAAAGCAGCCAACACAAATGTCCGTGCAGCGTGCCAAAGAGCCAGATGCCGTCGCTGGAAAACAGCTTCCAGAGCTTGGCATCTGTGCCTTCTGCCGGTCAGCGGAGAGGAGGAAAAGCTGGGCCAGCTTTGGGCTGCGTGCGGTGCATGCTTCCCTCTCTTCCCGTTACCCCTCTTCGTGGCAGAGTTCTTGGCATGCTCGTAACAAGTTTAGAAAGGACGCTGGTGTTTCTGTGCCCGGATACGTGCGTATAAAAACAGAGTTATCTGTTTGCATTTGGGCAGGATGGAACAGAAAGAGAGGGAGACTGGGGAAGGAGACAGAAGCATACAGAGCAAGGCAAAACCAGAGCAACACATAATAGGATTATGATAATAAAGGTTTACCTTTCATACTTCTTACAGTGTTTATTTTAGTATTTTCAATAGTGAAACTTCAGTAATTCCTCTAACTTTTCCTTAGTCAAATCTCCTCTGTAAATCAAGCAAATTCTTGATGCGTTCTCTTTGCAGTGAGGTTCCTCTTGGCAGGTTCAAAGAATTAACATTTGGCAAATCCAATTTTTACAATTTAAACTGAATTATTTTATGTGATTATTCATGCGATTCTGTTATACCTGGATATTATATCTCTGTATACATCCAGACGTTGTTTGATTGCTTCTTTCCAAATGGTAGGAATGTTTTCTGTCCGCGTTATCAGTAATCAGACATTCCTTAGTAGACCTAACCGATCTATACTATTAGAAAAAATGCCTGCAAGAATTTGAGTGGCCTCCAGTGATGATGAGGCCACTGGAAACTCTATACTGTAACTTGGATACGTATAAAAGGTACGTTATCATATTCAAATGGCTACGAGTGTCTGGATTGGGTGGGGGGATAAACGCTGTGACTTCGGATAATTTTCACGCCTGTTTTCAGGTCTGTCGTTCACCGGAAACATTTGTGGGAAACAGATCTTGTGAACAGTCAAAATCCTTCTTTTGAAGTGAAAATACAACAGTAGTAAATATGAAATAAAAGTGCTAATTAGTTCAGGGAAAACACTTTAAAGATGTATTGATCAGAAGGAGAGAGACAATTTGAAGTGAACTGCAAACTTAAAATATTACTTTCCAAAGCTTAGGAAAGCTCACAGAAGATTGTTTTTATGATTCAGCTGTCAAACATGGTTGCAGAGACCCCATTTAAGGCAGACAATAGAGGTTTTTGATGAACACTCATTCAGCGTGCTAGCCCATTGACAGAGCAAGCCGCCTTTTTTGTGTGGTAGTGCTGGATTCTGAAATGAACCGCAGTGGGTAGGAGGAAGCTGAAAAGACTTCAGAAGCTGTCATCTGTCTCGGAACTAAAGGATTTTCTCCCCGCTTTAAGTTTCAGTGTCCTGTGCCTTTCATGCATTCAGTACATGCTAAAGCTGTTAAAAAGATATCAGTGTCATAGCATGAGGAATTATGAGGAAGAGCAAAGCGGCGGTTAGAGTTGGTCAGGACAAAAGAGGGTTATTGTGTTCTTATTTAAAACCTTCGGGTCCATTTTTTTAGGTTCAGTGATCATTGCTGAGGACAAGAACTAACAAGATGTAATCATTGATATCATTTACATTTTAGCAGCAGTGGAGTTTTAAAATTCTTAATAAATTATAAAGATTTTGATGGGATAATAGAATTGGCACTGTGCAATTTAAGGGCTTTTTATTCTAAGAGATCCAGATGCATAGATCTTTATAGTGCTTTTGGAGTTAAATCTTATCCTGGAGTAAAGTTTTATCATTTGGAATTGAAATTCCAGGTGTGTCATCACTTAAATATTTAGCTTGCCAGTATTACACTTGACTTTATTCTTTCTTTCCTCATTGTTTGTTCTTATGCTTACTATAGATGGGCTAATTTTTTTTTCACTTTGCCGTTTTATACTTCAGTGTCTCACAGACTTCACTACCAAAAACTTGCCACGTAAACTCAGTACCCTTTTTCCTTTTAATTTTTCTTGATGCTTTCATATATATTTAATGTTAAGGCAGGTGCAGGTTCTGACTATTGGGAGGAGTAGCTGTAACTGAATTCTTAAAAACTTAAAAGCGGTATACCACAGAGGCTTGAATAATTTTATATGTGATTGGTAATTTATAAAAGGTAAGTGGCTGCTTATTCCATTCCAACACTCAGCAAAAGGTTCAGTTTTAATATTTTGGAGTAACAGAATGACAGAGGTTAGGAGGGACCTCTGGAGACTGTTGAATCCACCCCCTCTGCAGCATCAGCTACATTGGGAAGCAGGTACCCAGGGACCAGGTTTTGCGTATCTACGGAAACAGAAACTCCATGACCTGTGTGGAAACGCGGTTCCCCCATTTGATAGGTCCTTATCCCATTAAAAATGGTTTTCTTATCTTTAAATGGATGTCCTGTTTGTTGGTCTGTGCCCACGGCCTCCTCTGATTTGCCTGGACAGCACTGAGACGTGTCTGGCTCCATCGTCTTTACTCTCTCCCATCAAGTGTTTATGCACATTGGTAAGATCCTCCCCGAGCCTTCTCATTTCTTGGCTACACAGTCACAGTTGTCTCAGCCTCTGCTTGTACATCAGATGCTCTGTTCCGTTAATCAGCTTTCTGGCCCTTCCCCGGACCTGCTCCAGCGTGTCCATTTCCCTCCTCCCGGGGAGCGCAGAACTGGACACAGTCCTCCAGATGTGGCCTCACCAGTGCCGAGTTCAAGGGGGAGGATCACCTCCCTTGTGATCTGCTCTCCAGGCCCTTTCGAACACAGCCCAGGGTGCTGGAAACCTAGTTTGTTGCAAGGGCACGTTGCTGGCTCTGTTCAGCTGGTCTTCCTGGTCTTCCATGTCCTTTGCGATAAAGCTGCTTTCCAGCCAGTTGTTCCCCAGCCTGCGCTTGTGCGTGGGGCTGTTCCTCTCCAAATGCAGGAGTGTTCTTACCATCTTCATTACCAGACTTCATCACTTTGTTTGCATTTTTAGCACTAGTAGTTTTTGTGTTGCTTTGAGTAATGGATCAAGTCCGATTTTCAGGTTTTTCTTTTTCCAGCCCCTTGAATTGTATTCCGTGAGTGATAAATCTTCCAGGGATTTTGCAGTCTGCAGGTCCCAGAACAAATTATTCAAACATCTCATTACTGTTTCATTATAACGTTTTGTTTATGCTGCATCACAAAAATGTTTTGAATTTTGAATTATCTTCAGCATTGGTGTTTTAAGGTGTTCTCGCTGAACTCCACCTATGTTGTTTAAATGTTTTTTCTTTCCTTCTGCTTTTCATTTCTCTCATATCTGAGAGATTTAACATCCTAAGATATTTTTTGTTACTGGCTAGTTGGAAATCAACACGTAACTCATACGGCTCCATTGTTGTCACTGATGTAGTCACATTACAGTTACAGCTATTAAAGTTGATCTTTTAGAAAACTACTGAGAACTCTATGCCTGGAATTTCGGTAACAGTCTGTTGCCTTATTCTTTGAAAACCTCAATACAAAAACCTGACGTGGTTTTAATTTTATGTGTTAATGAGTTGGAGGAAGGATGACCCAAGCAGGGGCAAAGCTTCTGAGTCATAAAAAAAAAAAAAAGTTTAAAAGTACTTTAAACTAGGGAAAATGTTAGTGATCTTTTTTGGGATTTGCAGTGCTCTATTTCTGTGGCTGTAGGTTGGAAACAGATTGGATGTCAGACTGATTGTCAGCATTTGTGTTACAGGTTCTATGGGTGGGTGGTTTCTCAAGTAAAGAATTTTGCATTTATTGTAAAAGCTAGTAAGGTAACTTTCCTAGAGCTAGCTAGGTGTTCAAATACAGAAGAGTTAATAACGTATAACAAGAATTTGAAAACTTACCTTCTGTTGCAGCGAAAAGGGAATCCTAAAACATAATTCACGATGAGAATATAATAAACTGAAGCTACAGTGTTTGGTGCTGAAATGATTTGACATAAGCAGCTTTGCCTTCAGACTTTCCCTTTTCTCTCTGTTGCTTCTATCACAATGAAGACTAATTTGTGTGTGCCTGAGTAAATGTCTACTGAATCAATATATGTGCATTTTTTATACCTCTATCTACAGCAGATGATGGTGTGTTAGCTTACTTGGTTGTATAATTTCTCTTATTGATCTACCCTATCATCACACTTGGAAATATTACTCAAAAATCTGGGTTCTGGCTCAGTAGAACATTTTGAGGCCATAATTTACCGCTTCAGTAGAAGCAGAATTTTTGTCAGACGATGAAGACCTCAGTTCGTGCGGTTCTGTGGATCGTGGTACAGTCCAGTGTTTGCAGTATCGTAATCTCTGTGGCAGGGCTCTAGGGGTGCCTTACTCCCTCCGTACTTACTGCCCCGTTCTGAGGAACCTGAAAGCCTTTCCCATGAGAACAAGAACTTGTGAAAAGCCTAAGTAGCACGTAAGGCCATTCTACGAGGTGTGGACAGCTACCAGCAAACACCATTCCCCTCTGCCTGAGTGCCAGGAACTCCTTGATAGCACACAGAAAAAGTGATGGGCTACGAGTGTTCCGTATTAACGACACAGAATCGTTCTGCTGTGTTCTCTATGTTGAATCAGTCCTGTTACTTGGTTACGCAAATCTTACAGTATAGTTTATATTTGTTTTCCTACAAATATGCTTTTACATCGGTGCAGCTTTGCAGGTAAATGTTTATTTGGTTACGGGATTTTTCTGTTTGTTTTGCTTAATCTACTTAAGTTGAACAAGAAAAACAAATCATAGTTGACTGTGTAGGTTTATACTACATTAACAAATGTGGCTCTACAGTAAAAGTTGGGTTTGTTAAATTGGTACACGGATCAGCATCCTAGGAGGGAGACTTGAGATGGAGCTATTTATTCTACGATAGTTTGAACGCTTGTTATGTTTAGCTGCTCTGGAGCAAATTAAAAAAGGTTACTCTGAGAAAAATTTGACGCCTGTACTTAGAATAGTTATTAGCACGAGGGAGCAGAAAGTAGGGACAAGTGGAAAATTTCAAGCTGAAGAGGTATGATAAATGTTTGTGACTTGGTAGATGCAGTAGTGGCTAATAGCAGGATTTTAGGGTTAATGATGAAAAAATTACCGAGAAGACAGAAAGAGAAGCATTGCCCTGATTAAGGCAAGAGGTAAGCACAGGATAGCCTGTGTTTTAACAGTTAGGGCAAAGGACAGATTTTGGTGGTGATAGAAAAAGTCACTAGTTTAATTATTATTTTTGAGACCACTTAAAGTAGTGTAATTTCGACAATTTTCTGGAAAACAGGGAAATACGTTCTTGTTCATGTTTATTTGTTTGGTGAAGATTTCTATGTATTTATAAAGGAAGAGTACTGAGAAAGTCTTTTAGAAGACAGTAAATGTCTTACGGTGTGAGAGAAGTTCCTTTTTCCCGTTGGCTGTTCTGCAGGTTGGTGGTGGTCTATAGCACCGTTCATTCCGCTAAGCAGAAAAGGTGTGTGAAGGTATTTTTGTCTAAGCAGTACAAAACTGAGCTTTTCTACCGCATTTCTTTGGGTCCCGTTTTTATTTAGTTTGATGATCCTGAGAGGGTAAGTTTTCTCAGGTATAGCCCGTTCTGTGTGAATTCCAATTGCTCATCAATTAATATATAATGAAACAAATGGAGCACACAGTATAAAGCTAAAACAACAAAAATACAGCTGAAATTGAGAGAAATACAGAGACAGAGAAAATATGAGCTAATAAATCCCGTATGAAAGCATCTAAATACTTATTTTTACTTGTGCAAAGCTTTTGTTTTGCCATGAAAGCCCTAAAATATATGGCACTTTCATATGTCCAGAATATAAATAATGTAATGACAGCATCATTCCAAAGTTCATGCATGGTTTTAAAATGATTTAGTGTTCTCCTACAGTTCTCAATTTTATCCAGATGCCTTATTCAGTCACACCAAAAGCACATTACTGAACATTTTATTTATCATTGTATAAGGCTTAATTCACTTGCACGTTCGAACGGAGCTATTTTCAGCGGAGCTGCATTTCACACCTGTGTGGCAAAAGATAAAGATTGAGGTGGGTTTGTGTTTCAGTCGAAGATTTCTGAGGATGTTTTTTCCTGAAACAGACTCGACAAAACAGCAGTAGGCTTCTGGCACAAACGCTGCGTGCTTCTTGCAGTTAATGATTATTTTTTCCGTTATCGTCTGGATACCGATATTCTCATAGCCACTGCTCTGATCTATTGATAACAAGGGAAATTTTATTCATTTAAACAAAAACTGAAAATAACCCCCAAATTTGTAACCAAATTGTCATTTCTGTGTAGAGGACTCGGTTATCTTGCTTCGGAAAACCTTTTTCTCATTTCCGCGTGCGCATAGGGTAGAGGAGCTGAACGAATGAAGGAAGGTTTTGCTTCAAAGTTTAGTTTCGTAGGCGTAAGGAATTCAGTAGTTGGGACACTGGGGTGACGTGGCAGAGTGAGCGTGCAGGTACGGGGTTGTGAAGATGCTCCAAGTTTCAGATTCATTTTTGTCTTAGGATGTTTTCTTAGAGGTCATTATCCCCAGTAAACCTGGTCAAGGTCCTGCTTGTGTAATTAAAATATTTTCAGCGTAGCTATTTGTTTGAAATAGGATGTATTTTTTTCATCATTTCAGGGCTTATGGCTAATTACTGGTTTTGGTTTTGAAATTGCAAGGGGCCAGCATTTCAGTGGAAGAAGAATTTATCTGTGAGTTTACTTTCTAGCGTTAAAACCTTGTAATGCTTCAAGATTACATATTGAATTTAAATATTTCTGAGATAGTCCGTAACTGGCGATAACTGCCATTTGTTACTTTTGATCAGAAGCTGCCAGTGACAACCGATTCTGCATCTCTCGAGTGAGTATCAGTAACGCGGCCGTTCCGGCAGCAGGAGGTTCGGTTTTGTTACCACGCTGACTGACCTTTTGGTGCCACGTGCTCTTGAGATGCGGCCAGATGACTGTCCCCGTGTTGCTTTCACTGGGGCTGAAGTGGACTTGCCTGCTGCTTCGTATTCCTTCAAGAACCTGCCTGAAAAGGCAATGAAGCAGTGATATTTTTGTAATTCCTGTATAATGAGTTGCTTAAACCCAACTTTCAGGCAAGTTTTAAATGATGGATTTTGCTCTCTTTCCAGCTCTTTGTATCTCTCCAGTAAATAAGGCAGCTTAAAACGTGTGTCTTCTCCGTGCGGTTATTTTGAGTGGGTGTCTCCTGTCCTTGTTTTCCTTCACGTAATCATTACCAAGGGTTAGAAGGCCTCGCTTTTAGGAACACGATGCACGAATCAATATTTCACAGCTTGCTTTTGGAAAGGAACTATCGTTTTTGTTTTTCAGAACTCACCTTTGCAGCGAAGGCAGCACAACTTACTTCACGCAGACAAGCTACTGTCTGGAGTGTAGTATTGTAGAGCTGCAACACGTTTTTGTAGTGGCTTTTCCATCCTTTTACGTATTAATACCAAATCGACTCTCAGTCCGTGTAACTCGCTGCTGTATTGTTTGACCGTCGCTTTATACCCTCTGCAAGATTTTTTTAACATTTTAATAATTCCCCAACAGGAGTCTATTAATGAAAGATGACCGTTTGGGATTTGGTGTACAAAATCAACTCAAGCTGCGAGTGCTCGTATGTTATTTAGCTTGAATCTTTTTTTTTTTCCTCCTGTCTTTTTGTATGTCAAGGGAAAATTATGCAGTGGCGTGTTATGAAATACTGTGCCACATGCACACAAAACTATATCATAGTTGGCATAGCTGTAATTTACTTGTAAGTATGAAATTCCTGTTAGGAATCCATGTGTCATATTAGCCAAACAGAATCCATCCTGTACTATATTATTTTGGTAACGTGATAGCTAGATTTGGAGTGGAATCCAAAGGTCATAGTTGGCATCATATTGAGCATTACTTAATCACATTTTCCTTCCTGTCAGTGACCTCATCTCTCTCGGGCCCTAACTACAACTGTCCGCATTGCAGCAGGCGTGGAAACCCTCTGATATGTTTGTGCAATTACATTTGTTAAACCTACAGCGAAGAAAATAGTTTTCAGACTGCTTAGCAGCTCCTTTCTGGGGGTGGCACTGAAACAATCAAGGTTTTTATTGTTTGGGATCAGTAAATTCATTATATTAAATGTATGTGTTATTTTTATTTTCAGATTGAGTCTCACAGGTAGTGAAATTATATTAGTAAGTACTAAATTTACAACTACAACAAATAAAGACAACAATAAATTAGTGTTCTTCCCCCACAAAGCCCATTGTACTGCACTGCCCTTCCTCACTGCCAGTAGCAAACTTCTGTTTGTAAACCTTGCTTGAGTAAGTTACATAGCCGTGTTCGGTTTAACAACAAAGCGACATAAAAATAGCGTAAGGCTCAGACTGCTGAGCATTGGCATTTTTCTTTTGCTGAAAAACAGAAATTCCCAAATTTAAACTGAACTAGTTTTTCTCCCAGCATCTGATTTCTTCTTCTTACTGGAGTAAAAGTTAAAACGGGATGGCACATAACTCAACCAAAGTCAGGTTTAGTTTGAGGAAGGCTATGTATAAACCAAAATTAACTTACGATACTGAGCACGCACAAAACATCTCGTTACCGAGTAAGCACTGCCACAGTACCCTCAGGTTATTTGAGTGCTGAAGGGAAAAGAAGCTTCTAGTGATTGATTTTTTTGTTTGTTTCAAAACAAAGGAACATAAAAAATTTCTGATCCCATGTTTCGTATGAGATATAAGAAATACAGTCAGGATGTGGTGCTTTTGAATGTATTTGAGGTTTTGTGGGGATTTTTTTAAGGAGCAATCATCCTCTGATAGCCCCTCCAGCCAGCCCCCACCCCTCCCAATATTTTTTCACTATAATATGAAGTTTTACAAAGTTTTCTATCAAAATTTAAATAGTATTTTGGGAATTGAGAATGACTTTGCCTGTAAGTTGGCACTTGGGATTTAATTTTGTTCCTTGATGCTGCATTTTCAGTTCTCGTTTTCCTGGTTTATTCTCGGTTTGGAATGGCAGCTCCGATCTGAACTTCAGCCATCCTTCAGCTGTGGCTTAGAGCATCAAAAACATCTTTGAGAGACAGGGAAGCACAAACCTGGGACTCTCACTGACCATTTAGAATTATTACCAGTTTTAGAATTATTACCAGACAAGGCTAACCCTTGAGATGTGTAACAGAATTAGAAGTAGGTAAAATTTTTTGGGAGAGAGGAAACCTGAGAAAGGAAAGCAAGCCACTCTTTCACTCCAGAAACACTTCCAGCAACAGAGGGTCATCATCTGAAGTTTTCTTCTAATCACTGCTAGCAGACGAAGAAAATAAAATAGAAACCCAGAGTATATTGATGATACAGCATGATGTTTATGTAATGAATAATAATAATACATATATGTATGTAGATATCTCCCAGGATAATATTTCAATATATATAATAATATTGTAAATATCTATATGTATGTTTCCAAACACAGAAGTGATTGGCAACTGGATTTGATGGATTTCTAAATACTGTTCAGAGTGCCAGCGCTGTGTAACTTCTGGGAATAATACTACAGAGGAAAATGACTTCAGATCCCCTTCTGTTTCAGTGTCTCATGTATTAGAAATCACTAAGGGTCGTTTTTGGCACCGTGGAGTAAGTGGATACATCGTGCTTTCCCCAGTCTATCTGTCGTGGTACCAAATGTGTGTTGGAAAAAAAATTACCGAGAGATTTTTTTGAAAAAAGAGCTGTAAAAGGAATATAACAACTGATATTAGAGAAGCTGAGTATTAGGTCTCTCCTATGTGATCCTTTTGGTTGATTTTCATGTGAACAAAAACCTTGCATCATAAAGATTAAAGTTCAAGGCTTCTTACTTGGTAGCAAGGACTGTCAACAAGACAGACGTTCATTATTAATAATGAAAAAAAGTTATATCATTTTTCATCTTAGCCGGGGAGGAAAAGCACAAAGAGACATCCACGTATTAAACTGTGTGGCTAACCCATTCTGTCCTCCCTGAGCCGTAGTAATGAATGTGATGTATGTGGGCAGACACAACGTACGCTGCCAAATCATGTATATTTGTCACGCAGTACAGCTTTCCTTTTCGGTTGTCCTAGTGAGAGGCAATATTTGTTTAAACAGGAACATGAATGTATTTTCCAGCTGTGAATTCTGTGTCAGGGCACCCATTTTCAATGAATTTCGTCTCAGTTCCTGGGTGTTTTCTTCGTAATGACATAGAAAATGTGTCATACGAGGTTAGTTAGATAATCTGATCTTGGAGTTCCTACGCAGATTGGCCCAGGTTAAGTATCTGGGTTTAGTTAATTAATATAATTTGAATCTCTCACCTCTGTTCTGAACTACAGACTAAGAGCTACAACTAAGATTATATAAATGCATAAATAGATTTTTTTAATAGAGAAAAATATTCTGATTAATATGTATACTTAAAAAAAGTATCAGGGTGCTTTTTCTTTTTTCTGTGTCTTTTTTTTTTTTTTTAAACTTAGCACCTGTTGTTTAATTATGTGTAAATTATCTAAGAAGGTTCCCAAGTATATAGTGAGTATTTAGGGGGAAACATTATTATGCTTTCCAAAAACATTTCTAGGAGATAGAATCAGAAGCAAGTAGTATATTGCAGACTCCAAAATACACGTTCCAGATCTTTGAAATTAAATAAATAAAAATACTTACAGTTCTGGAAGGCAACTAAATGTTATGTAGTTAACATGTTAAAAAATAATTTATACTTATGGTACGTTAGCACTGTTGCTTCTGCACAGAATTTCTGAAGGGGCAGCCATCAGTGTGTTCTAAAAAAGGGTTTACTGTCCTGAAGAAAAAAAGCAAAACATTCTAGTGAAGTTAAAACTGAGGCACAGGAACAAAATGTTCAACTTAACAGTAAAATAAACCCAAACAGCCATTAATAATCCTTAGTATTCAGCTCTATGGTAGCTAAGGAGTCATCCCGCAGGAAACGTTCCCTTCGTACTCTGGTCTTCATTCATCACGGGCTGAGGACAGACTCAGGACTGCTGCTTCACGCTGTGTGGAGGTGTCTGCAGCATTTTTTTTTTTTTCCTTGAAACCTGTGGCCAGTTCTTAACCTATTTCTTATTGGTGCATGCCTATGCCTAAGGGTCTGTCAGCCTAATATCACATCTTTACCTCTGAGGAATGGCCTTCGGTCATCCAATCACGATAGTTTATTGTCTGTTGGCACAAAACCCGCTTGCTACAAAGCAAGCCCATGTCTTCTACCATTATTTTCTTCTCTTTATATGTTATGAATGAGTGGAGCCGTGCGTTTGTTCCTCTGACTCTCAAAACCAAGTGAATCTCATGAAATCCACTGCATCTGTTGACACAAGTGTGGTACGATAAACATTGGCAAGGCGGCAAGCAAGAGGTACCAGCCTTTGAGACCGGTCGCTGGACAGAGCTGAGCCCTGGGGGTGGGCCAGCTGTCCCTCTTCCACACCAGTCAATTAGTGAGGGGTTTGCAACACCTTGTTAGACTGTGTCCACACGTGTGAAATTCACCCTCAAGACTAACTTGAGAAATTTAATTTTTTTTTTTTTTGAATGAAATACTTGAGTTTACAGAATTGCCCTATACTTTCTTCTAAAGAAGCGTGAAACAGTTGTTCAGGTATGTGAGGAAACAGTTGAAGAAATGCAATATTTGCGTTTGTTCTTCTTAATTAAAAAAAAAAAATGAAAAGAAGAAAATGCTTAATAGATTCTAGCAGTCTTTGATAGGTGGCCAGAGAAGGATGGGACTTTTTTCATGAACAGGACTTTGGCCCTTAAAAAATCACCCTGAATCCTTGCTCAGATTTGACTGAGTAGCACCTATTAAATAACTCTTAGAAGCTAGTGGTTAAAAACTCAGGATTTTGCCCCTTCTGAGCGTCTCACCCATCCTGGTAACAGACATAACTGCCCTGGGACTGTCCCCAGTGACTGTGACTGGCTTCTTTGGGCCAGACTGGGACAGGGCACTGGAGCACAGAAGAGCCCGTTCTCTCTTTGGTTCCTCCTGCTGATGTTGAAGCTTTGTAGAGGACAAAAGGGTGTGATTTTGTTGAAGCAGGAATGAATGCCAGACTAGAGAGCCAAAAAGAGTGGATGAAGACAAGGAACCAAAGGTTTCTTCCATTGTGGTTCAGTCACTGCACTGAGGCATGTCATGTTTTTTCAACTCTACATATTCTACATTGACTGCAAGAGGGACAAGGTGTAGGGGGGGACGTGTATTTAATAAAATAGGCAGCATGTATGAATTCACATTACGCAGATACGCTTAGTTCTGGTGTTTTATAGGCTTTGCGTGTTTAGTTCACAACCTTAGTAATGTGTGTAGTGTACTTTGGTCAGTATAGTTGATAAGGTTATTTGTAGATATATAAAATCATTTAGGTATGCCTGAAAAAAGTAAAATTAGTAAAAACTTTAAGAATCTCCAGTAATTAGGACTAACCCTGTGTGTACAGCTTCATCTTGTTGATCAGATTTTTGTTTTTAGCTCGAATGGAATAAATGAAATCTAGAGCAATCTCAGAACTGAGCAAATACTTCCTTGTGTGTAAAATGTTTTAATTAAGGTAAATTCTCCGGAGAACCTATTAACTCTGATCAGTTTTCCGCGTAAAGTATTAGCATTTACAGTTTGTTTATGATTTCAGAGGAGGGGTATGGGTATAATGTATATCAATATCACCTGCCATGACAGAGGCCATAGGGTGGGCTTTGGTCTATTGTTTCATCTGTTACTAATACATCTCATAAATCCCGAACTAGCAATGATTTCTCTTCAGCATTCTTTAAAAGCATTTCTGTGGAGAACCTGATACCCATAAACAGGATTAAAATGGCTCATGAATTATGCAGCAGGGCTGTCTTGTTCCTTGACTAAATCTGTTCCGCGGCAATTGAATTATTTTGGCAAGTTTTAGGTAAATACAATTGTTAAAGTTTGCTTTTTTCAAAAGTGTTTCTTTCCATATTATTTCAGTCTTTAAAATCATATTGGCTTTTCAGCCCAATGTTCTGAAATAGTTAAGTAAGGATGATGAGGACATGAAAGCACACCTTGACTTAGTGTTGAGACAAATTTCTGGTGATTGGTGGTGTGAATCAGGTGTAAATGATTATCCAGTCCTGGAATTGCCCCTTATTTTAGTAATATTTTATTGCAGAAACTAATAAAATGAGAATTTTTTAATGCATTTTAACTTGAAAAGGATCACCAAATCTTGGAGAAAAATGTTCTAGCTAATTTATCTGCAACACTGCAGGTGTGTTGAGTTCAGAGCCCCCAGGACCGCATTCACCAAGAGTTCAGAATTCTGCTACTTTCAGTGAGTTTGGCTGACAATAAAAGGAGCATGGAACAACACTTCAGATTTTTTTCCTGTTTGTTATTTGTAGTCCAGCTGCCGATTTTAGTTAATCTTGCTTTTGTTTTTCGAGGGTTTTGTTTATCTGTGAGATCTTGAAGTTGACGTGTCTGGAGATTACTGCTGAGTCCTTGCATCTAATTTTGTTCTTAACTATTCTGTATTCCAGTGGAGACAGTTCAAGAATTTGGTATTTTACCTGTGTATTGACACGCGAGATTCTTAGACCCCAGTAGTGTTTCTTATCAGAATTAGGGGATGCGGTTTTGGTACCAATAGCATCTGCTTGCAGTAAAAATTCAAGATCCAATACTACAACTGCATCTATTATACACACAGTGTAGCTGCTACAGTCAGGTACGTGCTACGTCTTAATAAGTGTCGAGATTGTCTCTGGAGCAGGGAGGTTGTTATGAACACAGTGAGGTATGGTCTGTCTCTTTAGAGTTCACTTTCCGGTAACTGGATGGCACTAAACACTTTAATTAGATGTGAAGCCCTTTGTGTGTAGGTCACCTGGCTTGTGTTGATGGAGACCCAAGGTTAGCACCTGTGACCGCTCACTGGCCTGGATGCAGTTCAGGGCTGGGCTCAATTAGTCTCCCAGCAGCAGAGCGATCTTCATCACAACTGGCACCTGTGATGGCAGGCTGGGAGAGTGGTCAGAGGTTTGAAAAGGCAGAACGGCCTGAGGAGCCCTTCCGGGAGGCACTCGTGCAGGTCGGAGCTGAGACGCATGCACGGAAGCAGTAGAAGTTGCTCTGTGCTGTGTTCAGTCGTAAGGAATAACAGGTATGTTAGTATCTGATGTGAATGATTTGGCAACTATAGGTAATTTTAAATTTTAACTTCGCCTCTGTAATAATGCATAAGACATAGGCAGGATGGTGCCTTTTATTCGATGTTTGTGCACTAAAAATAAGTTCAATTGTAAGAGTAATTTATCCTAGGTTTTCTTGTTTTGTAATTTTTTTATTTTACTGTTAAAAATTTGATGTTGCTAAGTTTAAACTTGAAGTTGTTCTAAATTTTGTGGTCAAATGATAAAACTTAAAGGAATAGATACACCCACAGTGTCTTACCTGTAGAACTAGTTTCAATAGGGCTAATATAATTCAAGAAAAGCAATGAGAAGGTGTTATTTATATGCATAAAAACATTTCAGAGGTAATTTGGCTACAATATTTTTCCTTCACAGTATTTGAATGAATGGGTTTGTCGGGAGGGAAATCTTTTTGAGTATCAAGTGAAAAGGAAAAATGTGAAGTGGTCTCTCTGAGGTTTTGTTACGTGTGATTTGAGGCAAATACTCTCTCATCTAAAACCAAAAACAACCCACAAACTTGACCTTTTAAGACTGATATAGGCACAGTTGGAATGAGCAAGCTTTAATGTATGTGTTTTCTTTTTATATGTAAGGATATTTCTGTCCATCATGACTCAAAGATACTTGAGAGTAAGAGGGGAGTTGGACAATGTGCTTGTTCTGTTTGTGGTCTTGTCTTTCTTGGAAATGTTCATATTTCGAATGAAGTGAAGGAGGTCAAGGTCCTATCCAAAGGGAGATGTTGTTTGATGCGGGGGTAGAGTGTAGGGAAGTCTGGTTGTAGACGTGCGAGATAGGTTACTGAGAGGGGTCGGGGAAATTAAGGAATGTCAGGTAATCCATGTGTAAATGTTCAACAGCAGGACATTTTAACTCCAAGTCTTGAATGGTCTGAATCCTGGAGGATGAGAAACTTGAACTTTATACAGAAAACAGTGAGTCTTGATAGTGCCAAAAAGCAGCAGAGGGAAAAAGAAGAGTGAATTAAGTGATAGCAGAGTGGATTTCATTGAATAAAAGATCAGAGAGGAAGGAATTATGAATAGGAGAGGTGAAGTATGGCCACCAGAACAAGAGAGAGTTGATTAGTGTTGATGAAAGCAAACAACTTCTAGAAAATATCGTAGAAGAACTTGCAGACTCTAGATATTAGGTGAGGAAAAGGAAGTCTCAGAGATGTGGAATGTGACATCTTGTCAATTGATGTAAGAAAAGATAAAAAAATACCAATTAGAGAGTGACAAGAGGGGGGGGGCTGATGCCCGATTCATGAACAGTCCTGACAGAGGTTACACTAACGAAGCAGTTAGAAAGGTAGTCTGGAGAGGACAGGATTCCTGACAGATTCAGGGGAAAAAATGGGTAGAAAAAACCATCTGCTTCTTTCAAAACCAGCAGATAGAATGAACTGGAGAAAAGACGACACAATATTGACTGTATATAAAAGTCAACTTTCTCAGACAGTGCTTCTGTCCCATTTCAAGATGTAATGACCAGGCCTCTGTAGGCAGCTTTGTATCAATTCCATGTGCAGAGCTGCCTTCATGCCAGGGCATGTAATGCCAAAATTCCAAAGGTTTAAAAAAAAAAGAAGCCTAAAACCAAACACAAAAATACCAAAACAACAAAAAACCAAAGCAACCAACCTTCTTCCTCATAGATTTTGGCATAGGAGTGAGGTTGGGTCGTGGCATCTGATGACTTTCTGCCGGAACGGTTTTTTGGAGAATGTATAGCTGGCTCCTTTGGAAAGCCTTGTTAGTGCTTCAGTCCAAAGTGAAGCTCAAAGCTACATGAAACCTCCATTTTAATTCTCTTCCGCTGCATCTTTCTCTCTTTGGATGAAGGTGGGTATTTAACTAGAACCCTTCAGGCTTGGCCGTAAGAATTTGAGGATGTTTTAGCTGAAAGTCAGGTTGAAAGCCGGAAGAAGGAATGAAAGGGCTAGATTTTGAAGAGTCATTGAGCTAAATTTAAAACTGACAGTCCATCTTATGGGGTAGTGTCCAAATGAGGAGGAATATTTTGAGGTTTACAGGTGGATGATGATAAATAAAGGCCTCAGGGGAGCTGTGGAGTTATCGTTCCTGGCACTGGAGGGATCACATAGGTGGGGTGGGCAGGCTGTGAACAGCGGCAGTGGACAGGGGAGGAGGAGACTGAAGAGTTTCAGCTGCAGTTACTGGAGGATTTGTTGGTTTGGTACATGAAGGTGTTAGTATTTAGCTGTTTTATACATTAAAATGAGCTGCTGCATGGGGGACTAAGTCAGGTGGATTTAGATTCAGGCGGAATATATGAGAGATACCCAGCTGCAGACAGACTAATAAAAGGAGAAGTGGTTCTATCGTAGAAGGAAACTGCGCTGATGTCCAGTTAATTTAATTCCTACAGAGAAAAGATAGGAACTGTACATAATAGCATAATTAATCTATCATTTAGTCTCCTTTTGAGATTTGACATTCTTTTAATTTTCTAGTTTCGAGATTAATAATCTTTCACAAACCCCTAAAACTGAAGCAAGACGTGTTTATGCTGCCCTTCTGTGTATACTGATAATTGCATTTGGTGGTGGTTTGGGTTTTTTTTTTTACTTTTTAGTAGTGACATGAACATAAGCTCTAAATTCCTGTGCTCCTGCAGTTTAGTTTGCACTCCAAGTTAAATTATTTCCTTGCGATTTCGTAACAGCAGCGAGGTGTGAGATGCGGTGGTGCAAATCATGAAGCAAAAAAAACTGGGGCAGCCTTTGTTGATTAACGCATTTGTATGAAAATGTTCTTGTAAAATGAGTGTACTCGATGTGAACAAAATAGACTGTAGTCCTGCGTGTGACCTGTGACTACATGAAACAAGAAGACAGAATTTCGTATACAAGCAGCTTAGATAAAGCTGCTTTTCCCCTCTTTTCCTGGCACTGTAACTGCAGGTGACCCTGGCCTTTCCCAGCCCGGGGCTCTGCCCGCTCCGCACGGCGCCACCCGCCCGTCGTTCCGGCAGCGCTCTGGTGCGTTGGGTGGCCTCGGTTCGCAGCCGTGCTGGCTGGCCGCGGGTCCGGACTGAGCCCTTCGTGCCCTCGCTGGCCCGAGAAGGGGCTGGGAGCACGCCGGCAGAGGCGGGGAGGGCAGGCCCGGCGGTGACCCCCCGGCGCTTCGGAGCCTGCCGCCGTGCCCCGGAGCGCGGGTGTGCGGGGGGGCAGGCCGCGGCCTGACACACCGCTCCGCATCAAGCCTGTTTTCTGCCCTTTCTGTACCACGCAAACGGCGTGGCAGACGCGGTTACAGCACCGAAACCCGGGTGCCGCTCATGGTGCCGAGTCCCGGTTCGAGCGGCGGGTGCTATAAGCGGTGTCTCCACTAGATGGAGTCCCCGCTATAGCAGCGCCGCGGGCCCGCCGGGCGGGCACCCTGGGCCGGGCGGCTGGGGGGCACTCCGCGCCTCGGGGGCTGACCCCGCGGCCTGCAGCGAGCACGGTGCCTTTGGAGGAGGTGCGCTGGGGTCAACTCGCACAAAACCGAATCCAGATCAGGCTGCTAGGCCTGACTTCTTTCCGTCCCCCCCGCCCCGTACTTCCTAGGTACCCGGGAAATAAGACCTGTCAAGGAACACGCATCTTCCCCTGAGAAGGGCCTCTCACTCTTCAAGGGCTGAACGTTTTTATTTTATTATTTTGTTACCTTCCCCGCCCTGAACACGTTGCTGGGAACAAGGTTTCTTGGCTTCTTGTGTTGTGAAAAGTCTAGAGAGTTCGTATTGGATGCGCATGAAATGCGTATCGGGTGGTGCTGAAGAGGTTAACCGCACCACGGAGTCGTCGTCGATATTGGGCATGAAATACTGGAGGAGCCAATGGACGAAACACGGTGCTTAATAGAAACAGAGAATTAGCGATTCTTACTTGCCTGAGGTAAGCACAAGCCTCTGTAATGTCTTGATCTTGTGCAAGGACCTAGTAAGGAGCAAATCTGAGCAGAAACGTTAAATTATAAATAAGGATGGTCATGACAAGAAAGTACCTCTGGAAGGATGAAGTGTCACCCTTTAACTGAAAGGAAGAAAAAGGAGAAAAACCTTTTATTTAGTATTTTTGACAAAACAAATTGTTTTAAAACATCAGTGATATTTCCATAGTTGATTTAAAAAAAAAAACATGGCACACATATATAAGAAAATAGAATACTGTGTGGAATAAAGGCAAAGATACCAATGGTTGCCAGTAATTTGTCAAAATATGTTAATGAAGCATTCTATTTTTAAGCTCATAATATGCCGCTTCTCCTGATTTGAAATCCTGGGAGCTATATTTTCATGTGGCGTTAGAAAAGGAGTGTTTAGAGGAAGGAATGCACTACTATTAGCTTCTATACCACCTGCCTGAATTATTTTTATACCACATCAACCTTTTTATAAAGTTGAGAAGAAAATACATTCTTCACATGGGTAATTTAATATGCAGTTATGACTTTTTTTTTTAAATGCTTGATGTCTGGAGGCATAGAATCTTTATAATACCGTATATATGTGTAAACTTGGCAGGGTAGGGTACTACTGCAAGGAGTCTGAAGTGTAAATTGGTGTGTGGTGTTGCAAGTGATCTCTCTCAGATCCTTTTTGTATTTGATGAAAAGATTTGACTGATTAGGCAGTCTGCTGTGATCATTCTAACGGTTAAATTTTAGGTTGAATGTAAAAGTGAAATTTGATCTTCAGTTTTGAGAAGTAGAAGTTGATTAAGATCACAACAAATCGAGTGCATGATTTTAACTGCTAAATAATTGTAACTGTGTTGAAAATGAAGGAGTAGTTTTGTATTTGTATACTGTTGGCTCTTTTTGCCTTTTTTTCAGAGGTTCTTTTATTTCATGTTTTAATTTGCATATTCAAGATTGATCAAGATTGGCAGTCTTATTGGATGTGGGGGGAGCGAGTGCAGATCTGCAGGTTCTCTGCCCATGTTGTATACCATGATACTGATAATCCAAACAGGTCGGAAAGGGGAGTGTTGCCTCTTGTGGAGGTGTAGTGGGCATGGTTCATCGAACCTCAGATGGTTCCATTGTCACTGTGGAAGAACTTCTTATTTCTGCATTTCTGATTGAACTCCCACAGAGGCTGGTTTGAGTTGTGTAGATTAGTAGCCTCCATTTGTTTTGAAAAAGGTTTGTAGTTGTTGTTAGTTGGTATCTAATTGATGATATCAGCAACTGAGTGTGGGACAACTCAGTTACTGACCCAACAGAGCAGCACTGAGGCAACTGGAAGATATCACATGTTGTAAGTAAAGTGGGCTTTGCAGTTGCACGCTTTGTGTAGAATAAGGGAAAAACCAAGTTATTAATAATTAGCAGATGAGATATTAATGGGGCATCTGCTGTTTGGTGAAATTGCGTAGTTGTTACAGCGATACTGTGGCTGTGCATGAAGATAGAAGATCAGACTGTGTATGGTCATTCATGTACCTTTGGCAAATTTGTGGTGGTACTTACTGTATATATAGCCATAACTTGGAATGTGGTCATGAATAATGGGTTGGGTTTGGTAGTAGAGTGTCTATAAAAAAAGGAAATAGCTTTAAAGAAGAAACATTGATTTTATTTGGATAAAAATAAAAACACATCTTGTTACCTTCTTTTTAGACATAATGACAAGTTATCCTTGGAAGGGATGAAAATCAGTAATGGCTTTCCCCTGCATCTCTTGAAGTAGCATTTATCAGGCTAAAGAATTTGGGGAGGGGGCGTTAGGTCTCTTATACTGCTAAATTATGTATGTTTATCGTTTCACTGTGTATAGATGATTTGGATAGTTAAAACATTGCTGGTTTTGGTTTCATAATATGTAAATACAAATGTGAGGAATTCATAGCATTCGTGGGTCTTATTTCTCTTACTTTGAAATGTGTGAAAATTAAGGCTAAAAGACCAATGAGAAATTTACTTTTACAGTTAATACTAACTACATTTATACTACTGAATTCTCCTGAAGCAATTGTTCAACACACTGCTTTTAAGAGTTCAATCTGTTTTATGGATGTCCTTTCAGCTGTAAAATAGTGCCATAGACAGAAGAAACTTCACTTGACCATCACCATGTTCCAGAACTTCACTTTGGGAAATTGGATAGACTTACATAGTTCCAAACTGTTTGGCTAGGAAGCGTGCTGCCTTTGGTTTTGACGTAATGTGGAACGAGTTGGTTATTTGCCTCCTTACATAACGTATTTGTTTTTCATTAAACATTCTGATAAGGTCTTATTAAAGTACCATGTATTATTTATGGTATTTCATATGAAAATGAGCTGAAGGGAAAGTTCTGTCAGCTCAGGGCATTTGCAGAATAACAGCCTCTGTGCTAGAGAAAAAAAAAAAAAAAAAAAGAATGAAGAAAAGCATGACATACTCCTGTCAGAACAGGAGACTGCTTAAGGCTGAGAGAAAGAATGAAAAAAGGAGAAAGGACATAGAGAAGGTTCATTTCTCCTCTCTCTTGCTTTGTGGCATGGGGGGGGGGGGGGGGGAGTGTTGGTGTTTTGGGTTTTTAGTTTGGGGTTGTTTTTTTTTTTTCTCTTGTTTTTCATGATACAGAACAGCACAGGTTACTTTAACTGGGCTTGTTCTGGGAGACCAGTCCATGATAAACTTCACAAGCATGGATGTCTCCTAAGCCAAAACCGATCTCTTATTGTATGATTGTTTTGGTGTTGATTGCTGAGTTCTAAATACATTGGGTTTGTGGTATTGATTGCTTTTGAGAAAGGAAATTACGTAATAACTGATTCTGCTGGAAAATTTTCGGTTTTGCATGAAGACTTAGTGGATCTAAATCAGTCTCTGAAGCTTGTGTGGGTGCAGGTATGTGTGCGCACACGTAGAATGAAAAATAATGTATTTTTTTTTTTAAGACAGTGCCTGAGTTGCAGTGACATGTATTGTATCTGTTTCCATTTGAGTGGGAACTATTATTTGTTTTTAAGGGTAGATCTTAATATCAAACTAGTTATGCTGTTGATGAAATAGATTTCTCTTGTATGTGGGGTGTTTGTTGTTCTTAAAGTAAAACTCTTGATCAAAGATGTGCTTTTTGAGGGAGTTAGATACCCTTTTAAAATAGGTAATTCTAAAATCTTCTGCAGAGTCTTTGTAGAAGGAACCGCTTCAGAACCTCAGGTGGTGCTTTGAGGTCTGACCTTCTTTCCTGAAGAATTAATATTTAATTCATTTGTCAAATTCTAATTAAAAATAGTAGTATCTTCTGTTATACTTGAGTTGTATGTGAGGAAGAAAAGAGAGACCTGTAATACAGGACCTCAAGGACAAGCTGTAATATAAATTATTTGATTTGCAGGTCACATCCTACTTTATTACATAAAGACTAACTAGATCTACTAATGAATAATTATTACTCCATAAAATAAAGGAGAGGGGGGAGAAAAAGCCTGCAAGAGTGGAATACTAATTTGAGGTATCACTCTCAAAGTAAAAAGTAAACATTAAATTCTGAAAATTGCAAATGTAATTTTTCCATGTAACCTGATAGGGCAGTCCTTTATAACAGATTGACTGGCTGTCAGAGAAATTTGTAATTTTAGATGAGATGGGGTTTAGACCAATTTTAAGATACAGGCTTCATCCAAGCATGCTCCCTTCCCCCAGCAGACACAGTGTGCCATAGAATTTTATTTCATTCCTGGTGTTTCTGCTGCAGTGGGTTACACAGATATTTCACAGTTTCGCTGTAATGCTTTTATAAGCTTCTCTCGGCAACTAGATGGTGAACGAAATGTAGGGTATCAATGTAGTTTGTATTTAGAGATGCTCCTTTACTGATAGCACTGTATATTTGCTGAATCCTCTTGACTAGCCAAGATTCTTTTCCCTTCCCACTTTGTGCTTCATACTTTTCTTCCTAGAAGGGGAAGCCCCTTTTTATGTCAGTGTGAGTCCTGCGAGGAGCTGGGCGGGGGGGGGAAAAGGCGGGTGTGTGTGAGTGTGTATGTGTGCGTGCAGAATCATAACAGGCGTTCGGTCCCAGCTGGGCAATGGAACACTAATTGCCCAGATCTCCTGGATGCCTGTGATGCAGCGCGCTCACTTTCGCTCCTTCCCTATCCTCTCCGGGGATTTTTAAAATGCAGTATTTGAATTTTTGGTGAGTGGTAAAAGACCCTGCCCTAGGACCCATTTGACAAATGAGAAGCTGTGCAGCATCAGCACCAGCCGACTGAGCCTCACTGAGTCCAATCTCTCTCTACTAGTCAGCAGCTCCTAGTTGTGAGACAAGCTTCAGCTCTCGCTGTCATTGAGGAAGTTCCATTTGCTCATCAATAGGCTGCAGGCTGTGTCTTCTTTTTTTCCCTCTCCGTTAAAAATTCGTAGTTTAAATCTACCAAGTTGCCTTAGCTGACGAATGAATGTAGGGATCTAGCGCTGGGGGAAAAAAAAGCATTCCAGAATTACTGGTTCTTACTTAAAGAATCAAAAGGAAAAACCCGTAGTGACAAGAGAGGGCAAACGTGCTTGCATGCAAGCCCCCTCACTTGTTCTACGTAGACTTCAGAGCAACACCATGCAGCATCCCCTATACGGGTGCAACCTGCGTGGCACTGCCGAACGTGGGCATGTGTCCCCAGCTCTCCTGTGCCTTGACTTTTATGTACTTACAGCAGGTAAGTTTGCCGAACTTTTGTCTTTTCCTGTAGTGCCTGCTTTTGTCAGCATCGTTTGGGGGGTTTGTAATCCTGGAAATATTTGTTGTGCGAATAGACTGTAGAAATGTCTCCCACTGTGTGTAGTGCCTGCACTTAAGAATGGTGACGAGTGAGTAGAAAATATGTTTTAACCGAGCATCGAGCCTTTGCATATCTGTGTTTTGCAGCGTCTTTATCCGGTGCTGTTTATAGATCTTTAACGCTGTACTTTGACTCTTTGACGCATTCTCGTGGATCTGTAGCAGAGTTTTGAGCGGTAAAGGACTGTTCTTTATTCACTTGCAGGCATAAATTATACTTCTAATGTAAATGTGCCCAATGGCAATTTTGTTTAGCTTCTTTGAAGCCAGGAATTTAAGTCTGTGTTGAAACATGCTGCTGATTAAAATCGAGCTGATTTTAGTTCACAAAAAAAAAAAAAAAAGGGGGAGAGAGAGAAAAAGATTATAAGCTGTATCGTGCAGAATGATACTGCTGTCAACCGAAGTGTATTGGAATGGGTTTAAAAATGTCTGATATCAGCAAACGATACCAATGTCTAGTCCATTTTTAAGACTTATTTTTTTAACTCATCTCGTAATTTTGCTTCTAGGGTTTTTTTTAAATCATTACAACCCTCTCCCCAAATTATTTAACATTTGGTACCCTTGGTCTGTTACCACATGCAATAAATAGCTGGATAATAACACATTATTTTTTAAAACTAGTGTTTTTTTTGAAGCATCATTTTATTCTACTTCTCTGTTTTATAACTGACTCCACCATTATAGCGAGAGTAATCTAGTAAGTATGTAGAACCAAGACAGAAATGGTTATGCAAAAAATTATTAATCCTGTTTATTCTGTTACTTTTTGCTGGAACTTCAGGGAAAAAAAATTTGTGCCTCCTGGCACAATATGGGCATTTCTTTTCACTTGCCACTACAATAGTTTATATGCAATTGACTCCCATGAAAAGTCTCTAACTTATCTCTGTTTTTACAAATGCCTGAAAGATTTCTCACAGTATTGCTTTTTGTCCTAGGATTTATAAATTTAAACCTTATTTTTATTCAGAATATTTGTTTTCTGTTACTGCTGAAAGAACAGAACTCAAGTATTTGCAGGGTATAAACCCTTCTGTAGCTTTTTCTCGTAGTGTAGATAAACCATTTCTACTTACAGCATGGGATTGCATATAAAAACGCTTGCATACGCCCTAGATTATACTGTGTGTGGGAGGGATTCATATTGTTCGGCAATTAGAATTTGCATCAGATAAATATGATGTATTTAATATTTAAATAAATTGCGTGCCATAACTACGGCGCATTTCTTAGTTCTGTGTCTGGGTACGATTTGGAAATTGACATTTATAGATCAGCTTTACTGATCCAGTGTGACTTGAGCACTTACTGGTTGTATACAAATGTACTCCTGTATTTTGTGGCATTTGTTCTTTTGAGTTTGCCAAACAACAATTTTATGTTAAAGATCCAGCATTTGAAGGGAAAAAATGTGAATTAAGGTGAGAGGTCAACATGGCCACACAAGGAGCTGAGAAGGGGTAACATAAAGATGAAGGTGAGGTGCTGGAACAGCCCTCCTCTGAGAGCTATTTGCAGTGTGTCATTATGCAACCACATCTATAGTATGGCACTGCTTTAAGGTTTGAGAAACTGTGCAACATAATGATTACTTTAAAATAGTGAATTCAACTTCCATCTATTCCATTTGAGAGAAAGATGAGAAGCAATTGCTATGCACTTTACAAAGTGCTATATCTAGCGGATAATTTTAACTCTTAAGTGCATCAACGGCCACACTGAAAGTATCCGTATTTATTTTTTTTTAACAGTATTGGCTTTCTTGTCTGAGTAATCCTATCATCAGGTCAGAATCATTCTGTCTCCCCTAATTACCATTACGTATAATTAAAAGTCATCCAAATTCCTGATGGTAATGGTGGCAGGTTCAGAATTCTGTGCTTGTTGCCTCTTTTGATTGCTGGTTGGCATTTAGTTACCCTGGATTCCTCGAGAGTCAGATAATTACCATGTTAATTCATATATGCCTATATATATTTTATGTAGTTGGTTAAGTATTTCTTTAGAAACACTGTCACTGTATCTCAGAATTATTCAGGCAGAAAGATAGTACTGTGGTGACATTACCTACAGAGCTGATGTAACATGGTTCTGGTTTTAAATAGGGAAGGATAAGTAGTGTTCTATATTTTTGAAAAACATTAATAAACTCTCACCATGACACTGTGGAGGGGGGGGCTTTTTTCTATTTTCCCATGTCTGGTAATTTCTAGCAAACCTACAAAAATACCGTGTTCTGTGTGTTCAGTGCAAATATTACTATTTCAGTGAAAGTGCGAATGTTCTTCTCACTCCATAAAGTTGTCTATCGATCTGAAATACTGGTAACCTAAAAGCTTTATCTGGCAACTTAATAACTAGTGATCCCCCCTGCCTGTGGACCCTGTGACCAGCAGCATACCGACACGATGTGCACCTACTGAATACTTTTTCCTCTCAAACTTGCACTTCAGGTATGTCTGCTCATTGCACCTCAATTACAATGAATCCAGACAGGTGTATTGCAGCCGAGCTCTCCGGTGTTAAACTTCACTGTCTATTTAAAATAATCTATGAAAAAAATTATTCCCTGTTTTGTGTGTATCTAAACACGCTAGTATTCTGTCGGATGCAAGTTTTTTAATTGGATATGTGTCTTTCCTGAAAGACTATAAAAGGCATTATGTTCTTCTCAAGATGGGCAAACTAGTCTTTCTGTCAATAAATATTTATGCAGCCATGAGGATGGTCATTTTCTGTGGAGCTGTAATAACCATTTGGGAAAATCTGTGTTTAGGTAGTTATTTAAAACTGGCCATTATTTATTTGCTAAACACTGCTTGGACAGTTTGTTTAGTATAAATGGATAAATTGTTTTTCACAGTGTACCCGCAGAAGTGCTCTACGGCTTTGTCCAGTGCTAGAAAGTTAAGTATTTCCTCTGATACCTTCCAGATTATGCACATATATGATGTTTTAAGAGCTAAGTGAGGAACTGATTTTTTTAAAAATCAGTTTGTGCATACAGGATGCTTTACCTGAAAACATTTAAAGCTTAACTGTTGAAAATAAAGTTGAAAAGGCCTAGTTCATGCTATAGATTAACTGTCAATAAGATATTCACTTGGAAAAGCCAACAAAACCTGAAGGATGCTTCCGAGTTAGTTAAGCTATTGGAAATGGTCTGAAATGATTTGGATATTCTCTCGCTAATATGCTTCTAACTTTAGAAATCCAGAAAGAGTTTTCAAAGAATGTTAAAACCTAAATTGACTGTATCGGTGGCAGCAATGACAGGAGGAGGATATACGGGTTTGATTTGGAAGTTTTTACTGTGTATTATAAAGGTGGGGACAGTTGGGGAAAGATGTAGATGCAGTTGGGTTAGAATTTTACCTACTGTCAATATTTAAAGATAGAAAAAAGAGGAAAAGGGATCTTAGATTTGTAGTGGCAACCCCATCATTTGGTAATATTTTATAGTGTTAGAAACAGCTAAATACATCTGTTTTCACTTCTCCTTAATATGACACGTCCCTGCAAGAAATTATTTCTGACCATAAACTTGCATCAAATGCTAGTGTAAAGTATCTTTGCAGCAAAAATTCTGACCGCCAGTAAATTGGGATTTAGCGTTTATTAATGGAGGCTTAGTTCTGTTAACTGGTATTTCCCTATAACAGATGTTTGCCTGAATGTAGGGTTATTTAGTTGGTATTTTCATAGTGAAAGTACAAAGTCAACTGTTGTTTTGGAACTTCACGAACATTCCATGTCATCATGTACGAGTGCTGCGTCATTAGTTCAAAATCGGGGTGTTTTTTTTTTTTCTGTTTAATGATGATAGATGTGCTGTTGGTTTAAATAGTGAAGTGGTTTGTACAAAGGGTAATTCCTCTTAATGGAGCAATTGCTCATGAGTGGACATTCACAGATCGAAAACAATTGAACTGAAACTTCAGATATCAACCTTTCTGTCTTTAACAAGAAAGTAGTTCACAGTACAGCTCTTGTATCAAGTGATGGGAAAGAATCCACCATGAAAAACACAACCAAAACCACAAACCCTCCATCTCGACCTCCAGCTATTCCTTAGTGCTTACATGGTAATTAGCGGAATTTTATTTGGGCCTTAAGCATTATGACTATGAGAAAAGCTGAATTCCCACTCAGCTACTTATGTCATGCTTCTGGATCTGATGATTTATAGGAGTCTGAAAGACTTTTATTTATCATGCTCTTTCTTCATGGCTTAATTCAATGTTGATTTATTTGGTAGCATTTTCAATTGATGTATTCAATAGTGTCAATAATGGAATAAGGATTAGAACAGATTATCTTTGTGCTGAAATTGTGTAGAGAATTAAAAGGGTGAACAATTCCTGGATGCAGTTTACCTTTTTTATAGAGCACAAGGACATCAATTGCTGAACGCCACCATTGCAGTTACAGTTCTAAGTATGACTTTGCATTTTTATACTTCAGCGAGTCTTCAAAGGATCAGATATATTAGTTGAATTCAATAACTGATGTTTTATGACACTGTTTAAACCTATCATGAGAACACTGCCTTTCTTAACCCAGGCCGTTTAGAGTACTCGCTCTGTGGTTCTCCTGTAAAATCAGTTTATCTGACTTCAGCTCATGAAGGCTTTAAGCCTCTGTTAGCTTACAAATTGGAGTCTTTGCGCAATTTTGTTCCTCAGTCTACGATTTCATGGCAATTTTCGTGTGAGAACATACAACCTCTGCTTATGACTGCATGAGTGAAAAGAAGTCCACGTTTCTAATGCTCACTCACCATCTGTTTTTCTTACAGCTGGGCCTTGAATAATTGTCCAGTAGCTGATGGACTTAGGGTAGGCAATCTTTTCAGGGTTTTCTGATTCATTTAACCAGCTTCACTGCCCCAAGAGAAACATCGTGCTTGCTTATTCATATGTGTAGGGTGAAAACCTGTACTTTGTCAGATAAATTATAGTGCTCTGTTAAAACGAAAAAAAAAAAGGAATTACCATGTGTTTGCACCTAAGGGGGCACTGCGGCACTGGTGGGGAATTTTAGTGTATGAATGAAATGGTGCTCAAAGGGTGGGAGTGCGGTTGTTGCACCCAGAAGTACTGTGAATGGGGAAGGAAGGAATGATGGCTTGATGTGCTGTTTATCTTAATTAGGGGAAATAAGATTGTTTGGTATTCACCAATCAACTTCGAAGGTGGTATTTGAGACTCCACCTCTGATTCAAGACCAGTTTAGATGTTTACATCTCTCTCGTCTCACAAGAGCTGCTCTGTTGTGGTTTCCAGAGACTAATGAGAAGTGGCTGAGAGATCTGAGTGCTATAGCAGGCCTCATTCTGAGTAAGAGCTAGTTTGGGGCATTGAGCGAGAGAGTTGTCAAACAAGGTCAGTCTCCCCCCAATAGTGAGAGGGAGGGGTGCTTTAGTTTAAGTACTTCCCTCTTGAAATAACTAGAAAGGGGAAAAAAAAAACCCCAACCACAAAACCCCACAAAAAATCCCCACCCAACTCAAACACAAACTCCCCCAGCCAACCAGCAGCAGTTCAGAAGGTTACTTGCTGCTTTGGAATATACAAGCAAGAGCAGTTTGCAAAGGAGCTTCCATGTGGCAGGAGCAGGTGAATATTTTTGGCTTAGAAGCATTGGTTATGTAACGGGGCTCTTTGGCCATTTTAAAAACGCTTCAGCTGAGAAGTGATGGGCTGGATTTTCTGTTGTGAGCTCTTCGTAAGTTGTCGCTATTCATCGTAGTTGTTAATATGTATATGGATGGCTATTTTACTAGAAAAAAAAGTATGATGAGGTATTATATGCCAAAGAAAGCGTGTGGTGGTTGTATACGCAGGGATTTTCTCGGGGCACGCTAGCAGATATTTAATTCAGCTTGTTTAGATTTTTTGACCAACAGCCATGCAATACTAGACTATAAAGTTGATTTGTTTTTTAGTGTGAGTATTTCTGACTGGTAAATAAATCCTATCGTGTTAATACTAATTCTGTTTAAAATATTTCGGAAGGATTTTAATACGTACTACAAATGAAAGTAAGAAAATTGTGAATGCTAGAAATTTAATCCTTGCTTTACAGAGTTACAGTAATGTTAGTGGGGAGGAGAAGTCAACACCCTCTAAGAATCCTTCAAGCTTTCCTGCCTTTTAAAGGTGTATGTGTGATGATTTATCAGTTTTAAAGTGCGCAGTGTAGTACAAGAGCTCTCCTGAGGAACCCCTGTCATTCTTTGCTAGTATTGCTCATTTACCTCTGAGTTGCCTAGTGCAGTGCCATTGACTTCTTTTACATTTTGCTTCCCTCCTACTCTGTTCAGTGCAGCAGCCCAGTGAATTTAATTAGAGAAAATGGCATAGCTGAGGTCTATAGTAATCCTGACTAGTTGTATCTTGGGCCTTTGGTCTTTTGCACTATAGCAGGCTCCAGCTGTGGAGAGATCTCGCTGTGTTTTGATCCTTGCTCTTTCTCGTTGTGTTGAACACTGCAGATCAAAATAGATGCTGTAGTAATAACTGAAGCTTTCAGTGAACTATTTTTTGTTCACAGTGAGTCACTGATTTTTATCCCCACCCCTTGAATGGAAAGAAGAGTGTGGTACTTAGAATTGAAATACATAAAATGTTTGGATGCTCATGAGTAAGAAAGCAAGTGCTTTGTCTTAGACCATTTTTTAAATTCACCTTTGACCCTTTATATCAAAACACAGACACACCAAAAATTGTTGGTCTTCTCTCTGTGACATCTTGAATTAAGCCTTTTTCTTGTAACTATGCATGAATTTAATATTATTATCTCATACCTATTTGAGAGTGAGAGTATATACTTACAGCTGTGATATTGTCCTTGCCTTAATTCCCTCAACTTGGCTTGCACTAACATTTCTTACTGTGTCGTTTTGAAGACTGCTTTTCGATTCTGCTTATCGTAGCCTTTTCTTTTATAGCTATCTTCATAATCTCTACGCTCGCCCGTAAGGCTTCTATAAATTAAATAGTTAATTACAGGTATTGATTATAGGCAAGATTATTTTGCAATCAAGGGAGTGATAAGAAGTTTTAATGTATGTGTATGTTTTATAAGAGCAGGGTGAATTTAAAGTATTTTGTTTGAAATAAGTTTCATTAAGTGTTACAGGGAGAGACAACAAAAACCTGTTAAAAGTACTCCCAGAGAATAATATTGTCAAAACGGAGGGCTAGTGTGAAAATCTGGGGGGTGAAAAGTCATGAGGCAGCCCATATATTCAGTGAGTGTCCCCTCCTCCTGAAGCTTTTTTTCCTTGTCATGGTTAGTCCTATCTCTGGGATTGTTACGTGGCTGCATAGCTCAATTAATGCTCTATGGCAAGGAGGAGGAAAAAAATGTCTCTCCTCTTGTCAGAAGCAAAGTTATTTACTTTCAAAAGCTGACAGAAATAGCACTGCAGGGGCTTCATTTATTTCCGTCAGAATGTCATTATTGTGTAATGCAGAGGGACTTGTGCATGCGTTGCATGGCTTATCCCTGTGCTCCCCAGTCTGCGGGGTGGCTGCCTAGTGTAAAATGGCACACGGAACATTCCCCCTATTCGGACTTCAGTTCCTTCCCTTCTGCAAAACTGCATTCCAGGTGTCTTAAATATTTACTTGCTTAGATGGCGATAAATTCTGTTTTTAGTTGATGCTGAAGCTTGATGCGTCGGGAATCGTGTTCTGGCCTAGCTGAAAGAGGGGCTGTGTCCCTTAGGTACCTTGATAATGGGTGTCACTCCTCCTGATGGGTAGCATATGGTTTGAGACTGCTTCTTCAAGCATTGCTTTCTCTCTGTCATACTCCTTAATTTTTCTCTGTCTAGCCTCAAAAGGAATATTTTAGTGCAAGGGTTTATAAAGACTACTTGCTATTTGATTTTGAGGTTTGCAAAAAATCATTCGACTTTGTTGCTGTTGTATTGCGTGTACTTCCAAGCAAGGCAACTAGCTTTGCTGTGGAGTGCATGAAGGCTGCAAAAATACAGGAGTGTTCAGAACCTACGGTTCCAAGAGGTGTTGGTTTATTTTTCCTTTCCCATGCTATATCCAGCTGTCCTTCTCCAGCTCATTTAGAACACGACGCTCAGCACGTGCACATGAAATGGCCTGTTGCTCTTGTGGAAAGATTCTTGGTACACCTAAAGTAAAAACACTGATGCAACTAACTTCAGGAGTGCCTTGTGCCCAGTCATTGCCCTTCTGTCTGCTGCACTAAAAAAAATAAAACAATGTTCCAATGGAAAATTACTTCATCTGGAGAGGAGTCACCTTTTCAGTGATAGCTCCTCCTGTGATAGTTTTGGGGGTTTTTTTTTTTGTAATTCTTAAGACTACAACTCCACGTTCAGTAGGATTTTTCAGTTTCTTTTTCATTTTAAACTGGTAAAAATAACCATGTTAAAAAAAGAGAGAGAGATTTATTTCATTAGTAGGTAGATTTTCTTTGAACACAACCTGTCTTTAAATGAAAGGGAAAAGGATTCTGCTTCGAAATGGACTTGCTTGCTTCTTTCTTCTTTCCTCTTTTCTCTTTCTTTTTGCAGACATAAAATCCACTAATTTTCTATTGCGGTTGCTGGGCTTGGGGGAGAAGAAGGAGAGGAAAAGTACAAAGCTATTGGGAAGCGTCAATGCGGAGAATGATGAAGTACGTGTTCATTGCAGCCAATTCCAACCCCAAAATCCCTGTTGTGCAGGAAGGCTTCCCAGCTCGCACAGGAAACGCAGCCATGCACAGCACTGCGTAATGAATTTATTACCCCCGCACCACTGCTTTTGTTCACTCGCACAGCCAGGTTGTGTTCATCAAGGAATTTCAGGGGAAAAGGGTCCCGGCATGCTGAGTTGTTTTGCTCAATGCGGTGGATGCATGCCTTCATAAATCAAAGGAATTTAGTGCTTTACAAACCCTTCAGAGCTGCTGAGGGTGTTTGGTGGTTTTGTTTTTTCTTTTTTCTTTTTTAATCCAATTCACCTAGGAATATTTTCATTTCGTTTCTATAAGGAATGAATGAACTACTGGATGAGATCTATCTCAGCTGTTTTTGAGGGTTGATTGGTTTGCTTCACAGTGGCATTATACTTCCATTGTTCTCCATTTGGTCTTTATGCTTTATGGTGTTGTCTGTGAAAGAGGCTAGTGTGGTTTTATTAACATAAGAGATGCAGATCACATTGTCTGCGTTGTTTCTTAGAAATAACTAAATAAAATGTAAAGGCAAAATGTGTTTGCAGTAAACAAAGCAATTTAGTGGTTTTTTTTTTTAAAAAACACTTATAAAGCATCTATCATTTTAAAATCAAGATAATTTTTTTGCTAGCAAAATACACTTGCATGTCTTTTGCAATGAATATGACTGTTAATTTGAAATTGTTTTTTGTTTTTTTTTTTTTAATCAGGAAACTTTGTTTCCTAATAGCAACTGCCGAAATTGGGTACTTAGTTTTGTATTAATTTCCATAACAATTCTTTTTAAATAGTGGATTAATATTGATGTTACTAAAGAAAATATGCATCTACATTTCATTCTAGAAATGAAGATAAAGAAGGATGGTTTTAAAAGAAGCTCTCAAATTGTGATGTGAAATAGGGTGTTAAACAATGTTACGGGACACTCTTCTAGCAAATAAACGTTTGGTTGGTACTTAGGGAATCTAATCTTTACTTTCCTTACTGATTCACAACAGGGCAGGGGGTAGAAGATAATTACAGGGAACGTGTTTTGCCATTAAAGGGAATCTGGCTTTCCAGAGGGCTCTTAGGACTTTGTATTACACAGTAGGCACCGTGGGTTTAGTCTGTTTGGATTGTTCAGGAGTCATTGGTTCATGCAGCGTTTGCATACAGAAGGTGCGACTGCCCTGTCCCGGCTTTGTTACACCCGAACATCGGGTTCCCCCCGGCTTTGTGGGGGCCAGCAATGTGGGAATTGGTGCTGCAGAAGTTACAGCTGCTCAGTACTGAGAGGAAGTTTTTGTCTGTAGTTTGTTCTGTAGTCTGAAAGCAGATAAATACCTTATTTCCAGTTTCATCCCTGGTTTAAATATCACAGATTAATATAAGACAGGTGCCCAGTAAATGAGGTTTATGTTTATAGAGTACCATTTTTGTATGTGTTTGTCCTCGATTGTTTGGGTGCGTGAGTGTTTCATTGTATTTAATTATGTCTGTGAGGCACAAGACAACAGTCAACATCTGCTCTATTGTTTCCTTGGTTACAGATAGCTTTGATGGGTTATTAAACAATCTATTTTTCAACAGAAAACAGGGAAGCAAGCTGCACCCATATTATGTAATTTTGTAAAGGTACATTATGGAATTACTTGTCTAGTATTTGCACAATAATCTTTTATTTACATTGAATAAATGCGACTCCATTAAAAATATGTGATGATCTCACGCAGTTTTTATTTAACAGTGAATTTCTAATTTGTAAGACATGGGTAACATTGATTTTGCCACTAGTAAATTGATTCCACCATATATTCTCTATTGAAGTAACACTCTTGAGTTGTGAATGCTAATATAAAAATTAGAATTGTGTATTAACTTTCGTTTATTGAAACAGCTACTGATCACCTCTTACTGATTACAGAAAAAGTATTAATTAGCTCGAATGTTTTTTGAGTAAAATTTGCACTGTTGCCAGAGCATCAGCTGAGGAGGGCAGTGAACCCTCCAAGAGAAATGGTCAACCCCTGCCAAGAGAAATGGTACTGTACGAGCAGGGAGAGTGCGCAGTGGAAGCGGACTCTTCTGCAGATGGATTTCCTGCTGGAAGAACGCTTGTTTCATTACCTGTTTTTGAAGTGGTTTGCTTTAGTGTACCTGCCCACTGTTTCCAGTTCCTTTATGTTTGGGTTTTTTTTCCAATAATGTTTGGTAGGATGTGTCTCTTAGGAACTGCTTGTTTCTAAACAAACGTGTTTGTACAGCCAAACCAACCTTGCAAGGGCCTTCAGATGGAGCATTCGTGGGGTTTTTTTAGGGGGTTCAGTGCAGAGGTGAATTTAATGGGAGAGAAGACCAGGATCAGAATTTCTTCTGGGGTAGACCAATATGGTTTATTGACTTCCACTAAGGATTTTATCCTTGGCTTTGCTGTACATTAATGCGTTGTTCAGTTTATGTGCATTTTTTCCCCTCATCATCGTATTCTTGTATATTTTGCTTGAGAATTGGTTGAAGTGCTTGTTTGCACTAAAATTATACAAGTGCTCACTTCCAGCAGAAAATGAACTTCGAAAGTGCTTTATGGAAAGCCTGAGGGAAAGTTTGCTTTCACAGATCTATGAACGAAGCTGCGTTAGAAGTGCCTGATCTGACAGTGGTGGACGCTGGTTGTTTCCATAGCTTGACAAGGAACTAGAGCTGTGGAGCACAAAACTGTTCAGTGTTTTGTTTGTATGATCTTAAAGAGCTAATGAGGGCTGAAGAGCAGAAGATTAGAATCCAGGAAATTTGGCTCTTTCTTTAGTACCACAAAGGGCCAAATAGATCAGTAGACAACAAGAAAAGCTGTTCTGTTGCTTCTGCAGTAGCACTAGATTATACAAGCAGGGAAGAAAGCAGCCTGTGAAGGAGACCTATTGTTAAGAAAAAATTAGAGGGAATTATAAAAACCTTTGAAAATAATTTCTGTAAGAATTCACTAGTCCCAGCTGATTCATTAATTATGAAATCTCAGTTCTGTAGAAGCAGCTATATAGCACTTTCCTGTCACTGCAATACCAGAAGGGAGTTCCAATAATATGATTTATAATCCGGATGTGCAAAAGTTACGTCTGTGGGAACAACAGGATAGGAACCTTCAGTGTAGACCATGTTTGTTGAGTCAAAACTTGTAGGTGAATATTTCATTTCTTATTTTCCTTTGTTCATGGTGTTCAGTAACGTGCATTTTAGCGTTTTGCTTTTTTACCAAACAATATTATGGGTTGCATTTCTTCTGGTTAGGGACAAATCACTACTGGAAAATCTTGAGAAACAGTTCAGACGCTCTCGAAGAGTTTGAGGTTAAATTTTCGGTGTCTGATATTTCTGTGGTACAGTGCAGGAGAATGGGCCACATCTCAAGTCTTAGAAGGACACTACTTACCCTTAGTCTTATTTCTTGCAGCAGTAAAATCTTCCTCGTATCCACTAATAACCTTAGTATCAGCTGAAGTACTGATTTAAATAAAATTAGAAATAATCCTCTTCTGTTTTCCTTCTTTTCTGCACAAATTTACACCAGACCTTTGCTGGTGTGCTCCAAGGGCACTGCAAAGGTTGATTAAAACCTAAATGAAGGTGAAATTAAAAAGGCCATCCTTTCTTTATTCCCTTCTAATATGAAATAGAATTAACCAAAAGTTTAAGAAGTTGGATAAGTGGATGACAGGAAAGGCTCTTACCATCTGGCATTGATAGAGCAGTGTTATGGTGTTCTGTTCTCTGGTGCTTACTCTATCCTCTTCCGTTTATTCTGATAGGTACACGATCCCCTTAGGTTTACATTGTCCTGAGGAGATTGCTGTGAGAGATAACATTAGAAATCCAATATTCATGTGAATTCAGTATCCACTGTGGCTGGTGAAGAAAATGACCTTTTTGGTAGAACAGTTATTTAGACCGGAATGTATAAGAATAAGTAGCATATTGTCTGAGACGTCTTAGGGAAGGGGAGGAAAGAAACGCATGATGTGATTTTTTTCAAGGTGAGATCTGTTTGCTCTATTACCAGGAAGTTGTGTTGGCGCTCAGTCCAGGGAACTTTATTCTTTTTTCTGTGTACTAGCTGCTTTCCTATGTACTAGCTGTCTACGTGAAGGTGCCTGCAGAGAGTACCAGAGCAGTTCCATGGCATTGGACTTGGCCAGTCACAGACCCTGAGACTGTGGCAGAAGACATCTGACCCATCCGAGGACAAGGCAGGTACCCCTGTGCTCTGTGACTATTGGCTGGACAGGCCATGCACAGCAGCTGCCTGTGAGCCATCGGGCTGCGTTTAGGAGTGCTGGCTGACTTTGCTGACCGTGAAATGAAGTGTGTCTCCAAACAGTTGAATTGGGAGATACCTACGAGGACTGAGCTGACTTCAGCAATGAAGTTGAAAAAGCTTTCCTTAACTTCATGGTATTCAGATTTGAAGGCAAACTTTGTATCAGCCTTGTCTTCTAAGGCTTTCAGCCAAATCCTGCCTGCCTCAAGGTGCTCCTAGCTTGTAGTTCTTGGCAAAACTTCAGTACTTAGAAACTGTCGCTGGTGTCTTGAATAGGCTAAATTACAGCTTGCGTACACATCTAATGCCTTCAAGTCATGATATTTTATCTCTGGAGATTATGAAACTTGTCAGTTGTGAACAGAAATTTCCTCCAATCCCTTTACAGGCCTGTAGGGTCTTTGTTATTTGGGGGTTTGAATAGGTTATTTCTCCAAGGCATCCTGCTCACTTAGCTTATCTACCCTATGCTGGTTTCTACAATCAAACCAGTGCACTTGGCATAGTGGGGTGCTTGAGGCAGGAGGCATGATTTAATACCATCTCGTGATCCACCATGCAGTCCTATTAATATGAACTTTACTCAGGGGAATGAGTAGCTGTTACTTGTCAGCAAATCCCGAGTGCGTTAAGGGGGTGAAGTTGTATGGAAAGATGCTCACAGTGATACTCTGCTGTTCCCAAGGGAAGCAAAGGAAAACTCTACTTTGATGAATAATGAATGTGCTAATTGGGGTCAAGAAGAAGTCGTAGCTTCCTGTGATTACAGTAGGCAGAGTAGCCTGACTACAGCAATAAAGTGAAGTCCATTTGACCAGATTTGGCAATAAAAATGTGCCTGGCTATCACCTCTGCACAGCCAAAGTCTTGAGAGATGACAGTGACAGGCAAGCGGCTTGTCTGTTCTGGAACACACTGTTATATTCCTGAGGTCATTTTTTATGCAACAAGACAACGGCCATGAACTGATATTGAGCGGGACCGGTTGTGTGCTCAAGTATTGGAAAAAATCCTGTGTGGAGTGGACGATGATCTTAACATGGCATTGCTTAGCTGTATCAATAGTATTCATAGAGTGGATATTGATAAGCAGTCAGTCTGTTCCTGATTTGCAAGGAAAAATATGTTTTGTTGCTGGTGGTCTGTATTTGCAAGTGAGTGTACCCCAAGGGGAAGATTACAACCTGCTCCTACCTGTTGGCAGAATACATGCAGAATTACAAATTTCTTGGGCTTATTTCTTATATCCAGCAGATGAAAGAGAAGAATAAATGAATGAGGTTAAGGAAGATATGTGAAAATATGATAGTAATGCATATCGAGTGAAATATATATACTTTTTTTTAAAATAAATATATGGGATACTGCTTATCATTTATGCCACTGGAAGATGTGTGTTGTTTTTGGTAGTTTGGCTGTGTAACTGTATGATGTCAGACAAGCGTGTGATCTGGAAAATGTCTGCTCTACATTTCATACAAAATTTTCACCACTGCTTAACTTCAGAGATTCAGCTTCTAAAGAAATGGCAGATAAACTCAAGAGCAGAGTGGTGAAAGATATCTGAAGTAGCCTAGAGATGGAAAAGAGTTTGTTCTCAAACTTGCCAACAGTGAAAAAACACAACGGATTTTGTAGGCTGCCCAGCCGAGAGGGCTTATGTCATAGAGGCCACTATGGAACTCTGTAAGATAAGGAAGGAAAAGCAGTGCTCATGAAGACATAAGAAATGTATTGAAGACCTGTGCAACAAATCTTTGGTGTTGTGAATAAGTATGAACGTACACATGTCAAAATCGACTCTTGGTACTTAAAGCAATAGTATTTTCCTCCAGTTCTGCAGCTGACTTTGAGTGATCCAGGACAATAGGAGACAGAGAAACTCCTTTCGCAAGTAGAATTGTACAGGGCCATGGAGCTGTTCGTTGGGGGAGCTGCCCTACAAATGGTTGTACAAATTGTACATTTAAAAGAAAAGGCTAGAAAATTGAACTTCAGTGGAACTTGAAGCATTTCTTTCAATCTTTGATTGAAAGAAACGGCTAGGTTCATCCTGAACTGCAGCTAGTTTTTAATTTGCTTCTGTGAGTTAATGTAACTTTCAAATAGAAACTTTGTTTGTTCGAACAAGGTGTAAATACCAAATGTGCTGTATCCTGCAAGCTTTTCAGATACTTGAGAAAGGCGGTAAACAGTTTCCATAGCCTTGCCCTATACACAAGTGTAAACTGAGGGGCTTGAACTCGACAAACTGTGACAGCATCTGCTGTACTTGTATCAGTATGAGATTGGTAGGTAACTTGGCTTTGTATATGTGATATTTTCTACTTCAAAAGTCACTAAATATCCATGTTGTATTTTGGTTCTGCTGTTAAGTATATTATGAGTTGCTGGAGAATTGATGCCTAGCATGAACAGCTCCTGCATGTTCTTCAGGCTTTGCTTGGAAGAGCGGCATAGAGTCAGCAGCTGAGGACAAGGGATAGTGCTTCCCGTGCCCTTGAAGAGCCTTTGGTACCAAATATGTTTTTGCAGAAAGATGGAAATAGTCTTTGGGAGACAAGTGTAATAGTTACACAAGTGGCAGCAGTCACGTTTGGGAGGGTGGGAGAAGACACGCAGGACAGCTTTTCTATCTACCGATATTTTTTAATGCCTGGGTCTACTTACCTCAGGCGGTGCTAATCAGAGGCAGCGCACCTTCTCTTTCGGAGCACGCCTGTTAGTGATGTGGTAATACTTTTTTAGGGACAACAATCGGAGGTGCTGTGAGTGATGGAAACTACCATGAGACTTGGAAAATACTTCGTCCTCTCACTTCTGGGTTTTCCTTTACCATAAAACCACTGAGAAATCTTAAAGAGAAAATGGAGAGCATTTGAGAATAGGAAAGGTGGCCAGAAAGCGGGAGGCTTGAAAAGGAGGTTAAAGGAATCAATATGACATAGCATAAGCTATGAAGGGGGTGCCAAAGTGTACCTGAATCATTTATGATGTGTGAGATGGGAAAGTTAGGTCGATGTTGGAAAAAAGTAGAAATTATTTGAAGTTTATTGGTGTTGAATATCATTTGGAAGAACCATTGTTGGTGGTATTTTGAACTAGATATAGGCATTAAGGAGAATTAATTATTTGGCAGAAAGATGGTCTAAATTACTTCTGTCGGGATCTTATTAGAGTATACATCATTGATTGTCTGATGACTGCATTGCAGGGATCTGCCTTTTCCGGGTAACATGCCTTCAGGGCAATTGTTAAAGACTTTTTACCTTGAACCACAGCAAAACTAGGCATCTGCTTTGCCTGGGAAATATTTTGGTCATTGTCTAATATACCATTTAGCTGTTATATGCAGGAGGGATCAAAATCTTGGCTCTTCTGCATCATTTTGATTTTTCTTGTTCTACCTGGATGTGCAGCCTAGTTTTCAGGCATACTTCTGGCTTTATTTCATTCTGTATGCAACCATACTGTACAGCAGTCTCCATCTCCCTCCCATTTCAAACAACTTTTTGGCAAGTCCGCAGTGAAATCACTATGAGAGAATTCCTACCAGTAGCTTCAGTTCTGTGCTAAAACATACAATTTTGGTATTAGACTGCTGGGCCTGAAATACTTATGTGTTTTGTGACCTTCTCCTGCTACCTTAGCTTGTTCTAACCTCTGCTGTTCACCTTTAAAAGCAGCTTGTCATAAATATCTGCCGTTATCAAAATTCTGCAGAAATGAAACAAATAAGATTATGTATTTTATTTATGGAGATAGATTTTATATATAAACCAGTGTTTATCTATTTTCTTGTTATTTTCTCCTGCCTTTCACTTTTAAAATAAGTTTTCAGTTTCAGAAAATCCTTGGAGATTTTTAATGAAAAACCCAGGGTTTGGTAACAGAAAGCCGAAAGAAACATGCCCTCCATTAACACGCTGAAAATAGGTTAGCGTGCCACTTTTTTCTACCAGCATTATAATTTTCTAGCATGTAATGGAAGCGAAAGCTATATAGTTGTTGAAAATAGATGATCTCCCCTTATCCACCCACACACATAGGTAATTTTTCGTAGGGAGTAGGAATCCTGGAGTAGGTAGGAAGTAACTGCTGTCACCATTAGTGGCTTTGGACAGGTGGCCGGTGTGCATGGTGCTGACCATGCTGGCCTTGTCCTAGCAAGAATGTTTAGGCCTATGCTTAATCTCAGTCATGCTAGAGGTCCTGCTAAAGTGAAACAGAATTATTAGCGTGTTTAATACTCCTCTGGCTCATTTTCTGAGTCCTTTAGCACTCTTTATGGTCAAATTTCATGTGTTGGATATATTCTTGCAGAACAGGAGTGACCATTAATGCTGAGTAATTGGAACTGTAAAGCTTAAGGCAATTTCCTTTTTTTGTATGGCCGGGAGGGAGAAGAAATAAGTTGATATAAAGTGGTGAAGCTGATGTAGTTGCATTGGCGTAAGTTCAGAATTTGGCACGGGGCGGAGACGCAAGTAAAGCTGTATTGTACTTCTGTGGTTTTGATTCACAGAGGTTTGTGCGAACTTAGGTAGCTGGTGCACACATGGGACATCATCAAAGAGCCCAGCCAGAAAGTCAGAGCTTGGATTTGGAGTGCCATACAGCCATACATTTAGAAGCATGTTGTTATAGTGAGGCAAGCAAAGCATCCTTTCATTGAAACAGGTAACTACAGTTTATTTTCAAAGTTTATTTTATATGTTACAGTCTGCAATGTAGTAAATATAAATGCTTTGAGACGTTTGATATTTTCTTTATTCTTGAATGTTATACTGCTTGCAAAGGACTGGAAAGGTCCTCCTGTAAGTTGCTGAGTTCAGACTACCACTGCTATTGGCATCATAATTTTCTTTTATGCACTATCTTGTTTTGTTACTGTGGATTTGGAAGGCTGTTCTAGACCCTTATTTAGTCAACACCAGAATACTTTTAAAAAATAACCTGAAAAAATATTTTCAGCCTAAATTTATTCATAACTAGTTTTTTCTTGATTGTAATGTGTCAGGATTGCCCTTAGCTTAAATAGTCTCTTCCTCCTACTGTTTTCTTCCCTGTTCACAGATTGTTTGCTAGGATAAACAAATGAAACTTCCTTAGGTTCCTGTTACAAAATAGTTGCTCCATTCCACTGAACGACAAAAACAAGGACTTTCTCCGCAGCTGTTGTAGTTGGATTTGACCCTCTTTTTTTAATGTGGATGGAAACTCTGTATTACTGGAAGTACCTCTAAGAAATTAAGAAATTAATTGAGAAATAAAATTAGGAAATACTGATAATTTGCCTTTTCCTATTTGTATCACACTAGCAGCTCAAATTCCCCAAACAGATGCAATGAAGTCCTGCTTTTTCTTCCCCCTGAGTTTAGAACTGAAGTTTTTGTAATTAGCAGAAGCATGACCTTACTTTTTGTATTACTGAATTTCATCTCATTTCTGTTGATGCAGTCCGTAAGGTTGAGCAGTTCTTCCTATATGATAATCTTACCCTTCTCAGTCTCGACAGTGCCTTCCAACTTTGTCATCAGGAAATTTCATCAGCATGTTGCCTTGTGCCAAAATAATTAATGAAAATGTTAAGCAAAAACTGTCCCAAAACAGATCCCAGAAAAGCTTCCCTCTTCAAATCATCTTGCACTTCGAGTTTTCTAACATCTTATCAAATACATACATGCTGAAACAAAAAGACAAGAAAGGATTTAACCACCCTTACTTCTGTCAGTTGTCCCGCTGGAGTCATTTGAGTAAAGCTTGCAGAATCCATTCTATAATCACCACTCCTAAGTGAAAGAAAACTTTGTTCTCTCCAAATGCAGCTCGCTCTGTTAGACCAAAGAGGTAATAGTTAAAATGAACATTGTTAAAATGTTCAGTTAAATGAAATACTTTTAAATGAGTTGTACTGGCAACTCACTTGCTCATATATACCTTTCATTTATATATTTTTGTATGAAAGTTAGTGAGTTTTATATTGGAATTTATGAAAAATCTTTTGGCAAAACCAAAAGGTGTGTCAGCTTACTGTGTGCTTACTGATGAAACTGCAGGGTTCTGTTCCTTAATAGAAAAGAGCAAGAAATATGGTTAATAGCTAAGAATAGTCAGATAACCAGTGTGAACAGCATTATCCCCTACAAAAAAGTGAAGCGGTTCTGTAACGGGAGATGGAACTAGGTAAACATCACTTCATCATGAGCCAATGGCTGTTCTCATTGGCAGTCTCTCAAAAGAGCATCACGGAGGGTCACAATTCAACGTCTAAAGTTAGAAGTGGTGTAAGGCTGATAGTAATGAGGGCCAACATGCAGCTGCTAAGGTAGATTTCTAGATCGTGCAACACGGCGGCCTTGATACATGAGAGTCAATTACTGAAAACCTTTCACGATGGTCAAAATGTGACATTAAATAATTGAGTATCACATCAAATCTTGTCTGCAATTAGTTATCTGGAAAAGTAATTATGCAACAAAATCAAGTAGCTGAAATTAGTACTGTGAAGCACCCTGGTTATTGAAAGACTGTAGGAGAGGATTATTCTTTTTTTTTTCTTGTAACATGAACTTTTAAGCACCTAACATTCTTTATTGAATTAAAAAAATCTTGCTCAATTGTAATTCTGGTCATTAGTCACATATACAATAGAAGATGCATTGCACATGAAACAGATGTTAATGACTAGCTTTGTTTTGTCTAAAAATGATTAGTCGTGGAAAAAGAATGTCCTGCAAGTAGTACATAAAAAAGCAAATCTGTTTTGTTTAGGGGGGAAAACAGCCTAAATGTTGCTCTTTGGTCTCTTTCACTAAGAGTGTAAGTTTAATTGGAGAACAGATACTAAAGGTCAAATGCATTCTTCTTAAAAAGCTATGATAAATGTAACAACATAGAAGTTGTGAAAGGTTACAAAAGCCATTAAAATATAATTTACACTAATAAAAGTAGTTAGCTTGCATTAGTTAGCTCAAATATTCAGAATAAGCAAGAAAAATAGAATGAATCAAAACAGAACATGTGTTTAATGCAACAGACAAGTTTAAACTCACATGAATGTTGTTTAACAGCTTATAAATACAGGGAAACATTGATTTATGCAATCGTGATAAACCTGATTATTTTTGAAATGGCTTCTAATACTAACTGTTGTCATGTATATGCCAGAGCTGATAGGAAAATTAATTCTAATCAGTAGATCTGTACAGGATTTGATCTGTATGTGTATAGTACTTAAACTGAACGGATAAATAGTAGTTGGTTAGTCATGTTACTTAAGCTGGTCCCAAAATAGCACCTTCCTTTTTTGGTAGAGTTAGGTTTGCAGCTGTTGTCTCTATCTGTTGTCTCTGAAGAAAATTTTAACATTAAGAGTTGCTGACGTCAATTTTTTTTCTTTTTTTTACAGCTGATGTGGGCTTTGCCCCTGACAGAAGTTATTTGGTTCTAGCTCTGAGTTTGGAAGAAGTTGGTATATAGATTTTCCCCTAACTTTCAATTGATGTGTTTAGCTTTAGTGGAGTAATACTATCACTTAAACCATGTTGTCGTCTCAAGGAGTTTTGCTACATCCATATGGAGTGCCAATGATTCTGCCGGCAGCACCATACTTCGCTGGACTTGTTCAGGTAATGCAAGGCCGCTTCCAACAAGCAACTTAACTCTAGTGCACTTAGAGTAATAATTGGAATTTTTATGGTTGAGAAAGCAAACACTTTTAATACAGGCAAAAGCTCTCATGTAGTCAGTGAGAAGACAGTAGGAAATCAAAAAGATGGATCACCCTAATCTGAGTATTGACATCTCTCATGGCTGAATAAATGGTGTAGTTGAGCTATATTTGCTTGTATTGATTTGTCTGCTGTTTAACATTCATGCCTTTGCTTTGCGAGGTTGACCACAGGGCAGAGGATTCGCTATCCATTCTAGGTTTCTGAGGAAGTCAGCATTCCCACGGCAGGTCATAAGACAAAGTAACTTACCATGATGTGTTTAGGCTAAGTGTTTTAGCACAGCAAATATGAATAGTGTTAAATATGCATTAATTCATGTGTTATGCGTCACACCGAATGAAAAAAGTGTTTGTGTTTTTGTGTGTATAGAAACACATCACCTTCACAGAATATTTATGCACATCGTATTAATTCTTTTGAATTACCCGAAAGGGTAAGATCTTGCTTCAGGGCAAGAGTTCTGTATTTTAAAAGTCAACTGGCAATTCCTAGATCTAGTTGTTGCTGTGTTGTCTGTTTCTTATTTTATTTCACCAAAAACTGGTACTACCGTATTTTCTGCTGTTAGACTTAGGATTGTGAATGGGTCATGTAGACACTAGTTGAGCAAAAAGTACTGTCATTTACAGTATTAGAAGACATTAAGAAGAATTCAAGTAACATTTCCAAGCAACATGAAAAAAAACAACTGTACCCTGTAAATGGCAGTCGTTAGATGTTGTGCATTAACAAGATCAAGAGACACACATGTATTACGTCATTTCTGTGTCACACTAGCATTCCATCAAATTCTCTGTGGAAGAGAGGCAGATTTTCATCCTGCTCCTTTACTACAACAGTTAGCTGGCAAAGAGGGGCAATTGCAGCATGAAACAGCTTCCCCCCCCGCCATATAGTTCCGTTCAGTAATTCAGACTGTGCGTTGTATTCCTCTCTTAAGGCTTAATATCAGGCACCTATGTCTGAAACAGAAATACAGCATTGCACAGTGGCCATTATCAAGTATTGGAAAGCTGTGTCTTCTGAGACACGCGAGCCGATGGTATTTTTTTATGCAGTGAGATAAGGCAGCACACTTGAACACATAAAGCAGGTCTTCATATCCATTAGAATTTGGGGGTGAAGGTCGGACGCTAGAGCTCAGTCAGACCTCGTGCCATCCTGTCCAATAAATAATTACAAGCAAATCGTGCCTTTCACTCTATGCTGATTGATGTTGAAATTGCTTTTGAAAGTTCTCATAAGTTCCTGTTATAGATTAAGTGCCGGTGTAGGAAAAATAACTGCACCCAACTGAAATGGGTGAATGTAATCAGGTTTAATGGACTCGAGAGCTTGTTGGGAATTAAATAACTATTGATTTGTCGGAAAGTTGCTGTCATTACAAAATGCCACTCTGGACGCATTATCCAAGCAGATAGATTAGAAGAAAGGGCCCTTTGAAAATTAAGGATGCCTTATTTCAGTCTTTTTTCTTCTCTTTCTTTCCTTAGAAAGATACATTCAGGCGTATGCTGCTCCATTAGCATAGGTCTAAGATAGTCAAGCAATAAGAATTGTTCTACAAAAAATAGGTATATTTACAGGTACAGTTGAAAAGTGTTCTTCCTGTGGATACTTCTCGTCTCCCATCTTCTCTCTCTCTTCCTAATGTCATACCTGAAAACTGCATTTTGGAAACAAAACACTGAGTTCACGTCTTAGTGGGTCAACTAGAACGTTCAATGGTTTAACCACTTTCGCCCCCCAAGTTTTTATCTGTGTTTGCAGTATCTGCGGTCAGCATATGATTCTAGAATGCTGATTGTTTGTCTCTTAGGGTAGACGTAAGTATGCAAAATAAATAATGCAATGGACACTTGATAGGCATATTCGTATGATCTGCTTCTAAGCATTAATTACATAATGTGCAGAAATTTAATGGACATCTTCTTCAAAAGTCTGCCTTGATGAACTGATTATGCAAATGTTTTTTACTGGTTGCAGGTTGAGAGCCACAACTCTGAAGTATTTTTAAATACGAGGCTGTTTTAACATTTTAGAGGCTTATAAGTTTGCAGTTCATTTATTTGCATGGATTTCTATGGAAAGTAGATGTATTTCTGATTAGGGCTCCCCATGATTTCCACTTGGATTTCCACCAAGTTTGCATATGAAAAGAGCGTAGAGTATTGCGTAGAGATTTGAGGGACTGTTTTGGGTTTTCTTCATGTTTTTTTACGGCGCGGTTGAGCAAGAGATAGCTCAGATCTCTGTGGAGGACTCTTAGTCTTCAGGGGTTCTGCACTTTCAAGCACTGTGTATTATTTTCCTTTATGCTGTGCATGTGCAGCCCTTTCCAGCCTCTCCTCCTTAATTAATCAGCATACTCTATCCTACATCCTCTGCTTGCTTTTTGTCACATCCCCTTGTTAGAAGGTATTGGAATGTGTGAAACCTAGGACAAACAAAAGCAGGCCGGTACTGCGGATACATCTCTGGAAACACTTCAGATAAACAGCCATGTCTATTTTCCCAATTGCCTGTATTGTTCTGTTAGGAAGGTTTGTATTCCTCTTGCCGAGATCATGTGTTTGAGTGAGATGGTGAAAAATGGAATGCATATGTCTTAGAGAGGAGGTAGCTGTCCAGAGATACAGGTATGTCCAAATGTATCGGAATTATGTTAAATATATGTGCAAACGTAGTTTTATTTTTCAAATAAATATTCATTCAAAAAACTTACTGGAATAATGGTATTGTTGCCTAGGATTTCTTAATGCGTTTTTAACAAGAGAAAGAAACTATATTTTCCTCTCTCTTCTTCCTCCTGGATGAAACTGGAGGAGGAAAAAAAATCACATGAGACTACAAATGATGCACCAATACCTCATGTGGGTGGAGAGATGCTTTCTGACTTGGCACAAAAGCCGTACTGGCAGCTTCGCAGCCTGTCACAGTCCCACTGCCGTGAGGACCAGAACAGGTACTGCCGTCCAGCAGCTGCGGGTGCTGGGGACAGCAAGCCCTGCTCTGTGTCAGAACTATCATGCTGAGTCTCCTGGCAGGTGAGATAGAAAAACCCGCCATAGAGGATTAAGTGGCATCCCAGTGAAAGACGACTTCTCCTGCCCTTGGTTCCTATCCCAGTTTTGTCATTTGATTCCCCTTATGTCCAGAGAAGCTGTGAAGTCAGTTGGGTGTCGCAGGAAAAGGTCCATCTGCATTGGCCAGGGTGTGGGACCATTGTCTTACTGTCAGGAAGTGTGGCTGTGTGCTGTGGAACCCTCTTAGCTGTGCTCAGAATAAGCATCTGAAACAAAGTGCTCTTTGTCATTAAAACTGCAAAATGAAGCTTCAAGAAATGATTTTGCAATTCATAGAGTAGTATGTTATGTGTAATAGTAAGTTAAATGTCTGCATACCAGCTTCATCTTTCGTGGCTTTGAGTGGTTTAGATATTTAAAATCTTTGCAATCGCTCTGGATAGTTGGAATGTTAGGATTATGATAAAATATTTTAAAAACGCAAGTGCAATATATGACGTTTTAATGATCGATGCTAAATTATTTATTACGTGTCTCGTTGAGGTGGCTCAGTTTCCGTTTAGCAGAAAAAAGAATTCATATGCTTTAATATAAAAATTATTAAAGTTGAAATTACTTAGACTGTTCAGTAACCTACTAGAAAATTCTAAATAGAGAGACAGTTCTATTTAATACAAAAAGTGCTACTTAAATTTAAAGATTAAAAAGATGGGATTTTTTTCTGAATTACGGTCAGCAGTTTTCAAGTACACTTTTATTTTAGCATAGTGACCAGAAGAGCTCTGGGAGTTCTGAGGGCTTAAGCTTATGTTCATTGTTAAAGACTTTAGCCAGCTCAGCTAAAACCTTTTCTTCCGCTTTTATTTGTGTTATGGGAAAGGAGGGTAGAAGAAAAGTAGGAAATAGACAGCTGTTGATTAACTATTTTAGTAAACTGGGAATTACCGTACTTGAAAGTACATAATTTTTAAGCTTAAATTATTCTTAAGATCTATTAATTATATCTGTGCATCTGATTTTCCATAACTGGTTAACTAGTGGTGTTTGACTGACAGCTGGAAAAGTGGTGATCTGGAGACAGTTCCATTTTATTTTAGGGCTAAGTGAGAGAATTGCCTAGAATATGCTGTGAAAAGTGCAGACTTCTTCACAGTTCCATTTTTACCCGTCTGTAAGATCCTTGCTTCAGTGCTGCACTGGGAAGTGCTAGCAGTGAATACCCTCAGAATATTTGTAGATGCCACTGTCAGGCTACCTGCAAAATCACACTTCCTGGCAGTCCAGTTTTGAAAAACGCTGTGGATATGTTGTGTTACCTTACATTGAAGAGACTCCTGTAATTTGGCAGGTTTTATTTGAAGAATGTGTTTGAAATGGAACTGGTGACGGGTTGCGATTCTTCCCCTCTTGCCCGAAGTGATCCTTAGCTGTTTTGGGCGGGTTTAGGTTAGGTCTAGTGGAATGCAGACCGTAATTCCTGTTTACACTGGCTGAATTGCTGCTTTGAAATGCAGTAAGTAGGGGATTTGCCTTAGATACAGATTTATTCTGGTTTGATTGCGTTGTTCGGTCTTTGCAAGTGATAAGGGTCTCTCGTATGACTAGTGCTGTGCTGCCAGCGCTTTGAGAGTGGAGGACTAACGTGTTTTACTCCTGCAGTCGCTTCTCATCTAAGTATTTTGTTATGTTTCTGAGAGAGTTTATCTAAAATTTTCTCTCAGTCTAAGAGTTGCAAAGTTTTTCTCTCTTCTGTATCAAAAGTACTTTTAATAGGAGATGTGAGATGGTGGTGGTAGTGATGGATGTGGTCTGTATTACTTTGTTTACCAAAATTTTCCGTTATCAGTGTTTAAGCCTCTGGAAATAGAACTTCAGGGTTTGGGTTGTTTCCAATACATGGACCAAGCAATGTAGCCAACATGCATTCTTTGTGGAACCTGTCGATTGCTCAGGAGGCTACAGACAGCTTGGAACTATTTTGTTAGTGCTATTGCAAGAGTTCGTTTTCTTTTAATCTGCCTTTGTTTCTTGCTAATAGGTGCAGATATCATAAAATACCTGCGGAGTGACCCTGCAGGGGGGAGAGAAAGGGGCAATGATACAGAATGGCTTTGCCACTGACCAAAAAGACTTCTGTACTAAGGGTAGCCTGTCTGAATATTCCACTTCGACTAAGGAACGAGAGGGTGTTCTCTCCTCCCATCTGCCTAATTTTGTCCTCTGTTCCAGAAATCCATGGGTGACATATCTTGAATGAGTCAGGCAATACCGTGGCACCTCAGCTTGGTCAATGGTGTGTGTAGTCAGGGATTCTTTCTGGAAGAACGCATAAGATTTCACCTGACAGCCAACACACTGGATTTTTTCCTGTCCCACTTTTGCATGTAACACCAATATTCTGCGTTTTAGACATTATGATATATAATTGTGGTCACTGGTTTGTGTGTTGGATAATACACTGCAGTGGAGGTTTTAGTAGGGCAGTAAACTGGGTATACGTGGGCCCTCATGGCTGTGGCTTCTGCGGTGTTTTTTAAGTGGAATAAATAAAAGGATATTTGAGTTTGAGCAGAATTGTTTATGTAGAGAGAATGACTGTCATTAGGACAGATTCTGTTTATTTGTTCATTCCCTGAATAATAAAAAACTTCTAAGATTTGCATTCTTTGCAAAAGGAGATTTAATTTGGCTTCCCGAACTAGAAGCCAGCAAGCTGATACGGCTATTTGCAATGATCAGGAATGTCAGCTGATTTTTTTTTTTTTTTTTTTTTTCCCCCCCCCCCTGTCTTATGCATAATCAGCAGTAATAAGAATTCTGATGGCCAGATTATGCCAGGAGATACAACTATTAAGTTCTGTTTCTTTCAGTAGAATGATACACAACTGATGACAAAATATGATTATATATCTAAATATAGAACACCTATTTTTATGGAGTTGGCTTGACTATTTTACCTGTTCCTCCTCTGATAAGTTATCTTGTCAGATTTTTTGTTTTATTTGCTCTGTTTGCTTGCTTGCTTTTTTAACTGAGGTATGCAGATAACTTTGCTCAGACCAGGTTTCAAAGAGGGTGTTGTAAAAACATATGAAAAGTCTATTTCATATATAGATGAGGTTGTGGGGAAAAAAATATGGTAAGGACATCCTAATTTAAACTATAAATATTCTCAGCTGAAGTAATTGGGGATTGCATTTGAACTGCTCTATTACTAGGTGAAAGTGATGGAATCACACTGGCTAAATATTTGCCAGCTAGACATCACAGCTGTCTGAAGTTTATGAGATTGAGAAGGGTTCACAGATAATTTGAAAAAAAAAAAAATGGTGGTTTGGTTTTTTGTATTTTTTTAGTGTAGTGACAAGTCATTAACATTGCAGATAGATCACAGGAATTTGATCCCGGTAAATTTTCTTCAGGTAAATTGTGTCAGAGTTTCTGCTTGTGTTTCATGGGATTGTGATTATTGTGGGTTAGGGTAAATTCTGATACCTGGTTCCTTCTCTTCCCGTCGTGGGCAGAGGTACTTGAGCTAGATATCTCGGAGGATGACATAATCTTCTTTAATTCTGATGGTTTTCTTAAAGCAATAATGAAGGTATTTACATTTTCATCTCTGTAATATTTTATTGCTGATCAAGCTGACAAGAAAGTACAAGTCTCTTGCCTGTATATTCAAAACTCATATTCTGCCTTTTAAGATTTTGTTTGAGGCCTTTGAATTAAATAAACTGTACATTTCAAGGAATGTTATTCGGACTTGATTGGAAAGTATCTTGCAACTTCTTGTTAGGATAAAGCCAAAAATACTTGTAAGGCCCTGAATTGATCTAACTATGCTGATTGTTTTGTTTTTTTTTTTAACTTGGAGAGATTAAAAATCTAGTGAAATAGTCATCATTACCCCAGTGCTTTTTCATCTTGAGAACTAGAAGTACATTTTCGTATTGCTTTGTCCTTACTTTGCTGTAATATTTCAGAAGCATGTAATGCCCTCCAGTTTGCCAGTTAGCAAAATTTAAAAGTAATGGAGGAGAAAGTGGTAGGTTGTTTATATGTTGGTTTACGGTGGTGAACGTCTATGACTCCTTACTTTCTCTGAAACATTTGAATATCTAACAAATACAGTAAAAAACATCCCCATCCATCTTAGGCATGTAAACTGCAAACCATCTAATCCAGGTAAGAGAGTGGCTGCCGAATTGCGAATACATAGATTTCTCTGAAAGTTACTGGTAACTCTGGAGGGATGCATCAGCTGCCTTCATTTTTCTGACAGTGGCACTATATATAAACAAAATATATATGAAGTTTCAAACCCTTTGAGAACAAACTGTGGTGACGCTTGAGAGCAAGAAGGACAAAAAGGGAATTCCCAAACATGTTACTTGTCTTCCATCCTGGAGAAACCCTTAGTGTTCTATCTAGTCAGCGCCTGAACATAGGTGAGAATTCCGAAGAGGGATAAGAACAGGTTAAAAACACCACCACTGTCAGGCTTTTTAAAAGGCATAACTATGTAGTTGGTCAAAAGCAAGCAAGATGGCATTTAGTTGAGAAATAAAAGGTGACTAGAGGTGAGGGAAAGCAGGTCTTCCTGCAGGAATTCCGTCCTGTGAATGATCTTGTCGATACAAGAATCATTCTTTTTTTTTCTTCCCCTACTAGCCTCAGTGTGTTGCTGACTTTTCGAAGCCCTCCCTTACTCCCCAGAGATTTTTTGCTGTAAGTGCGGCTCAGTTGGCTGCTGAACTGAGTGCTTAAGGTGGGACCTGCTTCGGCTATTGGAAAGAGGGTGAGAAGGCGTATACCCCCCTATGCAGAACGGTTCCTTATTCTCCAGGTGCTGGATATCTTATGTTATGTGTGCAGGGTTTTCTCTTTAGGAGAGTGAGTTCAGTGCTTGACCAGCGTTTTGCTTTTTGTTTTGTTTCTCTGATGTATTAGATGTTGTCTGTGCAAAAAGAGATTAAAGTTTTAGTATTTTGAGGAATACGGAAAAGTCTATTATTAATGAAGTAAGCTCGTGTTTGCTAGGTTCTCTTTCTCTCTGACTTGGAATTGTTCTGAAAAACATTTGCATATTTTTTTTAAAACAAATTTGATCTTGCTGACGTTTCAGGTACAGAGAGAAAGTTAACCTCTACAGCTGCATTTCAATGCCCTGTGAGAATGAAAATATTTTTACTTCAGTTATTAAAACCCCAAAATGAAAATACTGTTTGGAGCCATCAAGAAAACAGGATGGAGGAGGAATGCAGATTGTTTGTATACAAAACAGAAAATACAAATTCTGAAGACAGCCCTGGGGATAGTTTAACAGTCTCAACAAAGTGTTTTTCTATAGAGCCTGAACCATGCTTGGAAAGGTCTGCTCCTCAGTATCTTAAATTTATGTTTTGTTATGCGTTCATAATAACTAATTAATATGAAGCGTTTTTTAAGTTTGCGGTACCCGGAAACTGCCCTGTATTGGCAAGCTGTCTGTTCAGGTACAAGCTCAGAGCACCGTTTCACTATCTGGTCTTCATTCCAATGAAGGTTTCTTTCAGAGGTGCAGAACCTTTTCTACCCTGTCCTGAGACACAACAAGGAGAATGAACAATCTAGCATGTTCTGTTGTGACATGTCATGCAAGAGTCTGTGCTGAGGTGAACATGGAAAAGACAGCACAAGCTTTCCTTCCACGAGTGGAAATCGAGTGTAATTGGAGCACACCCCCCCACCCCCCCCTTCTTGAACACGGGAATACATTACGCTTTTGATTATTACCTTTTTTAAAATCTGATGTCTAGGCACAAAGCTGTATGCATGTATTTTTGTGTCTTTTTGGCCTTATAATGTCTAAAACCAGAATATAGTGAACTTGAAATCTTGAAAATATCTTTTCCTGTCTGTGACCAGCTCATAGAATTTAAAATCTAGCTTTCCATGTTCTCTTTGTCCTCTTTTCCCATTGTGAAGACATAAGTATCCGTCTCACGTTTTACTATCCTGATACAATGAGGAGGATCTAGCAGTTACCACTGGTTGAATCCAGTAGCAGAGGAGGCTTAAGGCTAACTGGAACACAGCAGCTAGGGTTAGGCTCAGTCCTCCTTAAAGACCAGCCAGTCTTTGGCAAATTGTTCTTCCCACTCAACTTTCCCCTATCAAATCAGTTCTTACTTTTGGCCATTCACTTTTAAGAAGTCTGACGTTGCAGAAATGGCTCGGTGTAGTTCCGGTGTTCATTCATTCATTCAGAATCTTAAATGTAAAATGAAGGAAAGTTTATGTGTAAGGCTTTACTTCTAAAGGTGACCTAAAATTGTTGATGATTCAAAGAAATGTTTAGAAACTAATCATTTTGTAAGAAAAGAAGATGGCTCGCTTTCATCACAGCAGTGATCAAGGTGTACTGGGAAACTGCCCCTCCTGGCTCCGGTGGTGACGTAGTTTGTAGCCCTAAGTTGTTACAGCACGCTTGAGCCTTGTGAACACTGCTGCTATCGGAAATGAAGTCAGTCCGTTGCAGGGTTCTCAGAGTAGCGTTTTTAACTGACATACTGTGCTGGATTGACTGAAGTGAGTACACGGTCCTTTTGATGCAGAAATGAATGCTTGGATTTTTACGCCTGCCTCCATGAAGGAACAGTTAAAACCAGGCGTAGGGAAACGTAACAGATGTTCATACACATTTCCTGTCTGAAAATGCCTTCCACTGGCCAAGACGATTGTTAGGCACAATTAAGCCCAGTATATATATCCTGTGCTGTAAGCCAAGGCTCTGAGTATGTTCCCAACAGGGAAGCACAGATTTGGAAAGAAGGCAGTTTATATGAACTTTCATCTGCAGTAGATTTTTGAGAGTCACTGTGTGAAAAACATAAGGAGACCTGACTGACAGCTCCGAGTCTGTGCCCCAGTGCGCTGTGCTGTAAACTATATCTTCAAGAGAAACTTTCAGTCCGTGAGAAAATCTCATATGCATTACAGGGGTGCTAACACTTGCCATCTGATTTCTGAGTGGCATTTGGTATTATGTTGGCAACTGACTTACAAAGCTTGTGATAGTATGCCTTGTAACGTTCCACGTCCAGTCTAATTGTCACTGTAATCAGCTTTATGATGGCAACTCTTCATGATCACTACAGGGATATATTTTCCTCTTTTTTGCATATTATGTCTGAAATGTGAGTTACTTTTTGATTTCAGAGGCATACTGGTAGCAAAGGGAGGAAGGCACTGTAGACCTGCAGGCTTTTGAAATCATGGGTGACATGTTTGTGCAGAGGTGGGATTTGTCATTTCCAATGATATGATAGCATCTACTGTTGAAAAAGGTGCTGAGAACCATAGACTCTTACATTTTGTCATGTGTATTGTACCTGAACACATTCTAGTTGGCTGTGCCTTCCTTGGATCTCAAAGAGTGGCAGTGATTGACTATTTTTGTTGTATCAGAATATCATACAGACTCTATGAAAGTGTGTTGACCTAAAAATGTCAGCAAGTATTTCATATCAGTCTTCTTTTGTATTTTTAATATGGTTCTGGTTTGTTTAGGAGGGTTTTTTTTTTTTTTTGGTGGTGTGTTTTGTTGGTTTTTTTTTTTGGGGGGGAGGGGGGAGGGGGGCATGCGGGTTAGACAAAAGTGCAAGACAGACATTGCTTTTCTATTGTGTAATGCCTGTCTTTTAATAAGGTAAAAAGCTTTGTACCGGGTCTGTAAAAAGAATCTGTAGCTTGCTGGGCAGTCAGTAAGTCTTTTCACTGTGAAATATGCAAGAGAACTCTAAACCTTGACTGCTACTTTAGTCTTATTTTTCTGTAATAAGACACAAGTGTGCAAATACCGATGGGGTCTTTTTCTCTGGCCTTAGTTCTCCATATAATGTCTTTGTTAAATTCCCCTTCAGATGGATATAAGTAGGGTTTAGAATCTCATGTTACCTTTACTATAGGCAGAAATGGGAAGGAAGTCGAGCTGTAGTCTCACGTACAGATGGTTATACACAGTTACCTGTACTTCATAAAGGCAAGAGAGGGAGACTTCTCTGGTTTTCTGAAAAACTTTTCTGTTCCTATGAGAGACAATGTCTTAATCTCTGAAACTGCTGAACTTCTGAGGATCACCTAGAACATTGCTGGGCAGTGTGTGGACTTTACATGTGCCTAAAAATGATTCTGTGCATGTTAAGTCATGGTGGTATGTGTTTCTTTTTGGTACTTGTCCACAAGACGCATTGTCTTGCTGAAGTGTCTGTAAAGTGTTCATTTTATATGCTGTTCTGTGGACATCTTGAGGCTGGTGTATTCCTGGTGGAAGGTGTTTGGCTGCAGATTTATCTTTTGCAATATTATTGCTTGATTCTTATAGAACTCTGCACAAATTTTTTTTTTTTAATAAAAGCCTTCCTCTAGCAGAATCATAGCAAATTGCTGAGAAAGATGTTTTTTATTCTCTTGGTTCGAATAAAATGGAAGATGAAGGGAAGACGCAGTAATTCTTCTGTGAATTTATTTAGCATGGGAGAGATTATTTCAAAATATTAATAGATGTGTAGTATTGCTTCTGGACAGATGGGATGACATTTTCTGGTTTGCATTTTCTGTTTAAATTACTTGAATTCATTGCAGAGATTTTCCTTCCCTGAGTTCCAGAACTCAGATCAAGCACCTGAAATACTTAAAAGTAGTTCTGGATCAGAGCCAGACTTCCATAATTATTTAAACCCATACTTCGTAGTTTTTTGGTTTGTTTGTTTCTGAGCACCCCTTTTCTTCTGACACAGCAAATAATCTGCCCTGCGCTTCATTTTCTTCATAACGTTCTGTAAGACTGTTGCTGTGATATTAATGTTTTGATGCGTGTTTCTCACTGGTTATATTCCATATGCCTCTGTTATTTCTCTCACCTTGTTGCATTAGTAATATTTGTCTTTTTTTTTGGTGTAACTTGGAACACTTCTCTGTTACTAGAATGGCATAAGCGTTTTTTGCATTTCATTTATTAAAACTATCTTCTGAGCACCATTCTTCAGTTCCATTGCACAAAAAAAAAAAAAAAATTGGCATCCACAGTATAAAAATAGATTGTGAGCTGGGAATCAGACACCTTCAGAATGAGATCCAGGACATATTTTTAGGGAACAGTGAATACTAGCAAGCATCGAAAGTATTTGTGGAAGTATTTCTTGAGAATAATGCCTGTTAGCTCATGAGGTGATTCTCAAAGGTGCTGTCTAAAATGCTGTCCATTTTACTAGTAACTAAAACTAATGAGTCAGTTTGTCTGTGGATATATATAGTGTGTGTGCTGAAACTATGACATTGCTGATATTTGTTACATTTACAGCTTTATTCTTCTGTCTGCATACAGAATGCTGCTCAAGCAGCGTGTTTCCTTTGAGGGAAGGATGAAAGTTACAAATTTAAGTGAAACTTACTGGGTTTTTTGGGGGGGTGTGTTTGTATCCTAAACAGCAGTTGTGATTCAAGAATAAGGTGATGTAGTTAGTGTTAATTAACCTCCACACCTTTTTGGAAAAGAACAGTGTACAGACTTTGTGACTTCGTTTAATATTTAGCTTCTGTTCTTGAACAGAACAGGAGTCTTTGAATATATATTGCCTACTGCAGAAATAGAAAAATCAAATGGAACGTGTAATGGTTCTTTTTCTCTCTCTGTCTCAGGATAGAACATTTTTGTTAAAAATTGATTCCATGCTCTTTGAAGAAAACCATTCCTCTAATGTAACAAAACTTTTCTTTGTTGTTGTTATCTTTATTTATTTATTTTCAGAATCAGAAAGTGAATGTATACATTTATATAAGACAGGTTTCTTGCTGTGAAGAGGGATTTCTGATTCAGAGTCAAAGATGTTCAAGCCAGGAAGGATCATTATGCTAATTCAGCCTGTCCTCTTGGAATATATATGCTCCAGAATTTCTCTTAAGAGACTGGCTTAAAGCAGACATTTTGGAAGATACTTAATCTTGTTTTAAACATCCAAGTACTTTTGATTCCATCAGTTTCACTGATAGCCTGCTCGACTGGTTGTGTGTTTAATTACCCTTGCAGTTAAGGCATGGCGAAGCTCTGTTTTTCTTTATTTCCACTTCTAGCCCCTGGTTTCTGCAGGGCTTTTTGTTTGCAAGATTGAAAATGCAAAATACGCACAAACAAATGAGGAAGCGCTTGAAGTGTACCACCTCCTAGAAGAGATGGATATCGCAGACGTGGAGAAAAATAGGGAAGGGGAAGGAAGGCGCCTTGTGGGATCGTGTAATCTACTTCTTTGCCTGAAGGAAAGACCAACTTTGCCAATGTCATTTGTGACAGATGTTTTAAAGCCTGTTCTTAAGATCTTGAACAACAGGGACTCTCTAAGCTCTCCAGGCGTTTTCCACTTGCACTAGAGGTGTATTCTGTCCCCAGTGTCTGCGTTATAACCCCCCACCGTTGTTCTACGCAGGGTGGGCACAGAAAATGCTTCATTTCCATCCTTTTTATAGTGGGCCATTTTCTACCTAAAGATGTCGGCGGCAGCCCTCTCATCTTATGATAGTGCAATCCTCATTGCTTCAGTCTTTCTTTCTAGCATTTTCCTTAGCCTCCTACAGTTGTCAATCGTTACGGGTAAGATTTTTAGATCCACAGAATTAGGTTATCTATTAGTTATCTATTTTCTCTCTTTGAGAAGAACATAATATAGTGTATGAAGCATAACTTCCCTTCAGGTACCTGAAATTGGAGTAGGAGATAATAAAATTTTGCTAGTAGATACTGATGTACAGTGGGGAGGTGAGGTGAGAGTTAACACTAAGTCATGAGACACAGAGCACTGTGAAGGATGAGTTTATTTTGCTGTTATTAAAAATTTCATTTCAGGATAATCCCTCTGAGATTTAACACGTTATTTTAAGAAAAGCTTCCTAGAGCAGCGGTAAACAAGACACAGTGCAGTAGGTTCAAACGATTCATAAATGTTTAGATTTTTTTTAAACATCCCATTTATTGAATCTATTTCTGATACAATGCTGAAAGAAACAGCAATCATGTTGTCTTATGCGTGTGCAAAAAGAGACATTTGTAAAGTAATCTATTTAAATAATCAGCACTCTGAAGCCCTGTCTGCAGGTTTTGGCTGTCAAATTTTGTGAAGCAGGAAGAGAAACGTTTAAAGCACAGGCTAGCTCTTTACTGATTTTTGCATACCCCCTTCTTCAACAGCAGCTGAGCTGAGGCTTCTCTGAGGTGCTGCTGCCCGTGTGGCAGTATCAGCTTCTGTGCATGGCTCGGTCAAAGCGTGCAGTCCGTGCCTCTGAATGTCCAGAGAACAGGAGCACCACATCTTTCCCTCTGGATAGGCTTATTTACAGTAGTGTCATGATGCCCCAATCCCCATTACTCCAGAAATGTGCGAAGACATCTCATTTTCTGGTATGGCACTTACATTAGCATAGGACATATTTAACTACTGCAGAGCATGGGGTGGCTTTTTATACTGCTAGGACATGAGATCACTTTCTATTTCACTCACTGTTTGAGCGGACACTGTTATGGAAATCACAGCAGGAAAGCCACAGACTATTTAGGTACACAAAAAGCATGGTCTGCTCTTAAGCAGAAGTGAAACCTCAGTACAGTGGGTAATGATAACAATGTGTTATTGGTAGGGGTAACATTACATTAACGGCAAAATGGTGAACAAAATGCACATATGCTACTATTGTGTTACCTGCACTTAATTTTCCCTTGATAATCATCAATGGATTTTAGAGAATTATTATCTTAAATGTACGATTTCTCCTTTTTTTTTTAAGTTTGTAAAGACAGGTGACAAAATAGAGCGTGTCAATACACATACTCCTCAGGTCTTGTAAAGCCACGGTGCTGTAAAGTTCGGTGTTACAAATTGTAGTTAATCCGTATTTCGTTTGGCAGCCTCCAGTAAAAGAATGCATTTTGGCATGTGTTTAGGAACGTTCCTGTACAAGAAGTCACTGAAATTACAGTAAAGCACATACTGAAGTGCTTTCCTGAATTATGCTCCTAGTACTCGGTAAATATAATCACATTTTCTCAAGTTTTCCCCTAGCGTTAATATTGATGATAGCATCTGAAACTCTGAGGCCTGGATCAAGAGTAGTCTGTGATCAGGAGAAGACAGATAAATGGACGTGGAAAAGGAGAGAGATTAAGAAACACAGAGAAGTAAAGCAAACTAAATGAGCCTGAGCAAAGTGGGACTTATTTGCCAGTTTTAATTTCTGTCACTTCATGCAAAGCGACTCAAAAAAACCCTTTGTACCACGTTACTGCTTTAAGAAATCTTCTTGCCCTGACTTGGTTTTTTTCCTGAGTTATTCACAGGGCTGTTAATGTGTTGAGGTGTGCACAGCAGAAACAGACCCAGTTAGAAAACCAGGGCTTAGAGAGTGAGGGAAGCGTGGTGGAATCTCGCAGCCCTTCTTGAGCGTCTCCAGGTGACCATTGCCCAGTCTCATTCTTGCAGAATTCACTATGTCATCTCAGAGAAGGAGGAGAGCTTTCTTCCTTCTTACTGAGCAGGACTGGAGAGAGCTTGTAAATGTGATAAGAAACATAGAAAGATGAAAGAGTGCCTTTATGACTTACTGCCAGACACAAAATACGTATAACAGAGCCATCTTTTAAAGAAATATTTATAGTTTATATATAATTTTCCATTTATATCATGGAAGAACAGTGGGAAATATAATAAGATTATGATTTTTTCTGCTTAAGCTTCATAATGATAAGCAAGGTGTTAGTAAATTAAAACTATCATATTATCAGTATAATTTTTTTTCAGTTTCTTTTTTTCACTGGTTTACCATTCTCCCCTCCCTTCTGCTTAAAAGCGTCAGTGCCTGCATAAATAAGAAGTGAGCCTTGTAATGTGGACAAACTCAGGAGTGTAAGGCTGGAAACTCTATTCGGTTTGCTAAATAATATTTATACTTGGTTTCATGTGTGTGTCTAAGGACACATGCCCGTTTAATTAGATGAGAGAGATTTCTGTCTGGAGCACGTGAAGCAAAATCCATTTCTCCTGTAGCCTAACATGGATCACGTATTTTCATTTCCTGAACCTTGTCACAGCCGATTTCATCCTTTCAGGGACAGGTTTTGAGGTGGTTGCATACATGGTAAAGTTACAATACCTCAACAGTGGTGTTCTTTGGGAGACTTGCAGAAAGGACTTGGGTATGGTTTTAAATTCTGTGGACTTGTTAGAATGCAGCACTGTTTTTTAAGGTTGTGTCTAGATGATGAGTTATTTTGTATAAACATTTCTGTGAAATGTAAATATCACCAGGAACCAGATAAACAGTTGAAATGCTTGTAGAGACAATAAATGCTTGCTGCTTGAAGATGGTACTGCAGCTTCTCAGAAAGGTAGAGTTTACAGTGCTTTTAAAATCAGCGCAGATTTGCTACATGCTTAGAAGTTACTAGTTGTCTTTCTTTCAGTTGGTGTAGGCATAACTCTTTTTTCGCTTGCTGTGTTTATTATCTCCAGGATGTGCTTGACTCATGCTCTGTACTCAGTGAAGCTTTGCTGAAGAATGTCAGTCAACAGTTGCAAGGCTGTCAAGTATTTTTCCCTAAGTTGCGTTTGCACGGACACCTCAAGAAGAAATTAATGAAGTCTGGTTGCACTGCACGTGTAGCCATTTTTATTAAACTTTTAGTGATCTAAAGTACTTTCTATGCAATTACCTTTTTTTTTCTGGATTACAAAATGGATAAAAGCTTCACCAGCCTTTGCAGAACAAAGGGAATTACAGTTTATAAATTTTGGTCGCAAACTTTCACTTTAGGTTGGCAATATGTGAATTTATTCACTTATTTGTTATACCAGTGATAGATTATTCTCACTTCTACATAAATTTGACAAGCTGCACAGTGCTAAACCCTACTAAAATGGTGCAAAGACCCAATTACAGGAACTACAAAGGCATGCAAGAGTAAGCAAAGAAAAAAAACATATAAAAGGATTAAAGATCAAAAATAGAATGATTCCAGTGAAACTGTATGAGGAGACATCAGGCAGGAAAACATGAAAGTATTAAAGTATGAAGAACAAAGCTTTATAAAGCTTCTGAAAACTGACAAACATATTTTAAGGTTTATTTTTGTTAACTGTTTACTAGAATGAAAATAATTTATTGGAAAAGTCTGTATTTTTCCCTGTTGTAGTGAACTAAACACTTGAACTGTATTCTTTGTGCATTTTGTTTCTGGAGTTTGAGTTTCAACTGCAGAGTAGTGGTAGCTGCCTTTAACCAAGTGCCCTGGTTTCAGCTAGGATAGAGTTAATCTTCTTCCCAGTCTGGTGCAGTGCTGTGCTCTGGACTTCGTGTGAGAGGCGTGTTGATAACCCACAGATGGTTTAGTTTGTTGCTAAGTAGGGCTTACCCGAAGTTCAGGTTTTTTCAGGTTCCCGTGCTCTGCCGGTGAGCAGGTGTGCAAGAAGCTGGAGGGAGCTGACCCGGACTGGCCAAAGGGAGATTCCCTCCCATCAACAGGGGAGAACGCGAACGCGGTCCCCCCACGACCACAAACTGTGCAGTCGGGTTTCCCACGAGTTCTCCTTTTTTTCAGTTCTCTTCCCCATCCCACTGGGAGGTGGGAGGGGTGAGCCAGCGGCTGTGTGATGTTGAGATGCCAGCCTGGGGTTAAACCACACCACCAAGGATTTAAAAATAAATTGTATCTTTAATTTTAAATAAAATGTTATGGAAGATTGATGAAGAATTGCAGGGTGATGCTTACCTGTGTAAGCATGCCGGCCCTCTTATTCCTTCCGTGGCTTTAAATGCTGCCTTTCCAGCTAATCCGTATTTCCTTACACAGTGGACGTGTTGTTGCACTGTATCTAGAGTGCTGACAGAACTGCGGTGCAATCAGCAATGAAATTGGCATTTGACCCTTACTTTTCTTCATACAAATGACTGTTGTCTAGAATTCATTTTCTTTGCACAGGGAACTGGGAGACTGGGATGAATGAAAAATAACCCTTCAAGGAATAAGACTGAATTCATAGCGATTCCCCCGTGTTCCTTGGAGAACTAGACAAGGTCCAGACTTCTACAGTCTTGCTAAAAGGATTTCTGTATTTCCCCCATACCGGATTGCTGCTGAAGTTGAGAGAACAATTGAGATACTAATAGGAGTCCCAATCACAGTAGCTCCCGAGTAGCTTTTAATATCTAATTGACAATTGTAAGAGGGCTTTCTTTAGGTAGAAGTCTTTCAAATACTCCAGAACCTTTGTATAAATCAATACTCCTGTGTATTTTGGTCAGCGTGGAACCACGTTCCTGTAGCAGTTCATCTGGACTTACACTTCAGGTTTCCCTTTCCATCTCCCGGAGTTACTGAGGCTACCGCTTTGGGAATGGACGAGAAGTGCTGTGATTGTTCTATGTATTTTGGTGGAAGCGTTGACTGCTGGTTGAGGTGCTGTGTAGACAATCTCTGGCTCTTCTCTGGGGTTGTTCTCCATGTAGCTATTGCAGTATGGTTGAAGCCTGGGAGGGATACAAAGAAAGACAGATGGTTTCCCACAGACTTCCCCTCTAGCTCTTTCATCTTTCATCTAGCTATTAATTCATCTGTTTTGCTGGATACATTCACGCATGGAACCAAGATGAATAATAATGAGATTTTTAATAACTCCCTACATTTGCATTCCTTGTAACTCTTTACATGGTTCTAGCTGATTAAAATGAATCATTTACATAATTAACATATGGTTATAGTGTTGGCTTTAATATGCTGATTATCTCAGTACTTTTGTCTAGAGTCAATTGGATTCAAACTGTAACAATTGTTTGAAGTGAGAATAGTTTATTCCTGTGAGGATTGGTGAATATTTGCCATGGGGCCTGGTTAGAAATAGCACAACTGTCCAAGAAATTCTTTAATGTAAACCATGTATTTAAAAAAAAAAAAAAAGTCTATTATATTTGCCACGTTTAGGTCAGGCTTTACAAATAGCTTTCTATGGTAATGGAGAGTCCTGCCATTAGTTCCTCAGTGAGATACGAATAAAGTACGAGGCGTAGTATTAAGAATTAATCAAGACAGCCAATACAGGTCTAATTGTTTCTTAATTTGTAAAGACTTTTTTGCTTCTTTTCTTTAAATCAGGTTTGGAATAATCATAAAATATATTTTTAAAAATTATGCTAAGGAAGAATAATGAAATTAGTTTTGATTACTCAAAATAACGTATGAGTATTTTTATATTCACTGGATTACCCTACTCTTAAGAGAGGAATAGTTCTCATATTTTCTGTTTTGCTTGTTTCCTCCTAGTATGTATGTGTAGCAAGTAATACTGAAGCGATCATGGTTTAAGAATCGGTAGAATATTTTTGCAGTCTTGCTATCACCCTTGATGGTGTGCTTAGCTTCCTAATATAGAGGCTGCTTGAAAACAGAAAAGAACCATCAGGTTTTTTGGTTAGGTAGCGAACGCTTCTGTCAATGAACGCTTTTTGGATGTTCATGAATATTTGAAGCAAATTTGTGTTAATTGCACTACTGTTGTCCACAATTAGTCTGTGGTAGACATGATTAATTGTAAAGAGCCCTGACATTTATGCATAAAAGGCTTGAGGTCAAACAGAAATGGAGAAAAATGGTTGCTGCAGCATTGGCAGATGGAATGCTAATGCATTTTGACTCGTACTGAGAATAATGATGTTTCTACATCAATAGCAAATAATTGTTTTAGAACTGCGGAATATTATTCTCCTCTCCTTTGCTTTTCTTTTGCTGTTTAACTTTCTTCCCTCCCATCCCAGGATGCCACAGTCCCTAGTTAATTTACGGTGTAGTTGTTAATTGGTTTGAATACTTCTTTATCAAGTGCTTTACTGGAACCCTACACCAAACTGCTGGCTGGGAAAGGCCTGTATTGATTTGCCTCTCAGAGGAAAAGTGTAATGGGAAGATATTCTGGTTATAATTATGGATGCGTTGTGAAGGAAGTCTCCTGAATCAGTGTTGGTATATACCCTAGCAGTACATGGACTTCCCATGTCCCTGGAACACGGGCCTTAATGAAATTTTAGCATGCTTGTCATGTTGAGTAGTAAATAATACAGCAGATATATATAAAATATACTCAATATTTTAATTTCTATCTTAACAATGAACAGACCATGTTCATAGTGTCATTACCTGCTTATGAGTGTGATCTGTCTGGGTCCTTTTGCACCAGTACACTGTACTGTAGACCAGTACACTGCAGTGCTGGCAATGTGTGGAGCTGTCGGGCTACAGCATTCTTCATGGGTTGCTGGTCCAAAGCCCTAGAATCTTTTAAAAGTCAAGAGCCCCTGATGGATCTTCCATTTCAGAAAGCTAGCAGTATGGTTGATTCAGTGAAGGTAGCATCACATAAACCTAAGGCCGGCTGTGTACACACAGTGTGCAACAGTCACAGTAAATGTATGTGTACCTGGAGCAGAGGGAGTGGAGTCTTTTTCCAGCTCATCAGTGCTTGGGAGTTGACTGCTAAGTTTCCATTGTTAAAATTGACATTAGTGCATCTAATTCTAATTTATAAGCTATTGATGGACTCATTAGTCCAGCGAAATTTTGCTGGTTTAGATCTTGAGTGAGCACATTCCATGGGATCACGTAGACTTTCTGATGCTTTTGATTAAAAATGGGGTGATGATTGTTCATGGTGGCCTCTGAGAAATGTTGAGGGTTGATAATGGTCTTTGTTAAATAATCTGGGACATAGTGTTCTGTGGAAATCCCAAACCAGGTAATTTTTCTCAGGTAGTAGCTCAGCCTGCTGAATTTTTGCTATAGCATACTTCCATCAGACTAAAACCAGGTAGCAAATGTTTATGCACAATAAGGCCTTACATAATGCTGGCTTAATTGTGTTCCTAATTTTTTTGACAAGTGAAAAATCTATTTTTCGTCATGAAAAGGCAACCTGTTACCTGTTTTACTTTGTGTTTCGGAATCTACAAAAAATAACCTGCGTGAGAGAAAGCAGTTATATATGTAACCCAAAACATATGATTATCTAGAAAGATTAATTAAGTGAAATACTGTGTTTCTTTCATTGAGTCCTTTTTGAATTGCTCGGTGACATTTGGTTATGTGGCCTCATTTTCAGGTATGGTGTTCTTTCAAAGCAGAATATATGGTACTAATCTCCAGCTCTCCTGTAATAAATGCTGGACTGTGGACAGGAGATGGCCAAAAGAGAGTGCCTGGGCAAACCTTAATCTTTAATAAGGTGCAGAACTAGTCTATAACTGTCAAGCAGTGACAGAAGAGCAGTGCTTTCAGCTTGCCTACTCAGAATAGAAAATGGGGTCCTCTGACAGGCAAGAAAGGCTACTTTATTCTTTATTGGGTTTGGGGCTATTATTGTGCCTGTGTTATTTAGTTATTTGACATTTGTGAGTTGTTGGGGCAAAAGGAAGTGCAGTTATTAATGTGAAAACAAAATTTAAAATGGATTTTTATGCTGCACTCGCTTTGTGAAACCTTTTATTCTTACACTTGGAAAAAAAGCCATACCTGATGCTAAATGGATGCTGTTTGTAGTTTAGAAATATAAGGCTTTTTTTGTATGAAAAAAAAAAGCAGCTATTGGAGATAAAAGCCAGCAGACATTCAGTATGTTCCAGCTTCAACTGGATGAGAAAACAAGGCAAAAATTGGGTCTTTTAATTCTTTGAACCTGTACTTGCCTTCTAGAATTCGTGATAATAGCATTTTCTGTGCAGTCTGAAATGTTTTCCCAAGCTTCGGCTAGAGAAGTGACACTTTTCTGTAACTGTATTGCCAGCTGTGGCTGTGTGCCGCCAGTCGTCGGGCTGGGATATGCAGAGGGCTCCTGAGTAATGCTTTTATCAGACTTGTGACAGATCCAGCCTCTGCTGCCTCGGGCCCGTGACTTGGATGCCTTCTGTGGTTCAAAGCCACTTGGTCCATGAAGCAGTGTGTGCTGCCGGCTTTTTGCAACGGTTTTTAAACAAACTAGACCTTTTCAAAACGGGAAGAGTCTTGGGAAAGTACTTTTCTCTGCTGCTTTACAATGCGGTTGTCAAGGTGCTTATATACAAATATATGGCATTTATTTTGAAGGAATATCAGAAACTTCATAAGATATGGGGTTTTTTAAAGTTTGAGGTTTGTTTTTGAGATAGAGTAGTGAAATTAGGGTTATTTAGAAATTTTTTGTCTGAGGATTCAAAAATTTTGAATTTACAGAGATCAATATGGACTTGCATGTTAGTAAGTTCAGGCAACATAGTTTTCTAGAGCCATGAGAGCATACACTCTTCAAATATATAGCAAATGAGGAACAAGTATGCGAGCAGATAACATCTTATTAACATCTTATTAGCTGTGAGTTTTCTTTCTGTAGAGGCAAATTACAATTTCAGACTTCTCCAAAATCTGACAAAACAAAACCACCTCCTTGTTTGTTCATTTGTTTTGAGTTCTTAGTACATACGCAAGATAATTGCATAGGCATTAGAAGTTCTTTAGCCTTAAAATAGTGTTCCTTTAAATGTTGTCAGTTTGTCTATCTAGAGGTATAATTTAGATAAAATCAGTACTGTCTGTAGTAGTGATTTGTAGTGTTAGGTTGGTACTTTTATACCTCTGAAAAGACCTGGGAAGATGTGAGGCTTACCCATTGCAGGGGGTGAACCAATGTAAAATCACTGCTTTCCTCTAGATTGATTATTTATCTGCTGATTTTTCAGCCAAATACAAATTTTGTTTTCGTTTTCTTAAATTCTCTCTTTATACAGTGTCGGATATGCATATCTGTAGTTATGAGCACACGGAGAAGAGTAACGACCGAAATAAAGCTTGCCCAAAACCGCAAGCAGTTTTATTTCTGCAGAACACACTGCTCCATTAAAATACTTCTGTTAAAGTAGTCATACTCCAGAGGTGTAGCTGTCTGGGTTTTTTGGTTTTGTTTTTTTTTTTTTAAAGCAGTTTCCAGTCTTTGCATTCATGCTCAGAGTTGCCGATTGTCAGCCTACATAACTTACCAGGAAAACCCATCCAGAGAAGGACAGCATTTCACCAGTGGCAGGTATCTAGAGCATGCACATCTGTGGTCTGGCTCTGGCATTGCAAAATTGTACTCACGTAGGACACGTTTTAGTGCTTTTAAATTCACAGCCGTTCTTGTTCTGCAGGAGTGACTGCCCAGACTATATGAAATCAAAGCAATTTGCAATAATTCTACTAAAAAGTGAGTAACTTGTACTGTTCAGAGGAGATGTTTCTATATCCTAGGCAAAAACTCACCAGTACCATCGACTCAAAGGTACCAGTGATGCTCAGTTGTGCTTTACTGGGAAATACTGCACTACAAGAAAAGGGAGGAACGTTAACTTCACTTCTGAATGATCTTCAGCTTTAGCTTTTCTTCTTTCATAGTCTTAAAACACAAATGATAGATGGAAGTTTTAAAAGAAAAGGCAGATACTGAACAAATCTTTCTAAGCAAGGAGTTTTTTTAGGAAACTTCCTGACAACTTTTTAAGTCTTCTGGTTTTTGGTGTGTTTGCTACATCCATGTTGCTGGTTAGTCTCTTGAAACTTGAAGCATTTGTTTTCTGTGAGAAAAGTATCTTGAGAATGTGGTACGTTTGTTCTCTAGAGAGTGATTTTGGACATATTGTTGTGTATGTAGATGTCAGTGGACTTACCATCTAATCTCATCATCATGTTATTCAGTTAGGGGTCATAGCAATTTAAGGATGGCACCGTGCCACTCTAGACAGATGGGCATGGGCAGACAACCAAGAATACATGTTAAGGGCCGAAGACTTTTCAGCAGCCTTGTTTGAAAGTGTATCTCGACCCACGTGTAGTGTGACTGTACATACCGGATCTGTTTTTTAACTCATTTGTGCAATGTTTTGTCTCAGAAGAGTCTAGGATGGCCCTCAGATAAAACTCTGCAAAGATGCCTTAGAATTTCTCATAAGACACTGGCAGTCCCCAAGAAGTCTCCATAGCTCAGGAAAATAGTGGGCCAGTTGTTTTTTTTTTTTATTATTTATTTGCCTCAGTTGAGTTTAATCAATTTACACAAGAAGGATACTTTCATCAGAATAAATTAAATGGATTTCAAAAAATAATTTTTCCTCATGCTTGTTAAAAACTTAAGATAGCACATTAAACTGGTTTTGTTTGTTCGGTTTTTAACACAGAAATGATAATGGTATTTCTTATTATTTCCAAGAGGACCGAAACTCTGTATATTGGCCACTGATTGTCCTGAATGGGCATTAACATTTCTTAGCCCAGCCTCAGTTAAAGTTTATTTTCCTTACTCTTGTTAAATGATTACATCAAGTTGCTTTAAGGGAAACATTTTAATACTGTGTAACATGGCGTAATTTAATAGTGTATAAGGGATGTGTGCTTGTGGTCTGAAAAAATTACTAGTCAGCTAAATTTAGTTGAGCAGCCAGGCATGGCTTGCATTTTAAATATGTCACTATTAGTCACAGGCGCTGGAAGTTTGCAAACAATCATGTTAATCATTTAGTCGTGCTGAGGATTATTGGTTTATTTGAAAATCAGTCATTTGTATAATGTTGCATTTGTAAGTAAAAGTAGTTTAAAGTAACGTCTGAAGGTGGGACCTCCTTGTGAGATATGCCTATGGCTACAGCTGTGCAAGGATGTTAACGATTACAGCTCTAGATTCAGGTATGTATGTGCTGACTCTGAAGTCTTAGGAAATAAAATAACCAAAGTTTGTTTAACATCTGATTAGCTGTGAGTTTTCTTTCTGTAGAGGTAAACACGTAACAGTTGGGGTTTTTTCCCTTGGTCTTATGCTCGTGTATGGGAGTCTGAATCATCCTCAGTCATATTGACTTGAAAACTGTGGGTAAACACGAGAGTAGAGTCATACGATTGATGACTGTACAGTGGAGAGCATAAACTGTGCCTGAAGAAAAGCTTTTACAGTAATTGTATGACTTCTACTTACATAAGTTGCACTATCCAGAGAACTGCACATTTTCTTGAGCCCTTTCCTCTATCGCTTGCTATCACTTCTTGGGTTTTTTATCTTTGAATATAGTCAAGTTAAGAGGAGAAAAGAAAATCATATTTAAGTCTTCTAGTTATTTATTTAAGAGCTTTGGTGATGCTATGGCATATCTTACATTACACTGAATTTCATTGTATAATTCAGTTCAGAGAAAATTGGATTCTTTGAGCAACTCTGTTTTAACAGTTATTAAAAGAGCTGAATCAGTTTCTTCCATAATCTTAAAAGAAATGGTATGAATAGAGAATATATTCCAGATAAGAGATGTGATTTAAGTGTAGCTCAGCTTTTTTTCCATAAAATACAGAGGCTAGAAGTCCAGAAGATGCTCCTGTAATCATAAAGTTTGACCTTCAACCTGCAATACCACTATGGAGTCTGTTTTGTTCCAGCAGCCATGCTGTATTATATATAAACCTTTTTAACAGCCGAGTGCTGGAAATGAGGTAACGAACAAATGCTTAATACATGGTTCTTGGGGTCTGCATTGTGTGCAGATTTATGGACAAAGAATTCACACTTCATTGAAGTTTGGTGTGATCATATATTTGTTACAATAAAACAGATAAAAATAAATGCGTGTAACTGGAAAGAATACAAGAATATACTTTCATTATATGTGATTTCTGTTACAGCTTGACAAAATTGAAGAAATTAACGTGTTGTTACTGTTCTGTCAGACTCCACTTTCCTATGTGTTCATATAACTAGACATCTTGCGGTCTAATGTGTACCGGTTTGGGTTCTTGAAGCCAGAAAGTACATCACCGTCACTAATGGAGGTGTCATAATGGAGCACAGCACTGGAACTACTGTTAACGGTGTGAATAGAGTGCATGCACGAATGTCATACGGTTACATCAGCTTAGGTAGCATTTTGCCTGTGATATACTGCCAGGATTTGGGGTTGCAAATGCACCTTTTCTTCCTTCACCAAACTAAAAAACAAAAGTGAAACTGAAACAAAATGTAGTTTACTTGGATACGGTTAAGGAGTGGTCTGTGTTCACATGAGCAGGTTTCCCCAGCTGAGTTTTGCTACTCTTGTGTCTCCTTCTTGTTATAAAGTCTTATTACCTGGGGTAATACTGGATTTGTTGCGCAGGAACAAGGCTATTCGTAGTGCAGAAACTTGTCAGTTTTCCATAATCCACTGGTATACTCAACTAATTCCCTCAAGGTGATCCCGTCGTCTTTGTGCCTCTAAGTCCTCAGTTTGTGGTTTGATTTCCTGAGGGTTAAAAGTTGTTCTTCCCACACAGACAGAATGTTTGTATTGACAAGCTACCTAAGATAGATTATGTAGGTGATCTGTTTTAAGAAGCAGAATGTATTATTCCTGGGAGAGAGAAGCATTCTTGTTCTCCAGCAGGTGGGTGCAAGTGCTGGGAGTGCTTGGGAGCTTGCTGAGAGCTTGCTAAGCTTGTAAGATTTTTTTTTTTTTCTTTATGTTAAAAAAGTATTGAAAGGGAGTTTTGTAACTCAGGTAAATGAGCCTCTGGATTTTTTGCAAAGATTCATTGTGTTCTGTCTTTGTAACTATGTTGTTCCATTCTCCTCTTAACTCTTGCTGTGGGAGGACTTTTACCCTTGTCTTCCCTTCCGGCACACTGCAGAAGTTGAGCTGGTTCTGGCATCATAAAGCATACGAACCCAGGGGGCTCTTGGGGACAGAGGGGTGTGAATCTCACTTGGCTGCTGGAGCCTTGAATGGCGAAGTTCTGCCCATGAGGTGGTGGTCAGTACTTGGAAAGGAGAGCAGAGCAGAGCGGTATTAGTGGCTATAGTGTTAGGGCTGTATTTGCTTTGTAACGACTCCTGGCCAGGCTTATGTTTCACTCTTGATAGACAGAACGTGAGCTTCTCCTCAGGTCACTCTTTCTATCGCGGATACTCTTAGATTACATCCTCATCCCTCTGTAGCTTCATGAAGAAAAGGAGGCATTTCTTTTTTTTTTTTTTTCTTTTTCTTTCTCTCTCTCTTACAGACAAGTCAAGCTTTGTTGAGTTAGTGCTCCTAGCAGCACCTGGGGATTAGTCTATCTCTAGGACTGGAATGCATGGGCCAGTCTTGTATCACATCTTCTCTACGGGTGTCTGTAAAGGGAATTCCATCATCCTGTGTTCTTCCTACTGATTTCAGCATTTTTCCTATGAATATCCAAAGCCCACTTTCATTTGGAGGGGGGAGGAATGAGCTGAGGTGAATGAGTGCCTACAAGAAAGTGCATATACAAAAGCGTAAACTGCAGCTTTTCATGTCATTTCATGTGAACCATATAGTAAACGGTAAACTATAATACTTCAAAATGAGGCAAAAAGCTTGTTCCATGCTCATGTTTAAGTATCTTTTGGCTTCATAACCAGTTCTCAGAATAACGTACTACTCAGTTAACACATTTGACCTAATGACCGAATGTGGCAACTTTATGAATTATGTATCAGTCTCTTGAGTACCAAACTGTGTGCTTTGGTTTTATTAAATCATCTCTGAATGAGCAAGTTCATTTCTTTTAAATTTATTGTTCAGACTTCACAATTAAAAGATGCGAATTAAATTGTATAGTTCCCCTCCTGTCTTCATTATGACGTCAGTAATGTACTGATTTTTAGAATTCCAAATAATAATGTAGCTTCCTTGTAACCTAACAGTAGAAGATCAGTGTAATACCTCACACATCAGTTTCTGGACCTTCTGTTACTTGTTCAGAAGCAACGTATTTGCAGACTCAGTAACAGCAACCACAGTAGAGCATGAGCTGTCTTTAAATATTTCAACTTGCTAATTAGTAATACAGTGATGGTTTTCCGAGAGGCATAAATCGCAACACTGTCCACCTTCCCAAAAGGAATATGATAATTCAATGTAAGAACATCATGATATTTAAAAAAAGATTAAAACAAAAAGAAGTTTGGCGCTTCTGCTCTTCTGAAGTATGGGGTTGAGTTTTCAAAATCATCTGGGAGGCGAATGTCTGAGATTAGTGAGATATAAGTAGAAACATTGACAAATGCATGGAGAGTGAGGACTTGGTATGACTTTTATGTTTCTTGTGCCCCTCAGGACTCAGTTGATGTTCAGTCCAAACCATCAACGTAAATACTCCAACCGAATCCAAGTACTAGCTGTAATTCTTATGGTCTCATAATTATTATGAATTTCTGGCTGAAGCACTGTGTGCAAGCCTGCGTGGCTGGATGATGTAAGAAGAGGGAGAGCTCCTCTTTTTTGTGATTGACTTGCTGTATTTCCATTTAGGAACTGTTTTAAGCTTGTGTATGGAATCCTCCAAACTACAGTCCAGGATGCTAAATAGCTCCCACGTATGCAACAATACTGTCCCAAAAAAAGCATAGTGCAGTGATAGATGGCATGTGTTGTTAGACTAACGCCTGAGGCTTTCCGGTATGCTACAGCAGAGGGTTTCCCCTTGCTGAGTGTTTATTTAAAGTAAAATTAAATTGGGTCCATTCATAACTTCTTTATTGTATTAAGTGAAAAATATATCTTATTGCTTTGCAAGACTGTCCATTCTCTGTGTTCCTTCTCTTCCCATCTTTGTGTTACCACAATTTGGTTTTGTTTGCTTGGTTTTGTTCTGGTTTTAGTTGTAAAAGAGGGTTAATTTCTTGGGCCTGTAGATTTTAGTTTAAATACATTAATATTGCTTGATTGGAATACTATCCCCATTCTTAATAGAGAAATTCAAGTTTGCCGTGGTCTTGAAGAAGAAGGATAAAACATACTCTTTCTGTTCCTTGTAAAATACGTTCCGTACAGCTGTCTCCAGAAATGTGCAACTACCATTAAGTAGTTTTCTGGCTGTGAAATGATACTCTGTAAAAGGATGCTTAAGTGTTATTTTTCATATTTTTACAGGAATCACATTAGATCCTGACCTTACAATGGGTACGTTTACGATTTGATAGTAAATATTACTGAGGAAGGCATTCCTCCTCTGGAGTCAGTCTGGAAGCCCTGAGTTTGGACAACAGTACAGGATTTTCTGAGTAAATGCTAAATGGAGAGACAAGAGTTGTTACAAACTCTTTTATTAGGCAGGGATAAATGATGAATAGACTTCTGCAATTTGCCTAGTTGTAATTTCGTTTGAATCCGTGGAGTTGCACCAGTGTAAATTAAATCTTTGTCCTCAAGATTACATTCTTGAATACTTAAGGTTTTCCTATTTTCTTGTTATTTATCATAGATGTACTCTTGGATGAGGAAGATAAGTTTTACGCTCTGTGTATTATTTTCTATTATGCAAGCTAAAATATTACAATTCCTTCTTCAAAGAAAACAGTATCTTTGAATGAGAACTAATTACCTCTTATTTTATTCCAAGTGACAAAAGCTAATATATCACACTTAGCCACTGTAAGAACTCCATTTCAGTAAACTAATTAAACTAATCCTATCTTTACTCATTATTCTCAGTTCTGCTACATATTTTAACAGCGTAGATTTATGTCATTACATAAATTATATCACACTTGAAGAAAACAGTTTGTATAATGGTGTGTTTGCATTCCTAAGAGTTTATCTTGGGTTTTTGAATTCAGAATTCAGGTTCCCGTTGAAATAATATTATTTGCCTTATTTAGGGTGGTAATTCTTCTTAATTATTACTAATTATCTAGAATGATATATAGCTTTAATTAAATGTAAGGGCTTGGCATTCTTGTTAATGTATATTAAACAGTGACGGTTCTCCTGTATATAGATAATATAACGTTAGAAAGTTGGGATATTTCCTACAGCTTACCTGTAATTTCATAACACAATGGCTGATTAATTTATCAATCGCGGAAGAAAAAAAAAATTGCTTTTTGATTGTTGATGATTCTAAAATTAAAAGACCACGTGCTTAGTGGACATTTCTTAAGCTACATAATGAAAATTAAAATGTGTACATCACTTTTTCTACTTAAATTATAAACCCAGAATACACTGAATGCTAAGAATTTAATGGCAGTGTTGCTGAGAAGCTGTAAAGGAATAACACGTAAGTACCACTTCAGACTAAATTGCTTTCTACTTGTAGACATGTAGTGCAATTAAATCAAGAAGCTGTAAGCCTCCCAAATCTCCTAAGTTTAGTTTAGGTATTTGTACTTGAGATACCTGCTGTAGACCCTTCCAAAATGATAAAGACAATACAGATAATAATTAATGAGAATGAATTTACAGTGTGTGATTCATATGAGCTGCATAGAGGATTCATAATTTTATTGATTCTTGATAAACCACTTGGATCACGGAAGTCACGGTGTCCCGATTTTAAAGCCAGATTTCATACTATTATCTGGACTTTTAATTTCTGTCACTCTTTCTAGTTTATCAGAATGGTCACACTTCGTGAATCGTGAGGTTTTTTGGACATTCACACAGGAAGGAAATGAATTGCGGGTGGTTCTGGCTGAGGATCCTGTGTGATTTACTAAAGAATGACAGACAGACAGACACTTTGTAAGTTGTTTTACCCTAAGTGCTGTGAGTTACGCTCCCTCAGCAAAACCCGTCACGCAAGTTCTCTCACTATTACACTTGCCAAGCCCAATCTGCCAACTTGAATTAATAGAACTGTAATTCATTTTCCAGGTATCAAGCAAGCATCAATACACCCTTTTCAGTGACACTTTACCCTGCTTTGCCCCTTAGTTGCTTCGTGAATGCAACAGCAAGAATTACTTTCATATGTTGTTCTTCATTAATCCAAATCTTTCGTTCCTCTGCTAAGCGTGCATATATATGCTGGTTTTCCGATCAGTTTTCAAGTGTCTGTCCCTAATTCATTACAAAAGACCATTATAATTTCTGTAATCTCCGCTGTTCCTTTTCTCACATAGACAAAAAAAAAGTAAATCAATGTGCAGATTTTTTTAAATGTGGGTTTCTTGTTATATTATTTATATTATTCCCCTATTATGGTAAGATGTTATGCAAAGATCTTATCTATAAACAAGTTTTAGATGTGATAAACAGAGGTTAGCACAATAATGTCATTGGTTGTATTTATAGTTAAAATGTTAAATATATTGCAAATATATTTTTGAATGTCAGAAATTATCAAGAAGAAAAAAGGAAATGGGGCATGTGACACACTTTGTTTTCTTCTTCTCTAATGCATCCATCTCCTTAATATTTTGGAGAATGTCAAGCAAAATTTTGAAGAACAAAGGAAACCACTTTGAATAACAGTTCTTAGTAACTCGATTCAAAGAACTGTATGAAATGTTCGCTCATAGAAACTAGGGTAGAATGAGTAACTTTTCTTGTGAAGAATGTCTAGATTTCAATAGTATTAAAAAAATGTTCACAGAAGATTATAAATAGTCCAAAACAATAAGAAAATATTGTTTGTAATATTTTTACTTATTTTCTTAAAATAATAATACATCGCAGTGACAAAAGGTATTTAAGGGAAAAGTTGTAGGTTGTAGAGCTTTTTGCCTTCCCCGTGCTTTGTCAGATTTGAGCTCCACCAACAGGGATGGAATATTGGTAGCACTGATGCCCACTCGGTGACCTGCATGTAGTAAGCTTGCTTTTCGTGCAGAAGGTCCTGGTGACTGGCATCTCTAAAGCTGTCATAGCATGGAGCACTCTTCTCAAGTGGCAGGACGCTCAAAAGATGGAATGGGTCTGGAAGCCGAACGATGGACCTTAGTGTGGGTCTCCTGGTCTGGTCATTCACAGGAGCTTACTAGTGTGTGTGAAAAAGCCCACGAGCCCTCTCAAGCTGTACCTGTTTGGAAAATGCCTCTGAAAATTTCTGGAAATTGGCCTGTGGTTTTACATGCTCACCAGGTGTTCTGGATGTTCCTGTGGGTTTACGTCTTGCTCATGCAAACTGCTGAGCAATGCTGCGAGCCTGTGAGTTGCGCTCCTGTTGAAATCAGAGCGGGATGGAAGGTCCGTGGAACTGGCTAAAAATGAGGCTGTAGAGGTTGGAGTGAAAAATGCATAGGTAGACTTGGAGCTGGTAAGTGCTCAGAACATCAGTGAAAAATGTAGTTTTCGTGAAGGTCTGGAGTCTCAGGTTTGGTGGGCTTAGAGTACTCTGTTTTGTTAAAGTGGCTAGCAAGTAAGCTTTGGTTTGTTTTTTTAAGAATACCAAACCCAAGTCAAACAAAACCCCCAAACAACAAAACACTAAAAAACGCCCCCCAAAACTAGTAATGGTGAATGGTATATGACAAATAAGGGGTTGGGAGAATATCAGCCTTGTCATCGTGAAGTAACCTTCTGTTTTATCAACACAAGATGAAAACAGAGAGAGAGGGACTTTCAACTGTGAAATATTTGATATTTGTCTCCTGAGTATCTTTATTCACTGTTTATGTAGTTTTCTGTCTCCTTTGCGTTACAGAACCACAGTGCTCACTGTATCATGAGTACAATAAATTCCAAACTTCAATTGCTGGAAATTATAACGCCTAAAAAGTTAGATGCACTTTGCAAAGTATGCTGTGCTTGAGTAAAATGGGAAGCAGGAAGCGTGTATGTAGCTGCAGTGTGCTTGCCAACCTTTTGGCAGTCAGCTGTGTATTTTACTTGATGGATCTATGTAATTACTTATATTTTTCATAGATTTTCATATTTGATAAGTCATCTATTAGATTATGTAGTAACCTTAGATGGCAAGTTTATCTGATAATGTTTTAAATTTCAAACTCTAGTATTAAAATTTCTTAAAGCAGCTCGTACATACATATGTGTTTATGTCTATTTATACAGATCTTACTTGTATAATTTTTACATTTAGAAATACCTGTGTGTTTATGTAGCGTAAAGTATGTGTAATTTAGGGTTATAGGGCTTTCTATACTCAGCTTGTTCAACAATACTCTCTTTTTATTTCAATTTGTGTTAATTATTGAGTCCCAACCTGTAAAGCATGCAGGTCATTTTAATAACAGAGTTATTTTGGAAAGAGAAGAAAATAAGATCTTTATGTTTTTCCTTCAGGCACGTCTTATTTATTTTACACCGAGTCTCTTTTTGTCGCCTTTTACAGTTTACAGTAACTTGCATACTTACAGTACTGACATTAATTGGCATGTAAGGAACACCAGTTAACAGAGTCATGCATATCCTTCCTGAATAATGCAGTAAAATAGACATGGTTTAAATTTAATTTGGTTTCATACTGGTAAATAGATGTAGTTGTGGATCATGTTGCTCATATATTAGCTATGTTAAATTTATGGTAAATACCTCATTGGTCAAACGATCTATGGGTAATGTAAGTATTTTGTGGAACTGCCAGAAACTTAAAGCTGTTAAGGTGATGAAAATCACTTTGGATTTTGGAAAGAGTTGGTAGACCACAAACTTTGTGTCAATTTGGTCTTCAGTTCTAGTAGTTAGTATTTTGACAAGGGACAGTATTTTAGACAGTCTGAGACCAGACCTATCACTTTAAGTCATTACAGCTCAGCTGAAGTTACTCCTCTTGAGGACCTGACTTCAAGTGCTAAGTATACCAATTCTGTCTTTCGCTAGGCAAAGAAGACGGTGACAGTACATTGCCATGCACTCACAGCAGCAGTTTCATATATTTGATGAGCTCACATTCACAAGACATCACCATATCCTGTAGTATACAGCCAGGTGGACCAGACATAACGTAGTCCGTAGTGAGTAGAGCCCTACGTTATATTAAGCTGTATATCCATGACTTTCTAGAACTGTAATGGCTGGCTGTTGATGTTGGGGTGGGGTTATAGTATTAGGAATCTCATCAAATGCTTTCTTGTTTTGTCATGTTCACCTCCTATCCTACCATACGTTCTGACAATTACGTCCTAAAGCGGCCACCTAACGAAGGTGCCATTACTATAATGTGCATTATATCCTGGTGTAAACTAGCAAAAAGTCTAAGGAAACTGAAGGATATTCATTAAAAAATAATTTGTCTGTAATTATTGCTGGTTATGATAATAAATGGAGAGGTAGTTAGAAAGAAAATTAGCCAAAGTGATCAAATACCTCTCCAGACATGAGTATGAACAAATGCTTAAAAGAATATTCTCCAACTGTGTAAGCGGTCTTTACGTATTATAATCACAGAACCTGTTATTAAATTGACAGATATTTATTGCTGCGTTTGTTTTTACTAGAATAATTCTTAACGTTCTAAATTACAGTATAATACATAAAATATTGAAAACAAAGACTGATCATATGGATAAAACTAATCTGTAAGAACTTTGTACGTTTAAAAACTGCTGGTTTTGTGTGAACAGGCATATAGCCTAGTTTTAAAACTAGACTCCTGGTCTAGTGTTTTGTTCTTGACCCCTCATCGCCTGTGTTCAAGGAGTTTGCAGCTAAGGTGTTATCGTTAAATGCTTCAATAGCTCCAATACATCAAAGCTAATATTATGAATTATATATCCCAAACTCAAACACACAACTAGTTCAAAGTCTAGTAGTATATACAAGACTTGTAGGTGTGTTTAATGTCTTTGGTTAACCAGGTGCTGCAGTTGGATCGTGACACAGTGGAATAGGTGCAGGTAGGATGCTAGTAGGATGGGGGGCATGGAGAACCGATCGTATGAGAAAAGGCATAGGCATGTTTAGTCAGGCGAAGAAAAGGGCTGAGAAAAGGATATCGTTACTCTCCGAATACTTTGGAGTAAATGACAGGGATATGGACAGCAATTTAATCTAAAAGGCACAAAGAGAAATAGGTAATATGCTGTCTAATAATTTACGGAGAGATATAAAAGAACCTTTAAATAGTTACATCAGGGAGTTTCTGAAAGAAGATTCCAGTTTAAACATGTACCTGGGGGGAGGTCCAGCAGTTACCAAATATTAAGACAGAGTTTCTTAACAAAAATTACTTCATGTGGCTTCCTAGCAGGTGACTGGACTCACTGACTCAGGAGTTACCTTCCAGTTCTGCTTTCTTTCCAAGAAAAGTCAAAGTCACAGATGCTCTGGCATTCTCAACTGCCAAAATCCCTGCAGTTGATAGAATTAACCTGCTAAATTTGTCCATGAATAATGGGAAATTTTTGTTTCCTCATCCACGTTCAGTAACTCACACATGTTACTCCTATACGTGGTGATAATGCTGCTATTCCTAAACCTTGTCTTATATGTGTGGAAGTCACAGAAAATTCTTACGTTTGAACAATTATTTGCCCCCATGGAAAGTCTCTTTGGCTTCATAGAGTCTTCAGGGCCATGCCAGTCTGTTCTGTAATGCTGATTGTAAGTTCTGGGGTTCTGTATAAATTTAAGCAGCCCATCTTACGTGATAGAGAAATTATGGTTTATATCAGTATAAAAGAAAATGAAGTGTAGACAGTATAAAGGTACCTTATTTCAGGGGAAGGTTAATTGGAAATGCAGCTCACACAATGTGTGATGAGGTGGAAAAAAAATAACCAAAGTGACCACGGTCAGTGCATGCAGCCCATGTGCTTCCCATTTTTCCATTTTTTAAGCATTTGTGGGCAATTGAACTGACACAGTGTGCAGCAAATGGATAGTTTCCACATCTTTCTGTGCATGCTGTCAAATTCATATATTTCTTACATTACTAATAAGAAGTGTGGAGAAGGGGGAAACAAAAGTGTTTTGAAACTATGCTAAATGTCAAATGTAGTGATTACACTGTGGCTGAAGACATGGTTCTGATGCTTGCAGAATCAGCTACTTAATTAAATTTTTCACATGTAAAATCTTACTTGTAATTTACTTTTCAAGAACATATATTTTGTGTAAAATTTAATTTCAGAGTTAAAACCTCAGTGAAGGGATGCCTCAGTGCTTGTCAGAGGAGGTAAATCTTGGACAGCCGTGTGTTTACACTTCCAATGCATGCGTCGTTAAATTAATACTATTTTCAAAGATTAATGACAGCACAGTTACCCGTACTAAAAATTAAACAACTCTAGGCCAGGCAGAACTCTTATGGTGCTGTGTATGTAGACATTGTCATTACTGCCAGGAGGAATAAATTAGGATAAAATCTTCGTTCTGTGACCTTCAAGATTCTGTGGGACCACCTCTGATAATATTCCTTCACAGAAACCTTTTTGTGGGTTTAAAGGGGTTTTGGTGAGTAAGAGCTCTGGGACTTAGCGTCATGTAAATATATATTCATATCCCTGTGAGCAGTATTTTCAGGGTGTGTGAAGTTATCTTATATGCCAGATCCTCTCCCAATTTCTTTCTACACATAGCTGTCTGTGTAATTGTTGTTCTTGTTCCAGCTGCATTAGCTTCCACCATCTTATATCTTCTCTTTGTATTTTTACTGAGAATCATCACTAATCCAAAAAGAAAATTGTCATTTCCTTTTCAGGGTAGGTAGAGGTATTTTTATTCCACCTGTTTTGTCATATTGAAACCTTATGCGGCACTCTTAAATAATGATTTTATTTTCTTACCTTGCCTTTTTGAACATTTATTCATATTAAGCCAGCGGCTAAACAAGCACTTTAAACTGTCACCCAAGTAGCTTAATGTACAGCCAATGTATACCTCGATGATTCATATGAACGGGAAGTATCCCATCCATATTTTCATTATTCCATCTAGAGGTGTGCTTATTATAGAAGTGAGGTGAGGAGCCATTTGATTGTGTGCTGCTACTGAGATGTATGGAGGCACACGAACAAAAGGGTGAAATACAGGTAAGAGAATGTGCAGGAATTAATATTTGCTCTTTTCCTGGCCTTTCCAAATTATGACAATGTGCTGGTATTTTGGGTGTTTCTGTGGTATCAGCTCACTTAAACAACTTTAAAGACTTAATTAATTTAAAAAGCATAAGGAATTTTAAAAACCCAGCAAATTTCTGTGGATGATGTGATGAACTGTGAAAGGACAGGTAGTAAAGAAAGGGTATGAAAAGGAAAATGTGTAGTAGAATTAGTGAGAAACAGTTTGGTCTGTGCTGGTGGTTAGCTGAATGTTACCTGCTGGTAGAATACATCATCTTGGACAAGAAATAGTCTAGAATGTTCTGCCCATTTAATGACTTCCTACAGCTGCTGCTTTCTGGAGGAAAGACTCTGCCTCTCTCATTCTTGTGATGTTCTCTTCTGAACTGTTGTGTGTAGTTTTTCCTTTTGCAGACTGTATTTGAATCTCAAAGGCAGTGCTAGTCTAGCGATAAGCAAAATAATCCATGTTTCTGGATTTTACTAGTGTTTAACTGAATATTACTTGATTCCCAGATAAATGTGTAAAATGATTGTTACTTGGCTTCCCCTTGGGCAGTCACACAGAAGCTGCTGTGTGGTGCAGCAGCCAAGTAAGCGTTGAAGGTTGTCATTGGTAAGCTCCGTAAAAGCATAAATTCAGGTTTCAGTAAATGGCTTTTTGGGTAAAGCAGCAGGTAATATTATCCTCTGTAATATCACTTCTTTGGTTTGAAAAAAAAAAATGCTGCTCAGCCCATCCAGGCCTTTTATAACCTGGAAGTAGAATGGAGTAACTCCTCACAGCAGAGGAACAAACTCACCTTCTAGCCATGTAAAGTAGAATCAGGTTCCTGGACATACAGAGGAGTGCAGAGAATGTGAAGGTGGTCTAGCATCTCTTGAGAGCTGGGAAAGAAAGAGCCTGTAACTGCGGGTGAGGTGGTTAGTGAAATGCGTGTGGCAGAAAGATCGAGTTTGATATCATAAAACAGATGACAGGTGTTGGGCACCTTTATAGTCTAACTGTAATGTCTATTACGACTTAATTTTTAACCTGATTTATGACATGTAGCTGAGATGGAAAAGTAAGGATGTGAGGTAGGATTAAAAGAATCTCTGGAAGAAATGCACAGTTAATTTCAAATCCGTGGGAACTCCAGTAACACGTAACTGCGCAGAAGTTCTGACTGCAGGGTGACATAGCAGGCTTGCAAAATGGCAGTGCCTCTTTCTCGTACCGGGTGAATTTAGCGTTACTGCCTAAGAAGAAATCAGATGTGTGTTTTCTGAGCACTCTGTCTATCAGGCTGAAGTAGAGGCTTGCTATCAAACAGATAAATTTCCCTAACTCATTCACTTCGGCTGATGGACACTTTGCAGTGTGAACACAGGTTCAGCAGGTATGTGTAATATGTGCCTTCCAGTATCAAGCTGAATGAAATCGGTGGTATACATTGCTGCCTACGTGGAAAATACGTATGGACCAGTGGAAATTAACATCAGATTGTCACGTGGCGTTTTGTCAATTAATTCCAAAGCATTATTTTAATTTTGGTTTATTTCCTGGTATTAATATTTTAATGTGATCACCTCTCACCTCCAACACAGCTTTTTTTTACCAGTGGTACCTGAAATAATTTCGTTTTTTCTAATAAAACTGATACTGAATTTAAAAAGTATTAGCTATAAATTCTTAAACTTTTATAAATTGTGGTGCCCAATTAAAGAACCAAATACTAGAGAACTCAGGAATGATGCTATAGTTCTAATTACTTTTGTAATTCTTCTAAATTACTACTTAGAAAAAATATTAGTGCAGAGAAAATACAGTGTGGAGAATTGTTATGCTGCTTTCCCTGAAGTATTCAGGTGACCTTTTTCTGTAACAACATGAAAAAATGATGTTGGGATAAGAAGGTCATTCAGACATCAAGCAAAAATCAGCCTTTGTCCTTTGCTATAGAGATTTCCAGGGATGTATCAACTGCTCATGATAGGAATTCCACAACTGATTTGACGTTTACGATATGTGGATAAAATCCGAGTAGATTTTCATTCCTGGAGATATAAATAGTTGCATAGTAAGGTGATAATCAAAGCACGTGTCTTAAAAGTATAATTTTGACAACACAATCTCTGCTGTTATTAATAGGGCTTTTCACATATACGTATACTTGTTGAGATATTACTAAGAGTTGCAGATACAAAATGAAGCTATTTATTGATCAGAAATGATTTTTTTCCTTTGAGCCCATGCCCTGTCTGTAAAGTAAAAGTGCTGACGGCTGCACATTGCTGATTGCAGATTTTTTTTGACAGCAAAGACCTGACTCTTCCCTAATCCATGTAGCTGCATTGTACGAGTTACAAAGCTTATGTGACAGACCTGTTCTGTATTCCAAGAGCTGCAAAACATACCTGTCATCGGATGGAGGCAAGAATGCACAAGTCATCACTTCACTTTGGAAGCAGAACAGATGATTGAAATTATTTCTTACTACTGACTAATTCCCCTTTTAGTAGAGATAAGCTGCTTTGTTCAGCTGTAAATGAAACATTAGGGTATTAGCTGTCAAGCCAGAAGTATTGGAGAAGCTAAGATTTTATCAGCAGTAGTAACATTTTGGGCAATAAATTGTTTTGTTGGGCAGAATACTAATCTCCAGAGGTACAAAGAAACAAAGCTCATTAAGGTAAATGCTTAAAGCATGCACAAAAAAGGCAAAGACAAAGGCTTATTACCTTTGTTTTGGGGATAGGGAAAACATTTGCACTTTTTCATCACTGTGTTGCATTGAAGAATTATGTGGTACTGTTATTAAAAAGATGCATTTGTAGACTTGTAGAATGCTTTCTGAATATATCCAAGGGACAAATGCATTTCTGAAATACCAACAAAGAGCTGTATTAAGTGATGGCGTTTTGGAAATTGTTTTGTTTCCCTCTGGGTAAAATTAGGTACCTGCACTTTGTCCCATACTTAGCATTCATCAGAATAATAGACTAGCGTTATTAAAAGAATGTTTGAAATAGAGAAGAATAAATGTCTGAGTTATACTAAACATTTTTACCAGTATATATACCTAAATTAAATTTATAAGGATTTGTAGTGTAAAGCAGTAAGGTAATGGGAGGAGAGGAGCTGGGTTGCTGTTAGGGACCGCAGCTAAAGAAAACCATCTTTGGAATGAGACGAAGGAGTGACAGCTCTGGAAACCAAAGATAGACATAAACTTGCCATCAGAAACAATTAAATTAGGAAGTAGGTAAAATAGGTTGAAGGAATCTGTCTGTGAGCTAAAAAGCCACAGTAGAGCCTGCAAGTAGCCAGAGGCAGGTGCTGTTTTCCATCATTATTTGTTTGAAGTAGCATTTTAGAAAACTGAAGTAGAAGTAAGTTTAATACATAATACAAAGAACAAAAACATGCAGCTGAATAATGGTACAGAAGATTCTGTTAATAGCCGACACAAATGTCTTCAAAATTTCCTTCGGGCAACATCAAGGATTTTGAAACCCTGACAGAGAAAGCTATCCAGTCTGTCCTATCATGTACAAAAAAATTCAAAAAAAGATGCTTTGGAAAGAGTCAAGAAAAAATTACTGAGGTAGAAGACATTTGACCAAAACATGGGTTAGTTATTTATGGCTTTCAGTAGATAGGGAACCACAGATAATTTTGGGGTGAAAACCTACATAGGAAACAAAGTACTGAGGTTTGCTAGTTGTGTTTTAACAAAGACACCATGTTATTTAAATACTGCTGTCAGTCAGTGGATCATCGTTCAGTGATGGACACATCTTTTCTGATCTGCAACTTTCTTATCCTTCTTTATGCAACAGAGATTATAGTATTGGCTCCCCAGTATAACCTGCTTGATTTTTGTGAGAGTAAGTACAATAGCAGTCAGCTTTCTTATTGGCTAATACTGAAATTAATGAAGTTGTCATTTCTTCACTTGGAGTAATTGTGCTCATCTGAGGGACAAAGTATTAAGGTCTAGTGAGAGGGGATTCAGTAATGCTTTATTTTACCATTTCACCGTAAACTGTTAGCTATAAAGGATATTAATATTTTATACAAGTGCATTATATGCACCTCCCAAACTGTAAAAGAATATAAACTTGATCTAAAAATACAGACTGTAAAAATGTAGATCTCCTATGATGGCATGTTCCTTGTTCAGTCCTAGTTTCACTGTAGTGAGCAGCAACAGCAGCAGCCTTCAGGCTGTTGTTTTTCTCCAAATACTGCATCAAATCAAATGTAGCTTGCTTTATTTTGGCACTGACTGAAGGGCTGCTTTCTAATCCAAAAATAGCGCCAAGTCAGAATTCTTGTACAGTTGCTGAAGTTGCATAGGAACGTGAGAAATCCAAAGGTGAACTCCAGAGACTGAAGTATCAGGACTTCTGGCTTTTAGTATGAGCTTTGCTATGCTTCCCGTGTCTTTGGGGAAATGTGTTTTCTCAAATGTCTCAGCAGTTGGATGCCAGATTTTAGACAAGGAGGCCTCATTTTAGGTGATGCATGCTTCAGAGAAACCAATCAAGCTGCAGCAATATAAGTAATTTTTTAAAGTATTCGTTTCAACCTCTGCTTTTATTTCTGAAATAACATTAATGGAGGGAACGTGCTGTGTAAAAGTACTGTATTATTGTTGGTTTTTCTAAAATAAGATTGGAGTCTTCTGCATTGTGGACTCATCCCCAGGGTACTCTGTCACAGTTATACATGAGCTAAATTTCATCTCATTAAAAGAAAAAAATTTGCCCCATTTTTCAACTATCATGATCAGCAAATGAACGAGAGCTTGACTATAATCTTCTAAAATGTATGGATTGACTTTTAAGTGCTATAGCCTATAAATTTATCAAAGCTGAGCTGTGAAGTACAAGTCCAAAGTGTTAATGGAACAGCAACTCAAAGATTCGTTCACGTTAGAGATCAACTCCAGTCATTTATATTAGTTGAGCAGGTTGATGTTTGTTTATTTTATAACTCATTTTCCTAGGAGTTATCTACCAATATTGGAAAGGCCTATCAGGAGAGTGAGTTAATAGAGCTATTGTTAAGAAGTCAGTAAATCACAAGTTAATTTCTTGAAGTAGTTGAGGTAACTCGACTGTTGAGGATTTCAGTTACCGTTATATTTCGATGTTTTATATTAACACAAATATATGTATATTAACAAATATATCTGTATGTATAACTACATAGTTCCTTTACTCTTAGGGGAAGCAATCACGTAGGCTGAACAGGAGCTTTGAGGTTCTAAAGCTGGGTGGATGTGGGCAGGATGACAAGGCAGATGTGCAGGCGTCTAGAAAATAGTGGAGAGCTTCCTCACTGCCTGTTGGTGAGATGGAAACTGCGTTTCTGTGAGCACAGGCTGTGGAAAACAAAGGTTTCAATGGCTCCTCTTCTTGCAGTTACGACGCTGCATTGATTTTTGACATGACGTTGTGAAAGCCGGTGTACTACAACTGCAGTGGACTACAAGCCTTGTCCCTTATTTTCATATGAAACCCATAGATTAAGAAGGTTCCTGGATTTTACTTCATGTTAAACAGTATTTCCAGAGCCACAGAACACTTTTTTGGATGTGTTTAGAATACAGTAGTAGAAACCTCCTTTGTGTTCCTGACATGGCAGTAATTGCTTCCAGGATGCTTTTAGCGCTGTAACTGTTCGAGAGTATTTGGATGAGAACAGAAGTGTATTGAAGCGGACATCAGTAACATATGAAATATACATTTCAACCTGGACCATAAACAAGCTCATGATTCTGAAACATAAGGTGAAAGGGTCTAGTCTAGTATTTAACTGGTGTTCTGAAGTCATTTGAACCATGCTTTTGTCTGGTTTCAAGGCATAAATTTGGTTCTTAATACACATTTCTTTTAGAATAATGATTGACAATTACTGAAATATTCAGAGACCTGGATTGTTTCACATATTTAAAGGTGGCTTGCTTTTATCTGACATCTGGTTAAGCTTTGGGTATGTTACTGACATGAATCACCAGGAAATAAAGCAAAAAAAAAAAGTTGAAATATTTTCTTTGTTCTTTTTCACTTTTGGAGCTCCTGGAGCAGCTTGAAAGTGTATAGAACTCTGAAAAAAACGAAGTTTGTGTTTGTCATTAAAGTGGAGGAGGAGAGTTTTCTGTGAATATCAAGTTTCAAATTTGTGAATTTTGACAGCAAATATATGGGGTATGGTTTGATGATCCAGGAAGTCTGGCTTTTAGGATTTTTAGTACTGCATCAGAAATGCCATGCTAACAGGGTGCAAGGTGCTGATTTGACAGAAACTTCGACAGGCTCGCTTTGTACTGGCAGCTCTAACCCAAATCAGGCATTCTCTTACTGTGTCACTCTTGTTTTATGCAAGATCAGGTATTTCTGTCTTCCCGCAGCTTTTGTAAAGCCAGCACAAACCCCCTCCTGAAGCCTGTGTTCTAGTTTATTGGGTAGAAATGTGACTGTACTTGGTTGGCTAAGATTTGTACAGCAGGTAATCCAACAATGTACAGATCTGGTAGCAGTAATAGCAGAATCACAGCAGCCTAAGAGACAGCCAGGAGTCCTCCGAGGATACACACGCTTGCCATTTTGAACTGCACGAGCTAGCACCTCTATAAGAAGCTATAAAAGAAGCAGTAGTGCCTCAGCCAGCTTTGCAGTCCCCTCTTTCCTGGGTTGGGAGGGACGGCAGCATAGTTACCTTGCAGAGGGATTAGGTCAGGGACTGATTTACTGCAGTACAGCTGCCCTGGCTGAACATGGTCCGGTGGACTATGGCATAAAATGCCAATAACGTTCCTATGTAATGTTACCATAAAATGCCAATAACGCTGGTACTTTCATGAAGTGATACACAGAGAACATGAAAAACAAAACCCATCCTGTTGACCACTTACTAATGCATGTGGTTAAAGAAAAATACATATTTTGGACCCTTGTGAAATAAGAGTCAAACTTCAGAAACCAGATGTATCTTCATATATATCTTTGCTGCCAAGATGCCAGTATCATAAATTTGTAATTTCTGGATTTCCGATGTTGATCAGAACCGGTCAGTTAAAGTAAATGTGAGTACGGTTCCAAGTTTGGCGCTTGAGTATGCAGGGAAGGGTTGCAGTAGGAGGATAGAATTTTCTGGTTAGTACATCAGTGCAGTTGTCTTTTGTTTGAGCAGCAAGAAAGGGAGAGATAAAAGTTAGTAAAATGATATGCCTAACCTGTCAGCAAACTCCTTGAAGTGGTAGAAACTTTCATGGTCTCTGTTCAAAATAGTCGATGAATACCTGACGCTGTGTTTCACAAAATTGCTTACTGCAGTGTTTACTGATAAAGCGTCAAGTGTTTGGTACCCGCTCACCTCCCTATTCTCATTTGGGTTACGTTTCTTTTTAATGTCAACCCTTTGCCCTAACTGCTTGGGGTTCTGTCTCAAGGCAGCGGTGATAACTGAAGAAAACAGTAACGATAATTAGCTGAGAAGGCGTGCTTTGGTTGCTGCTGGGGCAGGTATTGCAGGTTGTTCTTGGATCTTGCCGATTTGATGCGCTGCAGTATACTCCACTGGCATACTTTCACTCCTGCACTTAAAAGGAATTTTTCAAGTCCTCTGTGTTCCTTATCCATGTGCATCCTTTGCATGACTTTCATTTCAATGAAAACCTCATCAACTTTCCTAACTCAGTGGTGAGGTTTTTTTGGTTGGTTTTTGTTTTTTTTTTTTTTTTTTCCCATTTGTATTCTGGTTTAGAGACCTAACTTTGCTGCCCAGGAAAGAGACTAATGGAGGGGTAGTACTGAAAAAACTGTGATGTTCTGTTCATATGGCTTCTGGATTAATCCTTGATTTACTGTATTGAAGGTGCTTGAAATTTTACGGTCTTTGCTGATGTGAAAACTGGGAGAATCTATCAGCGGTGCGCCGTGGATGGGCCACATTCCTCAAATAATCCAGTCAATTAAAAATTGATTTTTGTTCTAGGCAGCATGGTGGTAATGTAGTGGGGAGGCAGTGTATGCATTACCAACAGAGCTCACATCAGTTAAGTGATATTTAGGTGATCTTCTGTCATGGGAGAAAGCAGTGCAGTTGATGATCTTTGCTACTGAAGAAACTAAATTGAAGTGTCAGATACCAGAATTGCGTTTTATTTCTAATATGTTGGCCTGCCAGCCTAGGAGAAGCTATGTGAAATCTGTGAATACGAAGGGACAAAAGTGCTAAATCTAGCAGAAACTGAGTGGTTTGGGGAAGATTAAACTATAACATGGCTTTTAGAGCCTTGAAGTAAATGCATTTAAAGAAATTGAATCTTGACCCTAGTTGCTGGACCTTTGTCTACTACCCTTCTCCCTTTTCCTGACAGCAGATCTAAAATAAATGAAAGATACACATGGTTTAAATTGCACCACTCATGTTTATTAAAAGAAAAAGAGGTTATAATGTCATTGAAAAGTTTGAAAAAACTATTTTCTTAAGGTAGTTGAACTGAAGAACAAGAAAAGCATAAAACCATTCATTGAAAAATTTATTTACCTCAGATTTGCAAGATTTGGAGTTGCGACTGTAAAGAGGTATCTTTCTAATACTGAACACCTGTGGAAATGTGCAGTCATGCAGGTTGGACTGTCTCCTCAGTAGCTATTGTGAGCCCGTGCAGTGGCCGGTTTGGAGAGACACACAGTACCAGCTCACAAACCTGCAATTAGTATGGCCTTGTTTTGAGTCGTTAGAGCATCTTGTGTTAATGATAGCTTTGCAGACTTTCCAAGAGAATAGAAAATGTGGGAGAAGGTTTATCTGAGGTTCTTGGTAACGGCAGGATGCTGAAGTCACATCTGATTTTGGTTATGGGACATCATGGTCAAACACCGTGACATTAAAGGTGTAACTTAGAGTTTTTTTAACAGGATGCAGGTTTTTCCCTTCATTTTCTGTCAAAAGAAGGTGTAGCATGTCCTGGTGCATCTGTGCTTCCCCTAAAAGGTGGCTGCATTTGAGTGGTGGGTTAAGTGATACATATACCCTTCTTCAGACCTCTCAGAGATTTTGTGAGGTTCAGTTTCTTGTTGTCTGTAAAGTGCTTTATAGTGCTCAGGTGAAAGGTACTGGAGAAAATAGAAGTGGTTTAAAGTTTAGATCCTAATTTTAAATGGGTAGTGCTACGTCTCTGCTTGCCAGAAAACACTGTGTCATGATGAAATTTTAGTAACCTTTTGACACCTACTTCACATCTTGGATTAGCTTCCAGCATACAGCATTACCTGTTTGTAAAATGAACGATGAGCTGGCATGATGAGCAATGGTCCACAAGGTACTGCAGAACTTGTGGCTCTGAAGTAATCTCATGCTGTGTTTCTGAACACTGCTTGACAAAACTTTTTGACATCTCAAAGCCAAATTACAACAGGGACAGTACTTTTATAAACGTAAAAAATCCAAAATTGTTTTCAGTAGATGAGATTGGTACAAAAAGCGTGAATATTGGTCATCAGAACAATTACTTCTTAACATCGTGTTTTGTTTTAATGAGTTCAAAGTGTTCTGTAGAAGACAGGGTCACCGATGTCTTCATTAATTTATTCCTGGACTGTATAAAGAGAAAATAAATCAAATCACAAATGCTTTTCCAAGGTTATTATTGGGGTAAAATGCCTCTGGGTTTTAGTGCTTTAGTAGTGGGGGAAAAAAAAAAGAAAGGGAAAAAAAAAATGTTTCTGGGTCTCCGAACTCTTCAGCATGATTTGAATACAAGTGGCTAACTGTGATAAGTATGTTAGGCTCCCTTCTGTTAATTACAGTATTTCAAATTAGACTAATTTGACAGCCACAGTCTCATATTATGCTAAATACCTCCTACAGTGTTACTTTGAGGAGAAGTCTCGTTCCCCCTGCCTGTGAGTATTTTTTGGTAGGACGTTATAATTTCAGCAGCTCTGCTCCACAAGCAGGTAATACCTAACTACCTACTGGTTCTGGTTAGTTTGAACGATTGCTCTCTGCTAAGGACTACATTGAAAAGCTTTTGCCAGTCATTGACAGAAGCAAGTACAAAATGTGGTCAGATACTTTCTCTAGAATGTCTCTAAAAACGTGTGTATTGTTTTTTGTGTAGCGATGACAGTTTACTTAATCTGTTTCTGTGAGAGACTGTTGTACATATGAAATCTTTTCTTCCCTCTAGGTTGTGTTAAATAGATGGCGTTTATAAATTTTATTTACTGAAGGTCTTTTTTTTCACTAAAATAGTACAAAACAAGCTAATCTCAAGACTAAAGTTACGTATTATAGTTATGATAATATGGTATTTGATATTACAAAAATACTGATGTTTTATGAAAACCCAAGAAATTTATATTTTCATGGTAACTTGAAGTTCATGCTTTGTGAATAACTTCATCAGAAGTATTTAGACAAAAAGTAGTGGAGTTGGAGTAACTTTTCTTTTATGTTATTGTAGTTTTATCCAAATTCCACCAGGTGCTGCCAAAGAACATACAGCCACAGCAAAGTTTAGGGCTGAGGTGGAAGCTGCTGAGAAGACGGGTGCAGGCTGTCGGGAGTACAGCCTTTGGCAGGAGCAGGAGCGGCTTCCTGACCCGCCTGAAAGCGTTCCTCTTTTCTGTGTAACTGAGCACTAGCAATCAAACAGTTCGGTACAGAGCGACGTCAGTTATGGAGATCACGTTCTTAAAAATGCATTTTTTCTTACAATAGAAAGCCATTAATTAACAGACCACAGGTGAACAATATACTGTTTTAACAAGTAGTTATAGACTTCTGTAAATATTCCCCGATGTCGCTGTCTTAAGTTTTGGGTGATGGGGTATTTTTTTAGCGAGTTGTTCCAATTACTAAAGTTTAGCATATATGGTGGTTTGGTTTTGGTTTTGATGGTTTTTTTCAGTCCAATAAGCAAAGTTGCTAATGACACTTTATTCCCGCTAACGCTGGTGAAGACGTTTCTTTTGTTTGCTTCTTGCCTTGCTGAGTCAGGAGTTTTCTGTATCACAAGTCAGTTCTGCTTCAGGTTTTGTCTCATTCTGGGAAGAAAATGTGCTTCGGAAAGCCAAGGTTTGCTTGAGGTAATAAGAGCCCAAACTTGTGACTGATCACAACAGTGCAGTGCAAAATGCTCAGGCAAGCAGCACTCGTAGCAGCAGGAATCAATTCAGAGTCTTGGCGCAGAGCAGTTTCTATCCTGCCTCCCTGGTGAGTTCAGCCATTGTGCTCAGGACATAAAAAGCAATGTGCATTTTAATTGCTGTACGTATTTCTGAACTGTCGCTCAGGTATTAGCATGGTTTAAGTCAAAAAGGCTGGGTCAGTGACAGTGCCGTATCAATTGCCAGGAAAGGTATAATCAGGGTCTGCTAGTGGTGGTGATGCAAAAAACCTGTATTAGGCTACTGGGTTGGGCAGGGGACTTGAAGGGATTAACCTCGTGGCGGGTAGTCGCTAATCACGGGGAGGGGGGCAGTACATTCTGTAAATGCTGTGGTGTTCCCTTTTGTGCTTTATTTAATTAAAACCGTGAGTTCATTGTCGTGCACAGAATGGTTTGTATTTGAATGTTTATTGAACGGTCAATAGCAAAAATGAAACAAAAAGATTCTTTGAGGTACTCTGGCATGATCGATGTGGATTGCCAAGATAAACGTGGTGAAGGGAAAAGGAGGGGAAAGAATTGAAGTGTAGCCGTTACTTTAAGCAGAAACATGCTCAGAAATGTGACTGTAGCTAAGTCTGCACAAAGCAACTCCTTGCTTGTGAGAAATCCGTGTTGGTGACTTCACCTGGCGGTATTTAATTAATTATTTATTGGGCATTATTACGTTTGCCTTCCCGTGGGGTATAATCCTCTTCCTTGTGTCTCCCTCCTTCCACCGAAAGATGTGAACTAATGGTGTGAATATGGGATATTGTAATACTCTAGATCTCAGGAAATGTGCATATGCCAGTACTTAGTTTCTTTTATGACTGTATGTGTATAACGGGTAGCTCAATATTTCCGTAGCTTTCCTGGGTTCCCATTTTATCTCCATCCCAACGTACTTGGCAGAGAGGGAGGAAAGGAAAAAGAGTAAACAAATTATCCCCCCCCCACCTGATGTAAGATTGGATCAACATTTAAGCTAGTAGGTGTAATAGAGATGCTGTGATCAGCTGCTCAGAGCCAAACTGCTCGCCATCCTTGTGCTATTATAATCAAAGGTTCTGAAGATGGAGCGGTTCTCTGATGTGGTCTTATCAGTTGGAGTATAATGTAAATCCTGTTACAGCAGCTTTGTCCGATCTGCCTGTAGCTTTGTTCTGAACCTTTCAGTAACAGTTCACTGAAGCAGAAAGAGCCCTGTGAATTGATATTATAAACCTGCATGGTTGCTTTATTCATTGTTGAAGCAATAGAATATAACAGAAGTATTTATTTATCAGTGTGAGCAGGGGAGAAATGTTCTAAATGCAAAAGAGGAAAAGCTAATACTATAATCATATCCATACCCGTTCGGAGCACAATCCCTTTGAAAGATAACGCAGAATACTGTGTGTTTAATTTATTTTACACATTCAGAGAGATTGTTAAAATCCCGAAGTGGTGTTATTTCCTGCTGATGTAGAAAAAATATCATGTGACACTATTATAATCAGGAAGTAATAGTCGTGCAAAATAAAAGCTTCTCATAATGCACTTAGTCTTCCCAGACAACTGTATTTTTCTAAGCACCACCTACCTTCTCTCTTTGGGATTGAGATGAGCCTTAGAAATTCAAGATTGTATTGTATTCACTTTCTTGCTGGTGGGCATTCCTTACTGAAGTTCGAGAGCATGAAATTTCTCTTTAGTCTCAGTGCTTTGATATGGTATTTGCCTAATAATCAAACAAATTAAAGTGTAGAAAAAAAAATTGGTAAAACTCCAATATCTAAAATTAAGAGGCTGAAATATTAAATTGAGTTCCTTGTAATAATGCTGCGGTGCCATGTTGACCCTTATTCTTGAAAATCTGCTTTTTATGTTGCGCTTCAATAAGAAATATTACAGCTTCGGGAATTTGAGAGAAGATATGCACTATCTGGACTTCTAAATTGCCACGTGTTCTAAAAATTCTGGCTTCATACTTTAAAGATCTTCTGCTGAGATTTAATTGGCATCTGTGCGTTACGCAGGTGTCGAAGCTCAGCTTTATTCACAGGTGTTTGTATATGCTATCAATGAGTTCTGCTACTTAAGACACATTTTCTCTTGTGTGGGGATTGGAAGATTTAGTTAGTTCCATTACCACTAAAAAGAGTTTCAAATGGAAATCACTCTGAGTTATTTAAGATAGAAATATTTTTGTACGTAGACTCTTAAAATGTCATGTTCAGGTTTTAAAAAAAACTCTGATCAGAAATTTAAGGTAGCAAATAGCTGGGGTTTTTTTGTTAAATATTTTAGATACACGAGAAAAGGCATGCTAAACTCAATTATGGAATAAAATTAAGCTCATCACCTCTTCCTTGAAATTAATAGGTGTAAGAATCACTTCTGTAGAGAAGTAATGTATTTAACTTTCATGTTTCATATTCATCTTTCAATTAATCTCATATAGTATTCCATGAAAAGACAGACTTTGGTTTTATCTGATGACAATAACCGGATAACCAGAGGTCGGTGCCTCTCTTCAAAATAAATTTAAAAAGTTATCCCATGCACAGTCCTGCATCCAGACCGGCATGGGGGGCATCTTGTTCCTGTTTAGAGAGCCTGAGTGAAGGGTAGAGCTTCTGTCACGCAGTGGGAGAGCAGGATGTGCCCCGTGCCAGTCCTATTGCAGAAGCTGCCAGGTAAAGTAAGGCTGAAGGCTCTGAAAGAGCTACATTGTAATCCAAGAGAGGTGGGTGGGGTTTTGAAATGAGAGTTGTATGTTCTCCCTGCTTCTTTATGTGTAGTGTAAGGTGTTCCCACCAGAAGATGTTTAGGCGGATACAAAACAATGTCTGAGAAGTCTTAGTATGTGCCATAAAAGATGTAACTGCCCTATAGGATGAAAAGTGAAAGGGTGTTTTGTTTTCTTTTTAAAAAACATTTTTTTGATCAGGTAAAATAATGAGAAAGACAAAATATTTTTGGTTAATTTCACATATTTAAACAATTTGGGTGTGACAGGAATGCTGCTGATTTTCCATATGTAGCCATTCCTCTCTTTAGCTATCAGATAGCTGTATGAGCTTTCATAGGAGGAGTATTGTTACGAATCCTTGACAAAGGTCCCAGAGGTTTCAGTGAGGGTCTCTGAAAGGGTAGGCAGTGCAGATGTAAACTGGGTAACAAACACTGTGCATCTCAGAGGGTTATTAATTGCTTCATTCTCACTTCGAATTCCAGCTAAATAAATCTGACAGCTGTTAATGCAGTAAAATCTGAAGAGGAATAAATTGATTTAATTTCACAGACTACGAACTTTTTGGTACGTACCCGTGCCTCTCATCAATCCAGATGTTTTGTGTATTGACCATCAGACACTCTCATCCCTAGGTTCTCACAACGTACCTGTTTGTGTTAGCAAGATGAATGTTTAAGTAATTTAGAAGTCAGGTCTTCTGTCTGTGATCACTAAACATTTGCATTGATTAGAAGGTAAAACAAGGTCTCTTTGCAAGGCCAGAAAGTCGAGTTGCCTCAAGCTGTTTGGTTTGTTTGTTTTGTTTCATTTACATGTTTTTATTATTATGCTTTTTTCTTCCAAAATAAATTTGAGGCATTTCTGAAAGGATTATGGAAAAATAAGGTGTTATATACACAGCGTTATGCTTTCATATTTATGTATATCTGTATTCTGAAGTTTTGTGGAATTTCTTGCAGATCTGTTTTTGTATTAAATCTTCACTCTGAAACAATTCCTCCCGTTTTGTACTCTGTAGAGCTGTAATATTTGTCCAAGGATGAGCTGCATTCAGCATTTTGTTAACTGAAATGGGAAGTGACAGACTGACTAAAAGAAAATCTCTGTGCCAGAGAAACAGATATTACTTCTTTCTCTCAGATTACTGTATGCCTGGACACTGAAGACTCTGAGATTGCGGATGCGCTAAGGTTTCATATTGATCCATGTTAGATTAATTTGATCAGAAGAGGGACTTCTGTATCAGGTTATTTTCTCCTGTAGTATTTGATAGAGATGGTCAAACATTGACAATACTGTGAATGAAAAGGAGGGATTTGAAAAGAGAGACTTTCAAAAAAATAATACAGATTTGTTAGATGTATTTTGTTTGCATTGATTTTCGCTGTGGATATGTATCTTTCGATGACAGCTGTCTTCAAAGTAATAGCATAATAGATAATGCCCTGCTACGTAGTTTTATAATTTTATTACTTCTTTTTACTGGTATTTGTAGAATAATTTGGTCATTGAAGTTGGTTAGTACCTGCACACTCAGCAAAGATGTCTGTCTTTATTGCATTTTGAATGTTTTTTGGCAAAATACGAGAAAGCCGTAGTTAGCGTGCAAGAATATGAAGCTGAGAAATGTCTGAAGGACTGCAGGGGAGATTCTGCAACATGGCCTGAGAAAGCGTAAATTCTGTTCTAGTCTTGTGGAAGCGGGTCTTGAGCTACAGGGAATGTTCCATCCAACAGAAGACAACCTGCTGTCTGCTCATTAGTTCGGGTTTATCAGACTGTGGCTTGGCAGGTCAGAGTCAGCGGTGATTGTGCTGGTTTGAGGAGTCTCTGTCCTTGATGGTTTGCTTCCATGCTATGAGAAAGGGAGGAGGCAGGGGATTATCAAGTACTGAGAGGTTATCGCAACTTAATTTGTTTTGGAAGAACTGGAAGCCTTGAAAAAGCAACACGTGATGGTAATTCAGAACCTCCTGTGCACAGGGAGAAGGGATGTTAGGGTGCTTGTGTCCAACTGCGTCTTCTGTTCTCCAGGTCCTTCACCATCTTACTGGCTGAGACAAGGAACAGTATCAACTAACTAGCATTCATCTCTTCCAGTCTTTCTCCTAGCTTGAATGAGGAGTCATGCCCTGCTCTCTCTTTCCTTAGTCATGGCAGGGAGCATATAGAGTCACCGCTTCAGGGACCTACAGCCTGGCTAAAGTGAACGAAGTGCGGTGGGATTTTTCTTGCCAAGATTTACTGGTGTAAAGGAAACAGGCAATCTGAGATAGTGTCTAAGAGTTTAATGGTAAGAAATGGGAAATTAGCTCGCTGTCATTCCCTGGCTAATATCCTAATTTTGTGACTGAACTTCATCTTGGATGTCTTCTGTCCAGTCAAATAAAAAGTACTGATTGTATAGTACTGGCGTCTAAGCCTTAGTGAGGCAGAAGGGCTAGTTATCACGTCGTGTCATCACACCATTTGCAAGGCAGTTATTAGTTTTATTTTTGCTTGCAGTTATAGCTCAGGACAGGGAAACGTTGTATTTCGCTTTCTTTTCCTTTCTTTTGCCTCATGAGATAGCACGCTTTGTCAAGAGTGCATTTGTTAGTCTCACTGTCATATTTATATTAAAGCCATAACAGGATCCTACTGCACTGTCTATTGCTTTTCATTACCCTTGTCTTTGCTTGCAAAGGTCATCACCTGGCATGTGAATCAAATTTGGAAAAGAGTATTTCTTGTCGAAGTGGAATTGTGGTCTGAATGAAAAGGCAGTGCTGTTCGGGAAAGTTAATAGAACATATTCCTGAGCTTCCTTTTAACTCTTACATAAAGTTAATTCAGCACCTTTGTGTGGGCAGATTGTATTCCTCCCTGTCAGAGTTGCAATCGCTTTTGTTTTGTTTCACATTTGAATAATACATTTGATTACCATGGCAAATGTGGCAGTGTGTGCCTGCCTGACTGTAGTGCCTAATTAACTGGTGATAACAAGGCAGGATTGCCCTCTTCTCTTTCATAAGCAATCATATACATGACAGTTCTTTTATCTTTCTTCAAAATTGACTTGCTCTCCTGACCCTTGAGCAGCTCCTGTTTTGTGTGTTTACCTCTGATGTCTTTGCGAGACTGTTAATTTTCTGTGGCATATCCTATCTAGTTGTAATTAACACATCGAGCAGCGAAGAAATAGTTCTGCTTGCAGATGCCTAATGGAGGAATGCTTTCTTCCAGTAATTATACAGCTTCATTTCACTGATTTGCTTTGACCTACAAGGCGCTTTTTTTTTTTTGGTTTTTTTTTTGAGAACATCTACAGGGGTATAGTCCTATGAAGGTGAGGAAAACAAACTAAAAAATTTAGGGTAATTTACTATAGTTTCCCAACACATACCAAGTAAACTCAGAAGCAGCCGGTGGCAAGTTTGGTGAAGGTTTGTGTTCGGCAAAGTTAAATTGGAGGTAAACATTGCTGTCATCTTGCATGTATTTAATGCTGAAGTCAAAGGCCTGGTCTTATAATTAGAAACTTCAAGAAGCACTTGACCTATTTTAAAGAAGCATTAAAGTCACAAGTATATAAAGCAAATATTTTGCAGCATTGTATCCTAAAAACACCGAACTTGCATTTCAAATAGATGAGACTAGGATTTCTATTTATCGTTTTACAGCTAGGCTGAGATTAAAGCCGTAATGAATACAGGTTCAAAGAGAGAAAGGTATAAGAGAAAAGGTTGGTAGTTACAGCAATCAAAACAGGGGCAAAAAGAACAGCTTTTCTGAAGGACTCAGGCTGGAATAATAATGATAGAATTGTCTAAATCGATATATCTCTTGTCAGCAGCACGTCTGATGTTTGAATCAGTCAGGCCTTTTCTGCAAGAGCTTTCCTCAGGAATATTGAATTATTTATTATTTGTATCTTTTTTCCTTCCCTTTCCGATGATTTTTTTCTTTTTTTTTTTTCCCCCCTCTTCCTGACTTAGTAAAATTTGTTTTTTATGCTGCCAGGTTCAATGTTGTCTGTTGTTTGATAAATAGCAGTAATTGGGTGTATAGCAGGAGTCGTGTAAAAACGTATGACTTCAATTACATCTAGAACCATTTTTTCTTTATATTGATCTTTTTTTCTGTATAAGATCTGCTGTTCATAGCCTCCAGTGCTGAGTTTTTAAGGAATTACTCTATGTCCATATGTTGGCATGCACTTTTGAACCCATGCATCTTTTTTTAAAAAAAAAAAATGGAATGCTGTCTCGAATCAGTTCTGTCTGAGCACTAAGTGAAAAATTAGAGTTGTTCAGATAGTGAAATATCCATATTGTATTCTAGTCAGATGAGGGATTGCATTACTGTAAAATCACAATGCCCTGTCTCTCTTGTCTGAGATAATGAAATTAGGGTACTGGCCAATTAATGAAAACATCTTTCATTAGCAATTACAATCCAGAGAAAATTAAAATATGTGTTTTCAAAGTCACTTCCGTGCAGTAAAGCGATGCTCGTTTAAGTCTACAGTTGTACACCATAATGTTTAGCCTTGTAAATACTATCAAAGCTGCTAATGTAATAGAAATGTACTGTCTGTAATTTCAAATATTATGTCAGAGCTCTCATTGTGTTCCAGCTGTGGTGTGTTTAAATTGTATCTTTCCTCTTTGTCAGTGCAGGAGGTGAAAAATAACTTGATCCAAATGTTTGATGCTGATTTATGATAACATGAGTTAGTGCCCTGGAATGTCTTTATAGGCTGAATTTCACATTTGGACTGCGATTGTGGTTTGCCCTGGCAGGAGGTGATGGACTGGTTAGAAGTCAAGGTCTGAATCCAGCCTTTAACATAGTTCAAGGCTTTCAGCACTGGATTTTTGCATGGGATGCTGCTGTAGCCTGTCATAGTCGTTGGTTTTCACTGTAGGCATTTTTGAGGGAAATGTGGTGGAATATTGCCTTGTCCTTATTAAATGTCTTTTTGTTGTTGTTCATTACGTAAGTCTTTGCTTGCTGTGCTTCGTGCTTCAAACTCTTCTCAAGTGAGATTCGAAGTAAAGGGTTATATAAACAGTCATATTTATGCTGTCCAGCAGTGGATCAAAGGGAATATTCCTCACAATTGTGGTTAATTTATGTCATTCGAAAATGCAATTACCTCATTATTATTGCCAGCTTTATACAGTCCTAGTTTGTGTTTTTAAAAGGCAGTCGTGCTGCAGGTTGCTGGCGGCAGGAGTGCTAACCAGGCTGGCTGTAACCTAAATCCCACAGTCCCTGCTCTGGAATGTGCCCCATCGTCATTACAGCAGTAATTGCAAATGTTACTTCAGTAGGTGTAATAAGTCAGCGCATTGGCGGAGGTTCTCCTGTTTCTAATGGAGCTAATTCTTAGATTCGGTTTCAGGCTGCTAATACGTGTATCTTTCAGAATGTGTCTGTTGGCAAAGAAATGCCTCCCGTCTCTGAGGTGTTTTGTTTAGGAAACCCTAACTTCAAAATAATCCTTTAGAAACAGCTGTATAATGTACTTGATTTGAGGACTGTCAATAAATGCGTGAGTCGTTCTGTAGATCATCAGGTAAAACTGGGGTTAAATAGATAAAAAGGAGCTGGTGGTGTTTTTACCCAAAGTCTTGTTTAAGCCTCACTAGTCTTCTGTTTTCCCGTGTAGCAGTTTGACAAAATTGTCTTTCCTACCAGCAGCCTGTTAGGTGCTGTGCTCAGAAACAAAACCCTATTGTTTTAGATTTTCTTTCATATCATGTAGGTGTCTGTGCCATACCTCCCACACAGTAAAGCAAGTGAGCTGTGAAATATATTCATTGTTAGAGTACAGGGGAAATGGAGGCAAGCAATCGGCAGTAATAATGTACGACAGCAAGGGGAGGCTGCCAACATTACCTGCATTATTTCGGTTGCCTTTTTCATTATAGGTTCGGGAAATAGGCAGCAATTCGATTATGGCATGATTTGGGGTGGAATTGCTTGCCGTTCACTGACCCTGTCACAAGGGGATCAAATGAGAAGTCAGCTCAAATAAAGTTTATAGTGCATTAACTGGACCAAGCATTGCCTAGCCTGGGAGCATGATTTTTCATCTTCCAGGGTTTTGTAACTGCTTCTCAGATATATTTGTACCTTAAGGGAAGGGGGGGCAGGGCGGGGGGGGGGGGGGGGGGGGGGGGGAGGGGGGAAGAAAAAATGAAAAAAAAAAAAAGGATTGGCTGAGATGTATAGGAATGAGCTAGTTGGCCAATGGTGTACATTCCCCTCCCCTCCCATGTGCAAATCTCAGCTCCTCTCTGGCTCGTGAGAGGCAGCATGATTAATAACACTGAGGGAACCTGCCTGTTGGATTATTAATTTCCCATCCTTTTTCCTTTCTCTTACGCATACCCCTGACGCTTTGCCTTTTTTTAAAAAAGCTTTTCTTTTTCCTTCCCCCCCCCCCCCCCCCCCCCGCTTCTTTTTCTTATATCTTTTTATTTTTTTTCCCCATGGAGCTAACCACTAGTCACTAACGTTCTCGTTGGCTATCCAACCCTGCAAGGGCTTACTTCACAGTGGGGTGAGTTTGTATATTAAAATAAGGGATTCTGCAAGGAAGCAGCAGCACACCACAACAAAAAAAAAAAAAAAAAAAGAGGAGGCAGGCAAACCATCCCTGTGATGCTTGATTACAGTACAGTTGCCTTTAGCTACAACTGCTAAAACTAGAGTTAATGCTGACCTAGAAGGCAAGGAATGTGTTGCAGTGTCTGCCTTTTCGTTCCAGAGACTACTGCACGGCATGGACAGATAACCAGTGGGTCTTGCTACTCAAACTAATTAAAATTGGCCCTTGAGAAACCTGGATGGCATAGAGAGGTGCAAATTGATAGAAAAAGGGAGTTAATGGCAGGTAATTGGACAGGCTGTGGGGTCTTTGTTGGTGATGCTCTGGGTTTTTTCCTTTTTTTTTTTTTTTAAACAAGGCTTTTACAAAACTCGTTGTAATGAAATTAGTTTTTGTTTTGCAATCACAAGTATAGCATTGTGAAGTTGTGTGGTTTGAGGAATAATTGGGATAAAATACCGTTTGCAGATCCGTGATATTTGGGGGGGGGGGGGGATGGACTGTCATGCCAGCTGAGGACTATTCAGCACCAATTTCTGCAATGGGGGCTGAGCATCTTTACACGTGCTGGGGGTACCAGAGAGGGGTTCTCTCTTTTGATTCGCTGACCAGGTCATGTGTCCAGTCTGTATAAAGGAAATGTGTGATGTAGGAGTTGCAGGTTGATTTCGCATGTCTAGATTTGATGAGGTTTATGAAGTTACGATATACTGAGCAATGTATTGTATTATTTCAAATTAATATAGCAGGATTAAGAATTTGCTTTTGTTAAGACAGTGAAGTACCAAGAATTTCATGTCTTGAAGCATGTTACAGAATATATAAACTTTAAGAAGTTAAATGTTGGTAAACTAATACCAAGTAGATTTTATAAATCAATATGTATTTATGTGTGCGTGCAGTTGGTAGTTTTGTTTGTGAAAGGAACAGACGAGATGCTGCATCACGAAAGCACTGTTCATGTCTTTTTACTGAAGGTAGGATGGGCTGTTGTACTTTTTTTTTTAACCTCAGCAGTACTTCTTGAATGATAAGGACAAACAGGGAGTATAATACAGCTATTTTGGATTTATATAACATACACACTGAAACTAGTTTTCATTTTAATTTTTGCCCTGAATTTGGGTATTCCTATTTTGGTTTGTGACTGAAGAGCATTGATATAAGACAGACAAATGATTTCCTCCCTAATACCAACATAGATGGTATACGTACGGACATCCTGCACGTTATATCGTAGAATATCTCAGGTTAGAAGGGATCCATAAGGATCACTGAGTCCAAATCCCATATATCTATAAATCTGTCTTCAATTTATATATAGAAGATACAGGTATATATGTTATATATCTGTCTTGGACCATTTAGCTGAAAGGAAATATTTTTTAAACTTGAGGTACTCCTTTCCTTGTCAGTCTTTAAAAAGACTTGTGTACTGTAAACAAGCTGGTATAACACAGGCTTGATGTTCAGTGTATCTTGGTATTGTTTTAATCATGTTCCACATAATGAGGTCTTTCTATGTGGCACGCACATTGTCATTCTTAATTTTCAGTTACTCTTTATTAGGAATTTGTGCCTTACTGTGGAAGGAACTCTTTCATCCTGGAAGGTAGTTTATAATGTCACTATAGAGATGCTGTTTCAGTTCAAGTTCGAGATGCATAGAAAACCTGGGGGCGGTGCCTTTTTGTTTGGCTTATTTATTTATTTATTTTTATTGCCTGTAAGATGATCAGTACATTAGTAGAAGGAATTGTCATTGACTGATTACCGAGCCCTAATTGTTTTTCATTCATTTGCCCTTTATTAATGTTAGTGATACCGAGTTTTGATATGCACTAACAGTATGACATACAGTGAAACAAAAACATTGCGACTGTTGTAGCCTGTTATTCTTAGAAGAGTATTGATGATAATAGATTTTATTTTTGAAGATGTTTTACTTTTGGTGTTATAACTGCTCCTCTGTAATGCTGCGACATACTTAAACATGAAAACAATGAGGTATTTGTGAGTGCAGTATCTGTCATTTGCAATGCTCTGTGTTTCCATCTACTTTTGGGGAGCAATAGCCCGATGTGCCAGTATCAAGTGATGCCTTTCTCTGACAATTACCTAGTGTAATAATAGCTTCGGAAAACGTCTTATGCTGAAACATAATACCGAGGGGTTTTTTTTTTTCATTATGGCTAAATATTCATTAGTTTTGCTCTTTTTGATACTAAGAACTTAGGTGATGTAAAACAGTAGCAGGAAACGTAATTTGTGATCAAACAGTCAAGCCAGTGTCTGGCAACTCAGACTACAAAGGCAGAATAAAACTTTGTGATCTCTAAAATGGTATCGTTTATTGGGCATGTTGATTTTTAGGCCCCAGCAGTAACGGATCTGTCAGGTGTTATGAAGCTAGTGCTTGTAGTCTTTATTGAATTTTATAATCTAATGCAGAGTTATGATACATAAAAAATTAAAGTCAATAGCAATAAGATTGTCTCCAAATTAAACAGTAGGTCTTTGCATTTTTCATTTTGTTTGTATTTTTTACTAAAAGTAAAAGTAGCTGGGAATGAAGTACTTGACAGGCAGTAATTCTGTAACTGCTTGAAGATAGGGAATGGGTAGAGTCTGTTCCTCTCTGTTCGTGTGTGGAACAGTGTTGCAGTAGCACGGGTATTTTCTTCACGTTGTAGCTGACACGTTTGTTGGTAATACCGTCTGCAAACCATGCCAGTCGCAGCTTTTCGCAGTTTGCGTTCAGTGTTGACACACGTGTCATAATCCCAGTAATCTGGAGAATGTACAGGATTGGTGAAGGCAAATTATTTATGTTTTTTCACACTCGGTTTATTTTATTATCTATATACTTAATCTGTCTGTCGTAATCACGTATTTTGTGGCAAAAAAGAGATTCCTTATCTCTGCAGGTCGGTACTTATGATGTGTCCCCACTTCTAAAGGCTACTGTTAGTAATTTGAAAGCTCTTGGAGAAGTGATTAGGGAGTCATGATTGCTCACAAATTGAGTCTTTTTTCTGCTTGACACTGATCCTGTGATAGTCGCCCCACTTAATCCTCACTAGCAATTTGCCTATAGTTGCAGCTAACAGAAGGTGATTAGAGGGGAGTTGCCCACTGCCTTTTTACTTCTGTTGTAGTGGCATGTTAGACAGAGGCTAGTGAATCAAAGCTGTTTTCCTATTAACTCAACACCTCCTAATGCATTAGAGCCACTTTTATCTAATAACAGTGTTCAGCTTCTAGCGCTGTTTTAATGTTATCTGGTATTCCTTTTAAAACATCACAATGAGCATTTTTAAAATTAGAGAACAAAAAGCGCAAAGCGGAATACCCAGAGATGAAAGCAAAGTAATGAAGCTAAGAGGTCTCGTCTTTTATCAGCACATGCATGTAACCCCGATTAAAACGACAGAGATTTTTCTCCCTGCATCAATAGGCGAGTAGACTCCCTTTTCTCTAAACATTCATCGCAATCCTGGCGACAGGTAACTGATGCAATGCTTTTGAAGTGATAATGGCATACATTTACAAGGGAGAACAGCCCCAGTGCGAGGGTGATAATGAAGAGTTAACTTTCCCAGGTATTAGTCACAATGGAGAATTAATAGGAGAGACCTGAGTGAAAATTTCTAAATGTTTACTACTTTTTATTTTTGACCCACCTGTAAGGATTAGTTGGTCTTTATTATTTTGTTGGTACAATACAGAATCTTTACCCTGAAGCCCACATTGTCTGGCTTTTATAAGTTTTATTGTAAAAACTTAACATTGTTTTATACTTTGCTGCTTTATGACAGAGTTCTTAGTTTTAAAGAAACTATAGTAATGGATTTAAAAGACCGCGATCTGAGAAGTGTCCCACAGCAAGCTGACTTGGGTTTGTTTTCTGAGGTCAGTGGATATAAATGTCCTTTTGTAAGAGTCAGAGCGTGTGTCAGATGCAGTGCATCTATGTAATGCTTTAAACACAATTTCTTGGCTTTGGAGCCTGCCACTGGGCTACATGTTGAGCATATGTTTGTATTACAGGGACTGCCCCCGAGGTTATCGCCCAAGTTGAAATAGGAAGTTCGAGTGCAAGAATACAGAGGTGGCAGTTAACAGGAGCATCTCTCTACTTGGTGGCTGGGTTGAGATGCAAGGAATGAAAGAGGTGGCATCTCTAGGTAGTCATGGTTTACAGGATAAACAATCTCTGTTTATCATTTAAACTTCTTATCTCCTTTCTATTCTTGAGGCTTATTTTGCTGATGATAAAGGAATATTGCAGGAACACATTAGTGAATGTATTTTAATTTACATGCTTTAGAGTATGCAATACGACGAGGTTATATTTTAACATGCGTTAACAATTTGAAGTTGACTGCTGAACTACAGGAAAACACATTCGTTAGGTGTTGGCTCACTCAGCCAGCTCATCCCGTTGAGAGACACAGAAACCTCAAAAATGTCACCCGTTGTCATGATTCCCTATTTAATTTGATCCTACAGGACAGCAAGGAACAAAACTGGACAAAGTTTTCTGCTTTTCAGTGTCAATTGCTTTTGATTATTCTAGATGCAGTGCACAGACACATACAGGTAGCTAAAGAAATACGACTCTCTATCCCAAAAATGTACAGCATGACATAGTTTCTAAATTTGTCACAGGTCTGTCATGTATTTTGTTGATGTATCTTCAAGTACACATCTTCCCTAAAAACAATAAGCATTATTCTGCTCTGTGTCAGAATGCTACTTTCAAGCTTAGGCTTTTGGGTTTTTTTCAGAGAAGTACAATGTATGGAAAAATGCCAGTGCCAGTGTTTACGCCCCTTTTCACTTGACTGGCAGCAGCCGATAGGGCAGTAACAATAGTCTAGATCAGGCCGCTCCAAAATCACTGTTCCTTGTTTTTCATTTCACATACTGCTGTGGTCCTGTCAACTCTGTAGAAAAAACTTTCCTGGAATAAGGCATGCCAGTCCAAACATTCTTCTCCCGTGTTAAATCCTTGGAAGCGTGTGGTTGGATCATTAGGGAATCTGGGATGTAGCTGGATCCTGTGATGGAACCCATTTTGCAGGGAATGTTTTGATAAGGAGGTCGGTTACCCTTTAGTCCCTAGACTTAGTCTTCATTTTTACCTTGTGTTTCTCTTTTTTAATACGGCTGCAATGAATTTCCATGAATTTCCGTAAGGAAGCCAAGCAGTAACACCTATCGTTTGTCTTGTTTGCTTGGTAATAGAAGACAGATGAATAAACTGTTTCCTGTTGTGTATTCATTTGTGTTTTTTCCTTATGTGGCAAATACTAAACATCAAAAATGATGTAAATTCTATTACCTAGAAGCTGCTGAGCTTCTGGTGTTATAAAAAAAACATAAGAAAAAAGCCTTGTGGAACTATTTCTAGATTGCTTTTGGTGTGTTTCGAAGGTATTAGATGCAGAACCATGGAAAATGTATGTAGTCTCTTCACAAGACACTGCTGTAAACTACTGCCTGACAGGGCATCTCTCCTCTGGAGCCGTAGGACTGCTTAATATCCAGGACTTTAAAGTCCGCTTTATGTATTTAAGTAATAAGTGTGCCTTAGTTGTAAGGTGAAATACTGCTAGTTCCATTTCTTGAAAGGACACTGAATAACAGGTTTTGGTTCCTATTCTTCTGTGACATTTTCATAAAAAAGGAGGCCCTTTGATTTTTATGAAGTGCTGCTGAAATAGCTGGTATTTTACATTTCTGTAGTTACACAGACAAAAACTATTTTTAGTCCTGTAAGCTATTAATTGTGATAAGACAGAGCATTATTTTTGTATCTTTTAAACTTAATAAAGACAATGGATTTATCTAGAAGATAGATTTCTATATCCTGTTAATAGACTTTGTAACGCTGTTAGTTTGTTTCTGTCTATCTTTTCTTTTTTTGGGGGGGCTTGAGGTAACGGAGGGTTGTAGCAGGAAAGTAGAACAGTTTCTAGTTGAGGATTGCAGCCCAGAAATGTACAAAGACTGTGCAGGTATATGGAAGTGTACGAAAAACACTGCCCTGAAGGAACAAGGCTATTAGTGATCTTAGTTAAAGTGAAAAAAAGTAGTGAGAGAAGCATGAAATCTGAATGGATTCAGATATCAACAACTTGGTGTAGTTTATCCAGGGATTAATTACAAAATTGAACGTTGCAGGATTTTATTCTTTCATCCTCCAAGTCTCTCATGCCCTATCTAGTCTGAATGTAAAAGGGCGTTTCTCCCAGGGTGTGCTGCGGTATCCCACGTTCAGGTTGTGGCTAGAAGTGATTTCCAATTCCAGCTAAATGCTCAGGACAAATTGTGGGTCTATGTCAGGACGAAACTGTGTGCACAATGTCTCCTCTCCCACCGTCTCTGGAAGGAAAACCCGGGTGCATCAAGTAGAACCGCAGTGTTGTTCAGGAGGCACCTGCCCTACAGTGTGTCCAGAACCAGACGTGAAGCACAGCTCTGTTTACAGTCGCAGGCACTCCGGGTTCCTGAGGTGGGTGGTGTTGGCACGCCGTTCCTTTTACAGGTCTTTCAGTGAATCATCTGGGAGCACACTGATGTTCCGGTTCCTTCAAAGTGCACTTCTTGCTTCACAGCGACTCTTTAAATACTATTGGGATGTCCTGTTTGCCCAGTCTGTGATTTTAGGATAAAAATGTGAAAATTGATGGAGGGGGGGAAGCCTGCTTTGGTATTTTCTACAGTAAAATTGAATTGTGTTGTATGGAAGTACCACGAGTAATACAGGTGTGGAAGATCAAACAGTGACCTTTAGAGTTACTTGTACTTCCTTTTCCTTTAGTGGTCAGGCTGTAGTGTACCTCACTGGACGTGGCTGCCAGGTATTTTTAGAGTCTCATTTCTGACAAAAGGCTTCTAAAAATGACAGAGCTGTGTTACTGAGGCCCAGACTGCACTTGAGCCAAGTCAGGTCTGTAACGTTCATGGTACCACAGTTTTAGCAGTGGGGAGAGTAGGCGGCTTCAATGACTCCATAAGTGATAGGACTCTCAGTACCTACGGCTGGTATTTCAATTGATATTGCAGTATTTTTAAAATAAGCTGACAGAGAATTACTACTTTTTCAAGCATATATTAAACATTCTAGCAAACCAAAGCATTTTTAGCACCATTACTGTCTGTAGACTACAGAGGACGATTAGCAAAAGGCTGGTTGAATCTTCCTCTTCTGTTCCTCCCATAGCTCTTTTGGGTAGCAGCCTGCTGCTGCTGAAGAGCAGAAAAATACAGCTCCATACCTCATCCATCTCCCAGGGGAAATAAGGTGACAGTATAAAACAGTCCTGCCCTTCCTCGTACCTGTGTAAATGTTTGTGCATCTGTTCATTGACCCACATCATGAAACTCATCTGGGTGAAGCTCCCCAGTTTGCTCTGGGTTAATTTAACCGAAGTCAGATTCCCAGTCTTGTTCATCCATATGTATGCACAGGTCTGGGTCGGTCCATGTGAGAGGGCACTGCAGAGATCACTGTGGGCTGTTAGAAGCTGAAAGACTGGCACCACCTTTTGGAAACAGTTCCTTCTTCTGCAAGCTCATTACTGAGCTACGGTGTCATCGGAGAAGGAAAGAAGACAAAGGAGTGTAAGTGTTTGGGGAGTTTCAGGAATGCTTAAAAATGCATCCTGTGGTAGTGTTCAAATCAGGACAGTTCAGAACTGCATTTGGAACCTCAGATGTCCTGTGTGGGACATTCTCAGTTCGTTCTTAATTAGATACGTTTGGACAATGGCTGATGCTCTGGAGATGGAGTCTCAAACTTGAGGCTCTCTAATCCAGCTGTTAGCATATGAGTTATTTATAGGAGAATCGATTCTAGCTTTGTTGAAATGTCTGAGGGTTTGGGGTTTTTTTTAATAGCATTAAAATTTACCTTTTTTTTTTTTCCATTTAAATAAGCTGGGATGCAGAATTGGATACCTTACTTAATTCTTTCTTCTTGTTCCTGAAATGATCTGCGGTTTGCTTATGGAAGCTGGTACATGTAAAAATAAAAACAAACCCCTATGTAAGCAACCAACATTGACAGTCTAAGGCAGGAGTTTTTCTGGTGACTCATTTACTCTCAAACATTATTCAGTTTTATGAGAAGCTTCTAGAAAGTTACTAGTATTTTTCTTTACTTAAATTTTATGGTACAGTTTTAAACCTCTAAAAAATTTACTAATTTTTGTTAGAAATTAGTTCATTAATGTAAAATTGTAGCAACCCCATTGCTAGTGGTTTAGAGCATATCTTTTGTTCTTTGGTCAAGGATTCTTTCTCAAGTGAGACTGACTAGTGGTAGGTGTTTCAGGAGCAAAGACCAAGTAATAAGATGAGAGACAATGTACCTTTTGCAAAGATTTTATCTTAACCCGCTGCAGGCAGATGTTGGTGTTCATCAGCTTTCCCTCCGCTCCTCGCAAAATTCTATCTGTAAAACATCTAAATGCTTTTACGACTTTGGAATTTTCATCTATGTAAGACGTAGTTCACTAGCAGGAAACGGTTGGGACAAAGAAGTCCCAAACACACTGTGTTGTTGAGGAGAGATTTCCTTATCAAGAACAGG